>JAKSZT010054281.1:21669950-21696456 GCA_026826555.1 Tolypeutes matacus
TTGTGTTCTGTTGTGTTGTGTTCTGTTGTGTTCTGTTGTGTTGTGTTCTCTTATGTTGTGTTCTGTTGCATTGTGTTGTGTTGCGTTGTGTTCTGTTGTGTTGTGATCTGTTGCGTTGTGTTCTGCTGTGTTGCATTGTGTTGTGTTGCATTGTGTTCTCTTGTGTTCTGTCCTGTTGTGTTGTGTTCTGTTGTGTTCTGTTGTGTTGTGTTGCGTTGCATTGTGTTCTGTTGTGTTGTGTTCTCTTGTGTTGTGTTCTGTTGTGTTGTGTTGCGTTGTGTTCTGTTGTGTTGTGTTCTGTTGTGTTGTGTTCTCTTATGTTGTGTTCTGTTCTGTTCTGTTGTGCTGTGTTGTGTTGTGTTCTGTTATGTTCTGTTGTGTTCTGTTCTGTTCTGTTGCGTTGTATTCTGTTGTGTTGTGTTCTGTTCTGTTCTGTTCTGTTGCGTTGTGTTGTGTTCTGTTCTGTTCTGTTGTGTTGTGTTGTGTTGCATTCTGTTCTGTTGTGTTGTGTTGTGTTGTGTTGTGTTCTGTTGTGTTCTGTTCTGTTGAGTTGAGTTGTGTTGTGTTGTGTTGTGTTGGTTGTTCAGCTCAGATGCGTTTGGCCGAGAGTGGCAGAAGCCCAGCCAAGCAGGGGTTTCCGTCAGGGGCCAGCACCGCGTCTTCTGCGCAGGAAGGAGAGTGAACGTTTCATCGGCCATGGACAGCACGTCAGCGCACGCGCGTGGCCGTGTCTGGAATCGGCCGTCCACGGAAGCAGGCAGCGGGCTGGGGTTGGCCGGAGCCTTGGTTTCCTGGGCCTTGGTCTGGGTCATAAAACATTCGTCGCCGGCTTGACAAGAAGGCTGGGGAAGGGTCCGGGGTGGCTCTGTCCCTCCCACCCGAGGCTCCAGGATGGCGGCCCACGTGGGGCTCAGTTCTGGACAAAGGTAGGGACGCATCCAAGCAGACGGAGCAGTCCCGCCACTAAGGAGGAGGCCGCGCTGCAGGGAGCGTGGGCCGCGTGTCCGGAGCCTCGAATGCCGGGATGGGCCTGGGGCTGGCTCCGTGGCGCTGCCTCCGTGGCGCTGCCTCCGTGGCCTTCTGTCCCGACATCTGTGCCCTCCTGGACGCCCGTCTGTCCACCAGTGCCCCTCGCAGGGCCCCTGCGGCTGAATACCCGCCTGATGACTCGGCCGTGAACGCTCTTTTTCAGTCGGCCGAAGCCAGGGAGCGCCTGGATGGGAGTGTTAGGGCAGGCTGGGGGCAGGCGCTGAGTTAGGGGCTCACTAGCTACTGCCCACCTGTGGGGCGCCCCCCGCCTGAGCGCTAGCCCTACGCCCGCCTGGGAGCCCAGGAGCCGCCCCCCCGGGTCTGGGTCCAGGCCGGGGGCACCTCGGCTCGCTCAGGGACCCCCTGCACCAGGCACCCCTCACTCCCGGGCCCACCAGGGCATTGTCTCTGTGCTTGTGTGCCACCCGGGTTACAGAGGCTGCCCCCGGGGAGTCTCTGCTCGCTCACCCCGGCAGAGGGGGCTCCCAGCGGAAGTCGCCAGGGCCTGCCTTGGTAAAGGGCTTGGAGGCCCTTGAACAAAGGGGAAACTCGGGGAACTCCGTAAGCTTCGTGGCACGGGGCCTTTTCTTTCCAGCCGTGGCAGGTCTTGGACTGTAGAGAGGTGAGGAAACGCCTTTGGAAAGGGAAGTATCTGCAGGCCGCCGGAGAGGCCCCGGCCAGTGGAGGGGCCCTGGCCCTTCGGGCCCTTGTAGCCGGTGGGCTCTCGGCGCTGCTTCTGCCCTCGGGCTGGGGAAACGCCCGCAGAGAGGGGGGCGGCCTGCTCCCCACTTCCCCTTCCTGTCCTCAGACGGGCAGACTCCTGGTTCCGTGAAAAGCAGCTGGGAGCAAGGCCAAGCTGCTCACACCCAGGACCCCCCCAGGTGACGGGCAGGTGGAGGCGAGGCAGCCTGCGGGGGGCTGAGCTGGGGTCCCGCTGCCCCCCGTGCCGGGCAGTGCCCGCCGCAGACCCCTCCTCAGAGGGGAGACGGCGCCACTCGCAGGCTCTCGGGTGTTTAGACGTAGGGACCACAACCACAAGGGTTCTGGCTCCCCGGCGCCCCTGTCTTCTCATCGCGTCTCCCCACCTTCCCGTGCGCCCCCCTAAAGCCCCTTTGGCCCTCCCCTTCACTACGCACCCAGCACTGCTGCTCGGCTCCCGGTGCCACATGAGTCCAAGAGCGGCGCCCACCGGGGGAAGCTCCCCTGCGCCGAGACCCGCAGGTGCTGCCTGGCTTGTCTCCCAGCTGCTGAGCAGACGCCACTCTCCGGGCTCACATCCGCAGGCTGGGAGGCTCGCTTCCCCCGGGGCAGAGCTTCCGTCACATGGCGACGCGCACGGCCGCGTCTTCTCCTTTCTCCTCCAGGTTCCACTGGCTTCCAGCCTCCGGCTGCTCCAGCGGCTTCTCCTTCCGTGTCCACTGCCCTTTGCTATGAGAACGTCAGCCCTACTGGATCAAGGCCCCCCTCCTTCAGTGTGGACACTTAACTGGCAACACCTTCAAAGCCCTATCTCCAAGAGGCCCCACCCCAGGGCCGGGGGTGGGACCCAAACATGCCTTTGTGGGTGACGGGACTCGATCCCAACATTGACCAAAGAAGATAATGCGGTTTGCACGTCAAGAAAAGAAAGAGGGTAGACCCCTGTTTGAAAAGTCTTTTTTTTTTTTTAACTAGAAATGCTTTTATTTTTAAAGTCTTCAAACAGCAAACGGTTTTCTTCTTTTTCCAAGATAATCATGATCAACTTACAAAAACTGGTATTTAAAATGCATCTTCAAAGCATTTCCCTTTAATGGGAAACTTAGCTTTATTAACTCTAACAGTGAAAGGTAAAAAATTTCCCATTTTATTGCCATTATAAAACAAAACAGGCTCTAGCACAAGTCAAGGAAATCCATTCATACTTCAGGTCCTTTTCCAGGAACGAGCATTGCTGTGTTATTTCCATTTAGCAGAATCTGGCCTCGCTGAGTGATCCACGGAAGGAGGGACCGCACAGCTGTCGAATCCAGGAAGCCCAGCAACACTTTCCTTATCACGCTTCATCGCCACGTGAATTCTTGGTTCTCCGCGCTTGTCCACAGGCTCCAGCCACGATGGGTTGGTGAGCACGTCAGCCGCCGTGGCTACGCCGGAAGTGGCCTGCTGAAAATTCTGGATTCTTAAAAACTACTCCAATTTCGAGGCAGACGTTAAAAAAGACAAGAAAGAGAAATATTAGAGGTTCTGCATTACTTCCTGGCGAATAGTGCCCTTCTCCCATGACTGCGCTTAAAGGCGCCGGCCGGCCGGGGGCGAATGAGAGCCTGCAAAGCCCAAACTCTCCCTCCTCACCTGGGGGGCAGGTCTCCAGACAGGTGGAGAGCCAGCTGGGCAGGCCTTGCAGCCGGCGTTCCTGAGCAAATCCTCCACTCTGACGGAGCCAAGGGTCTGGAATGCAGAATCCTGCCAGGGCAGCCCTGAGGAAGCCACAGGGAAAGCCAGTCTCCCTCGAGTAAAATTGTCCTGCACATTCTTCCCAGGCACCCACGGGTGGGGGGCGAGTGGGCTCCAGGAGGAGCTGGTACAGGATTGTTTCCAGGTAGAAACTGGCTCCCGACCCCCAGACAAGTGGGGCTAGGCAAGGCTGGATGCCCAACTGTGGAAACCTCCTTATGTGAGGCGGGATGTCGCAAGGGTTGATAAGGACGGGCTATCGTGAAGTCTTTTTAAGAGCTAGAGGATTTATTCATTAATAATTAATTACAGTCCTAGTTACAATTCTGCTGCCCAAGACACTTTTTTAGATGATCTTTTTTCCACTTACATTAAGAAATTAAGATTAAGAAATTGTTCATAATTATGGTTTTGTCGTCTTGGGTAATAGAGTCATGATAGGACTGTAATTGATTAGTTTTGTACTCACAGAAATAAAATAGTAATTTTATGTAAAGTACCTAACATGATAGAATAGCTATGCAAAGAACATGGCTTTGAATTATGCATACCGGTGTTTTAAATGCTTTGTCGTTGCCGCCCATAAATTCTCCAGCTCCGAAAACTTACACTTGGAAGATCAATCCTTCCTTTCCTGGGCCTCAATGCAGATACTGCTTCCTTTTTGCCCTCAAAAGGATGTGATCTGCCCCTTTTCAGAACCTTCCTTGTACCTCACAGACCATCTCTTGGTGATTATATTCTTTCTTGGAATATAATTATGGAAATGCTTGTCTCAGCCTTTCACGAAATCATAATTTCCTGAGAGTCACAAAATCTAAGACATCTATACTTTGTGTTAAAAGCTGTGATTTATCCACAATCCATACATTAGAAATACTTGTGAAATGAATGATAAAAACTTAAGTCAAAATATAATCACTCTGAGGGAGCGGATGTAGCCAAGTGGTTGAGTGCCTGCTTCCCTTGCATGAGGTCCGGGGTTCAATCCCCAGTACTTCCTAAAAATATATATATATGTATCTATAAATATATCTATAAATATAAAATCACTCCTATTTTGCAGAATGGAAAACTGGCCCAGGGGAAGCCATATAAAGTATCTCAGCCCTGGGTGGCACATCTCTGAGTTGGAGTCATAATTTTGTTTCTTGTCCAGGCTATAAAGCTATGAAGATGTGGCTCCTCGTCTAAGAAGCTGCCTTTTAGATTCCTTGTGGCATGCCCTCAGCCGGAAGGAGAGCCCGCGGTGCTTTTCCTGACCAGAGCCTTGGTCTGGACGAGGCCCTCCCCATGCCTAACGCGCTGCTAACCCTTTAAACCAGCCCACCCTCCCCAAACGGAGTGACGTTTTGAGAGCCCACATTTTCACATTTCTGCTGGTTGTTTTCATGATAAACAAAACTAGGAGATGTGGGAGGTGGAGAGCCGACAAAGGCTAAATGTAGAATCGGTGACTATCAAAAAAAACAAACAAGTAAAGACGTATTTGATGTTTTTAAAGATGAAGCAAAAAAAAATTTTTTTTGTTCCATCTGTCATTTGACTCCCTGTGTTACAGCTAGAGATGAAAGGATCCTTGAGGGAGCCTGAAAAGTTATTCTCAAATATTTCTTTTGAGATACAGTACTTCACTAAACGGTATTTCAGGCAAGCATGGGAGCGTCTAACAATGCTGGTTTTCTTTGTAAATCAGATGTAAGATGAGAAGGCCAGGAAACGAGGGTGCACAGGCCCCCTCGGCTACGAGGACGGGGGTTAGCAGCGTGGGGAAAGGCCACGCTGAGACTAACAGGAGGAAAACGGGCTGGAGAACATTGCAGGACCAGGAAGGTGAGGCTGGTCGGTGCTAGGGGAAGACAGATGCCCTCAAAGCTGCTGCAATCAGCTGGATGCCTGACAAGGGACGCCAGGCTTACAGGCCCCAAAAGGAGGCAGGGAGGCAGAGCAGTGCCGGCTGGACGTCCTCCGTGTGACGGGCCCAGACAGGCTCGTTGGAACCACAAAGCGGTCCCCGGCGGGAGGGTGGAGGGCTGGGTCGCCCCAGAAGGCCTGGAGCCAGCCCCCCACCAGCCCACAGGCGAGCACGGAGCTGCTGGAGTCGTCGCCAAGCCATCTGGGGGAGATTTGATCCTAGTGTCCACACCCACCCAAAAATGTTGATTCTTCTCAATGAACCACAAAGCAAACTTTTGGAAGATTAAGGGCACCTTCAATTCCACTTTTGGAAAAGCCTTCTTGGAACGTCCTTCTTCGCATTCTTTTTCCTGTTATGGGGAAGCCGAGGTGGAGATTGTTGACAGAAGGGATGGATTAGGCCTCCTCAGACACGCTTTAAGACATCTGAACCTAGAGATCAGATGGGAGGGAATTTGGATCTAGAGGCTGAGAAAACATTTGTAGGAAAGACTCAGAGGGATAAAAATGAATTCCTGCCCCTCCCTTGCCCCCTCGCCTCTCCGTAACTTTGCTCAACCTGACCCCGCCTGTGCAAAGCGAAAGGAAGTCCCCCACGCCTGCGGTATTTTTGTGGCTGTGTGATCGGAAGGCAAACTGGATTTTTCTTTCCCCGGATGGATCAAGGAGAAACTTTTAAACCCAACTTAGGCCTTACCAAATTTATTTTTAATTTTGATTTTAATTTTAATTTTCAAACTTACAAGATAGTTGCAAAAATAACGCAAAAGCCACACATAGCAGTCCAACATAGCTTCCACCCAGACACCCAGATCCCCCAACTTTTAACGTTTTGCCACCTTCAGCCATATCATTCTATCACTCCGTCTACCCATCCATCCATCTATATCTGTCTGTCTAATAACTCTCTGTCTGATCAACCTGTTTTCTAAACTTTTGAGAGTAGGTTTTATGCATCTTATACTTCTATGTACATTTCCTTAGGACAAAGGTATTCAATCATGTAACTGCCGTTAAGTACAGTTATCGAGTTCTATCAACTCAGCATTGATATGAAGCTCCAGGGTTTTTCATCTGTCCCAGTAAAGTCCTTTTGGGTCTTTTTGCTTCCATTATTAGTTCCAGTCCAGAGTCATGTATTACATTAATTTGTCATCCTCTCTCTTGTTTTTTTAAATTTGTATTTTAGTAACAGATATACAACCTAAAACTTCCACTTTTAACCACATTCAGATATATAATTCAGGGTAATTGCATCCACAATGCTTTCAGCCCCATTGCCCACTACCAAAACTTTTCCATCACCTCAAAGAAAAGTTCTGTGTCATTTAAGCACTAACTCCCCATTCCCTATCCCTCCCCAGCCCCTGGTAACCTGAATTCTAGTTCCCAACTCTGTGACTTGGCTTATTCTAGTTATTTCATATTGGTGAGAACATACAATATCTGTACTTTTGTGTCTGGTTTGTTTCACTCAACATGATGTCTTCAGGGTTCATCCATGGTGTCACATGCATCAGGATTCTGTCCTTTTCACAGCTGCATAATATTCTGTTGCATGTACGTAGCGCATTTTGCTTTTCCATTCATCTGTTATGGACACTTGGGTGCTTTCGTATTTTAGCAATTGTGAGTAAGGCTGCTAGGAACTTCGGTGTGCAAATATTCAAGTCCCTGCTTTCAATTCTTTTGAGTATATACCTAGTAGTGGGATTGCCGGGTTAATATGGTGTTTCTACACTTAACTTTCTAAGGAGCCACCACGCCGCTTTCCACTGCAGCTGCACCTTTTTACACACTCACCGACAATGAGCAAGCATTCTTATTTCTCCGCAGCCTCTCCCACACTTGCTATATCTTTTTTTTTAAATAGTAGCCAGCCATTCTAGTAGGCTTGAAATGGTATCTCATTGTAGTTTTGACTTGCATTTTCATAATGGCTAATAATGTTGAGCATCTTTTCGTGTGCTTTTTTTTTTTTTTTCTGGCCACTTGTATATCTTCTTTGGAGAAATGTCTATTCAAATCCTCTGCCCATTTTTAATTGGTTTGTTTGACTTTTGTTGTTGAGTTGTTAGATTTCTTTATAATTTCTAGATATTAAACCTTTATCAGATATGTGGTTTCCAAATATTTTCTCCCATTCTGTAGTTTGTCTATTTACTCTCATGATGAAGCCCTTTGATGCACTAGTTTTTAATTTTCATAAGGTCCCATTTATGTATTTTTTTTTCTTTTGTTGCTTTTACTTTGAGTGTAAAGTCTACAAAACCATTGCCCAATACATGGTCCTGAAGATACTTTCCAACTTTTTCTTCTAGAATTGTATCATCCTGCTTCTTATATTTAGGTCTTTGATAAATGTTGAGTTAATTTTATATATGGTGTGAGATAAGGGTCACCCTTCTGTTGCATCTGGAGATACAGTTTTCCCAGCACCATTTGTTGAAGAAACTATTCTTTCCCCATTGAGTGGACTTGGCGCCCTTGTCAGAATCTATTGGGAGTAGGTTTCATGCATCATGTGCTCCCTTAGACACCGCTTGTTTTCCCTATTACTCTTCTCTGCTCTTCTGGCTGTATGGTTTTGACTGTCCTTTCTCCTAGTTTGCTGATTCTTTCTTCTGCCTCTCCAAAATGCTGCTGTGTGCCTCTAGTGTCTTTTTAATCTCGTTGTCTCTTCCATCGCCATAAGTTCTATGTTCCTTTTTAAATTTTCTAATTCTTTTTGTTGACACGTGGTCTTCTTAATTTCTCTCCGTATTTTCTTTCAACTCCTTGAATTGATTTAGGAGCCTCTTTTGAGCTTCTTCGACTAGTTGTTTCAAAGTCTGTTTCCTCAAGTTTTAATGTGTTCTCTTAAATGAGCCACAACTGCCCGTCTCTTGGTATGGCTTGTGGCTCTCTGAGAGCCGGCTTCTCTTTCTTGCACTGCAGAGTGGCTCTGGGTCACTCTGTCCTTCAGTGCTTGGCCCAGCTTGTACTGAGCCTCTAGAGCAGCCCGAGGTTGACTGTTCAGATTTTATCAAGTCTTCTGTGCTCTCTTTTTGCCCTGGGCATGCAGTACAACTTTTAAGATTGCCCTTTTATGAAATTCTTCTCCCTCCAGGAGAATGTTTCTTTTCCTCTTTTCCTTCTGGCTTGGTTTTGTGCATGCTCTCCTCCCCAGCAGCTGTGCTGGGCTCAGCTGCTCGCCCATGCTCAGAGCCACCCCTTCGTGACGGCTTCCAGCCCTGGTCCCTGTTTCCACACGAGGCTCCTCTACGTCCACTCTGGGTCTCCCACCTCAGCGAGCCAGACGGGGCCAGCGCTCAAGCTGCCCTTTTCCCCCCGGGGTGCGCGAGCAGTGGGGAGTGCGGACAAGCCCAGGGGGCCTCTCGCTTGCTGGGCCCCTTTGGCAAGCGCACATTCACTGGACGTCGGGGCTGGAGGCGCGGGCTCCGCACTCACTGCCGGGCTCCGCGGCCACGGCTGGGGGCGCCCGGGCCAGAGCGCTGCCGCAGGGTGACCCCGAGCCACGCGGCGCCAACAAGGGGGCCGGCAGGTCCAAGCGCCTTTTTCCTTCAATGCTATTCAAGCCCAGCATTGGGGGTCTCTCCAGTCTCTGTCACCCTCCAGAGCCCCGAGAAAGCGGAATCCGTCTCCTCACTCCCTTGTCTCAGAGGGGAAGCTTCCTCGGGAATGTCTCGCATCGCCATCTTGAGAACGTCATCCTACCAGATGGCGCTAAACGGACGAGCCAGGATTTCGTGATCCCGGCAAGTCAGAGGAACAGCAGCTGCCCTAGGTGGGGTCCTGAGCCTGCTTGCTGCCAGACGTTTGCTGAACTCTCTGGGGGTGAGTGGGAAGATACCATAGTCCATCCAAAGGCAGGGGGAGAAGGTTCTAGAAAGCCTGGACAGAGACAGGCTTTTCCTCCCCAGCTCCCTGTTAAGGAGCCTGGATCTGCCCTCGTGGCGGCTCCCAGGACCCACTCAGCTCTCCTCTCGAGCCTCCTGCTGGCTCTCCATGCCAAGCCTCGCTGGATCTACCTGCTCCAGAGCCAGCCTATGCTGCTGAGCTTGTGCTGCCTCACTACTCGCTCCTTTTACAGGCGGGGATACGGGGGCTAAGAGCAATGCGAGATGTTTGTTGCTTTCTTTTTACTCGTGTCTCCAGCACCATGCGGCGGTCGTCCACCAGCTGCGTGGACGGGGCGTTGTCACCATGTCACAGTGACTGCTCTGTAGAGGAAGAGCCTGAGCCCGGGCAGGTCGCGTGGCTGCCCACGGCCACGCTGCCAGGAACCGGTGGAGCCCAGAGTCAAGGCTGGTGGGTCTGGCTCCCTCCTGAGCCCGCATCTCCCTTCCCCACCCCGTAGTCCCCATCGTAAACGCTGCGGTAAGTTAACCGCCCACAGGTACAAACGGCCTTCAACCCTTCCTTTTGCTCTTGTAAAATATAAAGCCAAGAAACTAGACACATCAGACCACCCTCACATTGTTCTGGAAAATCAGTGTTAGAGAAAGCGGAACGGCTTTCCTGGACAGTATAGCTAAAAGTAGATCAACCAGAGCAGAGCTTATCCAGCCCAGGTCAGGAAAGGGGACCCGGGAAGCGTACGCAGAGAGGGCAGCCTCCTGAGACAGGCGCCTCACGAGTCAGCAACGCCCCAGCTCCCTCGTCTCAGCCTCCTGTGCCTGCTGCTCGCACGACTGCAGGATCAGGCACAGACCATGCTCCTGGTGGGAAGAAGGGAGAAGGCCGTGGACAGGACCAAGCGGCGAGTGTGTCCCCTTTAACTGGCTTCCCCAGAAACCTCCTCAGCAGCCTCCGCATGCCTGTGTGACCAGGACTCTGTCACAGAGCCACTCCTGGATGCAAGGAGGCTTTGCATTGGTCCCCCAAACTAGATCAGGGTTCTCTTATGAATCAGTCCAGATTCAGTGGCAGAGAACGAAATCTAAGGAGCTGATGAAAGCAGAGAGAATTATGATGGGTAATTACGTGGCTCCTGGAAACGTTGGGAGGGCTAGCAGGCTCCAGGCTGAGCTTCCAGGCCCAGAACCTGGTGCCAAGGGCCCTGCCTCCTGCACCACACTCAGCGAACCCTGTCCAATTGCAGAGCCAGGTGGGCAGCTGCCAGCTCCAGACCCACGGGGACTTCCCTAGGGCCCCCACCCGCAGAGAGGGTCCCTCTTTCCTGTCTCTCTCCCCACTTAACTTCAAGTCACGCTCACTCACATGCCTGCGTTTGCAGAGCTTACACTGCTTCCGGAACGAGCACAAAGGAGCAGGACGTGCAGGTTCTGGCCTCTCAAGCATTTGCAGTGCAGGAAGCCGCACCGGAAGGGAGCCGGAATAGATGCTGAGCGTGTTCTCGAATCCAACCCATTGCTGAGGGCGCAGCCCCACGTAAGTGGGACTTCTTGATGAGGCTCAGTCAGGACGGGGCTCAGTCCTCTAACTGGGGTCCTTTGCAAGAGAATGAAATTCAGACAGAGAGAGAGAGAAAGCCACAGAGAGGGGCCAGAGGCTGAAATCAACAGAGCCCGGAGGAGATGGCAGAGACCAGGAGAGGCCGCCATGGGCCTGGCCATGTGGCCAGCTAACAACCGGGGGTCCCCAGCAGCAG
Organism: Tolypeutes matacus; assembly: GCA_026826555.1. Lineage (NCBI taxonomy): Eukaryota > Metazoa > Chordata > Mammalia > Cingulata > Chlamyphoridae > Tolypeutes > Tolypeutes matacus. The sequence continues at coordinate 21,680,947 of JAKSZT010054281.1, forward strand.
CCCCGATGCCCGGTCTTCAGGGAGAAGGCATTGCCTTGATGATGCCTTGATTTGGACTTTCTTTTAGCCTCAAAACCATGAGCCAATAAATACCCGTTGTTTCATGGTATTTGCTGAGCAGCCCAGAAAACTAAAACACTGTCCAATCTTCTTTGCAAAGAAGAAGGCAGAGCCCGTCTTGTTCGGCTTCTCACCTGTTGCAACTGGGCAGGTAAAAGCACGAGCTCTTGTTTTTCAATTTAGAAGGACACACTGTCTCCACGATTCAGTGGTGAGGAGCCTATTGTCTGGAGAGAAGCACGGAATGGCACACATGCCCAAAGGCGTCCCCTTACACTGGGCCCTGTGCTTTACTCAGCGGCTCCCCAGACGCCCAGCACCTGCTGCTGTAGACACCAGGCAATGCGCCGAACGTGAGGGATGCAGCGGAGATGGAATGAGCCCTGCCCCGAAAAGCTTCCAGTCCAATGAGACAGCTGGCGCAGAGAGCACAAGGGACAGCGTCCCAGCTTTACAGACGTCGGCCGAGCTCTTCAACAGGAGCCGCCTGCCCAGTGCACCGGCCACCTGGGACAAAGCTGGGACTTTCCACCTTCCCGCGTCTGGTATTTCTGACCAAAACGCAGCCCCACGGTGAGCCAGGCGATAGAGCAGCTCAGATTCTAGTGGGGCCCCAAAGCCTACGGGGCCTGAGCGAGTCAAAGAAACAGCCGCCCCACCCCGTTGAAATTTTTCATTAAAATTTAATTAAAATCGATTCAACTACTAATTAGATTTTCAAGAGCACATCAGAGAAGGAGTTTGATGCCCCACACAATTTTAAAATCCTCTTTCTTCGTCTTTCCCGCAGACCCTCCGAAACTTCCTTTCTCGTTCTCTGTTGCCTCAGTGAACACACAGCTTTCCTTCTCTGCTTCTTTTTCACTCTAGTCTTGATTCTCTCCTGCAAGTAAGTCTCAGGTTCTTCTGCTGCAAATTCCAGCCCTTCTCCCTACCACCTGCCTTCTTAATTTTCTAGCTCTTTTTCTCTCTACCCCTTGCCCTGATTCTAAATTAAAAGCCCGGGAATGGAGCTGGCAAGGAGAGAATTCACTTTACTTGGTGAAGGGAAGGGGGAGGCTGTGAGGTCTCATAGGCAAGCAATTGCGATCCCTGACCCACTCACAAGGCAGAGAGGCCAAGTCGATCTCTTCTTCTCTCTGGAAGGCACTTGGCATTTATAGTTCCTGCAAGGAGCTCTCTATAAGCGTCCCCCTAGCTGCAGTCCCCATCCTTACCCCAATACAGTCCTTGAATTGTGAGTACGCCTTTAGGACATGACATGACTTGCCCAGGTCCATGGCTCCCAGCTTCTGCCACCTCCACCCCTGCCTCCCTCTCCTGTCAAAGTCACTTGAGTTGTTTAAGCATAAAATGTGATGATTTCTGACGCTAACCACTCTGGAAAGCAGCAGGTTCCCACGCCTTAAACCCACAATGGCAGCACAAATACTGGAAGTGAATTGAATCTGTTTACCGCTGCCACGCGCCTTAGCACAAGCATTAGCTAATGCCCGTAAAGAGATCAGACCCAGGAAGCATTTAAGTATGATCCCTGCCCAGTGTGACAGACAATCACTTCCACCGTGGGAAAGGCAGAGAGCAGACAACAGTGCACTGAAACCAGTTATGCAACAAAGTCCACGCACGGTCCACGCTTTCCGGCCTTTTACTTAACACAGTAATGTCATAAAGAAACCTCATCTTTTCTCCATATTTTTCCATTCTCTGGGTAGCCCAGGAAGTGAGATTTTACCAACAGCCACGATCCTGCAAAAGCGGAAAACACTTTGCATGCTTCTCCCCACCTCCTGGGCTGCCAGCCCCTCATCGACCCCTGAGACCCCTCAGGAAGCTCTCTGATTCCTCCTTCCTCTTCCCTTCCCAGGCCCTGCTCACCAGAACGTCAGCTCCACGTCTCTGGGCACCACTGTCAGGATGGCTGGGCAGTCTCAGGGTTCCTAAGGATGTTTCCAAAAGGGCAGCCACTCTGCCTCCCAACTCCTGTCCTCTTTGCTTCCGGAGACTCTCGTGTGTGGCACTTTGGAGGGTGTAAAAGACAGCCCAAAGCAGGCCCTTTGGAGGCTAAGAGAACAACATTAATATGAAGTCTATCATCAGCACCAAAATAAGTAGGCGAAAATAAAGTGAAGACGCATTGCAGAAGTGAGCGAGAGCTAGCTAGCAGGAACAACACAGAGTTCCTTGCTGGCAGTGAGAGTGAAGGTGAACATGCCATCTGCAAGAGGCCCTGCCTTCCTTTAAACAGGCTGCATCAGGAGACCAGCTGGGATCCCAGCCAGGCTCCTCCAGAGGGACCCAGAAAACCAGGGCCACAGGCCCCGAGGAGGGGATCAAGCAAGGGGAACTCAAGCTTGACCAGACTGGCCTTGGCTGTGGCTCACGTCGAGTCTTCAGGCAGCCACAGCGCCGCAGGACAGGCCACAGCCACGGCTTGGTTCCAGGGGGCTGCCTGATCCAGGGCGCGGCCCAGCCGCCTGCAGCAGGAAAGGGAGCAAGACGCTGCCTCTCTGAGGGAATTAAAATCAGTGGGAGGTGGGGAATATGGGAATCCCTGTAGTTTCCGTGTAATATTTAGGTAATCGAAGCACCTTTAAAAAAAAATATATATCTATATATATATATATATATATATATATATCAATAACATTTTTGTAAGCAAATGCACTTATATGCATGTATATTGATATATCATTTTACAAATATTGGTATGTATTGTGAACATTTTGATTTTTACCCACAATAAAAAATAAATTAATTAAAAAAAAAAAAATCAGAGCTTCAGTCCCAGGAACGGCATGGGAGGGGCCTCTTCCTCTCAGAAGTCTTTCCTAGATTAGTCTCCCCCCCCCTCCAAGTTAGGGTCTCTACTGACTGCTCCTGCAGCAGCCTGTTCCCATTCTGATTTTATAACCTGGCATTGAAACCATCCATTGCCTGTCCATCTCCCCAGCTGGACTGGGAGTGCCCTGAGGGGAAGGTCTGTGCCTGGCTCCTCTGTGCAGACCAGTAAACAATGCCTGACACAGGATCAGTGATCAGTAAACGTTCCTGCTGCTGTTGAATGGAAATCAGTGAAGCTACAGAAACCTGCTGTGCTGGTAAGGAGCAAGTACGCAAATCTGTGCTTGGGAGAGCCTAAGGCCATGTGTGAGGCCAGAACCTCAAAAAGCAGATGAGACCTCGGCTCCTGTGGAGACTTGGAACAGATCCTGTCTGCTGACTGGGGCGTCCTGTCCAAGATGCTGCCTGGACTGACCGGTGCAGTTTCAGAGACTTGGAGGGTCTGAGCCTGCGCTTGGATATAACCACTGTGGTCCCAAAAGACATCAGAGCCCGTGGTTGGACAGAGGCTGGGGAACGTTAAAAGGCTGACAATTTTACGGGAGCACTTATATTTAAGTTTCCACTCTCCAAAGAGTACAAAGATGTACTTTAAGGAGCAAAGTTTACTCTATCCACACTCAAACCATGAGGTAAAAATCGAAGACTGCCAACCCAGCAATGGCTTTGCCCTCTCCTCACGTCCAAAGGGAAGGAGAAGAGCTATGCACCAAGATGCATTCCCAGCACTTTGTTTTTTGACTCAGAGATGATGTTTACTGCCCGCATACACTTCCACCAACTCACCCAGAGCAAATGATTAATGCATTGGTATAAGCAGTTCAAATTACATATCTGCTACCCCAATACATGCCAGGAGAAAAGGCATGTTTACCACCAATCACTACATCTTGGATATTTATTTGTCAGAATCAGAAAGAATGAGTTATAGCTAACAAGACAAATAAAAAGGAGATAAAATAGGATACTTAAAAATTGCTCAATATAAAGGAAGTAATCAAAACAGAAAAAAAAAGAAACAAAAATAGAGGGACAAATAGAAAACAAATAGCAAAATGATAGAGTTAAATCTAACCCAATTAAAACATCCCAATTAAAAGGCAGAGATTGTCAGATTGAACAAAAAAGCAAAATCCAACTATATATCGCCTACAAGGAACACCTTTTAAGCATAAAAACATGAGTAGGTTGAAAGTAAAAGGACAGAAACAGATATACCATTCTAATACTAATCAAAAGAAAGCTGGAGGGAAGCAGATGTGGCTCAAGTGATTGAGCTCCCACCTACCACATGGAAAGTCTGTGGTTCGGTTCCCAGTGCCTCCTAAAGAAGACAGCAAGCTGGCACAATGGGCAGTCGCAGCCAGCTGGCACAACAAGATGACACAATAAGAGACACAAGAAGAAAAACATGATGAAATACACAACCCAGATGGCTGCCCTAATGAATTCTACCAAACATTTAAGGAAGAAATAATATGATGCTACACAAATTCTTTCATAAAATTGAAGAGGAAAGACTACTTACCAATATATTATAAGAGACCCCCATTATCCTGAAAACAAAACCAGATAAAGACACTACAAGAAAGGATATATATAAATCATTATCTTTCATAAATATAGATTCAAAAATCCTAGACAAAATTTTAGCAAATACAATCCAACAGTATGTATAAAGGATACTACATCATGACCAGGTGAAGTTAATTCCAGTAATGCAAAGTTGGCTTAACATTCAAAAATCAATCAGTGTCATTCACCATATGGGCCAATAAAAAGAAAAACAAAATGACCATCTCAGTAAACACAGAAAAAGCATTTGACAATAATCCACTTAGCAGAAAAATAGAAATAGAAATAAAGGGAATTTCCTCAACCTGAAAAAAAAAAAAAAAAAAAAAACTACAGTTAATGTAATACTTCATGGTGAAAGACGAAATGCTTTTATTCGTGGGTAATTGGGATGAGGTGTAGGTGAAAGATAAGCCATGGCAATATGGTGTGACTTCAGCACTAATTAGTTTGATGACAATAATAATTGTAAGGATTATAGAGGGAACTGACTAGTTTTAACTACATTGGAAGGCTTTTTTTTTTTTTTTTTTTTTTTTTTTTTTTGAGGCACCAGGGGCTGGAGATTGAACCCAGGACCTCATATGCGTGAAGCTGGCATTCAACCACTTAGCCACATCAGCTCCCAGAAGGGTCTTTTTTTTTTAAGATTTATTTTATTTATTTCTCCCCACCCCTACCTCATTGTTTGCACTCACTGCCTGCTTGTTGTGTGCTCTCTGTGTCTGCCCATCTTCTTTTTTTAGGAGGCACCAGGAACCAAATCCCATGTGGAAGGGCGGCGCCTAATCGCTTGAGCCACATCTCTTCCCTGCTTGTTGTGTCTCTCATTGTGTTTCTTTGTTGTGTCTCCTCATTGCATCATCTTGTTGTGTCAGCTCACTGCGCCAGCTCGCTATCTTGCTTGTCTTCTTTAGGAGGCACCAGAAACCGAACCTGGGACCTCCCATGTGGTAGGCAGGCGCCTAACTGCTTGAGCCACGTCCACTTCCCATAGACTTTATTTTTTGTTTTCTGGTTTTTGGTTTTTTGGTTTTTTGTAGGTACTGGAGCCGGAGATAGAACCTGGGATCCTGTATGTGGGAAACTGGCACTTAACCACTGAGCCACATTGGCACCCAGGAGGCTTTTAATTTAAAAAAAAAAAGAAAGAAAGAAAGAAAATAACAAACTCAGGGCATCCAACTACTAACTCAAGGCACACTGAAAGCCAAGGCCTCCGTGGAAGCTTCCCCTCCTGCAGCCACAGGGCTGAGGGAACTCAAAATCAGGCCCGGGACTGGCTCCGAGCACCCGTGTCCTCTGCAGAGAACTGCAAGTCTGGGCCACTGCAAGCCAAGCCAAGGAGTGACTGGGCGAGCGTCTCTGGGACCCACTTGCATCTCTTTAAGTTCTCTCCTTCATGCCATTGCTGCTCAAAGCTGTTTCCCCAGAAACACCCAGAGGAGGGGTAGGAGATTGATTCAGTTACAGACCCCACTGAAAGCGTTTCTGAGGCCATAGCTGACACGCGTCGGCTATGACACTCCTCTACCACACATTCCAGGTTTCCCTTATCCTGGCTGGCACTTCTGCTGGTGTAGACGGCTTATCCGGTGGGAAGACGGACGTCATCACTGCCAGCACTGCTCCCTAAAACATCGCTTCCATCCTGCCTCAGCCTTGCACGGGAACCCAAACGGGCTCCCCTCGTCCACCCTATTTCAGACCCCTGCCTGTTGCCTCCAGCGAACCTGCTCTTTGTTCTCAAATCCCAGTCTCATGCCCCCTGGTGCGTCTGCTTATGCTGCCCGCAGCCTGGAGTGTCTCCTTGCTTCTCCTCTCCTCGCTGCAAGCCTCCTGCCCCCAGGTCTTTATAAAGGCTCCTCCAATTGCGCCAGTTCAAAGCTGCTTCCGTGTCCCTGAATTTCCCTGCACTCGCATCCAGGCCACTTAGCCTTCAGCTGAGCTCGCCGCGAGACGTGCACGCTGGAGGCACAAAGGCTGCAGTGTTTGCGTCTGTGGCCTTTGAGCATTGCTGCCCTGGACTCTCGGGTGGTTTGAGTGACAAAGGCTCTGGAGGTGGCCTCAGGGAGCTGTCCCCGCCGGGCTCAGAACTGCTCAAGAGCCACTGAAGGCCGGGCCCTAACGAGACTTTAGGAATGGACCCAGTATGTGCAGCAGGCTGCCCCTCTTTTCCACCCATGGCTGGTTTCCGTGGTGGCTTCCACAGACGTGGACTTGAGTCCTGCCTCTGCCACCCTTTCAGGTCCCTCCAGCCGCCGGGGCGTTTCCCCACCTGTGAAAAGAAGATGCCCCCACCTTCCTGAGCCACAGGGAGAGTCTGAGTGAAAACCTGGGGACACGCCTTCATTCCCCCCCAGTTCTCTTCCCCAGTGCTGCTTGTCGCGATGCTCGTGATTCATGCAAATGTTCACGCAGGATTTTTCCCGCCTGCACATTTTGACGTAGGTTTGCTGTTTCAATCCCTGTCTTTTTGCTCCTCCCTCTGCCTCTAAGGCTCAGTGGGATTTTAAACCTCCAGGACGGAACTGGCTCGTGTCTGACTCTGTATTCCACGAAGCCGCATGCGGGCGGCCCCACCAGCCTTTGGCTGGGAGCACGCAGGCTCCACTGGGTTCCCTGTCCCCAGGCACATGGGGGTAAATCCACCCTTCACCCCCGCTTCCTGACTCGGACTCTCAAACAGGGCCGTTGCCACAATGGAAGCCCCACTGCTGTTCAGTGGGCTTATCTAATCAGACACACAAGCCCAGGTATTCAGCCCGTGTTTACACAACGCAGCCCCCCCCCCCCCTGCAGCTCCCTCGGTCTCCAAGCTCAGGGGCCGCTGGCTGTTGCAGGTAACAGCCCGTTTGTGTTGGCAGCCTCAGGAGGGAGGGAAAGATAACAGGGAGCCCTGCTGGTGCCGCAGGCCGAGAGAACTGTGTGTCCTGGGTCCACCCTGGCCTGTTTCCTCAGAAACGTCTGGAGCAGGGCCGCAAAACCACACCCTTTGTGCTCAGAACGCAGACAGCTCAGTTTCCTCCAAGGACAAAGACCAAATGATATCTCCCATCTCCTGGCAGACAGCAGATAGTGTGATGGCTCCAGGCTAAGTTCTTTTTTTTTTAATTTATTTTATTTATTTATTTCTCGCCGCCACCACCACCACCCCCGTTTGCACTTGCTTTGTCTTTTTGTCTTCCTTCTTTCTTTAGGAGGCACCAGGAACCAAACCAGGGACCTCCCATGTGATAGGCAGGAGCCCAACTGCTTGAGCCACATCCGCTTTCCCAGGCTAAGCTCTTTACTAATATTATCTTACTTAATTTTTACAACAGCCCAGAGAAATATTATTATCCTGATTTTACAGATGAGGAAACTGAGGCTACATAACTTCTCTTTGGACAGACAGCTGGTAAGGGACCAATTCACTCTCAGGTTACAGAAATTGTGCCTTGAGTACCACACTCCCTGCACTGAGATGGAGGCACTGGACCACAGTTTCCCACACAGGGCTCCACTGAGCCAGCTCTATTTCTGGGCTCCCTCTCTGCTGATTCTGCTTCATCAGATCTGAGAGGGGTTTCTGAAATCCCTGTTTTTTAAAGCCCTGCAGGTGGTTCTGATGCAGACTAGGTGCTCACCAAGGTTCCTTCCATCTTTAAAGCTCCAATTCTGAGAGGTTTTAGTAAGAAAAGACAAGGTAAGACAACTGCAGCCGTCCGCCTTCTCCTCCATGGTGGCCATCCCTGTGGCTGCACACTTGTGCTCTCTCGCAGGTCTCAGGGAGGGGACATCTCTGGATAAGGCAGGCTTTGGGCTACCAGTGCCCAGCTCCTTTCTGAAGCTGTTGACCTTCCAAACTTTGAGTGGGCCGAGGTAGAACAGGCCTCAGCTTGCTTCCACCCCTAGAAGCCTGAAAGTGCTAGATCATGGCAGATCTGGGGCAGGATCCAGTTCTCCCAAGCCCCTGCCCAGGTCTCAGCTGAGAGGCAGGAAGAGGCCTTTCTGCTCAGGTCACGCTCACTCTAGCAGATCTGGCTGATCTCTATGCACATCTAAAGCCAGGTCCAAGGATGGACATAGAAGCACTGGGAGCTACCTTACGGCTGTCCTGTCTTGCCAAGCAGCCTATAAACAGGGCCTGCAGCAGTTACCCCACCTGAGAGTATGCAAGTGCCAGAGGTGACAAGTGTCCCTGCAAGGAGGCCTTTGGGAGGCCTTGGGCATTAGGAGAAACTGTGGGAACATCTAGGAAGGCTCTGGCTACCTCAAGCCCTCTGTGGGCTCAGATGCGGTGGCACGTCCAAACAGCACCAGCCTCTAATTTGGTGCCACTCCGTAGGGAGCATGTCCGACCAGATGACACCACTGAGGAACACGAGAATATCAAGCACTTCTTCATAACTTCACATCGACCACGTAAGCGCCTAGTGCCGCTGTGAAGAGCTCACCTCCCGCAGGGAACAGGGATGCTACGAAATGACTGGTTCAAAGGTGTTTATTTATCAGCTACAGTTCCCAGAGCTGGAGCATCCACCACAGAGAACAAAGAAGCTGAAATGCTGGCACCTCCGTGACAGTGGACTCTCTTGGACATCCTTTTTTCCCACAAGGCAGGAGAGGAAAAGCAGGTGGGAGCTGTTCCCACCTCAGAGAAAGTCTGCTTTCTCTGCTCTCACTCACTTCCTTACTGTTCTTTCTCCCCCATTTGCTCACTTAATCCTTAATCCCTGCTGCCCCACCCCACCTTGGGCCTCGGCTCTTTGTAAACTGGTTAATTGTAGCAGGCCTGGGGCTCTTCCCCTTGACCCTCTTTAGAAAGTCGAGGAAATCTGAAGGTGGTTTACCGGAAAGGGACTATTTAGACTGCCGAGTCTATTTAAAACAAACGCCCTCACTCTCCTTCTCCCCACCAGTCAGCAAAGTTCCAGAGAAGGGCCCTGGAGGCCAGAGCCAAACCTCGACTTGTGATAAAGTGTGTTCCGCCTGGACCTCGTCTCTGCTCTCGCCTCCCTTCAGAATCTCAAGGAGCCGTGGCTGGGGGACGTGTTTCTGGTTCTGCACTCCCAGCCAGCAATTGCTCTACTTTCCCAACTCACGGGAAGAAATGTCAGGACTTCGCAAAGCAACAAATCACAGGTGAACAGAACTGAATTCATGCTGTGGTATAAAATAAGAGCAGGTTATTAAACAACTCAGCGTAACTGTCTAGAGAACCCTGCGCGTCCACAGCTCCACGCTGACTGAGCCCATCAACTCCCACTGCCCCTCGTCTTCAGCCGCGCCGCTGCCCTGGACTGGTCCAGCTGTTTCACTTCGGCCGACTGGCTCCGCCTCCTCTGCGTGTCCCAAGCTAGTCCGCGCTAGCCCAGGTCAGTTGTGCCTCCCTGTGTTGGCAGCGGGTGGGCCGGGGGACCCATGGGAAGATGGCTTAGCTGCCCGGCTGGGCCTTGAAGCAGAGAACCTCCCCCTCCAGCAGCGGGCAGCTGGCTGCTGCGTAGCCAGTGAGCTGTGCACCGCTGCAAATGGCGAAAGGCCCGGAAGCTGGACCCTGTGTTGCCTGGGTGTGAATGTTCCATGAACCCCCTGTGAAATACCCCCTGTGCCGGACACACAGCCGTGGTCAAAAGAGATTTATAGACTTTCTGGGAGAAAGTATCTTCTCACCTGAGGGCTCCCTGGAAGACCCTCTTTTTTTTGAAGGAGGTACTGGGGATTGAACCCGGGACCTCACACATGGGAAGCAGGCACTCAACCACTGGGCTACATCTGCTCCATTCTGGAAGATTCTTGCGTCAACCATAGCTTTCGTCTCGCAATGCATTTCTGTCTCTTGTTCAACATCCAACCTCTCTGTCCACCACCCCCAGCTATGGAAACCAGAGCTGAAAGTCATCCCTCCGTGCCCAAAGGAAGCCTCATCAAGAGTCAGAGCTTTACCGTTGTGCCACTGAGTGTAAAATGACCTCCACGTGCAGGAGGATAAGACCGTTCCACCTCGCCACTCGAGGAATAATTCTGGAGAACGGTATGTACAGATTAACTGGTGCTTCACAAGGAAAACTTCCCTTGGTTTTGTTTTAGCCCTTATTCTGTTTCTTTTTAATTATTCCAAATGTAAGCAAGCACCATGTTGAGCAAGAAAATAAACTGGCTTACTGGACTTGCACTGCGAGACCCAGTTTCTAGTCCAGTTTCTGCAAGGATCGAGCTGTGTAAACGAGGACAGGTTTCTTCCGGGCCTTACCCTCCTCAGCTAGAAAGCTGGACTGGATGCGTTTCAAATGCTCCTTCTGGGTTTAGAAGTCCAGGCCTTCACCTAAGTGAATCCTAAGGATTAAGTCCAGCTCAGTTCTCCTCTGGTCTCTGCGGCCTGTGCCGTGGCTCAAGGCCCAGGAGCCCTGGGCAGGTGGGGACGTGTGGGGAGATGGCTTTCCAGTTGTGCTCAAGGGAGCTCCAAGTTGTCTGCTAGAGAGAGCTGGAGGTGGACAAGTAGGAGGAAAGGACAGGAAGGGAACCCAGTCCAGGTGGGGGGGGCTCTGGACCCCTCCTCAGTCGGAGCAAGCCAGCTTATGCCCGTTCACATGTAAGGTTTTGTTTGACCAAGAAGTTGCACGACTAAAGACCAAGCTTAAAGGACACTGGTGTTAGAAACACGCTGAATCAGCAGAGGCCCTGGGAATCACGCTTCCTTTCTTTTTTACTAAATGCCTGACACGAGCTGGTTTTCTTGTCAATTGTCCTTCTCTGCAAAAAAGTCTAGTGTAGGAAAGATTTCAAACAGGGGAATCTGCTTCCTGGAGATTTCTGTGCCAAGGCAGCTGCCTTGCGCATATTTAGGAAAGGTTTAACTGCTATCCACAGCAGCCTCCAATTTCCCCACCAAAAAATGTCACCTAAGACCAGGAGAGACCCCCTTTGGCAGGTGCCACCTCCTGCTCTTGGTCTTTCAGCAAAAGTGGGCTAGGCAGCTCGGAAGTCATTTCTGCTTCTACCTGAAGCTCTAATACACTCTCCATAAAGTCATTCACTTCCTAAACTGCACAGCACTTCATTCCTGCTGAAATGCAGGTAAAGCAAAAAGCATTTACTGAACTTGGATTAAGATTGGCTGGTGTGTTAAACTTTCCCCTTACCACCTCTCCTTTCTCCTCTCCTTCCTTTTCCTGCCACCTCTTACCGACTCTCTCAGTGGTATGCCACGACCCAGCTCTTTCCAAAATTCGGGTGGATTCCAGCTGAGTTCTTGTTGAATTCACCCTGGACCCTGGCCACGAGCTGCTGGTTTTCTGCTCCGGATGCTGGTTCATTCATTTGCTCAGATAGCACAGTTTGAGTGCCCCCGATGTGCCAGGCTCCCATTTACGCACTAGGGGTACAAAGACACACACATTTTCTGCCCTAGAGCTGATTCTGATATAGAGGGGAAGGCAGACAGCTACGGCCAAGCGGAACGAGTGCCAGGAGCAGTGAGTGTGGAGGGGCGGTTGCTCAGAGGTGGGGGCATCTCGTCCAGACGGTGGCAGAGGGGCTCACAGTACTGGGAGAGCCACTTTCTACCCGCGTCCTCTGTGGCTCAGGCCAAGAAGCAGAGGGTTTCCTTTGTCCTAAATGGGGGGCGAGCCGCCTTGGAGAGGGGCGTGCCAGGGTCCAGGCAGGTTCTTTCTGGCCTGCTGCCGCAGCTGCCACCGCCCGGCATCTGAGACGCGTGTTGACCGTGATCACAGCTAGCGGGGGAAGGGCTGGCGGCACCCACCTCCAGGCCGGGAAGGGCGTCTCTGCCGGCACCACTGGCTCCCGTGGCAAGCTTTCTTGGCGTGGTAAGAAGGGCTCCTGTGGGATCTGGGTGGCAGTGGCCACGAACAGTGCTCGTTACCCAGTAGGCAGCTGAGCGTGTGCTCGGGGAACTAGCAAAAAGAAAGGATGCCTTGTGCAGTTAATTTCTCGAAGCGATTCGTAGTCATAATGGGGAAAACCGGAAATTTTTTTTAACATTCCAAACTTATTTGTAGGTTGAGAATAGTTTTGCATCTGTGGGGAAATGAAGGCGTCACTCAAATCTTTTCAATGCTGTGGGCTTCTAAAGGTGTTCCTTAATCTGTCCCAAACGTTGACGTGTCTACGCACTCACAGAAGCCGGCCTGCATGCCTGCTAGCTAACGCAGGGAGAGCTGGCTTTCTCTTCCAGTTCCTCCACTGCGTCCAAGGCCCGGACTGTCAACACCTTGTGTATTTAAATCCTGTCGGTTGACTGAATGAGTAAAGCCATGTACTGCACCTTCCCTGTCTCCCTTCCCCTCTCTTCCTCTCTCTCTTTCTCTTTCATCTATCACCTCAATTAAAATTAGTCACTGTGTGTGTGTGTGTGTGTTTGTTTAAGGAAGTTCTGGGTATTGAGGCACTGTGGGAGGCAGGCACTCAACCTCTGGGCTATATCCACTCCCCAGTCACAGCGTTTTGAAGTCGCCTAAGGAATAAAGAACCTGCCCTCATGGTGGGGTGGGAAACACCATTTTTTAAAAGAGCTCCTTATTCAAGACCAGTAGAAGTGCTTTCATTCACTGTTTTTGAGCCCATCTGAGGCAGGTTAGTGCAGTGAGAGGGGGGAAGCGGCTCGGCCTGGCAGACCACATGCCCGGCAGACCCCATGGCACCCAGAGGCCTCCTGAGGGGAAGGCCACCGCAACGAGCCCGCGAGCCCCTGGCTACGAGGCCCCCTTTGAAACTGTTTCCGGGGTCAAGGAGAAGCCCCGATAGCCCCAGGCAAGCCTCCTCATTGGGGCCCTGAGAGCGAACAGGCGGGGATGGTAAGGCAGCCCGTCAGCATCGCAAACAGCTGGGCCCCCCGCGTTAGGAAGGGGAGGAGGGAGGTCTTAGAAGGCCTGACCTGGGGCCCCACACACATCACTCCTCCTGGAGCACGCCCACATCCGCGTCTAGCACGGTGTACTCTTTTCTGGTTTCTGTTTTTTTTTCCTTTAGGAGGAACTAGGAACCAAACCCAGGACCTCCAGTGTGGGAGGCAGGCGCTCAACTGCTTGAGCCGCATCTGCTCCCTACTCCTTGTTTTTGCTCGTTGTCTGCTCAGTTTGTTTGTCTTCTTTCGGAGGCACTGGGAACTGAACCCAGGACCTCCCAGGTGGCAGGGAGGTGCCAGTTGCTGGAGCCACATCTGCTCCCCTTTCCTTGTTTCTTAATCTTAATAAACTCTTACTCCCTCACCTGCCCTACGGCGTGTCCTTAAATTCTTTTATGCGACATAGCCAAGAACCTGGAAGCCCAGGACCCAGAGCCTTCCGCCAACACATCTGGACTTTGTTTCCTGCCTCTCTAATGCCATGTCCTCATGGCTTTCTTCTGCCTACCAGAATCACCCCTGTGCCCCAAGGCCCTCCTTAACATCCCAGCTCATCTAAGCCTTTGTTGGCTCTTCCGGGCTTCACTGAGCACCTGCCTCTGATTTTCTCTCGGTCATCCTGGTCTTGCGGGAGAGGGAAAAGAGAGCTGGCACAGCCGCGAGATGCTCCTGAACCCTCGCTCCGAAGTGGCCCCACAGTGGCAATCGGAGTCCAGGGCCCGCAGGGGTCACGCTCCCTCCACGCCATGGCGGATGTCTGCAGGGGACTCGGGGCACGGAGCTGTGATGCCAAGCAAAGCAGGCTCCTTTCCCCCATGCGTCTTTAAAGCCAATTCCTGAGACACCGGGTTTCAAAGAGACAAAGAGTTTATTTCGTTGCACAAAGGAGCACTGTGGCCTCATGGCCCAAAACTGCCTCTCTCATCTGCAGAAATTCAAATATTTCATAACCTCAGGATGCCAGTGAATGATTGGTGTGGAGCCGGACTCAGGTTCCTTCATTAAGAAATACTAAGGGGCTGAATAGGATGGACAGGGGTGGGGTAACAAACCAAGGTCTGTCACAAGTATTTGGGATAGGGGTATACAGAATAAGGTCAGTGACAAGGTCTTTCATATGGATATTAACAGAGGAGGGTGGAAGGTTACCATCCCAGTAGTACGTTTACACGAGGGTGAGCTCCATCTAGAATTACCATGTCAGTAGTAAGTGTACACAATGATGAGCTCCATCTAGAATTACCATCCCAGTAGTAAGTGTGCACAAGGGTGAGCTCCATCTAGAATTACCATCCCAGTAGTAAGTGTGCACAAGGGTGAGCTTCATCTAGAATTACCATCCCAGTAGTAAGTGTACACAAGGGTGAGCTCCATCTGGAATTACCATCCCAGTAGTACGTGTACACGAGGGTGACCTTCATCTGGAATTACCATCCCAGTAGTAAGTGTACACGAGGATGAGCTCCATCTGGAATTACCATGTCAGTAGTAAGTGTGCACAAGGGTGAGCTCCATCTGGAATTACCATCCCAATAGTAAGTGTACACAAGGGTGAGCTCCATCTAGAATTACCATCCCAGTAGTAAGTGTACACGAGGATGAGCTCCATCTAGAATTACCATGTCAGTAGTAAGTGTACACGAGGGTGAGCTCCATCTAGAATTACCATGTCAGTAGTAAGTGTACACGAGGGTGAGCTCCATCTGGAATTACCATCCCAGTAGTAAGTGTACACGAGGGTGAGCTCCATCTAGAATTACCATCCCAGTAGTAAGTGTACACGAGGGTGAGCTCCATCTAGAATTACCATCCCAGTAGTAAGTGTACACGAGGGTGAGCTCCATCTGGAATTACCATCCCAGTAGTAAGTGTACACGAGGATGAGCTCCATCTAGAATTACCATGTCAGTAGTAAGTGTACACAAGGGTGAGCTCCATCTAGAGTTACCATCCCAGTAGTAAGTGTACACAAGGGTGAGCTCCATCTAGAGTTACCATCCCAGTAGTACATGTACACAAGGGTGAGCTTCATCTAGAATTACCATGTCAGTAGTAAGTATGCATAAGGGTGAGCTCCATCTGGAATTACCATCCCAGTAGTAAGTGTGCACAAGGGTGAGCTCCATCTGGAATTACCATGTCAGTAGTAAGTGTACACGAGGGTGAGCTCCATCTGGAATTACCAT
>JAKSZT010054281.1:21703951-21719727 GCA_026826555.1 Tolypeutes matacus
TAGTCCTGGGGACCATGAGCGAGGGTGAGCTCAGTCTAGAACGACCACAATAGTAAGTAGATACCGGGGTGAGCTAGTCCTGGAACCATGAGCGAGGGTGAGCTCAGTCTAGAACAACCATCATAGTAAGTAGATACCAGGGTGAGCTAGTCCTGGGGACCATGAGTGAGGGTGAGCTCAGTCTAGAACGACCATCACAGTAAGTAGATACCAGGGTGAGCTAGTCCTGGAACCATGAGCGAGGGTGAGCTCAGTCTAGAACGACCACCACTGTAGTAGCAGACACCAGGGAGACGCTGAGTCTGGCGTGGCCTGAAGCGGGCAGAGATCTGCCTAGAACGACCACCCAGCAGGTCTAGGCTAAATCCAGCCAGTGTCAGCAGTTTCAGGTCTAGCCTTTTGCTATTTTATACTCTAACAGCATCTATATAATGATTTTATAATCCTAATTATCCATTAATTCCTAATCTCGGCGCAGTTTCAGGCTTCATTTTCGCCTCAAGCAAGCTGGCACTCTTGTTCCTCAACTGAGCGACTGAAGCTCTTTCAGCACCCGGCTCTGGAGGACAGGCCTCTGCTTCAACAAGACCCTGTGTCGGCAGAAGCCAGGCTGCCGCATCGCGACGGCGTCGGCCCCGTGCGGCTCGCGCTGGGCGGTACTGCAGTGGGATCCCCAGAGAGGGTCCCACGAGCTCCACCTCCGGCTCCACCGCCTGTGTGGGCCCCTCACACCGGCCCAGGGCTGGGCACTGTGGCCAGGAGAGCACGGCCGGTGAGGCGGCTTCCGGCTCTGCCCTTGTTCTCTGGGAGAAGCCTGCCCTCACGGCCCGGGGGCACGGCAGCCCTGGAGAGACCCACCACTGGCCGATGCCAAGGAGCCAGCCGCACGGAGAGGCCCCTGGGGGACGGAGCTTCCGACTCCGGGCAAGCCTTCCCCAGCCCCAGCCGCCAGGACCAGCTGCTCCCGAACGTGAGGACACAGAAGCTGAGGGCGACGTTGGATGTGTTTCAGCCACTAAGTTTTTGGGTAGTTTGCTACACCACAATACATAGCTAATACAACTGTATATTAGCGTGTATGAATCTCTGAGGTAAAATAAAACGTATTTAACTTTGTTTAACTCTGCGTCTCCCAATGCTTTGTCTACCAACATTTTTTTCTTAGAATTCCTAATTAATGCCGTCGGATACCAGTGTTCCGTAGAACATACTTTAGGAAGAGCTGAGCTAGGTGTGGTTATGTTTCCTGTTAAAAAATGATCTCGCATGCCCTGGATGCAATACTGTGATTCCAGATAAATTACACCTACTCAAACACACTTGAATAATTTTTCTCTAATTTTACAAATATAATCACATCTTATCGGCATATAGGTAGTGCCCCATTTAAAGGAATACTGAAAGAAATCCATTCTTATCAAGTTAACATTTTGAAAATTGAAATGTTCTTCCAATCTATCCTCTTCTAATGTGTTGGGTTTTACAAATTTGAATTTTTATTTTTATGGCTTTATTTAAAGCATCTGTGAAATGTGAAAAATCCCCGGTCAAAGCCATGTTCGCCGGTGCTGTTGGTTAAAAAGGGGAAACTGAGCAGTTTGCTGCCCTAAAACCTGCTTGTGTTAGAGGGCAGTCTTCATCCTAGAGGAGAGGACGTCAAGAAGGGGCTTCGCGGGGCGGCGGGTGTAGCTCAGTGGTTGGGTCCTGGGCTCAGTCCCGCTTCCTCCCATAGAGGCGTCTGGAACGCCGAGCATTTGTTCTCGGTGCGCTGTGGTCCCACTTCTCTCTTAAGGGGTAGCGGGTCTTGACCAAGACCCTGTGCCTGGAACCCCGGGACCAGAGCGGCCTCCGGAGCCTGCGTTTCGGGAGACCTGGGCGTGCGGCTGGTCTGACTCTGCCCGCTGGGGGACTCGTGCGCGCACCCAGCCTTTCCTGAACCCCGCTTTCTCCACCTGCGCAGCGAGGATAATGACATCGGCCTCCCTGGGGTCCTGCACGGCTTCCCCGAGGGCAGGTGCTCACTCCTCCCTCCCCTTCCTTCCCCTCCGCTCTCCCCAGCTCTTCAGGAACCGGGTGGAGGGCGCGAATTCCATGCCAGTGGATTACGGGCTGCACCCAAGAGAAGCCGCTTTGCCAGAGGGACCGGGCAGGGGTGATGGCTCTACATGACAAAAGGACTCACTTCAAATGGCTTCGACTGCTTTAAACAGGACGCTCCCTCCCCTTCCCGCTTACAGCTTTGGAAACTAAAAGAGGAAGCATTCCGGAGGCCTCCACAATCCAGCACAAATGAAGCCTCACTGATATTCCGATGTCAGTGAAAGAAGGAATAGTTAGAAAAGCCGTTGACACGACTTCCCAGGAATGCGCCTGATACAAGCTTGCACAGCTCCACCTCCCGGGGCTCCGCCAGCAAGACAGCGGTGCCCCCTCGGCAGAAAGGCGGAGCGGCGGCTGATCCCTGACACAGCCGAGCGGGGCCGCGCCTCGCGCACGACTTAGTGGGGGGATGGAAAGCGGCCTGCAATTGCTTTGTCAAGACGGCAGGTCAGCTCGTGTAATCTCCCCAGCTTGAGTCCCAAATTCCCCTCATTAAACAGAGCTCCTGCCTGCTTCACACAGAACTCCCTCTTCCTGTCCCAACACCCATCCGTGGGAATCCCACAGGGCATGCGGAGCAGGCGGCTGCGGGACTCTGGGCTCCTCACTGCGTGGCAGGCACCCCCCGCCCAGCGGACGTGCTGCCATGGCTGCAGCTGAGCTGCCGGGAGACCCGGCCAGGCCTCCCCCACCCCCAACCCCCCCAGCCCCACCACCTCCTCCTCCCCCAGCCCCATGGCGCCGGGATCTGCCCAGGCTGCGCCACGCTCCAGGACGGGCCCAGCCCTAAATCACACGTGGGCTGCAGGTTCTCAGGGGCCTGGATTCAGGGGGATCGGACCTGCTGTGAGTGAAGAATTTCCCCAGGTTCACATCGGCCCTGGTCACGGATAACTTGCAAGTGCCATGGAATATACCGATGGAGTGAAAAGGAAAACCAGACTCTGTCCTTACGAAGCATGCCATCTAGTTTGGAAGCTGCATCTACGCATTAACTCATGGAGAGTAATTCAGGGCTAGATTTGGTGCTCTGGATGACGTGGAGCTGTGTAGCTAGGGAAGACCTCGTAAAGGAGGTGGGACTGGGACTGGACGAGAAATGCCAGATAATAACACTAATAATAACCACGTGTTGATCCCTTCCCATTTGCCAAACACTGCCCAGTGCTCGCCATGAGCCTTACACCGTGTAACTCTTCCACACGATGGGACAGCTACCGTAATCCCCATTTTGCAGATGAGAAAGGTTAAGTATGGTCACACGTGGGCATCCAAATGGTAATTGAATGATTTTAACGCAGACCTCTTTAGCCTGGAAGCTCACGCTCTTTCCTGCGATGCTGCCCGTTTAGATGGGCAGGAGGCAGGAGGATCTGTGCTTTAAAAAGGCAAAAAGGCAAGCTGGAAGTTTGAATGAGCTTGGCGAGCATGTAGGGGACAACAGGCAGCCACCCTTGTTAGCCAGTGGGTGTCAGCTTGCAGAGGAAGGAAAGGAAGTCATGTGTGTTGGGAAGATCACAGAGGGTCCTGCACATGTGGCAGGAGGGTCTGAGCTTGGAAAATGTGTTCATAGGTGCCAATGACAGGCTCCAAAGCAGAGGCTGGGCTGGGGCCAGAAAGCCTGGGGCCAAGGGCCAGCCAGGAGACCTTTGCAGAAACCCAGCTGAGGGTGACAAAGCCCTGGAAAACAGTCATGGTAAAAAATAAATAAAAAAGAAAAGGAGAAGAAGAAGGAGGGGGGCGGGGGAGGAAGGAGGGGGAGGGGGCAGGAGGAGGAGGAGGAGGAGAAGGAGAAGGAGGAAGAACGGAGAAAGCAGAGAAATATTTCAAAGGGAGGAGCAAGACGACTTGGTGAAAGGGGAAGGGAAGAGCCAAGAGGAAGTTTCCACGGACCCCACAGAGCATCCACGGCTGAGGGCAGGAGCCACCAAGCTGCGCGGCCATGGCGGGCTGTGCCGTGGTGTATCTGTCTCCCTGACTAGAAGGAACTCTCCATGAGGGCAGAACTTTATTTTGTTTACTGACTAGGGCAGTTTGAGACTGGGCGGACCCAGAAGATCCTGTTCTTAGAGTTAATCCATTCCCGTGGGTGTGAACCTACTGTAGGTGGGACCTTTTGATTAGGTCACTTCAGTAGGGCGTGGCCCAGGGTGGCTCTTAATCCTTTTACTGGAGTTCTTTATAAATGGGGCAAACACCGTAAGAAACATACATCAGCAGAGTCCTGGAAGCCAGAAGCCGAAAGCAAGATCAGCAGATGCTGCCACGTGCCTTGCCACGTGGCAGAGGAGCCCAGGATCACCAGCTGCTGGTCTGCAGGGAGGAAACATTTCCTGATGATGCCTTGATTTAGACATTTTCATGGTCTCAGATCTGTAAGCTTGTGAGCAAATAAATCCCCATCAGAAAAGCTAACCCATTTCTGGCATACTGCATCTCAGCAGCCTAGCAAGCTAAAGCACTGGCCCGTCTCCAAGCGGGACTCCTTTCTCACTCCCGTCCCCACCCCACCCCAGCACACACACAAGCTCACACCATGTTGCTCTTTCTCTGTGTCTCTGGACCTCAGAGAAAGGAAGAACCGGAGAGAAGGAAAACCCCTCGGTTGCTGTGTGATATTGGTACATTTCATGACCTCTCTGGGCCTCAATTTCTACCTCAGTAAAATGAAGACAACTTCCTGGAGTTGAGAATTAAATTAGATAGCAAGTAGATGAACACAGTAGATACTAAATTATGTGTGTAATTAGTTGAAGGTTTATATAACCACCATTTAATGTCTTAGGCATCCTATCCACTTGGAGTCTATTGTTAGTAGAATATTGAGGCAGACATAGAGAAAATCTTGAAAGCAGTGAGAGAAAAATTACTTGTCAAGTGCAAGGGGTCGGCAGTAAGATTAGCAGCTGACTTCTCCTCGAAACAGTGGAGGTGAGCAGGCAGAGGGTGGTGTAATCAAAGTGCTGAAAGAAAAAAAATGCTGGCAACCAAGAATCTCACATCCAGCCAAACGATCTTTCAAAAATGAAAGTAAAATAGAGGCATTCCCAAATAAACAAAACCTGAGAGATTTCTTTTCTAGCAGACCTGCCTTACAAGAAATTCTAAAGGAAGTTCTTCAGGCTGAAAGCAAGTAAATCCAGAGGTAATTCAAATCCACAAAAACACACAAAGAACTCTGGTAAAGATAATCGTGTAATTCTAAAAGATCATATAAATGCAATTCTCTTTTCCTAACTTATTTAAAAAGCACCTGTATAAAACAATATACGAAAAAAATAAATAATAAAACAATATATGTAATTATATTGTTGAATCTATGACATATAGAAATAAATATATTTGACAATAACAACAGCACAGAGGAGGTAGGTGAAAACAAAGCTGAACTGGGCTAAGGAAATGACAGTAGATGATGATAAATCCACAGGCACAAATGAAGAGACCAGAAATGGCAAATAAGAAGGTCAATACAGCAAGCTCTTTAAGTATATACTTGATCTCCTTTCTTCACTCAGCTTCTTTAAAAGACATAAAAGTATATAAACTAATATGTTAGTATTTGTAGTGCACATAGATGTAATATGTATGACAGTAATAATAATATAAAAATGAGGAAGAGGGAATAGAGGTCTTAGGAGCATTGCTTCTTTATCTCACAGCACAAATACAGGACACATCTGAAGGTACATTCTGATGAGTTAAGCTGTATATGACAGGCCTCAGAGCAACCAATAAGAAAATAACTAAACAAAAAAGAAAAAATACAGGAAAGCAGATATGGCTCAAGCAATTGAGCTCCCGCCTACCGCACGGGAGGTCCTGGATTTGGTTCCTGCTACCTCTTGGAGAAGATGAGCTAGACAGCGAGCTGCACAATGAGCTGGCGCAGTGAGCTGGCACAACAGGCTAGCACAGCGAGCTAACACAACAAGGAGACACAAAGAGGAAACACAAAGAGAGAGACAACCAAGCAGAGAGCAGAGGTAGCTCAAGCGATTGAAATCCTCCCTCCCACATGGGAGGTCCCAGGTTTGGTTCCTGATGCCTCGTAAAGAGAAGACGAGCAGACAAAGCGAGCACACAGTGAGCGCAAACAACGAGGTGGGAGGGGAGGGAAGGGAATAAATAAATAAGATAAACCTTTAATTTTAAAAAAAGGGTATTCTTAAAAAAAAATTACAGTGAAAAATAATTAAAGGCATTAAAATGTTACACTAGAAAAATTCACTTAATGCCAAAAACAACAACAAAAAAAACCTCAGATGAAAGTTTACCTGTTTCATGAGCTCTTTGCTGCCCATTTCCCCCTCTCCAATTAAAATGAACACTTCCAGCGCTGTAGCTGCATCATAACCTGTACGTACCCCATCATAGTATATTTAACAACGTGTTTTCTCTTATTTCTTTGTCTCTTTCCCTTACAAGGCTGTAAACCACTCAGAAACAAGGATGATCCACTCTGTTGTTGAATCCCCAGTGTGCAATAAAATATCTCACACCTAGGTGCTCAATAAGTGTTTGCTGAGTAGCTGGGAATAAGTTGGCTCTCCAGCACGTGGTCGTGTTCTCACACCTAGATGCTCAATAAGCGTTTGCTGAGCGGCTGGTGGACGGGTTGGCTCTCCAGCACACCTAGGAGCTCGACAAGCGTTTGCTGAGCGGCTGGTGGATGGGTTGGCTCTCCAGCACGCCTAGGGGCTCGGCAAGTGTTTCCTGAGCGGCTGGTGGGCGGGTTGGCTCTCCAGCACGCCTAGGGGCTCGACAAGCATTTGCCGAGTGGCTGGTGGACCGGTTGGCTCTCCAGCACACCTAGGGGCTCGACAAGCATTTGCTGAGCGGCTGGTGGACGGGTTAGCTCTCCAGCACACCTAGGGGCTCGACAAGCATTTGCTGAGCGGCTGGTGGACAGGTTGGCTCTCCAGCACAGGACCACATGAGGCACTGGGTCTACGATAGTGTGCCTTCAGGTAGACCTGGGAAAGCAAGAACAGACGGCCCCTGGCTGGCCCCTGTTTTCTGTACCGCGATAGGGATGGTGGAAAGGTTTGCAGAACCACAGCTGGACAGGGACCCCCACCCCCTCCAGGCCTGCCACGCTCTTCCCTTCTTCATACCCACTCAAAGCTGGGAAACCATAGCAACAGCAAGGAAAGGAAGGGAAGAGCTGAGTAATTCGTTTTTCTGGCCTGAAGGCTTTGTTTCAAAGCCACTTTGGTCCTTTCTTGAAGCTCACTAAGCTCAACTCTCCCCCAAGATTCTACAAGGCTTTTGAACAGTTGAAAATGATCCTTCTCCCAATCAGGATCTGATCCGGCTCTGATGAAGTTGCCCCGCTGAGCTTTGTGCGAATCCAGGAGCTTAACTGCAGCGGCCGAGCCCCACGGGCGACGGGGCCTCCTTCAGCCAATCTCGGGCCTTTGGGCAGAATCGCGGGGGCAGGGGCTGGAAAGCCCCCTGCATCCAGGTGTCCCTGGGCCCCACGGTCAACAAGCAAACTCTGGAATTTTCCAGCTAACAGAATTAACTGGAAATGCACATTGAGATGAAATGCTGTTTTCAACTATAAACTACAATCTTTCTATTGTACTTAGTGATGGAAAGGATTAAGAGCTCTGTAGACTGCTGGGAGTGCAAATTGAAACAACTTTTCTGGAGAACAGCTTGACAGCATGTATTAAAAACCTTAAAAATATTCACCTTGATCAAGAAGTTCTACTTTCAGGTAGTTATCCTAAGGAAGTTGTCATGGATATGCACAAATATTAGCTACCAAGAAGTTCATTGCAGAATAAACAGTGAAAAAATATTTTTAATTTTTAATACAGAGAATTTGTTATATATTTATGTTATATCCATAAAACAAGGTACTATAGTCATTTAAAAATATGCTGTAGAATAGTATCCATGGAAAGGAAATATATTCACAAAATAAATATTAAGTGTTATAAAACTGTTTAGCTATAATCTTATTTTGGAAATGATATATGTATTTCTTCCATTTAAAAATAGACTTTTATCGCATTTTACCATTCCTGGAAAGGATTTATCATACCACTGAAAGCATTTTTTTTTGTCTCTGAAATACTATTAATTGATCAAGAGTTTATTTCAGAAATGATGATGTCTTAAAATCAATAAAATACATTATATTGATTGAGTGATGAATGCACAACTCGGTAATTATACCAAATGCCATTGATTGTATACTTTAAATTGTATGGTTCATGAACAAAAAAAAATAGTGGGGGGGGCAGATGTGGCTCAGATGGTTGGGTGTCCGTCTCCCATATGGAGGGACCTGGGTTCGATCCCCAGGACCTCCCAGTAAAAATTAATTATATACATATAGAAGGCGCATGGGCTGCCAGGCTCTATATATATATATAATTAATGAGCCATCAGGCCCCGGATGATGACGTCGCAGGGAAGAGTCAAGACGAGATGCTCTGAAAGCTCCAAAAACTGGGAACTGAGGTGGTGCAGGTGGCAGAACACCTCTCTCCTACATCGGAGGTCTCCAGGATCGAATCCCGGTGAAGACTGGAGGAGGAGGATGAGAAGAGATGGCAGGAGACAGACAGAGAATTGCCCAGCGAATGGACACAAAACAGCAAATGGGGAAGGGGGCGTTTAAAATGGATAAAGTGAATAAATAAATCGTTTTAAAAATATATAGTAGGAGAGGAAGCCCCGGAGCGGCGCGGGGGAGGGGAGGCCGGATGTGGATGTGAGCGCAGCGGCCATTTCCTGTTTCTCTGCAGTTTTCCTCCAGCCTTGGGTGGTGGCCGCCGCTGGGCTTCGGCTGCCCGTGCGCTGAGGGTCAGGCGGCGTGGACAGCGGCCCCCGCACCTCGCGCCCCGCGCCCGCCTCCTCGCCTCAGCGCCCGGTCGCCGCCGCCGCGGCCCAGTGAGCGGCCCAGATGCAGGCCATCAAGTGTGTGGTGGTGGGAGACGGGGCTGTAGGTAAAACTTGCCTGCTGATCAGTTATACAACCAATGCATTTCCCGGAGCGTATATTCCCACTGCCCTCGACAACTATTCCGCCAATGTTATGGTAGATGGAAAACCGGTGAATCTAGGCTTATGGGATTCAGCTGGACAAGAAGATTATGACCGATTACGTCCCCTAACGCATCCGCAAACAGATGTCTTCTTAATTTGTTTTTCCCGCGTGAGTCCTGCATCATTTGAAAATGTCCGTGCAAAGTGGTATCCCGAGGTGCGACACCATTGTCCCAACACTCCTATCATCCTAGTGGGAACTAAACTTGATCTTAGGGACGACAAAGACACAATCGAGAAACTGAAGGAGAAGAAGCTGACCGCCATCACCTATCCCCAGGGCTTAGCCATGGCGAAGGAGATCGGTGCCGTAAAATACCTGGAGTGCTCGGCGCTCACGCAGCGGGGCCTCAAGACAGTGTTGGATGAAACTACCAGAGCAGTCCTCTGCCCACCCCTGTCTAGAAGAGGAAGAGAAAATGCCTGCTGCTGTAAAAGGCAGAGCCCCTCGCTCCTTACTCTGTCCCACTTGGAACCTTTGTAGGCTTTGCTCAGAAACAGTGGAGCCTTCGCACTCGATGCCAAGTTTTTGTTACAGATTAGTTTTTCCATGAAACCTTTTTGAACCAATCAGTAATTTCCAGGTTTTGTTTGTTTAAAGTATAAGAGTTCAAACTTTCACATTCTATTAAAAATTAGCCCTAAATGACAAGCCTTTCTAAAGCCTTATTTTTAAAAAGCCCCTATTCTTGCTAAGATTAAGAGTTGCCAAAATACCCTTGAACTAAGTTGCATTGTTGTGCTAGGAACACTAAGCACTAAACTGTTTTAAAGACCTTTGTCTTCAAGAAGACTGTAGCTTTTGATGTTAGGAAATGTAGACACTTTCTAACGAGTTTTCGGGTACAGAAAGCCTGAAAGCACAGCCTCCTTAATGAAATGTTGCCATTTAATGTGTTCAATGATTTATCAGTCCATGTTCATTACATAACATGGTACTGTATATTATAGTGGAACGAGTATAACAACTCTTTGGATCAATCTTTTGATTTTGTAGTGAATTTTCGTTCTTTTTTTCTTTTTTCTTTTTTAAAGTTAATTAGCTTTTGCTGGGATTTTGAACAGAAACCTGATTCCTGTGTTTCCTCTAATGACGTGTTCCGCTCTTAGTGGAGGGGTGGGTGTGCTGGGCTGGAGTGTGTGCCGCACTTGATGCGATTAAAGGATGAAGACAGTATTTTGACAAAATATGAAGTGGAGATTAATTTAATTTACACTACATTGTACACAGAATAATGAAACTGAATAAAAGTGTCACGGGTAAAAAATATATATATATATATATATAGTAGGGTTGGTTGGGGGGAAATACATCAAATGTAAGATATGGACTAAAGTTAGTAGTAATATTTTGACAATGCTCTTTCATACTTTGTTACAAATGTTTCACAGCAATGCAAGGTATTTGTGGGGGGGTGATGTGTGGGAGCCCTGTATGATGATATGCATGTTTGTTTTGTGAGTTCACAACCTTTACTATACACAATGTTTATGTATGCTCGTGTATGAATGATATACTTCAATAAATTGTTTTTGAAATGAAAAAAAAGAAAATACAGTAAATACTATATATACATATATATTTGTATTTATACTTACACAGATGTTCATATTTGGAAAAGTATACATCAAAATGTTATCTGTTTGTAGTTAAGGTTGAACATTCTTTTCCTTATTTTTACTAATCTGTATTTTCTAATTTCTCTATAACAAATATAAATTGCTTTAGAAACTAAAAAATTTCTTTTAAAGTTTGTCTTTATAAATAAGACCTTTGTGATTCTCTTGTTGAAAATGTTTTGAAAAATGTGAAAGCCACCTTCCCACGTGCCCCAAACCATTTAAATATAATTTGGGTCCAGGGCCATCCGGGACCCCAGGCCGTCAGCACGAGCCATGCCTCAGCTGCTCCCAGCACGTCAGGCCACCCCGAGGACCCCGGAACTGTGTGCTTGACCCCTCACAGAGCAAAAGGGGCTTTGCAGAGGGACTGAATGGAGGGTCTTGAGATGGGGCGCCATATCCTGGATTATCGAGGAGGGCCCAAGGTAAAAAGGTCCTTAGGAAAGGGAGGCAGCAGGTCAGAGCCAGAGAGGGGAGACGTGATGCTGGACATGGCAAGAGGTGCCACGCTGCTGGGCTCAGAGCAGGAAGGTGGGGCCACGAGCCACGGAAGGCAGCGGCCTCCAGAAGCGAGAAAGCCGTGGAGTAGACCCTGCCCTGGGGTCCCTCCCGCTTTAGACTTCCTCCCTCTAGAACTGTGAGATCACGGACCCGTGTTCTTCTGAGCCACTATGTTTGTGACCCCTTGTTACACAGCAGTGGAAAACCAATGCACACCATCACGGGGGCCTGGGGTGACACGACGTCCTGAGCAGTGCAAGCCGCCCAGGCCTGGCCACCCAGCACCTCTTACTCAGAAGCCCTTCGAGAAGCCCTGCAGGGGCTACAGGTTTCCAGCCCTTGGCAGCTGCGCTTGTTTAATGAGGATAAACAGCAGTAACACGTGGAAGGTAAAAATCACGTGGCAAGAAATACCTTAAGGCAGCAAGCATGCAGGTAATTGCCGGAGGATGGCACAGGCAATGCACACAGTAAGTCAAGAAAGCGGGTCACTGGGGCAAGAGAGGCTTTCGAAGCTTCCCCCAGGCTGTGGACAGAGACCTGAAGCCCGTCGCAGACATTCTCAGAACAGCCATGGGCCGCTTGCGGCAGGTGCAGAGGATTTGGAGAACACCTGGGGTGAGGTAGAAAAGACAGGAGGTTGGAGTCCCCTAGGAAAAGAATTCCGAATGCTAGGTGAGGAGTTTGGACCTTATCTTGGAAGGAGTGAAGAATTTTGAGTACAGATACAACAAAATGGAACTGTCACTGGAAAAGGAGTGGGAGAACCCCAGGTAAGCTTGTGCCTCACAGTTTCCTGGGAGCAGCTGCACAGGTGTCCAGGAAACAGCTGCTCTCTGCCACCTTCCCGCCCACGGGAGTGGCACCCGTCCCTGCCTCGGCCAATGCACGCTGGCGAGCACGACACACGCCAAGTCCGGGCAAGGGCTTCGAGTGTCCTCTAGAGCTTGGTCTGCAGAGAGCCCCCCCTTCCAGGAGCCCACAGACCACGCAGCTGCCCTGCCAGCCGGCGAGAGGAGTGGAGGGTCGCTGCTGTCGGCCACCGAGACCTTTGCGCTGTTTGTTGCCTCAGCAAGAGGGTGGCTAACAGAGCTGCGTCTCTAGCTCCTAAAAGCCAAGTGCAGGAAGGAAGACATCAGCTCAGGGCTGCCGTCGGTTACGTTCTGGCTCGGCGAGGATTTGGTGCCCGTTACTGTTGATAGTGACGAGGATTGTCTCCCAGATCAGCCCGTTTACTCGCAGCTCCGAGCAGCGGCCCCTTGTCCACAGCCAGTCTTCTGTTTGTGATACGCTCGCCTTCCACGCTTCAGGGACCCTGTGCCCTCTGTCCTTGTGCCACCATGACCCCACAGGGTAAACGCTGGGGGCGGTGCACGGCCTGGGGCGTGCCAGCTCGTCCGTCCAGCGCGCTCCCGGAGACTTTCCCAGGCGCCGGGCACTATTGTCGCCATTGCAAAGCCAAGCACGGGGAGCACGACCCACCTGGCCCCGCAAGTTCTAGATGGACCCTTCTGTTGGGCTAAAAAAAGTTAAGCCACTGTCATCTCTAACCCGCTTCTCCAACCGAGCGGTGACTAGGAATAGCAAGTCCCACACTCGCATCTGTGGTCCGGTCCACGGGCCGCAGCCTCCCAGGGCCACTGTGGAGGGTGAGAGCAGAGACGGAGCACTGGGTCCCCAGGTAAGGCAGCCGCGTGAGTCGAGGGCGTGTGCGACGCGGGCACTGTCCTCAAACGCCAGCCGTGGACCGAAACCGGCACGCCCTCCCCTGCCCGCCCCCACCGCCTCGCTCGCCCCGTGCAACTTGGCCCGGTAGGAGCAGAAGGAGCTCCAGCCGCGCCCGCGGCAAGCCGCCTCCCTGCTCTCCACCTTGAGCACCCTAGCAGTAAACAGAAGTTCAAAGGGTTCATGGCAACGCGGAACGGGTCCGCTGACGCAGTGCAATCCTCGCCTCCAGGACACGGCCTTGGGCGCGGCTGCCCTGCAAGGCACGTGCCGGTCCCATCCACTGCAAGAATTGTCCTGGCCCATAGCGTCCCCACGGTGGTGCCGTGTCAGCCTTCCGTGATTCTAGAACACCAGAGAATGCCACGCCAAATGCTCAGCAACACGGCGTGGGGGGTTACCAGAGGTCAGCCTGGCCTGGGCGTTTTGTCGTCTGGGCCGCTGGGCACACAGAGAGCATCTTCAGACCGTGCGAGCGTCACGTTTGCTGAGTGCGGTCTGTGAAAGCCGCCGTCCTTCTTTCTGTCCTTCAAGCCCTCACGGGAGCCCAGTGGCTCTGCAGGCACAGAACTTGCGGTCAGTCCACACCAGCCAGCACCAGGTTCAGCCAGGACCGGCATGAGGACGGATGACGCCCGAGCCGAGGAAGGGACTCCGTGTTCATCGTCAGCGGTGACTGAAGCAGGACTTTTTTTGGCAAAGAGTCAGCCCTGTTATGGCTACCCAAAGGAAAAAAGGAAACTTAGCCTGCTGCGTTCAGCAAGAAGCCAAGGACTCGCTGTGTGGATGAAATCACAGCTCATCTACTAATTGAAGAAGCAGCATGTAAATGCAGTTAAGAAGTAATTGGATTTAAGGTTTAAAACCTTATACAGGATTTGGGTAGAGGAAATCCCATAAATGTTATAAATCAAGAAAAACACAGCTTTCAGCTGCAAGAGATACTACCTTAAAACAATGCAATAACAGGAAAATCAAAGAAATTTCACGTTTCCTCTGTGCCCCCAGGCCTTTCACTAGCCTGCTGCGTCTAACTTGCTGGACGGCTGCTTTTAGCACTTACGCAAAGTCGGCGATCGATCATCTGTTCACACCTCGTCCGGCTGGTGAAACGAGAAAGTAAGCAAATCTGCAGGGCCAGAAGGTGGGAATGGGGAAGAAAGAGGGAGACCCAGACAGGGAGAGTCCACACAATCAGAGCCCAAATCCACAGGTCCGGAGTTTGCACATACTGTCAGGTCCTACTCCATGGACAACCGGAAACGGGGCGCATCAGGTTTTTGTGTGTGGGTAGAGACATAGGCTTTAGGGACTCCTCTGCAGAAGAACGATTCGGGACAAATGCCTCCCAAAGAGGAAACCGAAGGAGCGGGAAGGCGATCTGATCTGCCTTCTCCCTCCAGGTGCAGCAGATTCTGGCCCTGGTGCAGGGTCAGAGGTGTGGGTGCATTCGCCGTTTCGTCTGTCCAGCCCCTCGACTCCCACCGTGCAATTCTCCTAACCCTGCCCCCTCCCCTGCAGAACTGCTCTTTGCTCCTTCCACATGACGCGGGGCGGCCACCAGGGACAACAACCTGCTCCTGGAGCTGACGCCACCCTGGCTGCTCCGAGGAGCCGTCCGTGTGGACACCACGCTTGGCCAGGCATGGGACTGAGCTGGTAGTCTCTGTGCGTGCCATGGAAATTCTCTCTCTGCTCTGAAGTTGTGTCTGTGCCCAGCCATCGACTAAAGAAGCACTTTGCCTTCAGGGGGAGGATCGGTCCAGCCCAGAGAGAAGCGCAGCCGAGAGAGGCGTCCTGGTGACAGCGTTTGGACTGTGCATCCAGTCACCCCCAGCTCCACTTGATTTTCCCCAGTTGTGGGAGGTAATAGGGCCCCTCTTCCTTTAAGCTAGTGGGCTGGCTTGAGTCTTTTGTGGACCCCAGAAAATCCTGTCCTTAAAGCAAATCCACTCCTGTGCCGGTAAATCCACTGCAGACGGGACCTTTTGATTAGATCACTTTTGATTAGATCACTTTTGCTTACATCGCAGGACCCAGGGTGGGTCTTAATCCTCTTACTGGAGTCCTTTATTAATGGAGGACTTAAAAGCTGCAGAGACAGGGAAACCCCGAGAGGCTGAGCACAGAGCACAGAGGCACGGAAAGAGGCCCTCGAGAGGCTGCGCGAGGGGCCTGGAGGAGAGGGCAGAGGCGAGCCCGCGCCCGACGCCCACCGCTGAGTGTGGAGAGCAGCATGTCTTGATGATGCCTCGATGTGGACACTCCACAGCCTCAGAGCTGTGAGCTTTTAAGCTAATAACTGCTCATTGCAAAAGACAGCCCACTTCTGGTATGTGGCTCCTGGCAGCTTTCAGCAAACTGAAGCAGCTAATTTCATCGGTGCAGGTTTTTCCTTGCAACAGAAAGTGTCCTGCCTGATCCGGTAGGGATGAGAAGCCTGGGGTTTCAGGGGAACTTGTTGCACCCCCTTATAGAGACGACCCCAGAATTCCCTGCCTGAAGGGCCTCGTCAGTGCAGGAGGCTGGGTGACCTTCTGAAGGCAGAGCAGCTGCAGGCCTGTGGGCTCCTGGGCTTGAGCGTGGCTGGGGGCACGGCAGGGCCATGCACAGAAGGGCCCCGAGATAGTCAGGGTCGGAAGAGAAGGGGCAGACCCCAGCGACGGGGTGAGGGGGCCCATCTCTACCTCTGTGATAGGGTCAGAAGGGAAGGGACAGACCCCAGTATGGGGTGGGAAGTGCCCATCTCCACCTCTGTGATA
>JAKSZT010054281.1:21719737-21754768 GCA_026826555.1 Tolypeutes matacus
GGGAGGGGCTCGCAGTAGATGGTTTAGACAGGCAGCGCCCGTGAGACCAGCTCCACAGCCCAGGTCAGGCCACAGCGCAGTGAGTACTTGGGAGAGAAGGGCTGCGGCCGGCGGTGGGCTGCCGAGGCCTGGCGGTGCCCCTGGATCTGTGTGTCTAAGCAACAGGCGAATGCGCCGGTGCCTGCTGGGACCACAGCCCTGCCTGCAAGGGCCCCTTCCCCAGATCCGCCTCCAGGCGTGCGCTGGTTTCTCCCGTCACCCTCCCACCGTGTCCCCTCCCTCACCCATCTTCCCGCCAACGCCACCACGTCAGGTTATCAATGCTTTCGTGCTCCCCTTTCCCTTGCAAAAGAACAAACGACAACCAGCCACTTTACGTGAATGTTTCGGTGGCTCTTGCCCCTCCCTGTCAGAGAGAACTGGCTGTCTGACTCGGCATCTACTCTGGCTGTTCAAGCAGAGGATTTCCCACAGCACAATCAGGGCCTGACGGAATTATTAGGAGAGCTGAAGAAGTGGACCCAGGAACGGCTCCCAAACCTGGCCGGGCCCAGGGAGCTGCGGGCGAGGAGCCCCTGCTGCTCTCACTGGCCCCAGACGGAGCTTGGCCTCAGCCACACTAGCGAAATGAGTGCCCCCGTTTCAGCCAGCTCAGAGCGCAGGTCTGTCCTGTGCTTCCTAAACCACCTCCGGAGCCGGGTGGTTCGGAGCCCAGGGAACATCATCTGAGTGCCCGAGAACAGGTTAGAGAGACGGCAGAGTGACCCCATCGGCTGCACCCACCACAGCCTCCCGGCAGCTTTCTCCACGAAGACTCCCCAGACCACGGAGGGCTTGAGGCGGCAGCGGCACTGATGCCAACGGCTGTGCCAGTGAGGATGGCGGTGCCCTGGGCACAGGCGGAAGGGGCACCTGGCAGGTTAGGAAGGCAGTGCCCTGGGCACAGGTATCAGGGGCGCCCGGCAGGTTAGGAAGGCGGTGCCCTGGGCACAGGCGGCAGGGGTGCCTGGCAGGTTAGGAAGGCGGTGCCCTGGGCACAGGCGGCAGGGGTGCCCGCACGTGGATGCCACTAGCCCCTGCCTGCTTGCAAGTAGGCCCTGGCCACGGAGTGGACTTTCCACAGGTGCCACGACAAACCGGCCACGGCAGCCCTAGCAGACGGCAGCGCAGCAGGCAGGAGTGGTGGGGGACGACAGGGGGGATTGGGGCCTGGTCCTCAAGGCCGCGTGAGCCCACGTGGGGCCGCCTAGACTTACTTTAGAGGAGTTTAGGAGAGCCCAGCTCCCACAGAGTGGGTGGTGATGGAGCCAGGGACGTGCGGTTTATGCCCTGTACTGGCTAATTTTACGTGCCGGTTTGGCCGGTTCCGGAGTCCAGTGGTTTGCTGGAACTCTGGCCTGGATGCTGCGGTGATGTCCCCTGTGGATGGGATCAGCATTTACAGCCAGTGGGCTCGAAGTAAGGAGTGGCCTCAGCCCATCAGCTGAAGGTCTGAAGAGTGAGCCACTGAACTACGGAGGCTTGAAATCATCCACTCTTCCGGCCTGGCTAGTAAACAAACACAGAGTGGCTCTAGTTCCTTCACTCCCGGACGTAAACCTTGGGAA
Source organism: Tolypeutes matacus (assembly GCA_026826555.1). NCBI lineage: Eukaryota > Metazoa > Chordata > Mammalia > Cingulata > Chlamyphoridae > Tolypeutes > Tolypeutes matacus. Next base: position 21,721,345 of record JAKSZT010054281.1, read on the forward strand.
GCCAAGATAACCGCCGTGCCCCAGCCACCATGGCACCAGGGCAGGGCCGAGCTCCTTTCAGAGCTTTCCAGCCCCGTGTTTTCAATCCAAACAGCAGGAACAAAGGTGTAATAAATCGCCCTCTCCAAAGAGAGCCGCGGCCTGTGTCAGGCTCCTGTCCCACTAGTCTCAAAAGCCGGCTCAGCCCACCCTGGGGCAGGTCAAGTGGTGCCAATAGGAACTCAGGTGTCAGGGGGTTGCAGGAATCACCAAGAAACCTCCCTCCTTAGGAGATCACCACTCACAAAATACCTAGAACTCGTGCTGGGCTTGTCTCCAAACACCCCTGCTAGGCACACGGGGGCTTGGGGCCCCCTCCAGAGCCGCAGCTCAGAGCCAGCTCATAGGGGCCAGACAGCGCCCCCAAAACGGCACATGGCCCTCACCCCTGCTCCTGTGCGTGACCTTATTTGGAAATGGGGCCTTTGAAGACCTAATTAGTTGAGATGAGGCCACAGGGGTTTAGGGTGGGTCCTAAGCCTTTGGCTGGTGTCCCTAGAAGAAGAGGAAATTGCGCACAGAGAGGACAGCGTGTGCGGCCCCGGCAGCCACTGCGCTACGCCACACCCACGGCATGTCAGGGATCGCCGGCCACAGGCACGGGACAGGTTGCTCCCTGCAGACTGCAGAGGGCTCGTGGCCCTGCCGTCGCCTCCAGACCTCAGCCTCCAGGGCTGTGAGACAATAGGTGTCCTGCTCTCTTGCTTTTTAGGAGGCACCGGGGGTGAACCCAGGACCTTGCACATGGGAAGCAGGCGCTCAACCACTGACTGTCTCAAGCCCCCCAGTTTGTGGCTCTTGGTTACGGCATCCCTGGAAAACTAAGACAGCAACTGCTTACTCCAGCACTGCCACACGGCCTTGGGAAGAGGGCTGGGCGAAGGCCCCTACCTTGGAAAATGCATGAAGGAAACGGTCAAACGTGTCACCATAGAGCTATGACCTCAAGCTGAAGTTATTAGGCTCTCTGAGGGCAAATGACGGGAGGAGAGCTCATGACTCATAGCCAAGACTGGGGCCATTGGTCTGGGACCATAGGGTTTTTCATAAATCCATTTAAACCAGAGTCACTAGGACTAGCTAGAGCTCAGGGCTTATTTCCACCTTTTAAACATAGGGGGAATCTAACGCTCAGAAAGGTAGAAAGCTTGTTGAAGGTCGCTCCCGCAGCAGAGGCGAGTGGGAGCCTCTCACCTCCTTCCGTGGCATTTGGTGCCGCATCGGTCCCGTCCAAACCACTGCCGGGTGGAGACGGGGGGCTTGCCACCGTCCCCATGGTGACGGGAGGAGCCAACACAAGCCAAACGAGCGTGTGGTTGTTTGAAAACGGGTGTGCCTGCTGGTTCTCAAGGTCAATTCCCTGGTGGGGTCCTCACGGTTAAAATCCCTGGCATCCCGAATTCTGTGAAGGAATCTAATTATCAACCAGAAAGAGGAAATTATTTCCTGAAAGTGGGTGGGAAGGGGTTGAGGAGTGAGAAATGGCTAATGTAGGGCAGAGCTGGGAAGGACGGAAAGAAAGCAAGAGACGAGGGTCAGACCCAAGAGATGGGGAGCCCGCAAGGAAGAGGGCGACACGGAGACAGGCAGATCCCACAGCCCCAACTCACACCCAGCAGAGCAAAACTTCAGAGTCATCCCAGCCCCGTTTGGGGAGACCCCGGCTATTTCAGAACACCCAGGCGGATCCCTTCCCTAAAGACGGCCTTAGGAAGCAGCAGGACCTGCTGCCCGAGGCTGCTGGCCCTAACCCAACTCTGCTGCTCGTCAGGTTTTTGCAGCAGCCCAGCAGCCACTGGGTCCTGCCAACCAAGGCTTTCCTTCCCATGTCTACAGCAGCTTGCAGGAGAAAGCCGTGTTCAGCAGAGTGTGTGTTGGGAGCGGCGTCCTACAACATTCGTGTCAGTGTCCCGGAAGACACGCTAGATAATATTTCATTAGGCTTATTGATGACAAGAATACTAGGAGAAGAACTGGAGGCTTGGACGGCGAAGGATTAAATTAAAATCCATCATTAGTATACTAGAGAAACAGTCATTAAAAAAGGAACTTGATAGACACAAGTGCAGGACACTGTGCCTGGAGTGGGAAAACAAGCCTCGAGACCCCTGGGGAGGCATCGGCTGTGCTCTCAGGTCGTGCAGGCAGACGGGCGGGTGCAGCTGGAGAGCTTAGGGGAGCCCTGGCCCTCCAGGCCTCGCCCCGTTTGTAATACGGTTCTCGTAACACATGCCTTACAGAGAATGCAGGTGGAATGGAGTCTCTCGAGGTGAAATCCTCCCCAGTGGCCCCAAAGCCAATGCGGGTACCCTTATAAAAGACAACAAAGGAGGAAAGAGGACAGGCCCGCGGGGAGGAGGCCGTGTGAAGGCCAAGCGGCTGCGTGGCGGGGAGGAGCTCCTGGAGCCCCCGAGACCTCAGAGAAAGCTTGGTCTCCTGACCTTCCAGGCTGCTTTGTTTTAGGGCTGTGTACCTTGCTACCGCCCAGCGAGCACACGTGGGTGACGCAGAGACACAGGCACTTCCAGGGCACGTTCGCTCGTGCTCGTCTCAGATAGGATTTCCCGTAGGTGCTGAGGAGGCGGCTCGAGTGTCCTCTGCATTTACAGATGAGAGTCCAAGGTCGGCGTAGAAATGCGCTGGGCGAGGCCACAGCCTGGAAGCAGGGGCCAGGGACTCGAGCCGGGTCCCCGGGGACGGCGTCCTCCCCTACAGAGAGACGAGAAGGCTGACACCACGGTGGGGTGGACGCCGGAGCCCTGGGCCAAAGCGCGCCGGCGGCGGAGGTGCTGGCCTCTGAAAGGAAGGTGAACACACGTGCAGGGTGATGAGAAAAACGGCCCTCGAGGACGGCGCCGTGGCCAGACGCCAGCCGAGGGCGGCCCAGCAGCCCGGCACACAAGGACAGCCGTGGCCCCGGGACCCTGGCGCCTTCTGCCGGGCTGAGCCACTGCATCGGCGTCTCGACTCAAAGGGGCTTGAGAATATTTCCAGGAAGAAGCACAGAAGAGACAAAAGGCAAACAATGCGAGCAATGGAAAAAGGTAAAAGGGATGGACAGCACTTGGCTGGAGACAAGCGGGACAAAGAGGCGCTCAGCAATTAGCAGACACCCAAAATATTTGCTGAAAAACACCAAATAAACAAATAAATGGCAGTGTCTGATCCTAAGAAATTGAAACGTGTCCTCTCCACCACTGAGTTTAAAGCATGAAGAAAAGAGCTAAAAATCCCCCAAAGGATAGGCCCCTTTCAGAGGGGAGGGCTGTCTCCTGGAAAAGGTAACGGGGGTGTTTGCAGGAAAACCGTCCTCGAGAAGGGGAAGGAGCGCGAGGGGCGAGGACGTCGCTGAATGCAGGGATGACCCCAGCTCCTGTCACGACGCCGCCCGCCGGCAGCTCGCCCCGACATTAACGACAGGACTGAGCTCTGTGCAGTTTGGTCGGACGACCCCGGTGGAGCAGCACAGCGGCCTCGCACCTCCGCCTTGTCCTCAGCTTCGTTAGAGAGCAAGGGGAGGACACACGCCTGCAGCCCCGAGGGAGGGCCCCCGAGTCACGTGGGGAGAATTAAGCAGAAAGAAGAGGGGGATTTTTTTCAGATTTATTTTTAGGAGTAATCCCTCAGGTTTTATTCCCGCTAAGCCAAGAGTCTCTCGGCCCTTGATGAGTCACCGTCTTCCCGTCACTGGGACAGCTACGACGCAAGCTGCTGGGAAGTGAAGATGAGGGCGGCAAAGAGGGTAAGTCCAGGGAGGAAAGGCCGGCTTCCGCAGAAACCCTCGGCTCAGGGAAACATCTATTCCAGGAAACGAAGCCGCCCTGAAATACCACACTTGAGAATTAGTGGAGAACGACAAACGTGAGGCACACGCTGTATTATCTCGATGACGTGAGTGGAGCCCACTGTGGGCAAACGGCCCCTGTGGACACAGAGGGCTATCCACGGGCCGGGGCAGTCACCTGGGCGCACAGGTGCCATTACCTGCAAAGCACACTCCCCTGCTCCCACCTGCCTGCAGTCCAGCGATGGTTAGCGTCAGCCGAGACAAGACAAACTCTTCACAAGTGGGTGTAGGGGTGTCGTGGACCCCTGGAGGGGCTTCCCAGCATTAAATCCTGCCCTTCTGGAAAGGACAGCTTTCCACACCTGTATGCTCCTGCAGCGGGTAAGGTGGCCCCAGAAAATGGGACTGCTGCCCCTTCAGCGGGAAAGGACCAGCTGGACTTCCGTCTGGGGAACTACTGCTCTTTGATGGAAAACTGCCCGTGTTGGAGAGGAGGTGGAGAAGCAGGAACACGCCTTCATTGTGGTGGGAATGTACAATGGTGCAGCCACTGTGGAGGACAGTTTGGCGGTTCCTCGGGAAGCTGAATATAGAACTGCCATCCCTAACCCAGCCATCCCTCTACTAGGCATACACCAGAAGGACTGAAAGCAGGGACTCGAAGAGACATTTGCACACCGATGTTCATAGGGGCATAATTCACAATTGCCAGAAGATGGAAGCAACTGGAGCATCCATCAACCGATGACAAGATAAACAAAATGTACACCACGTGTATACATGCGATGGACTATTATTCAGCCTTAAGAAGGAATGAAGTCCTGATGCATGTGACAACATGGAAGAACCCTGAGGACATTATGCTGAGTGAAATAAAAAAGACACAGGAGGACCAAAGTTGTATGATCTCACTGCATGAACTAGTTAAAATAAGCAAACTGATAGGGTTAGAATCTAGAATACAGGTTACCAGGGGGTAGACCGGGGTAGAGAACGAGAAGTTATGCTCAATCTCTGCAGAATTCGCATTCAAGTTGATTGTGAAGGTTTAGAAGTGGACGATGCTGACGGTATCAGCTCAGTGTGCGTGCGATTAGCAGCACAGGATTTTGCATGTGATTGTGGTTGGAAGGGGAAGTTTGGGTCGCACTACAGCAAAGAAAGTTAGAGGATAAAACATGGGACTGTGTGGTACAGGGGAACCCTGTTTTGGATGATGGCTTGGAGTTAATAGTACAAGTATAAGAACGTTTCTTCATGAATTATAACAAGTGTACAACTCTATTGCAAGGTGTTAATAATAGGGTGGTATATGGGGAAAATACACAATGAAAACTATCGAGTGTAGTTAATAGTACTAGTCTAATACTCCTTCATCAATTATAACAAATTTACCATCCTAATGCAAAGTGTCAGCAATAGGGGTATATGGGAACATTGTATTTTTTACATGATTTTTTTGTACACCTACTTCTCTAATTAAAAAATAATTTTTAAATATGGTGATTCTAGCAATGGAAGAAATTATAACAATGAGGTGGAGCCGGTGGCCACTTGACAGTTTCTGGGTAGGGAGGGGATGAGCAGTTGAAATACAGGGGCTTCTTTGGGAGTTGGAGGTTGTCCTGAGTACTGTTGTGGCAACGGATGTAGGCCATTTTAAATCAGCACACACCACTCAGAACTGAGTGGGAGAGAGTGTGGTCTACAGTGTGAACTGTGGTCTATGGTTGGTGGCAAGGCTCCAGGATGTGTAAGTTCATTGAGGGTGGTGGGCCACACTGTGGGAGATGTTTGTGTGGGACGTGGTGGGAGGTGTGGAAGGTGGGCAACATGGGAATCCCAGGGGGTTCCGTGTAATATTTAGGTAATCTAAGCACCTTTATATATATATAAATAACATTTTTGTAAGCAAATGCACATGTATGCATATATATTTATATATCATTTTATAAATAGTGGTATGTATTGTGGAAATTTTGATTTTTACCCACAATAAAAAATAAATAAATTAAAAATAACTTTTTTTTTTAATTATGCTAAGTGAAGTAAACCAGACACAAAGTACTACATATTGTATGATTCTATTTAAAATGTAAGTATAGGGGAAGCAGCTGTGGCTCAAAAGGTTCGGCGTCCGTCTACCATATGGAGAGACCGGGGTTCGATCCCCAGTACCTCCCGGTAAAAAAAAAAAAAAAAATGTAAGTATAGGGGAAGCGGCTGTGGCTCAAGTGGTCGGGCTCCCGTTTACCATATGGGGGGCCCTGGGGTCGATTCCCGGGGCCTCCTGGTGAAGGCGGCCGGCCCGCATGGCGCGGCGAGCTGGCACAGCGAGATGACCCAACAAAGGGAGACAAGCAGACAGAAAAACGCACAGCAAATGGACACAGAGAGCACAAGCAGCAAGGGGGGGATAAATAAATAAAAATTAAAAATAAATCTTAAAAAAAGTAAGTATAAATAAATTTACAGAGACAGAACTAGGTTAGTGGTTATGTAGGGCTGGGGAAGGATAGAGGGACTGAGAGGTGACTGTGAAGGGGTGTGCGGGGCTTTTTTTGGAGTAGTGAAAATGTTCTAAAATTGATTGTTGTGATGAATGTACATCTCTGTGCTAATACTAAAAGCCATTGATTGTAAAACAAAAATGAATAAAAATATCTTGACGATCACTCACTTAGAGGGCTGGCAAATTCTCCAGCCGTCCTTTCCTCCAGAGTGCTTTGTTCCTCCCCTCTCCAAAAACAAGGGATTTGCGAAGAAGACGACAACCCCTCTGTCCTCCTCTCAGGCACAGCGACAGGCCACTCTCTGCTCCTCTGAAAGCAGGAACTTCTCTTGGCCCTCGAGAATCCGACCCCGCCGCTCCTTCCCAGCCACAGGGCAGGCCCCTGCTGAGCCCTCCGGCAGTGTTCACCCGCGTCCCGCCCGCCTGGACATCGGCTGTGGGCCAGCTCGGACGCCTCCTCCTTCCCTGACCTCGCAGCCGCTCGCTTTCACTCACTCCGAGATGAGCGTAGCGAGGCATCTGTGTCAAAGAGCCAGTTTGTTTTGTTTGCTGTTTGTTTTTGTCTCAAATCTCTTGCAAACCAGTTCTTTCTAAAATCACAAGACCATGTCCTCAGGGTCAGGGCAATGTCAAACTGGTATAAAGTTCTTAGCACTCAGCTTGTGTTCTAATTTCATTTCAGAGCAATAACAAACTCACCCACAGATCATACTTTGAGTCGCTGTGCTTTGAACCACATGCTCACATCCGTTATCTCACAGGTATCTGCTCCACAGTATGAAACAAGTGTGTCCCCTGAGTATATAAAAACTTGGGGGACATTGATTTAATAAAGTTTTTACTCTTCGGATATGATGCTGCTCTAAAAGAAAGAGGTAGATTACAGTATGGCCTCAACTATGCTTTTAAAAAATGCATAGAAAGAAGAATAGAAATAAAACTGATTAAATGATAATCATTCTCTCTGAATGGATGGATTGGAATAATTTCTTTTGTATAATTTTCTTTATTTCTACAGTTCCCACTGTAAGCATGCATTACTTGTATATTAGCTTAAAATATAATATTAAGTAAAAAAATCCATGCATAAGACCAAATATGGAATATACTAAAAATTAGCAATTATTGATGTGCTTAAACAGAAAGAACAAAGAAAAAAAACTGCAAAGAAATGCTCTAAAATATCAATAATAGTTATCTCTGAGTGGTGGGATTAATAGCAGTTTTATTTTCATCTCTCTTTTTTCCATACCTTATTTTACAAAGCAATAATATATCATCAGACTATGGTTGTCAGACTAGAAGTGAAGCAGTCGGGCTCAGAGATGCTCTGTTAGTGACAACGGCAGGCAGGGGAGAGTGTTGGGAAGGGGGCCATTGAATATAACCCTGTGGGTTCTTTGCCATCCAGAAGGGGAAAGGGATGCCCTGTCAGCCTGAAGCTGCATGAAGCTCAAGTCAGCCTTCCCATCTACCCATCAATCCATCCATCCATCCATCCATCCATCCATCCATCCATCCATCCATCCACCCATCCATCCACCCACCTATCCACTCACCCACCCATCCATCCACTCACCCATCCAGTCAGCCAGCCAGCCAGCCAGCCATCTATCTACCATCCATCCACTCATCCACCCATCCACCCAACCTTCCACCCCTCCTCCCATCCATCCATCCATCATCCATCCACCCATCCCCATCTATCCATCCTCCCATCCATCTACCCACCCATCTACCCACCCATCCACCTATCCTCCCATCCACCCACCCATCTACCCACCCATCCACCCATCTATCCACCATCCATCCATCCATCCTCCATCCTCCCATCTTCCCATCCTCCCATCCACCCATCCCCATCCACCCAGCCTTCCATCCATCCACCACCACCCATCCATCCACCACCCATCCATCTCCACCCACCCATCTACCCACCCATCCACCCATCCTCCCATCCTCCCATCCAACCACCCATCCACCCATTCATCCACCCATTCACGCATTAGCATGAGGCCCAGGGCTGCTCCACCTTCCCACATGCTGAGCACATCCAAAGAAGAGTCCAGGCGTCTGTGTTTAATCGGGAATGGCACTACCATCAACAATCTCCAGGAGGAGGTGCAGGAACGAGTGAGCGGAGGAAGCAGCCAGAATTCATTCGCTCCCTTTTCCTGTTCCCGCATCTCTCCTGCCACGTCTTCAGCCTCTGCTCTCTGGTTGTCCACGCTGCTCCTCTTGCCTTGCCAGCTTTGGCTGATGCACTGCCCATGTCTGCAGGCGCTCAGTGCAGACACGAGGGCGAGCTGTTCAGCATCTCCATTTTGAACCTACAGACCCTGAGCCCAAAAGCTCAGGCAGAGCTGCAGGAGCGAGGCCTTGGGAAGGAGAGCGACCCCGGGCAGCACACGGTTCCAGTCACTCGCCCTCCCCTTCATTTAGGAGGAACATTTGCCAGGGTTTATCCTAATGTTTGAGGAAAACTCCAGCTCGGCGCAGCCTCCTCGGGCATGGGAGGTCAACAGCTGAGGGACTCGCCGTTTACTTTTGTTTTTGTGTGTGACTCCTGAAAGCCACGTTACCGGAAAGTGTCCTGCAAGTCTAGGGAAAGAGAAAGGCCAGGGCAGGTGAGCCTCACAGAAAGCACATGTTGAACTGAATAGCTAAATTCTGCTGCTTCATAGATACGATAAAAGAATGTGCCACTCAAGAAAATCCACTATGCAGACATCCTAACCCATAAGACATAATGATTAGAGAACAAAAAACAAAAATGATGGGAAAAGGATAAATATAAAGGTTGAAAAGATAAACTAGGCAAATATGAATCAAAATTAGAATAGTTAATAAATAAAATAACTAATAAAATGAATTAGAAAATTAGTTAACAATTAGAATAGTTAATAAAATGAATTGAAGGCAAAGGTATCATCAGGTTACTGGCAATAAGAAAAATAGAGGAGCGGATGTAGCTCAGTGGTTGAGCACCTGCTTCCACGTACGAGGCCCTGGGTCCAATCCCCGGAACCTCCTAAAAAAAATAGTAATAGTAATAGTAACGGAGCCAAAAGATGAAATCACCTAAATTCGAAACAATGAATGGGGGGAGCGGGTGTGGCTCAAGCAGTTGAGTGCCCGCCTCCCACATGGGAGGTCCCGGGTTTGGTTCCTGGTGCCCCTGAAGAAACAAAAACAAACAATAAGCAAAACAGATGAAAACACCAACTCGGGGAAGCCGATGCAGCTCAGTGATTGAGCGCCGGCTTCCCACGTGCAACATCCCGGGTACAATCCCTGGACCTCAAAAAAAAAAAGAGATCTAAAAACAACAACAATAAATGAAGCAAGCACTAGCAGACCCAAACGGGGAAATCAGGAAGTCTAAGCTAGAGATGGAGGTTTTAACACGACTCCCTCAAATACTAATGGGACAGAGAAAAAGGATGAGCAAAGATTTGGAGTAAAATTGAGCTATTCGATATGTAGAGAGAGAACTATAAATATTAGCTACAGAGAGAACACTTAACAAAGCAAAAACACACATTCTCTTCAAGCACACATGGAATATTCATAAAAATTACCATATTCCAAACCACAGAGGAAGCCCCAATGGGTTCCAAGGAATCAACGCCAAATATTCTATGACCATGTAACTATAAATCATAAATCAATAATACTTGCCCGGCAGGGGAGGTGCCACAAACAAGAAGGCAGGCTTCCCAGGGCGAGGCTCGTCCCCTGCACTCCAGGTGCTGACCCTGCCAATTCCCCGCATGTGGGAAACTCCACTGCCTGATTTGTGGTAGTGGGGGCTGTGTTTTCCCTGAAAATTTTTAGAAAAAAAAATAAAAATTAATGTCTTTTTATTTTTTTTTTAATTTTTAATTTTTTTTTAAGATTTTATTTATTTACTTTATCCATTTTAAACCCCCCCTTCCCCATTTGCTGTTTTTGTGTCCATTTGCTGGGCAATTCTCTGTGTCTGTTTCCTGCCATCTCTTCTCATCCTCCTCCTCCAGTCTTCACCAGGATTTGATCCTGGAGACCTCCGATGTAGGATAGAGGTATTCTGCTGCCTGCGCCACCTCAGCTCCTGGCTTCTGAAGCTTTCGGAGCATCTCGTCTTGTCTCTCCCCTGTTACGTCATCATCCTGCTGCATGGCTCCCGGGGCCCGACAGCTCAGCGGCACACAGAGCCTGGCAGCCCATGTGCTTTCTATATATTTTTTTTTTATTTTACCAGGAGGTCCCGGGGAACGAACCCAGGTCCCTCCATATGGCAGACGGACACCCAACCATTGGAGCCACATCCGCCCCCCAAAGAACTTTCCTTTTTTTTTTTTTTTTTTTTTTTTTACTGGGAGGTCCCAGGGATCGAACCCGGGTCCCTCCATATGGGAGACGGACGCCCAACCATTGGAGCCACATCTGCCCCCCTGAATGTCTTTTTAAAATCCCATATACTTGGAAACCAATTAATGTGCCAATAAATAATGCTTTAGATTAAAAAGAAAACCAAGGGAAATTACAAAATACTTAGTACTAAACTAACAATGAAATCACCACATACCAAAACTTGGGGGCTCTGGGCCCTAGATGGTTTTATAGGTAAATTCTGCCCAAATTTCAAGGACTAGGTAATACCTATGTTACATAATCTAAGTGAACCTAACAGTCTACCAAGATAAATAAATTCAGTCACTAGGATTCATTTCAGGAATTCAAGAATGTTTCAATGTCAAAAAACCTGTTAATCAGGTTTGTAAAATTACTAGAATAAAGGAGAACAATCCTACAATTGTCAAAATTTTGCAGAATACCCACTAGAAAAAAGTTTAATACCTACTTAGGGAAGAAAAAAAAAACTCTTAACAAATTGCAAACAGGAAGGAAATGCCTAAACTTACAAAAGATTATATACCAGAAAACTTACAGCACATGTTATACTTAAGGGAGAAACTTCCTACTCACTCCTGTTGAGATGGAAAGCCAGATGATGCTCCTGCCATCACCACCAGCCTTTATTTTTTATTTATTTAAGGAGATACTAGAGATTGAACCCAGGACCTTGTGCATGGGAAGCAGGTGCTTAACCACTCGAGCTACATCCGCTCCCACTCCCAGCTTCGATAAATTCCTTAAGGTCCTGGCCAACAGTACAGGAAATAAAAAGAAAAGCATAAAGATTAGAAAGGAAAAAGATAAAAATATCATTATTTGCAGACAATAGGGTCACCTTTATTAAAAGCCCAATGGAGTTTATAAAGATTTTCCAGAGACAAGGAAAACTTATAAAAACCGAGAGCATTTCCCTTTACCACCAATAGTCAACAAGAGAATCATAATTTTTTAAAAGATGATACACAATAGCAGCAAAAAATGTATCTAGGAATGAACATAACAAAGACTAAGACTTTTATGAAGAACAAATTTAAAGCGCATTTTAAAAGATCTGAATAAGTAGAATAACATTCCATGCTATCACTAGGTTAACTTAATATTATAAAATCTCTATTCTCCCCCAAATTAATGTATAAATTCAATGCTATCCCAATCAAAATTACAGCTGAAATTTTTGAGGAATTTGATACATTTATTCAAAAGTTTATATGGAAGAATAATGTCCATATATAGCTAAATCTATTTTGAAAAAGAAGAAAGACTTCATCTGCTCGATATTAACACATCCCATAAAACAACACTAACAGAAATCAGCATGATAAAGGCTCATCAGCAACAACCAGCCAATGAAGCAGACCAGAAAGCCCAAATCCTGGCCCACGTGTTAGGAAAACTGATGCACTTCATGGCAAAAAATAAAACTGGATGCTTGCCAAAACTATATGTGATGGCAGAATCCAGATGGATTACACATCCAAATGAGAAAGGTAAAAGTGTAAATTTAATACCAGATAATGTAAGAGAATAACTTTGTGACCTAGGAGTGGCTGCAGCATGTACCCAGTTGTATTGTCTGGTGTCAACTAGACTCACTCTCACAAGGGCCTTGAAAGAAGCTATAGATTGGAGATGAAGTTAACCATGCAAGCCCAATGAATGGCAAGAAAATGTCAGAGATGACCCTTTTCTTAATCCTGATACAAACTCTTCATCAGTCATATCAAAGAGTAAAAACAACAACAATCTATTTAGACCCTATGAAAAACAGCCAAAAATTTTGAAATAATCAAGAGGCCTATTTGAAGAACATATTTATGGACACCCTAAATCTACCCTAGGTGTGTACTGTGCCTGAGAACATGAAACCATCATGGTTAGAAAGATATTGAAGAGCTAAATGAAAATATAGATGCAAAGACAAATCTCTACAAGTTTTTCAGTGATGTTTGAAAGGAATGAAATATTTAATCCTCTATTTTTAAAAGCTCACAAAGCTTAGTCATAAATTTTAAAACCTCTTTGAAGACTTTTTTTTAATCGTAATAGACTAAAAATTCACTTACTGTTTGGGAAACATGTTTTTTCCTGCAGGAAAAAGAATGGTTGAACTATAATGTGAAAAACAACATGGCAACAAACTAAAATGCAATATTTTTTTAGCAGATATTATTAAACACAAAGGACAAAATCTTGGTGAACACTTGAAGAAACAAGTATTAGAACAAATTATGTAGTCTGGGAGGTTTATTATACAATGAGATGAAAGTACAGATATCCTTACCATATCTGGGCTTGTAGTGTTTACTAGATGCTGCACAAGTAATGAAATGTATCTTAAAAGTTCTTTTTGGTGAGTTGCAAAAAAGATGTACTGGGAAGGTATGGTCTCAACATTAGCTTCCTCAGTAAAAATAACATTTTATGGGAAGCCTGTGTAAGTGCAGCCACAAAGGCAGCAGCTGCACTAACAAGAATTTTTAAACAATAATAAGAATTCTGGGGTTAACTTTATAAATAAAGCTCCTTCTCTGACATTCACCTGCAGACAAGTTACTGTGGCAAAGCAGTTGACCACCCAATGCAGCAAGCGCTACTGGAGGCCATTAAGGTAGGTACTGTCACTAAAGCAAGACCTCTAAACTTCCATGCAGTGGGATCGTGAAAATTTTGTTGCCAACTTGGTTGTCTCATGGCAAAATCCTTAAAAGAGTTGTCAAAACCAAAAGTTTTTCTTGTATAAGGTTTTCCAAATATGCTGACATTTTCTGTGATGACAAGTGGTAATCAGCAGTATGGCTCCCTGTAGATATTGTGAGAATAAGTAAAAAACATTTTTAGTCTGTCCCTTCAAAGTAAAGGTAGAGTTTTAACTAGGAGTGAGAAAATAGGTCTTTAGAATGAAGTTGTGTCCCGGAGAAGACATTTTTAAAATCAATGTTTGGAAATGTCTCTATTCTTATGTGACCCTGTTCCTGAAAACCATCTAAATGTGACACCTCTTGCGACCCTCATATCTGCACACTTTAAAAGCTTAGGAATAAAAGAAAGTGAAGGGATAGGAAAGCTAAATATTGTTAAGATAGCAATACTACACAAAGTGATCTACAGACTCAATGTAATCCCTATGAAAATTTCAGCAGAAATGGAAAAGCCAATCCTCAAATTCACATAGAATCTCAGGGGTCCCTAAATAGCCAAATCAACCTCGAATAAGAACAAAGTTGGAGGTCTCACACTTCCCAATTTCAAAACTCACTTGAAAGGCACAGTGAACAAAACAGTGTGGTACTGGCAAAGAGTAGACATATAGACCAGTGGAATAGAATTGAGAGTTTAAAAATGAATCCACACATCCATGGCCAAATATTTTTCCACAAGGCTGCCAAGTTCATTAAATGGGGAAGGAACAGTTTCTTCAATAAATGGTGCTGGGAAAATTTGATGTTCACATGCAAAAGAATGAAGCTGGACCCCTACCTCACACCATATATGAAAATGAACTCAAAACAGATAAAGGACCTAAATATAACAGCTAAAACCATAAAACTCTTTGAAGAAAACAGTGTAAAACCTTCATGACCTTGGATTTCACAATTATTCTTGATGCTCAACATCATTAGTCATCAGGAAAATTCAAATCAAAACCACGAGATACTACCTCATACCTACTAAGATGGCTAGAATAAAAAATACTGACAATAACAAATATTGGCAAGGATGTGGAAAAATTGGAACCTTCAAACCTTGCTGGTGGGAATGTAAAATAGCGCAGCCACTTTTAGATAAGAGTCTGACAGCTCCTCAAAAGGTTAAACATAGAGTTAACTTATGACCCAGTAATTCTCCTCCTAGGGATTGAAAACATATTTCCACACAAAAACTTGTACAGAAATGTCCATAGCAGTATTATCCATAATAGACAAAAGTGGAAACAACCCAAATATCCATCAACTATATAAGTAAAGTGTGGTGTATCGGTACAATAGACTATTATTCAGTAATAAAAAGGAACAAAGTACTCATATGTACCACAACATGGATAAAACTTTGTGATGGGTTGACACTGTATGTATCCCAGAAAACCATGTTCTTAAAGCTAATTCAGCGGGGCGGATGGGGCTCAAATGGTTAGGTGTCCATCTGCCATATGGAGGGACCTGGGTTCGATCCCCAGGACCTCCTGGTAAAATAATATATATATATATATATATATATATACAGAAGGCGCATGGGCTGCCAGGCTCTGTGTGCCGGTGAGCCGCCAGGCCCCGGGAGCCATGCAGCAAGATGGTGACATAACAGGAGAGAGATGCAGGGGAGAGACAAGACGAGATGCTCCGAAAGCTCTGAAAACCAGGAACCGAGGTGGCGCAAGCGGCAAAACACCTCTCTCCTACATCGGAGGTCTCCAGGATCGAATCCTGGTGAAGACTGGAGGAGGAGGATGAGAAGAGATGGCAGGAAACAGACACAGAGAATTGCCCAGCGAATGGACACAAAAAAAACAGCAAATGGGGAAGGGGGGGTTTAAAATGGATAAAGTAAATAAATAATTTTTTTTAAAAAAAGCTAATTCACTTCTGTGGGTATGAATCTATTGTAAATAGGACCTTTTGATTAGGTTACTTCAGTTAAGGCATGGCCCAGGGTGGGTCTTAATCCTCTCACTGGAGTCCTTTATCAACAAGAAGCTGAAAGCAATGAGACCCAGAAGACAAGAGAGAGACCGGCATGCTGCCATGTGCCTTGCCATTGACAGAAGGGTCCAAGATGGCTGCTAGATGGTCTATAGGAAGAAAGCACCACCTGAGGATGCCTTGATCTGGACATTTTTCTCAGCCCCGAAACTGTAAGCTTGTAAGCTAATAAGTTCCCGCTGTGAAAAGCCAACCCATTTCTGGTATGTTGTTTTCAGCAGCCTAGCAAATTCAAACAATCTTCATTGGAAACATGCTAAGGGAAACAGTGCAGAAGACCACATAGAGTACGATTCCATTTACATCAAATATCCAGGACAGGCAACTCTATAGAGACAGAAAGCGGATTAGTGGTTGCCCAGGGCTGGGGAGTTGGACGTCCTGGGAAGTGACTGCCAAAGGGTACCGAGTTTCTTGCTGGGGTGATGCAAATGTTCCAAAACTGGCTGTGGTGATAGTTGCACAGCTCTGTGAATATGCTAAAAACTATTTAGTTATACACTTGCAATGGGTGAAATGCATGGTATATTAATTATATCTCAATAATGCTGTTACCAAAAAATTTAAAAACAGAACTTTGCAGCCTCTTTTAAAATTTTCAAACAATGCATATATAGAGAAATTACAGTTAGTTTGTAAAAATTTCACTGTCAATGTTAAAGAAGACAGAAATTTAGTAACTGAATTCCAGTGAAAATCCTTGCATCACAGATATGAGTAATAAGGCTGTTTGAAGCTGTAAATGCAGCACCAACCCACGTCTTCCACTTGGACCCAGTGTGTCTTCTTGAGCTGTAGCAGCCATTAAACCCAAACATCTAAACAAACTGGACTTAAACCAGTCCTTTTTTTTTTTTTTTTTAAAGATTTTATTTATTTATTCATTCATCCCCCCCCTGCTGCTTGTGCTCGCTGGGTCAGCTAACCACGCCGCGCGGGCGGGCCTGCCCTCACCAGGAGGCCCCGGGAACCGAACCCAGAGCCTCCCACATGGCAAACGGGAGCCCCACTGATTGAGCCACAGCTGCTTCCCAAAACCAGTCCTTTGAATCACCATATTACTCAGAGTTGAACCAAGATTTCCAAAGAAACTAAAGAATATGTAAACACATTCTGTCAATGAGAGAAAAATATTTCAGACTATTTAAAAAACAAATAAATAAACATCGTTTAAAATATTATTTATTTCATTACTTTATCATCACGTTAATCTTTATTTTGTGTATATTTTTAATACACAACATATAATAACACGGTTGTGTGCAGGTGAAATGTAGACATATGTGTATAATTGGGGGTGTATGAGTTAGGGAAATATAACTAAAAACAAAATCTTCCAACACGGAAAACCTCTCCACAAAGGGAGAAGAGAAGAAAAAGCAAGTTTATTATTGAATAAGCATTAAACCAGAATGAGATGCACCACAGGCAGCCCACTGATGAGATTGCGAAGACGGAGAGAAAGCTCGCCCTTTCTGTGTAACTAAGGGCATGCGCCCCATCACACGTGTTCTCAGGATGTTTCCGTATCTCTATGGCCAGAGGTAGTTTTGCAATTGGGAGACTCCCCGCAGGAAACTGGAAGACAGAGTGGTGTCTCCTGCTGGCTGCAGCTCCAAGACCCGGCTCTCAAGTCGTTGGCAAACCGTCCTGAGCGTGAGACTGCCCAGAGCTTCCTCAGCCCTCGACCCACGCAGGCCCCGGCCCATCTGCTGGCCGCCTCTAAAGTTCTGGAGACCCAGGTTGACAGCAGTGGCTGGAAAGTCGGGCCATTCCTCCTTCTCCCAGACGGACAGCCGCACTCAGGCGACTGGAGAAGCCTCCGGTGTGCGCCTTAAAGGACAGGAGCCCTGGGCCCAGGAGCTGCAGCACAGGCCGACCCCCACCTCCCACGGCCCTGGGCTCCTCACCTGCCAGCTGGCCAGTGGCAGCTCCTCAGGTGACCAAGGGCCCAGACCGCGTCATGGAGCTGCTACTCGTCCTCTCCTGGCAGAGCTGCTCGGGCCGGGGGCACCCCTCAGAGGCAGGTGTGGACAGTCCTGGACACACACAGCCTGGCCCTGCTTCCTTCCCGAGCAGGAGGCGGGAGCGGGAGCAGGGCAGGAGCTCCCTGGTGACGGCCGGCATCCTGCCCGACAGGCGTCTCTAACAGGACCCCCTCTGCACTCCCAAACACCAGGGCTGACCGAGACTCTCGACCAGGCCGTCTCCTCCATCCCTCTGCTTCCTGTACCTTACGGAGATCATGCCCCGTGCTTCTGGAGTCCAGTGGCACAGGTGGGGTCAGAGGCCTCCTCCAGCTCTGCCACGCCCAGGGCCTCCGTCCCTCGGAGCCTGCGGGTCCTCACCTGTGCAGTGAGAGCACGACCCGTCGCGGCATCGGCGTGAGGATTTGGGGGGGGTCAGTCGAGTCTGAATTTCCCCGAAGGGGAGAGCAGCACAGATGTGTGCAGCGGATGAGCTCCACAGCCTAGCCGAAGTTTCTTGATGGGCTTCTCGCCAAGCCACTGCGCTCAGGCCTCAAAAGGAAAAGCATCCAGAAACATCCCGCGCCTCCCCTCGCCCAGTGCATCCTCCAGCCTTGCCTCTAAAAAGACTCAAGTGCTTCTGACACGCTCGGGACACGTACAACCTGGAGCTACAGGCTCTCAGAGCTGGGCGGAGGCCCAGCCGCCATCTGGTTCTTACTCCCATTTTATTAGAAGGAATTCGGGGCTCATGGGGGAGAAGTAATTTGTACGAGTCTTACAGCTACATAGACACAAACAGTAATTATCATATATAAACAAGCCAGCAGAGCCCTAAGTGGGCTGCAGTTAAGAAATATTGAAAATAACAAAAGCAAACAAAAAAGCCCTTTTCCACATTATCTGAAATGGTGTTTTTCAAATGGCAAGTTGTGACATTTGATTGGGAAATCACTTTAATAAGTTGAAATCAGGATTTGAAAAATAAAATAGAAGACTGTCAGAGCATGTCACTTGTGGTAAGAGTGAGATTCGTTTTCTGAAAGTTCTGCTCCCGTTTTACACGCACATGCACTGGATTTCTACGTGCTGGTCAACGCATCCTTTTTTTTTTTTTTTAATTTTTAAATCAGTTTTATTGAGATATACTCACATACCATATGATCATAAATGCAACATGTGATTTGGGAATATTTCCTCCTTTTGACACGTTCAGGCGGCAATGTTGACGGCCTCTCTTTTGCTTATCCTCCCAAAATGTGAAGAATTCCCAAATGAGGCTTTTTCTTGAAAGACTCATGGCCAAACTAGAAC
This sequence comes from Tolypeutes matacus, assembly GCA_026826555.1. Classification (NCBI taxonomy): domain Eukaryota; kingdom Metazoa; phylum Chordata; class Mammalia; order Cingulata; family Chlamyphoridae; genus Tolypeutes; species Tolypeutes matacus. Next base: position 21,740,062 of record JAKSZT010054281.1, read on the forward strand.
TAGACATTTGAAAATTCAAAACAGTTCTGAGAGGCTGTTTTACTTAATCATTCGATGCATTCTTAGTAGGAGTCCCCTTCAAACAAGCACGAAAGCTTCTCATCTGAGGAAGGAGCACTGGGGGATGCATATGCAGCAGGGGCAGTCAGCGGGCGCCCTCGACGGGCCGAGCAGGAGCTCGCCACAGGGGGCCCTGGCGTCACCTGAGCATTCCTTTCGCAGGTGAGCTGGCCAGAAACGGGCTTTGTAGGGCAGAGACACCTGCCGAACCAGACAGTCCACTTTTCAGCCTGCAAGGCCACACCTGGCTGCCTCCCCTGCGGACAGGGCAGCCCAACTCACTGGTCAGTGCCAGCCAGGACGGGCCTGGCAGACACCACCAGCCCCTTGCCGCCAGCCTGGCCTGTTTCCTCCACAGACTCGCGAGGAGGCTCGGAGCTGCTGGCCCCAGCCCAGGGCCCTGGTTCTCTGCACCTTTCAACAGCAGGAAATGTGCTAAGTGGGCATTTGTCAACACCTGCCACACTATCCACGGCTCTCGCGTCAAGCACGGGGTAAAGGACAGTGCACACGGCCTTGGGCTGCTGCTCCTGGGAGACAGAGCGGAGGAGCTGCTGACGTTCACCCCTTTTTCTCATGCCCTGTAAGTTGCCGTGTGCGGTAGGCGACAAGGATGTCTAGCAATGCCTCTGCTCTCACCCCCACACACAAACTGCAAGGAAACTTCTGGAAGGGGATTTTGTGCCAGTACTTCTTGAAGGAAATGAACCCCACGTAAGGGCTTGGAAGTCGATCCAGGGGGTTAAGAACTGATGTGACAGTCCCAGAGGAGCCCTTTGAGATCCTCTAGCTTAAGGATCAGCAAACTTTTCCTGTAAAGGGCCAGAGATGAAATAGTTATGCTTTGCAGGCAGGACAGTCCCTCACAGGGACTCAATTCTGCCACCATAGAACAAAGGCAGTCATTTAGCCAACAGGCAAATGAATATCGCCAGTAAAATCATATTTACAAAAATAGGCAGCAGGCCAGATGTGGCCTGCGAGCCATAATCTGCCAACCCCTGCTCTAATCAAACTCCTCTTTTCATGGATTTGAAAATGGAGACCAAGTGAGGAAAGCAGAGTCCAAGTCAGTCAAGAATTCATCAGGTGATGATTTCTGCTACACGGAGACTCAGCCTTCGCACTTTTTTTAACTAAGGAAAGAGCTTCTCCCTGAGATGTTAAAGTCCTGGCTCTCTGCCTGAGAATCAATTAAGTGGAAAGGTTAGACAGCTGGGATCTGAATTCAGACAGGCCTAAGTTGAAATTCTGAGTCACCTAACATTTCTAAACTTCAATTCCCTCTTTCGTGGAAAGTGAACAACAAAATCCAGCGCCACTCGCTCGAGGAACATGTCTTGAAGTATGTATTAGTAAAGGTAAACAAAGTGTCTTAGTTTGCCGGGGCTGCTACAACAAAATACCACAGACTGGTTGGCTGAAACAACAGGAATTGATTGGCACACAGTTTTGGAGGCTGGAAGTCCAAAATCAAGGTATTGGCGGTCTCGCCCTCTGCAGAGCCGGCAGCGTCCTGGTGGCTTGCCGGCAATCGTTCTCTGCCTCCGTCTCACAACACTCCAGCTCTCTCTGTCTCCTCCCGTGCTTTGTTCTTCCCTGTCCAAACTTCCTCTGCTTACAAAGACTGCAGTCATGCTAGGTCAAAGCCCGCTGTTCTTCAGTTTGGCCGTCTTAATAGGACCTTCGAAGACCCTATTTATAAACAAGTTCACGCCAAGCGACAGGGGCTAGATCTTGACCGTGTCTTTGTGGGGGACGTGATAACGGAATTCCATCTACGCAGGACGTGAGGTACGTAGAGAGCCTAGCACGCAGTCAGGGCCAGTCAATGTTAGTCGTTATTTTCAACACACCAAACCACAAGTCTCACGGGTGTTTTCAAACGCCCTGGTAATCTGACCCCTACCAACCGTTTGGAGGAGCCAAAGACAACATATGAGAATTTACTATGAACATTGTACACAACTAGATGAGGTGGCTTTATGTCCTTCTCATCCTCAAAGCGCTCATTTCCTTCTATTCGGACGTCTCCTTCCATGAATGGACTGTATATACTCCCACCTGTGTTTGCTCACTTGTCACATGCTTACTGAGTGCCTTTGAACTAAAAACTACTGGGCAAATTATAATAAATATGACTTGGACATATTGTTCCACTCACTTGCAAAGTCATCAACTATTCTCTTTATGTATCTAAATCCTATCTCTGCTTTCAGACTCAAGTATTAATTCTTCCAGTTAGCGGTCCTTTCCTTCTACTATCAAAACTCAAAACTATTCTTGCCCTTCTAAGAGTTTCTGTATAACAGGGCTGGAAGCCTGAAAACTACATTTCTTACACTCCTTGAGAGGTACTGGCAAGTAATATTTAGAAGGTAGAAGAGGAAGATAAAGCATTATTCCTCCCTAATTTCAGTGTTGTGGATATTTGTCAGGTAGCAGTCACAAATTTTGTAGCCTCCAGGCAGGCTCCAGTGAATCACCTGCTTCAGTGTGGCAGGCAGCTGACATCCCAGAAACAGCTTCCTACCATTCCAGAGCTTTCTAATTTCCTCAAATCCAGCAGTTTTTCTTCCTAGTCTTTGTTACTCTATCCCTCCAACAACTTTGTAAGAATGTAATTCTCTGTATTAAACCCTTTTCTACTAAAATGAAGAATATTTTGTTTTTCTGAACAAACCCTGAACAAGTTTCTACCTGTGACAGTTTGAAGTTCTTTTATAAATCCCAAAAAGAGGAGGATTATGTATTTTAACTAATCCATTCCTACAAGTGAGATGACCTTTTTTTTTTTTTTTTTTTTAAAGATTTTATTTATTTATTCATTCATCCCCCCCTTGCTGCCTGTGCTCGCCGGGTCAGCCAACCACGCCGTGCGGGCGGGCCCGCCCCCACCAGGAGGCCCCGGGAACCGAACCCGGGGCCCCCCACATGGCAAACGGGAGCCCCACTGATTGAGCCACAGCCGCTTCCCTGAGATGACCTTTTGATTGGAGTGTGTCGGTTAGGCGTGACTCAGGTTGAGTCTCCACCCTCTTGCTGGGTCTTATATAAATGGAGACACAAGAAAAGTGAAGCTGCCGTTCTGGCCCCGCCATGTGAGAGAGGCCTTGGGGATGGCTAGCAGCCAAAGCTTAGGCATGAAGCCCTAAGAGGCTGGGCCCACAAAGCAGCTCAGCGCTGAAGAGATGAGCCATATGCCTGATGGCCCACAGCTGAGCTGAGGAAGAAAGTGGAGCAGCTGAGACTGAGAGAGGAGGCCCTGAAAGAGACAAGGCCTGGTTGCTCACAGCTGAGCTCCAGGAGACAGGAGATTCTGGAGGGAAAGTCAGGGACCATGGCAGAGATTGGCCACCATCTTGCCTCACCATGTGGCAGGACACTGGTAGTCGGCAGCTGACTTTGGTGAAAAAGCATCTCTGCTGATGCCTTGACTTGGACATTTCATGGCCTCCGAAATGTAAGTTTTTACCCCAAATAAAATTCCCTTTATAAAAGCAAACCCATTTCTGGTACTTTACATCAGCAGCTCTGTGGCAAACTAAGACACCACCATGATATCTTAAGTATATGATATTGGCTTAGCAGTCATGAGGCAGGCTATGAGGAACCAGCATCAGAGCCTGGAGAGATGGCCACCTACGTTATGCAGGGGCAAAGAACTGGGTAAAACAGTCACCTGCATAAACGTGGAAGGCAGACCATGTGCCCACTGAGCAGGGGCCTCTGGGAAAACACTTGGAAAGAATCCGATGGCTACTTTGGCTTTTTTTTTTGACAAGGTACACAGAAAGGTAAGAGCTCACAAAAGAACTGGCCAGTTAATAAGCAGAATGAAAGAGAATGTAAACAGTCTAGAAATTTGGGGTGTTAACGGGTTGGAAAAACCAACTGTTTCTAGATCAAAGGCAATGGGAGATAAATTTTTTTAAATGACTTAGTTGCAAGGCCCAGTAAAACTTCTCAGCTGAATGAAACAACTCAGCCCTCCACCAATGGTCAGGTCAAGGGTACGGTTTTCCTAATAATTGTCTCAGACCATCACAATTAAGCTGTGAAAGGAAGAGCAATGAGGATGAGGAAGAAAAATAAATAAATGAGAATTATGTGTAAGATAAAACTCCGGGTGTGCTTGCTGTTTCTACAGAAACAATGGACAAGGGAGTTCTGTCAGAAGCAGAATCATGGCTGTGGTGGCTTAAAAATATGTCCCTAAACTCACTTCTAACAAATAGAATGCGGTGAAGGGACAGCATCTGACTTCAGAAATTAGGTTCTAAAAGGCACAGGGCTGTCTCCTTCCTCTTCACTTGACCTGGGAAACCACTGCCATGTCATGAGAACACTTATGCAGTCCTGTGGAGAGGTCCACTGGTGAGCACCTGAGACTTCCTGCCAACCTCCAGTGAGGAGCTGAGGCCTCCAGCCCACAGCCGTGTGGGTGTCTTCTTGGAAGCCGGTTCTCCCGCCTCATTCAAGCCTTCAGATGACTGGCACACTGGCCGCCATCTTGACTTCAATCTCATGAGAGACTCTGAGCCAGAACCACGCAGCTCCGCCACTCCCAGAAGTCTGGCCTTCTTAAACCACGAGATAATAAGCATTTGTTGTTTAAGCTGCTATATATGGGAGTACTTTGTTTTGCAGCAATAATTAATACAAGGGCCTAATCAAGAATGTGGGATGGGGGGAGTCCAGAAGTCCTATGGTCAGAGCTGTGTGCCTTCCATGCTTCAATTTCACAAATATGCACTTCGCTGTGGTTATCCTGTCCTTGTTCCTCCATTGTGTATTCAAGAGGGGAGGGTGTGAGGCGGGGAGGATGTGGTGCATCATTTTATTCACTTGGTGTTGACCATGAGCAGCCCTATCTAGACCGATGGATGGGCAAATCGCCTGAGTCTGGCACTTGCTCTGGGTGCAGGAACTGGATAGGATTAGGGGAGGGGATAAGTGTGGGAAAAACAACAAAACAGATATTTCAGGACCAGAGACAAAACTATGTGTTCCCCAAACCCCATTTTTATTTTCCTCTTGGATACACATTGAATTCTGTTTCCCAGCTGCCTTGTGGGATCTCTGACTCATGGAATGTGGGCAGAAGTAGTGGCAACACTTGCAGGCCCGGCCCTAAAAAATCTCCTGGGCCATTCTCGTCGCTCACTCTACTTCCTCACTTTCTATCCACATGCAATGTATCCAGCAGAAGACTCAGAGGCTCAGGGAATTGCAGAGCCCTAGAGGGAAGGAGCCTGCATCTCTGCGTGGAGCTCACACACATTGGACAATGAACAAAGTAGAAACAAGCTTTTATTTTGTTAAGCTGCTGAGATTTGGGGGTGCTTGTTACTAGTAGTTAGCCTGCCTTTACTAAAACAATTGAACTCCCCTGCTCTAAACTACAACGCTGTCGGGAACTGGCGCCACATGACTCAGCACTTAACTCTACGCAGGCAGCCCTTGAGTTACTGTGGCCCGTATTTACACTTCTGACAATCACAGCCCTGGTGGGAGTTATGGCATTTAAGGCAAACAGAATATAAATCACATTTCCCTATCCTGACTGGCAGCACATTCCTCCTTCAGGGCTTAGGAGCATAGGCTCTGAGCCGAGACCGTGTGCATTCAAATCCTGTCTCTATCCTGGTAGCAGTGTGACCCTGAGCAGCTTACTTGACCTTCTACGTTCAAATCCTAAATCTATCCTGGTAGCAGTGTGACCTTGAGCAGCTTACTTGACCTTCTACGTTCAAATCCTAAATCTATCCTGGTAGCAGTGTGGCCTTGGGCAGCTTACTTGGCCTCTTTGTGCCTCGGTTTCCCCATCTATGATCTGGAGATGGTGGCAACAAGCATGCCTTCCTCAGAGGGCTTAGGGAGACCGTGTTCCATTAGACTACTGTTCCTCAAGTATCGCTTCCTCCCCCCCCCCTCCACGGAGGAGAACACTCCCTGCTCTCTTGCTGTGTATTCAGTGGGATGTGGGCATGTTTCAAGCCTTAGACATCTCTGCATGAGAAGGTGCCTCAGAAGGCCCCTAAAACAGAAGACGAGCACGTGAGCAGAGCTGCCCTGGCAACCCAGAGCTGCAGCCGGCCGAGCCACACCAGCTGGCTTGCAGACCTGCTAATGACATGAGAATAATGATCACTCTGTACCTCTGAGATTTTATGGCTCTTTGTTACACAGCAAAAGCTGACTGCTATAAGCACTAAATGAGTACCTGGCTTATGCATGGTAAGCACAATCTACTTGCTTTCCATTATTCTTGGCCATATATTACATACCCTTGGTTCTTGATAATACTTAGTCTTCCTTTATCCAGAACAGTTCCCGCCACAGAGGTAATTCCAGCAATTTTCTTGTGGCCACAGAGTCCTATCCCCTGCTCTAAGCAATCCTTTGCCTAAAGACCTCATAAATAAATTTAATTTAATTAGATACGACAAGCTGATGTACTTGCCTTGTTTTATGTTGTACCTGTATATCATTTACAGTTAGCTGAATACGCTAGGGTTGGGGCACAGTCCTATAAAAACTTGGCCATTGCTCCTACAGGAAAGACCTGGCTCAGCTTTAGGCGTTTATGATTATGAGTCCTTCTTTCATAAATAAAACTTGCTGTCAAGGAAACAACTGCCTTTTATGGTCCTGTTCCTTTTGTGTCAGACTTCTTGGCTCCCGAGTCAGATAATAAAGTTCTTGAGAATCTGAGTCTTCTATTTCTCCTCCACGGCATCTAATCTAGGGCTGACACATAGTCAACAAGAACTTGACAGCAGAATGAAATAATGAGGCCCCCAGATTCCCAAATCTGTCATCTAACATGAAAAAAAAAAAAATCAGTGATAACTCTCTTAGGAAATAGAGTCCTGAGATGGAGATCTGCGTGCAGGGAGCTTCCTGGAGAGTGCCAAAGCCTCAGGCGCAAGCCTGGGCAGAGGAGAGACTCAGCTTTGATGCAACCTCCAGAAAGACCTCAGACGGCACCTCAGAAAGCTCTAGAGTTGAGAGACCCTTCAGAGTGGCCCAGTCCGCATGGGGGCGGGGTAAACACCCAGCCCACAGACCAGTCCCTGGATCCGGGCCACCCTAGGGAGACCCTTGAGTCAAGGACTGTGGGCGACACCGAGCGCTGGGGGCAGGGGGCAGCGCCCCAGCCCGGAAGGGGAAGCTGGGCGGCGGAGCACGACTCCTCTTCAGTCACCTTCCAGGTAGCGGGCCCTGGGTAACAGCGGTTAGACTGCACCTGTGAACTTCCTAACAGCGACCCGCCTACAGAAAGCGTGATTCCGTGTGATTCCATCTAGCAATACTGTCAGAGTCCTCTACATCTCACGACCTTCTTTCCCTCCCACTGCTTTATTTGCTCCTCGTATGGACCGTGTGAGCTAAGAGCTCTTAGCAAAGGTCTGTTAAGTCTGAAAAAGGGGGTGGGGGGGTGGGGACAGGCCAAGAGAGGCGTAGGGTCTCACCCCGAGTCACACTCCCTTTCATTTGTGGAGCTGGCCGCTGGACCCAGCTCGCGGCTTCACTTCAGAGACAGCGGTTTCCCTCACAGCTCAAAGCACAAGGAAAAGGAAATCAGTCTGCGGCCTTGGGCTCCTTTCCTTCTGAAAGCTTTATTGCCCCGTGACTGCACACACCTGAAAGCAACAGACAAGCTGGGCGCATCCCTCCCTCCCCAGTTCTAAGCAGTCCCTCTTCAGACAAAGAGAACCCCGTTCCCAGCTGGAAGTGCTTCCCGGGAGCAGAAGCAAAGAGCCTCTCTCACCTGAACTCGCCGTCCAGCCCTTCCCTCTACCTGGAGCAGCCCCCGGGCCCTTCCCAGCGGGGAGGCGCGGCCAGCACGTTCCCTGGGCGGGGGGCAGCCTGGCTCTCCGCTGGCTTCGCGGGGTCACCGAGCACCTTGGCAAGCTGCGGCCGCTGTCCTTGTCAGCCTCCGTCGTGGGGCTGGGGCCAGGATCTCGAGGAAACCAGGTGGGCCCGGGGTGGGCCCTCCCCAGGCAGCGAGAGCCCCCCGCGGGCCCCCTGGCCGGCAGGCAGGGCTGTCCTCACGCAGCCGGAGAGGCTGGCTGAGCCTCGTGCTGTGCGGGTCCTCTCTCCACCCCGAGGCCAGCGGTCTGCACACAGGCCACGCAGCCGGGCAGAGCTCGCCTCCGCGGCGTCGCCCTCCCCCGTGGGCCTCGCTGGCGGGAGGCCTTGTCCCTGGCTGCCCCAGCCCCTCGGGGACGGACGGCTGTGGCGGTGCGGGGTGCACTCCCTCTCCTACAGCGCGGCTCGGAGGTCGTGTGCACAGTCGTGGGTTTCTTCGATAACCAGCATTCGCCGCCGTCTGTCAGTGCTCTCTTCCCAGTCTTCCCCAAGCTCTAAATGTTGTTTAGACATTTATGCTCCACACCTTCCAGAGCCCTGCTGTTATTTTTATTATTTCCACTTTTTCCATGGAAACAGACAGCCCTGAGCAGAAACTTCCCGACTGTACTGGCTCTGGGGAGGGCTGCCGCCCTCAGGACGAGCTCTAGAAACCAGAAAGGAGGAGCCACGGGTCCGAGCTGTGGCTCTGCCAGCAGTTTCCGGGCCGTAAACCCAGCCACAGGCAACCTGCGCATGCCATTTTCTCACGCTTCGCAATGCCCGAGCCGTGGGAAGACTTTGGGCTTCGGGGTCAGCTGCCCTGGGCTCCCCTGGGGCGGCTGAGTGACTTTTTTTTTTTTAAGATTTATTTCTTTATTTACTTTCATCCATTTTTTGTCGAACTCTGGACCTCCTATATGGTAGGCGGGAGCCCAATCGCTTGAGCCACATCCGCTTCCCTCTCACCAGTCTTTTTTTTTTTTTAAACAATTTATTGAGGTGTATCGTTCATACATGAACATACATAAACTGTAAGTGTTCAGCAAACATCGTGAACTTACAAAACAAACATGCATAACATCACACAGGGCTCCCACACAGCACCCCACAAACACCCTGCATTGCTGTGAAACATTTGTTAACAAATCACGAAAGAGCATCATCAAAGTATTACCACTAACTATAGTCCGTATCTGACTCCCCTGTACTTTAAGGATTGATTTATTTATTTATTTGCTTTTATCCACCCCCCCTCCATTTTGCTGTTTCTATGTCCATTCTCTGGGCAACTCTCTGTGTCTGTTTCCTGCCCTCTCTTCTCATCCTCCTCCTGTCTTCACTGGGATTCGATCCTGGGAACCTCCGATGCGGGAGAGAGGCATCCTACTACCGCCTGCGCCACCTCAGTTCCTGGTTTCTCGGCGCATCTCGTCTTGGCTCTCCCTTGTTTCACTCTCCTGTTACGTCATCACCTTGCTGCGTGGCTCGCGGGGCCTGGTGACGCACCCGCGCATGGGGCCTGCAGCACACCCGCTTCCAGGGCCTGGTGGCCCACGCGCCTTCTATATTTTTCTTTTTATTGTCTTTACCGGGAGGTCTCGGGGATCGAACCCAGGTCCCTCCATATGGGAGACGGACAGCCAACCACCCGAGCCACCTCCGCCCCCGCTGAGCAAGCTTCCTGCCTTCTCCGCTTCAGTTTCCAGCTCTGTAAAAGGAGTGCGGCTGCCTCTCCCCGGCCGGGTTGTCGTCAGTCCCTCACACAGTAGGTGCAGAATAAAGAGCAGGCCACGTCCAAACACAGGGGCTCCAGGCGTGTGGGTTTTGCAGGCACTGCCCAGGCAGCAAGGAGTGTCCGCAGCAGGCTGGCAGGAGGCAGCTTCCTGGTGCTGGCATCAGGCACGGGGAGAGCCGCTTCTCCAGGAATGTGTCAACTGTCCACCGTGGCCCGGGACAGGTTCACACTTTCCACAAGGGCTGAGCGTGGAGCCAGCCGTTTTCCGCCACAGATGTGCCAAAGGCCACTGGGCACGTGAGGCACGTCTCTGGCACGTACAGCAGCTCCCTAGACTTGGTGGGGGGCAGGGCGGGATGAGGAGGCCAAGAGTCTTGGGTTCCACCTCCAGAATGGCCCCGGATGACCATTCAGGACAACTTCAAAATGCACCCAAAGGGGGACAGGTGTAGCTCAAGTGGTTGAGCACCTGCTTCCCATGTACAAGGTCCTGGGTTCGATCCCAGGTACCTCCTAAAAAAATGCAACCAGAGGCCCAAAGTCAGTGTCTGTGGAGCCTCATGCCACCAAGGGACTGGCCCTGTGGGAGGGGGGAGTGCCTCTCCCACAAGCGTCCCACGCTCAGCAGCCAGTGCTCTCACGGGGAAGCCCACGTCTGGAAGGCATGGCCCTCACGTGGCTTGGCCCAACAAGGCTCCTAGAAGACGCTCTGCCGTGGCCTCCTCCCCCTGGTCTCCTCATGCCTTCTTGGTTTCCCACACGCAGACCTTGCATAAATGCTCCCAGTCAGCATCTCCCATCCTTCCTGCAAGCAGGCCTCTGGGGGTGAACTCGGGTGGCCAGTTGGGGCCGGGTAGTCAGACCTGGGTTCGAGTCCTGACACTAGGCTGTCAAGCTTAAGCAAGTCAACCTCTCTGAGCCCAGTTTCCTCGGGTGTAAGATGAGGACAACAGCCCCTTTCTTACGCATGAGGACAAAACGAGAAGATACATGTTGGCACTCAGTAACGGCATTAGCAATATGGGAAGCAAGGCCTGTCTCGGCTCCCTTCTCCACAACCACTTACAAAAGACACTCCCAGAGCAGAACCAAAGCAAGTGAATAAATGAGATGATCTCCCAAACTGTAACTAGCTCGGCGTCCTTGGGGCCCTGCCAGAGAAGCCCACATCACGCACGCAGAGGACCTGGAGCTTTCCCCCAAGACGGAGCTCCTGGCAGCTGTTTGTAGCTCCAGGAGATAACTCTTGTTTTAATCACAGCATTCCCACATCTTTGTTCTTTAGGGGCTCCAAAGGAGAGAAGATAATTTGGAAGGTGAGTGAGTATAGAAAACAATGGGGAGAAGCAGGGAAAGAGTAAGGAAAAACCACTTCTCTTCACTGCAGTGTGGCATTAGACTCGGACATTCACAACAGCGGGAGAACGCGGGCTGGGTCCCTTCTTACAGGGTGAGTGGTGGACGGGGGCGTTTGAGAGAACATGGAGGTTTGCCAGGAGGCACCATCAGGGGCCCCCCGGACCTCCCGCACTGGATTTCTACAAGGGGGAGAGGAGGCGGCTTGGGGTAGGAGGACAGGTCTGAAAGAGGGGCGGCCTGGAACCCCAGCTTGGCAGCTCCAGCTCAGCTTCACTGACAAGCCCCCCAGGCCCCCTGAGACCCAGAATGGCGTGTTCCTCCCTCCTTCCCCTCACCCTCAGGCACACACGCTCTTAGCGCTCACCTCCAAGCCCCCTACCCAGCCTGCCACTAAGCCAGCTTCCCCGCATCTTATACAGCCCAAGAGAACAGCAAGGAAATGCTACGGTCCCAGGATCACTCAGAAATCATAGGAAAGCCTGTCAGCTTTTCCCCAGGGCGAAGGGGCAACTGGGAGCAGAGCGCAAAGGCAGGGCGCAGAGAAGCTTCTCGCACCACCCACGGCGCCCATCAGCCATCGGCACTCAGGGGGCTTCGAGAACGTGTGCACGCAGCCCCTGCGGGAGGTGGGAGTGAGCCCCTTAGAGACACCAGAACCTCGTCTGAAAACTGCCACGTCCTCGCGAAGGCAGTCACCTGGATGGCGTGCGTGACGTCATCAGCTGTGCTTGGCCGGAGGCTGATCCAGGCTACAAGGCACTCATACTCCAGCTACCCCGAGCATTTGGCACACGCGTCTTCGAGTGCCTTCTGCCTCCAATTTCTTGTTCCGATGAGACACCAGAAGCCTGGGATCGGGAGGTCCCCTCACCTGAGAGCCATCACTTACTCAGTGCCCGTCCACTCCCGGCACTGAGCACGCACATTCTGTAGTAGCCACTGCCCCAGGAGGCCGGAATTTTCTTTTAGGAATGAGGAATCCAACATTTAGAGAAGACTTTCCCATGGCAGCACAAATGCTGAGTGGTGGAATAACTCCAAAGCCACGGGCGCTTGGCTACTGCAGGCCACAGGTGCTCCTGTGCCATCAAGCTTTGTGAGTGAGGCAGCTGAGCCTCCGGGGAGAGCTGAAGTCCACTCCCGAGTCAGGGCTTCCCAGGGGAAACGGAGGCCCTGGGGCCTCATCCGCTTTGCAGGGATTATGGGGCAAATGGTAAATTGGCTCCACACGTGCGCTTCTCAAACTGCGGCTGGTGGAGGGCGAGTGGGGGACTGGTGGGGGGCTGGTGGCCACACCTCAAAGGTGTTGCCAGCTGGGACGTCCTCTCCACCCCTCGGCCTCGGGGGCCCGACAGCTGCCTGAAGACCAATGGCCTGTCTTGGGCGGGGTTTCCTGGGCCTTCATCCAGACACGTGGCCCCAGTGTCTCCCCTCCTCTCTCTTCCGCAGGGTTCAGGGGAGTCCTAAACCTGGTTCTGAGTTCCACAGTGAGGTTCACTGGCACCCTGTGGTCCAGGTAAATCCCACCCACTCCATCCACTCGAACTGAACCGACATGGTGGAGATGGGGCACCACACCTGGGCACACCTGGGCACACCTGGGCACTGCTCTCCCAGGCAGCCCCCACCCTGGCCGGGCCCCTGAACTGCATGCATCTTGAACCCCTTCCAGGAATAATCACTGTGGACCAGGGGAGGTTGGGGGAGGGGCGGGGGGCGGGGCAAGTTAGGGTCTAAAGAAACCCGCAGCCGTCAGTGAGCAGCCGCGGCACCTGAGTGCTGCACAGGATGTCAGAGGGACCTCAGCCGGCCCATTATCCGAACTCCAGACGGCACCCACGAGCACAGGCAAACTGCCACGCCAACAGGAAGAGCTGTCAGGTGAGCTTGGCCAGGTGGGCTGGCCAGGCCCCCGTGGAGGCCTGGGCAAAAGCTGCTCTGGCCGCCACTTGACTGCGGGCTCCTCGCTTGGCGCTCTGGCGCTGCCGCCTTGCCGGCTGGGAGGTTCGCGCGGCGTGCGTGAAGCAGCAGCCTCCCCCTGCCACCCATCCCAGCATTAACAGCGACAGCTTTGTCTCGTCCCCCGGTGAACCCGGCTAATCAGGTTCTGTTCTCAAAACTGGCCCCGCCGCAGCCTCTGCAGGAGGTGTGCTGTGGAGACCAGAGCTCTGCCAGCGTCACCTGAGGCGTCCAGGGACCTGGTGCAAGACTTTTTCACTATGGAAAAGCTGCAGCAGATTATTCCTGGTCAGACCCCTGCTAAAACCACAGAAAATCCCTCTGGCCTCCAGGGGCTCACACTGTAACTGGCCCTCTTGAGAGCTATCCCCTGGATGCGATAGCATCCCTGCTCACGAGAGGAGCTCCAGCCAGACTCTCCCTTCAGGTATCTGAAGAGCCTACCACTGAGTCTACAAGTCCTTTCTAAAGAACTTTCCTCCTAAATAAGACTTTTCAATCACTTCCAAGATCTCTTGATTTTAGCCCAAAAAATTCACATAGAACGTGGGAAGAATGAAGAAGAGAGCCCGGGACCGCGGGCGGCACTTTCTCAGCAGAGTGGAGGCTGCGCGAGCCAGAGGGTGGCTTGCGTGCTCGGTGGTCCTTGGGGGGCTGTTTTAGAGACGGGGGGGGGACTAATGGTGTGAGCGGCAACCCCAAGATCATAAAGAAAGTCAGCAGGGTGTCCAGAAAAAAAACCCAGCAGTCCTAGCTCAGTGCAAACACCTCTCCTCCCATCCGAGCAGGATTTACCTACAAGAGCTGAGTGCAAACAGCGCCTGGGAGAACGCAGGCTTGGAGGTGCGAGGCCGGGGGCCTTTATGAGGGAGCCCCAGAGGGGCCTCTGGCCCTCTCATCCTACAGAAAACACTGCTGTCCTCATCTTGAGAGCTGAGCCACGGCCCCTCACCACTGCCACGCTGGAAGAGTTTCAGAACAGCTGTGCGAGCTCGCGTTCCAAGACCCGGCTTCCCGTCCTCTCAGCCCCCTCCCCGCGGCTCCAGGGCGCCTTCTGGTTCACGATTAGACCAGAAGGTAAAGCAGCAGATGACAAAGTGAGGAAAGGGGTGCTGGCTTCAATTCTCAGCTCTAACTATATGGGAAGCGAAAAAGAAAACATTTTTATACTGAGCCTGTGTCATCTCCTGGCCTTGGGATGCTCAGGACAGACAAGAAGCCTATTGTTCAGAAAGACCGTGGGTGCCAGTGGTAACGTCACGGGCCTGACCTCCCCCACATGGCAGCCCTTTCACCGGCCTGGGCACCTGCCTGCAGCATGGCGTCCGCTCGCCAAGCCCGAGGGGCATGCGGGGCAGAAGCGACGCCCTGAGGAAGCTATTTCTCTAACACGCACTCACCAAGCACTTACTAAGGTGCTTGTACTAATTCCTTTAACCCTCAAAAGAGGCCTAGTAGGTGCCCCGGGTTATCATCTCCATTTAAAAATGGAAAACGGAAGCATGGGGAGGTTAGAGAAAGTGGGAGTCGAGCCCCGGAGCCTGGCTCTGAAGTCTGTGCTGCTGTCCCACGCCCCGAGCTTCAATGGCCCTGTACAAGAGGCGCCGAGTGCCACATGGATACACTGCGCGCTGGGCAGGTGAGTGGGCTGTGTCTGGAGACCACCCCCCCGGGCAGGTGAGAGGGTTGTGTCTGAGGACCCCCCCACGGGCAGGTGAGTGGGCTGTGTCTGGG
>JAKSZT010054281.1:21762518-21779801 GCA_026826555.1 Tolypeutes matacus
CCGCTCACCGCCTGCCTCCATCATAAGGCACGCTCTCCTGTCTCTCTCCTGCTCGCTGTGTCCCAGACCCCCCTCCTTCTGACACCAGTCCTGCTGGACGAAGGCCCCCCTAAGCCAGCTTGGCTGCATCACAGCTGGCCCCATCTTCAGGGATCCTATTTCCAAATAGAACGTCCACAGGGCAGGGCCAGGGACTGGGGCTTAAGCCTGGGGGTGGGGGTCACAGTTCACTCCACAGCAATGCCTACGAGCTGAGCCCAAGAACTGGGGGCTCCACGTCCAGGCTGTGGGCTCAGTCAGCCGTCTGCCTCTCAATCAAACGCAGGTTCAAAGTCTTCCTAGAACAGGCTCGTGCCAAGGGCAGAACAGCGGATGGGCAGCTGACCCTAGCTGACCCTAGCAGGATCTGCCGACTCGTTGCCCATAGGGGATCTGTCTTCAAGTGTGGCTTCATCCTCCGCCTGCTCTATGATGGGTCAGTCCCACAGCCTCCTCTGTGGCCACAAGAGTCCCTCTGCAAAGCTCTGCAGGCTGGGAAGCGGATGTGGCTCAAGCGATTGGGCTCCTGTCTACCATATAGGAGGTCCAGGGTTCGATTCCCAGGCCTCCTGGTGAAGGTGAGCTGGCCCACATGGAGAGCTGGCCCACGCGGAGAGCTGGTGCAGCAAGATGACGCAACAAAAAGACACAGAGGAGAGACAATAAGAGACGCAGCAGACCAGGGAGCTAAGGTGGCGCAAGAGATTGAGCGCCTCTCTCCACTCCAGAGGGTCCGAGGATCGGTTCCCGGTGCCGCCTAAAGAGAAGACAAGCAGACACGGAAGAACACACAGCGAGCAGACAGCGAGCGCAAATAAATAAATAAATAAATAAATAAACAAATCTTAAAAAAAAAAAAAAAAACCTGCACGCTTAGTGCAGGTCGCAGGGTCCAGCCTGAACCCCTGCAGCAGAGCAAGGCTGGACTTAGTAGGGCCGCACATCCCTAGACCCTCGAGCCCAGGGGCCTGGACAGGGAAGGGCTGCGGAGCGGGCAGCGGCCCGGGCCGAGGCGGCTGGGCACTGGTCCTGGCCCACGCCAGGGGGCACCCCTGCCGGCTTCCCCGGGAAAGGGGCTCCTTTGAACTTTTCAAAGGAGCGCAGGAAAGCCGTGCTTTTTATGAGTCCTGCTGTGCGCAGAGGGCAGGGCCGATGGGAGGTTCCCAAGCTGCTCCGCGAGCGGGGCCTGCTCCTGGGGGCCGTGGTCTGGGTAACAGTTTCTACCATTTCCTCGGCGCCTCCGGAGCGGGGAGCTCTGCCTCTGTGGGCCGCACGCCAAGTCTCCCACCAGCCGCCCGGGGCAGGCCGCGCTCCCCCTCGCTGTGTAGACACGGGGACCAGGGAAGTCCAGGAGCTTGCCCAGGGAGCCCAGCTGCTGAGTCTGAGCCGAATTCTCGCCCAAGCGCTTGACAGCTCCAAGGCACAGCTTCTGCCTTTTAAACTGATATTTGCATAAGTGCAAATCCATGCCGAGGAAGTATTCTGTCCTCCCAGCTGAGAGATCTACGGTTCCAGCTCCAGGACTCCAAGGGCAGGAGGCAAATCCTAACCCTCCGGGAGCTTGACAGCGGCCACGCAGTGCCCCCTGCTGGCTCTTCCGAGACCAAGGCAGTGAGGGCAGCAAGGGCCTCAGCGTCACAAAGAAACAAGGACGCGGCCGTGCGGGGGCACTGGAGACATGGGGGGAAGAGAGAAGCAATTCAAAGGGACTCGTCTCCTAAAGGAACGCTGAGCGATTCTTGAAACGCAGTTGCTCTTTCAGACTGAAAAGTACCAGCGGGAGGCAGCTGCGCCCAGAGAGCATGGATCCAAAGTACAAAGAAAACACAGGGAAACAAAAGCAACCATGAAAGCCAGCTATGGATGCCTGCACAAGGTCAACAAAGACGGTGACTGCTTTTCAAGACCTTGTTCTGTGCCAGCCACTGTTGCACGAGCTTTACCTTCTTATCTCATTTAATTCGCACAGCAATCCCGTGAGATGACATCACTCACTATTAGCTTACCACATGTGGGAAATGGGACTCAGAGACGCACAGGAACTCGCCCGAGGCTGCACGGCTGAGAGGCAGGCGTGTGTGTGCGTGGCGATGCCTTCCAGAGTCGTCACAGCCTCAGTCCGTCCGCTGTGCCCTCTTCACGCTCATTCCCGGATAACCAAACGCCAGCTGGACAAAGCAGCACAGCGCGTGTGAGTTAGGTGCCGGAGGTCCTATGGGTAGAGTAAAGGGGGCCCGGCACTGCTGAGACGCCCCCACCTCATGCGGCAAGGCACCCAGACAAGGAGGAGCCTTGGAAAGACTGCCTTATGTGGTTGTGGAAAGGAATCAATCCGGCCTTCCAAGGAAGAGAAGAAAGCAAACCGGCTCAGGGATAGCGGCACTTGAATCCGAGTCCTTCTGACTCAGAGTGTCCTCAAATCCCACCCGTCACCAGAGGTACCGCTTCCCGCTGCCGGGCCTGCCTGCCCACGGCAGAGGGCAAGGAGCTGAGAAGGCGGAACTCGCTGCAACCGACCTGGGCAAGACTCTCGGTCCTTCCACCAAACAGAAAGTCTGCCAGAGCACGGGGGACTCGGAGACGGAGTGTGTGGTGTCAGCGGCCGAGGCTCCTCTTTAGAACTGGACCCTAAACACATCCTGAACCCCAAATCTACATCCAGCCAAAGAGGGGGATGATGAGCCAGGGCGGGGGGGCTGCAGGGAATACGTTTAAACCTTGAACTGCCAGTCCTTGGCCGCACTCTAGCCCTGGCGGGGACTTGCGAGGAGAGACCCCCGCGTCGCCTGGCTGTCCTCCGACGGCGCCCTCAGGATGACTCAAGGGCAGAGCTGCGCTTTGGCCGGGGGAGCGCAGGCGTGCCAGGGACGTTCTGTGAACAAAGCACAGAGGGCCGGGGGGAGGGACAGGCCATTCTTGTCCAGCGTCCAGCGCGTCTTCGTGCTTGTTCCCTTAGAGCGCCCTCGTCACCACCCCTTGTGGCAGGTGCGTCCTTCGGCCCGACTGCAGGTTCTGTGCCCAGAACCCAGCTGGGCCGCTGTCCCCAGCTCTGGGGCCCGGCCGCTCCGGTAACACTCCCCCTCGAGAAATCGCTCATTTCCGCTTGTCCGAGCAGAGCGGGAAGGAAGCTTCCAGAAAGCAGCTGGAAGGCTGGGCCGGGGCTTCCCTGCCGCCGACAGACCCACCCCAGCCTTCCCCTGCGGGCGCTCTGGCCAGCCACAGTCTCTGCCCCCACAGGGCGCCCCCAGCCCACAGGGCGCCCCCAGCCTGCTCCCCCGTCAGCTGGGCCTTCAGATGGCCGGCAGAGCAGCGACTTTCTTTTTACTGACTTAGGAGTCCGCTCAATTGAAAAATAATCACAGAAGCTAGGAAAAAAAATCATTGACGCTGTGATTCCTCTCTACCTAATATTACTGCCAAGCTTCAAAGGCAACAGTGTAAATGCTAAACCACTAAGGCACCATGAGTGCTTCTGAAACACATTCTGCCACACCACTTAAATCCCCATTGCCCAAGGCACCTGTGTGCCCCAGTACCTCCATCCCACCTCACATGTTAGCCCAAACCTTTGAAGTCTACTGCCTCTTGCAAAAAAAGATAGAAAGAAGCCCCCCAGCACACTGGAGAGCCTGGCTGTTTTTTGTTTTTGTTTTTGTTTTTTGTTTTTTTTTTAAAGATTTTATTTATTCATTCATTTATACCCCCCTTGCTGCTTGTGCTCGCTGGGTCAGCTAACCACGCCGTGCGGGCGGGCTTGCCTTCACCAGGAGGCCCCGGGAACCGAACCCGGAGCCTCCCATATGGTAAACGGGAGCCCCACTGATTGAGCCACAGCCGCTTCCCTAAGCCTGGCTGTTTTTGAGGAGCACCGCAGTAGCTGGCTCTGCATGTGGTAGCTGTAGTCAAGAACGCAAAGACCCTCGCCGCCCTGATTCTGTGATAACCAGGGCAGGCTAAACGTTCGCTGTGTTAGGAACCATGCATGTTTTCTAGTTTTTCTCCCTAGGTCTGGTTTTTAGAATGCTGGTGATAAACCAACCCTGATTTATTATATGACCATCCTGTAGGGGAAAACACTGGAATCTTGGGTATGTTTGGTCAACCTTAAGAGATACAGCAGGGGACAGATGTGGCTCAGGTGGTTGGGCATCCGTTTCCCATATGGAGGGACCTGGGTTCAATCCCTGGAACCTCCCGGTAAAAATTAAAAAAAGAAAAATATAGAAGGCACAGGGGTGTGCCGCCAGGCCCCGTGAGCCACGCAGCAAGATGATGACATAACAGGAGAGTGACACAAGGGAGAGCCAAGACAAGACACACCAAAAAACTAGGAACTAAGGTGGCACAGGCGGTAGGATGCCTCTCTCCCACGTCGGAGGTTCCGAGGCTCGAATCCCAGTGAAGACAGGAGGAGAAGGATGAGAAGAGAGGGCAGGAAATGGACACAGAGAGTTGCCCAGTGAATGGATACAAAACAGCAAAAACGGGGGGGAGTATAAAAATAGATAAAATTAAATAAATAAATAAATAAATCCTTAAAAAAAAATGTATAGGGGAGGAAAATACGGATTATAGTTAGTGGTAATACTTTGACGATGCTCTTTCTTTCTTTTTTTTTTTTAACTTTATTTTGTACATTCAATAATTGAAAACATAAGCAATTAAAAACTAAAAAGTAAACACAGATAAATAAATATATACATTTCTCAATTAAATGTAATGGATACATGTAAATTTTTTTGTTGTTGTTTTGTTTTTTGTTTGTTTTTTTGTTTTGTTTTTTTTGTGTGTGTGAATCAAACAATATATTACATAATATATTTGGTTCATAGTAACGCATTCATACAGTATTTGTCCTTTTGTGTCTGGCTTGCTTCACTCAACATAATGTCCTCCAGGTTCATCCATGTTGCCATATGCTTTATGACTTCATTTCTTCTTACAGCTGCATAATATTCCATCGTGTGAGTAGACCTCAGTTTGTTTGAACATTCATCTGTTGATGGACACCTGGGTTGTTTCCAGCTTTTGGCAATGGTGAATAATGTGGCTATGAACATCAGTGTGCAGATGTCTGTTCGTGTCACTGCTCTCAGTTCTTCTGGGTAGGTACCCAGTAGTGGTATTGATGCTCTTTCATGATTTGTTATCAAGTGCTTCAAATGTTTCACAGCAATGCAGGGTGTTTGCAGGGGGTGCTGTGTGGGAGCCCTGTGTGATGTTATGCATGCTTGTTTTGTAGGTTCACGATGTTTACTGAACACTTATATTTTATGTATGTTCATGTATGAATGATATACCTCAATAAATTGTTTAAAAAAAAAAAAAGAATGCAAAAACCAAAGCAGGTAGAGGCAGGAAATGAAAATCAGGCTGGCTGGCAATTAGAGAAAGGCTAGCAAAGCAGTGTGGCCAGGGAGAGGGGACACCGCGGATGCTCCCTTCTCTGCGAGCAGAAGCTGTTTCCACAGCGAAAGTTCCGGGAGCCACGCAATAACCAGAGAGCCAGGGCGCACACGCCACGGTCCCGCCGAGCCCACCTCCTGAGCTTGTCTAGGAGGAGCCCACCCTTGTGGATGGACATCACCCAGACTGCACAGGTACCTTCCCGAACCCCCTTGCCAATTGCTTCCCCCGTACCTTCTCCTGCTTCTTACAGTGTAAAGGACTCTGTCTCGGACACAGGGAGGCGCGGCGATCCAGTGATTCAGCTCCAGCCTGGGGCTATCCCTTCACGGACCGCTTTCCCCACAACCCCAGGCAGGAAGTGAGGGCTGGGACTGATGTCAAAGGGTGCAGGGAGAGCCACCGCTGCCCGAGAAACTACCCAGCACTGTGTGGGAAGCACGGCTTCACGTCCTGCAGCACTGAGTTAGAGCTTCACTCCAGTATTTGGTGAGGGACACCTTGTGAAAAAGGACCTTTCAATTTGTGTTCTCGTTGAGGGAATACACATCTGAATAGTTGGCAGCTCCAAAAACCCAGTGATTCCATGAGATATCAAGTTGGTACAGGACACACCAAACCAAGAATAATTTAATGGCCACTGTGGGCGCTGCAGGAGCTCAGACAAGGCAGAGGGCAGGTGAGCAGGTACGGGCTTGGCTGCAGGTCCTGGAGGACGGGCAGTCATTGGACATGAAAAAGTGGAATCGTGTCGGGGAGATGCTGAGCAAAGACATGAAGTGGAGAGTGGAACCAGCAGGTTTCTGAGGACAGTGTGATTAGGCCAGTAGGTGAGAAAAGTTCACTTGAGCAAGTAATGGAAGATGAAGTCGGAGGAGGACCTTAAACTACAGGTCACTGGGGATCTGTAAAGGGGTCGACGGACTGAAACAACCATTTGAGGACGACGAACCCAGCGTCAACATCTAGGAAGGACGGGAGTAAAGGAAGAATGAAGACAGAGCTACCAGGAAGCCATTCTGGCATCCAGAGCTGGAGAGCACAGGGACTTCAAGGGAGGGAAGGGCTGGGGAACAGAAGACACGTTCCGACGTCAGAAGAGCCGAGGGTTAGCTCCAGTCGACTATGAAGAGAGAAGGAAGACGGAAGCCGAGGTGGATTCTGAGCCTCAGCTGTGTCCAGCTAACGCCATAGAATTTGTCTCGACGTTTCCCTGGTTGCCTCCGTCAGTCACATCCAAAGTCTGCCCTCAGCTCCAGGTCTGACTCCTCCGAGAGGCCTGGGGCTCAGGTGCCCTCACAGGCTTCAGCAAGGTGGACTGCACCTCCCTCCTCCGCCACGGTCCACGCCTGGAACGCTGGCCGCCTTCCCGGGTGCGCTGCCACGCCTGGGTGCCTCGCTGGCTCTCTCTGACCTCCGCCTTCCAGGCCCCGGCGTGGAGCGAGCGGCAGACGGTACCCAGCCTTTACGGACAGGACCTAGAAGTTGTGCCTCGTGATTCCATCCCAGCCCCCTGCCCACTTAGTATCCTGCCACATCGAGGAATAAGGAGTCCAGGAAACAAAGCCTCGGCTCTGGGAAGCCCGGGTGAGAACTCCATTACCATGAAAGAGGGGAAGCATGGATACTGGGGTCCCCCAACAGTTCCTGCACCATAGCACGTCACCTCACGCGGTCAGTCTCGCCTCTTAGGAGCAGTGCGGGCAGAAGGCCTGAGAGAGCTGTGGTACCATGAGCAGGAGCAAGAACCAGGGAGGGGCCCCACCCACCGAGGCACGGTGACGAGCCCCCCAAGGGGCACTGACTTGCCGCCATTTGGTGACGGCGCCGAAGCTCGGGGCAGAGGACAGCTCTGGAGACCTGGCACGACAGTGGTGATGTACAGGTGCCAGGACAGCCCACAGCGGGAGCGCGGGGTGGGCCTCGCATTGGACCGCCCAGTGGACTTGGGTCAGTACTGTGGGCATGTGCCTGTACTGTCTCCGTTCGTATCCCAAATTCCAGATGGAGCTGGTGTTTGGCCTTGGGGAAAGAGTGTCCCCTTTCTGCTCAGCCTGGAGTGAGCCCTTACTGACAGGCTCCTCCCTGCCGGACACTTTAGGGTGTGTGCTTGTGCACACTGATGGGGGAGAGGGGCAAACCCTGGAAGAAGGGGCGTGTTGAGCATTTCCAAGCTGCCTTCCAAGCTGCCTGTGCTTTGGCCCTCGTTAGCATTTTCAGCTCTGAATTTTTTTAGGTCCTGCTGTTCAGCTGTCCAGGCTCGAAGCACTGGTCAATAAGCAGAGTTAGGAGTCAAGCGGACTCGGCGCCAGCACCTCCACTCGAAGGCAGAGAGGTCTCTGGCTACTGGGAGAGGAGCTGGCAGCAGCATGGACACGGCCTCCTCCAGGCTGCTTGGCAGAGTTCCCACGGAACTCATGAGCCAGCAGCCCACCCCCCAGACGATGGATTGAAATGTCACAGCCGAATGGATATGAGCAAAACATGGCAAGAAAGACAGGATTCCTACCCACAAATGTGCGGAAAGCTGTCAAAATCTCAACTACTAGAGCACTATTTTAACTGATGACATTTGCGCATCAAAAGATGAAGTTTTATACTGAATTATTTCTGTCTTGGAGAAAGATTTGGAATGTCATATAGGTTGTTTGGATTGTCTGGGATGCAGGGTTAGCCAGCAGTAAAATGAAGTCAAGACAATGCTCAGTGCTTCTTTGCCAACCAGCAAGGCACAGTTAGCAGATGGGTGAGGCGCTGCCCGATTTTAATAGCTTTGTGAACTAATGAGGCAGGTGTAATAAAGAGGCATCTGATATATTTATCAAGTATGCCTCACACTCCTAAATAATCAGTGGGTCAAAGAAGAAATTTCAAGTGAAATCAGTAAATATATTGAGACAAATGGAAACAAGAACACAACATATCAAAACTTATGGGATACAGTGAAGGTAGTCTTGAGAGGGAAATTTATAACACTAAATGCATATATTAAAAAAGAAGAAAGAGCTCAACTCAAAGACTTAACAACCAGAGAAACTAGAAAAAGAACAGCAAACTAATCCCAAAGCAAGCATAAGAAAAGAAATAATAAAGATTAGAGCAGAAATAAATGAAATTGAGAAAAAAAAATATTCACAAACAATCAGAAACTAAAAGAGCTTGCAAAAAAGAATCCACCTTTGCTTAGAACCTGAGAGAAAAAGACAGGAGAGAAAGGCTTGGAGGAGAGTGTAGAAAAAAGAATAGCAGAAAGGATAACCAAAAGAGTAAAAAGACAAAAATAAGATGACATATGAAAACCAAAGAATAAAATGGAGGAAGTAAATAATGCATTTACAGTAATATCATTGAATGTGAATGGATTAAATTCCCCAATCAAAAGATACAGGCTGATAGAGTGAATAAAAAAAAACATTGTCCATCCATATGCTGCTTACAAGAAACTTACCTTAGACCCAGGAAGACAAGCCGCCTAAAAGTGAAAGGTGGGAAAAGATACTCAACGTGAATAGTAACCAAAATAGCACAGGGGTAGCTATATTACTATCAAAAAAAACAGACTTTAAATGCAAAAAAGTGATAAGAGATACAGAAGGTCATTATATATTAATAAAAGGGACAATCCACCAGGAAGATATAACAGTCATAAATATCTATGCACCTAACCAGGGTGCCCCAAAATATATAAGACAAACTCTGGCAAAACTGAAGAGAGAAATAGACATTTCTACAATAATCATTGGAGACTTCAACACCCCACTCACATCATTAGATAGAACAACTAGAAAGAAGATCAACAAGGAAACAGAGAACTTGAACAATATGATAAACAAGTTAGACCTAACAGACATATACAGAACACTGCATCCAAACTCAGAGGGTTATACATTCTTCTCAAGTGCCCATGGATCTTTCTCCAGGATAGACCACATGGTAGGTCACAATGCAGCTCTCAATAAATATAAATAGACTGAAATTATACACAGCACCTTCTCAGATTATAATGGAATGAAACTGGAAATCAATAATAGACAGGAAAAAAGTAAATTCCTGAACAACACACTCCTAAATAATCAGTGGGTCAAAGAAGAAATTGCAAGTGAAATCAATAAATATATTGAGACAAATGAAAATGAGAACACAACGTATCAAAACTTTTGGATACAGCAAAGGCAGTCATGAGAGGGAAATTTATAGCCCTAAATGCCTATCTTAAAAAAGAAGAAAGAGCTAAACTCAAAGACTTACTGAGCAACTAAAGAAACTATAAGAACAGCAAACTAATCCCAAAGCAAGCAGAAGGAAAAAAATAATAAAGATTAGAGCAGAAATAAATGAAATTGAGAACAAAAAAACAAAAGAGAAAATCAACAAACCAAAAGCTGGTTCTTCAAGAAGATCAATAAAATTGGCAAACCCATAGCTAGACTAACAAAGAAAAAAGAAAGAAGATGGAAATAAATGCAACCAGAAATGAAAGAGGGAAGTTACAAATGACCCCACAGAAATAAAAAGAACCATAAAAGGATGTTATGAGAAACAGTATGCCAACAAACTAGACAACCTAGATGAAATGGACAAATTCCTAGAAATCATAAACAACCTACACCAATGCTGCAAGAAATACAAAAAGTTTAACAAACCAATCACATTTTAAGAGATTGAATTCATCATCAAGAATCTCCCAACAAAGAAAAGTCCAGACAAGAAGGCTCCACAAGGGAATTCTATATTAACACCAATCCTGTTTAAACTCTTCCAAAAAATTGAAGAGGAGGGAAAATTATCCAACACATTTTATGAAGCCAACATCACCTTAATACCAAAGCCAGATAAAGATTCCACAAGAAAAGAAAATTACAGACCAATGTCTCTAATGAACATAAATGTAAAAATTCTTGACAAAAATACCTGCAAATCGACTCAAACAGCATATTAAAAGACTTACACATGATGACCAAATGGGATTTATTCCTGGTATGCAAGGCTGGTTCAACATAAGCAAATCAATCAATGTAACAAATCACATTAACAAATTTAAGGGGAAAAAAAACCACATGATCATCTCATCGACGCAGAAAAGGCATTCGACAAAATCCAGCATACTTTCTTGATAAAAACACTTCAAGAGATAGGAATAGAAGGAAAATTCCTCAATATGATAAAAGGCATATATAAAAAACCCACAGCCAACATTGTACTCAATGGGGAAAGGTTGAAAGCTTTCCTTCTAAGATCTGGAACAAGACAAGGATACCCACTGTCACCATTGTTGTTCAACATTGTACTAGAAGTTCTAGCTAGAGCAATTAGACAAGAAAAAAAAAAAATTAAAGGCATCCAAATAGGAAAAGAGGAAGAACTCTCACTATTTGCAGATGACATGATCCTATATTTAGAAAATTCTGAAAGTCTACAACAAAGCTACTAGACCTAATAAATGAGTTCAGCAAAGTGGCAGGATACAAGATCAACATGCAAAAATCAGTAATGTTTTTGTACACTACTACTGAACAATCTGAGGAGGAAATCAGGGGGCAATTCCATTTACAATAGCAACAAAAAGACTCAAATACCTAGGAATTAATTTAACCAAAGAAGTACAGGTCCTAGATGCAGAAAACTATAAAACAATGCTAAAAGAAATCAGTGAAGACCTAAACAAATGGAAAGACATTCCAAGTTCAAGGAATGGAAGACTAAACATCATGAAGATGTCAATCCTACCCAGACCGATTTATAGATTCAATGCAATACCAATCAAAATTCCAACAGCTTACTTTACAGAAATAGAAAAGGCAATTACTAAATTCATTTAGAAGGGAAAGTGCATCTGCATAGCCAAAAGCATTCTAAAAAAAAGAAAAACAACACGGGAGGAATTTCACTGCCTGACCTTGAAACATATTACAAAGTTATAACGGTCAAAACAGCAGGGTATTGGCATAAAGATAGACACATTGATCAGTGGAACAGAATTGAGAGCCCAGAAATAAACCCTCACCTCTAGAGCCCAATGGTTTTGACAAACCTATCAAGTCAATGTTAATGAGACAAAACAGTTTCTTCAACAAATGGTGTTGGGAGAACTGGATATCTATAACCAAAAAAATGAAAGAGGACCCCTATCTCATCCCTATACAAGAATCAACTCAAAATGGATCAAAGACCTAAATATAAAAGCCAGGACCAAAAAACTACTAGAAGAAAATATAGGGAAACATCTTAAAAACCTTGGGTAGGTGGTGATTTTTTTTACCTTACACCCAAAGCACACACAACAAAAGAAAATGTAGATAAATGGGACCTCCTTAAAATTAAAAACTTTTGCACCTCACAGAACTTTGTCAAAAGGGTAAATAGGCAGCTGACTCAATGGGAGAATATATTTGGAAATCATATGTCCAATAAGGGTTTAATATCCATGATGTTAAAAACTCAACAATAAAAAGACAAACTACCCAATTAAAAAGGGCAAAAGACTTGAACAGACATTTGTCCAAAGAAGAAAGACAAATGGTAAAAAAAAAAAAAAAAATGTTCATCACTAATGATTAGGGAAATGCAAATCAAAACTACAATGAGATATCATTTCACACCTATCAGAATGGCCACTCTTAAAAAGACAGAGAACTACAAGTGTTGGAGAGGATGTGGAGAGATAGGAACACTTCTTCACTGTTGGTGGGAATGCAGGATGGTACAACCACTGTGGAGGACTGTTTGGCAGTTCCTAAGGAAGTTGAATAGCGACTTACCACGTGACCCTGCAATACCACTACTGGGTATATACCCAGAAGAACTGAGAGCAGTGACACGAACAGACATCTGCACACCGATGTTCATAGCCACATTATTCATCATTGCCAAAAGCTGGAAACAACCCAGGTGTCCATCAACAGATGAATGGATAAACAAACTGTGGTCTATTCACACGATGGAATATTATGCAGCTGTAAGAAGAAATGAAGTCGTAAAGCATATGGCAACATGGATGAACCTGGAGGACATTATGTTGAGTGAAGCAAGCCAGACACAAAAGGACAAATACTGTATGAATGCGTTACTATGAACCAAATATATTGTGTAACATATTTTATGATTCCATTTATATAAAATGTAAATATAAATCAATTTATAAAGATGAAGTTAGTTTAGCAGTTATGTAGGACTGGGGAAGGCATGCTAAGGAGTGTGGAATTTTTCTTTTTGGAGTAATAAGACGGTTCTAAGATTTTCTGTGGTGATAAATGCACAGTATTGTGATTATACTAAAAGCCACTGATTATACACTTTGGATAGATCGTATGGTAAGTGAATATATCTCAATAAAACTGCTTAAGAAATAAATAAATAAATAATTGTGCAAGAGTAGCCAGAAATAGCAGCAATATACAGCAAGAAAAGCATAGAGAGATTGAGAGGTGAAGAATTTTCTTGTTTGTTTGTCTGTTTTCTGTTTATTATTATTACTGAAATAATGAAAATGCTGTAATAATGATTGAAGTGGTAAATGTACAACTATGTGATTACACCAAATACTATTTACTGTACACTTTGAATGAATTGTGTGCTTTATTCATATGTATCAATAACATCGATTTGTTTTTGTTTTTTAAATCTTTCATTGGAGTTCCCAGCTGGCGGCATGCCCGACAGAATTCAGACTTGCCAATCCCTATGGTCGTGCGAGCAAATTCCTATAATAAATCTCATATATTTATATACATATAAAAATAGACATTAAGGGGCTGAACAGGCCCGGGGTGGGCACCAAACGAGAGTCACCAGGCTCTGGGAGAGGACGGTACAGAGCAGGGGCCACAGGGCTCCGCGTGGTATCAAGCAGAGGCGGCGAGCGGGCACCCTTTCCACAGAACTGTTCTTATGCAAAGGTAAGATCCACCAGGAGTAACCATAGGAGTGACCACATACACACAAGCATGAGGCCCTTCTGGAATAACCAATGGCCGGTTTTACGTGGAAATGGCCACGCACAAAGGGTGAGGTCAGGCTAGCCAGTTTCAGTGATTTTGGATTTCAACCTTTGGCTGTTTCATCATTTACTGGAAGTAAAAGCATCTCTATAATGATCTGGTAATCATAATTACTAGTTAGCTCTCAACCTTCGGTTACACCGCTGCCAGCTGGGCCTTGGACGCTCCCTACAAGCTTTGGCCAAGCTCACAGTGTCAGCAGCTCAGTTCTCTAAGGGTTAAATAGCCGTGTCGGCCGCTGCCTCAGCGGTCAAAGCACAATGCCACCGGGCAAGGATGGCTTTATCCAAAGCCACCGGCAACAAAGGATGGAGGGCGAGGCCAGGGGGCCCCACAATGGGGCGAGGGGGACGGCTCAGCTCGGCTGCAGCACAGGGCAGGAGACTGCGACAGGAGCACACGGTGGGGGGGGCCCACACCTGGGGGGGGGGGGGCGCCGCTTGAGCTCCCCTGAGCTCACAGGCCAGGCGGAAGGCGCTCCACCGGGTCCCGCCAGGGCCGAGAGCCAAGCAGAAGCCCGTCCACGCTTTCGCCAAGCTGAGGCGCTCTCTCAGGGGGCCCCGGGATGGGCGGCAGAGCCCCAAGCAGGAGCAGGCAGAGCCCGGCGTGTCCCCCTCCCCAGCCCCCCTCACCCCACTGCTGGCTGCATCAGGACTTCTCACCCACATCAGAACACATCGTCTTTGTCTTTATCCCCCAAAGGCGGCAAATAAGAAAATGAAAAGTAGGCAGTGGCGCGAGGGGCAGGGGACAGGCAGTCTGTACTGAGGCTCTCTGCTCAGGGCTACTTTGGGGTGACTCTGCGAACTAGGCCCTTCGATTTTATTTTCCTAACTGATCACCAGCTGCCCGGTCAATACCTAGGCTCTCTTTTCCTTAATTGTTTGGACATCATCATCCTAAGATGACCGAAGAAGAAAAGGTTTGCCCCCAAAGAAGGCATTCCTTTCGATGCTAAATGTCTCCTGCACTTGATTTAAAAGGACTTACCGACAAGAGAGCCCCATCCATCTTCCCCACGGGATCGAAGCCCGCTCTCAAGTAGAGGTGGAGTGGACAGCACCATCCCAGAACCCTCAGGACTGGGGAATGAACTATGGACTAGAGTGGACTCACTGGTTTTCTACTATTGACATATTGTGATTCTAGCAAAGGAAGAAATTACAGCACTGATGTGGAGCCAGTGGCCGCTGGAGGCTCTGGGGGCAGGGGGAGGGAAAGACAGGTGTAATACGGGGGCTTTTTCAGGACCTGGGACTCGTCCTGAGTGA
Organism: Tolypeutes matacus; assembly: GCA_026826555.1. Classification (NCBI taxonomy): domain Eukaryota; kingdom Metazoa; phylum Chordata; class Mammalia; order Cingulata; family Chlamyphoridae; genus Tolypeutes; species Tolypeutes matacus. The sequence goes on from JAKSZT010054281.1 coordinate 21,777,232, forward strand.
CACTGCAACGACAGATCTGGGCCATTTTATACATTCCTGTACCCTGCAGAGCTGTGTGCAGAGAGCGTGCTCCACAGTGTGAACTGGGGCCCGTGCTCAGGGGCAGAGCCCCGGGCTGTGTGTGTCCATTGCAGGGAATGTGCCGCACTGATGGAGGATGTCTGTGTAGGAGGGTGCGGGGGGTGCGGGGAGTGGGGCATATGGGAGTCCCTACAGTTTGTGTGTAACATTTATGTAATCTAAGTATCTTTTAAAAAATAAAAAATATATATTATTAAAAATATACAAATAAATAAATAAAATAAAATGGCTTATTGAGGCAAGGGCACAGGCCAGGGCCCCTCAGGCAGTCCTCTAAACCAAGGGGCCTTTTTGTCAATAAAGTTTTATTGGAACACAGCCATGACCATTTGTTTACTATTGTCTATGGCTGCTTTGGGGCTAAAAATCAGAACTGAGTAGTTTCAGCAGAAGCCAAAGGGCCTGCAAAGCCAAAAATACTTCCTGCCAGGCCCTTTACACAAAGTCTGTCCCTCCCTGCTCTAGACAGAGGAAGGCTGCTGGGACACAGGCACAGCCTGTTGCCCCGACACCCACATCACCAAGGCAGCTTGCTACTGTGCAGGAAGAGGTTCATGGAGGTGAGGAGTGGGACTCGTGGAGAAATAAGGGAGAGAGAGCTGAAGACAGTTCAAGAGTCTCAGAAAAACAGAAAGCATCTCTGAAAAAAATACATAAATGCATAATTCAAATAATGATCCTAAAATAAAGTTTCAGCTAGTGCCTATGGCAGAGGACATCTGATACAGGCCCAAAGGCACGACACAAATTATAATAATAATAAGCAGCCCTGGATTTCTGCAGCTGCTTTCTTCTTGCGAGTTCAAAGTGCTGCCTTTGAACTTCATAACATTTCATCTCCTTCATGGCATTTATGAGAATTGCGAGGCTCATTTAACAGATGAGGAAAGAGGTTAAGCTGCAACAAAATTGGGCTGGAGGCCTCTTAATTTCAGAGGACCATATACTTTGTCATCTAATATACCAGGATCCTTTGGCGAGGGAATGGGGCGCACTTAACAGTGACCCTCGGGCCACAGGTGTAAGCCAGACCTGCCCAGCACACCAGGGCATCTGGTCACCCTACCCAGGGGGTATGAAGGCTCACTTTACTGAGCGACGACTTACACCCTGAAACCTGCACTACAGAGAGACTAGAATGAGGAGAGTTCCGTTTATATGATTTCCAGCAAACTTACTGGTTGGGACTTTGAAAGTGGAAGACAGAGAAAAAAGGTTGTCTGTCGTGCAGAGACCTCACAAGCCCAGAGTCCTAGGAGGTTGCAGAGCTGCCGGGCTTCCAGCCAAAGGCCACAAAGCAAGCAGCCCATGGACTTGTCATTAGGACGACTGGAAGAAAGGGGAGGCCAGGGAGGGGTACTGTGGTAAAGGCCAGGGAGGGTACTGAAATCCTGGCCTCCAAGGAGGTCCTGGCCCGGAGCAGAAAGTCTGTATTCTTTAGGAAGGGTGACAACTGGTGCCTCAAATTCCTGATGTGGGTTAGGGGACAGAGAAGATGGGACATGGGGGCAGGGGTGATTGCCAGGCTTTGCTGGCAATTCAGCTTTGGGTTCTTTCCTGCCACACGGGAGACACCCCATGAAGGCTTGATGGGTGAATGGCTGGTAGAATGTGCCTCCCTGACACGCATGTAAGCAGCGCAGTTACTAGGTTCAAAACTGGGCTCGCACCCACAATCATAGACGAAGGCTTCGGGGGGCTCTGCAGCCTCTGCTATTTTCCCAACTTCAGTTAAGCTTCTCCTCTCAAGTCTTATAAAATTGGGACAGCAGTCATTAGATGATTATATAATAGGGATAATGTAATGGTTAAGAGTTCATATAAATTTGTATAAAGATAGTGGTCAGGGAAGCGGATGTGGCTCAATCAGTAGGGCTCCCGTTTACCATATGGGAGGCCCCGGGTTCGGTTCCCGGGGCCTCCTGGTGGGGGCAGGCCCGCCCGCACGGCGTGGTTGGCTGACCCGGCGAGCACAGGCAGCAAGGGGGGGATAAATGAATAAATAAATAAAATCTTTAAAACAAATAAATAAATAAAGATAGTGGTCACCAGCGGTTCTGAGGGGAGGGAGAGGGAAGAATAGGTGTAACATGGGGCATTTTGGGGACATTGGGACTGTTCTGAATGATATTGCAGTGGCAGATACATCTTACCAAAACCTATACAATTGTACAGTGCAAAGTGTAAACCATAATATAAACTATAGACCATGGTTAGTAGCAATGCGTCAATATTTGTTCATCAATTGCAACAACTGTAGCACACTAATGAAAGATGTTATTAATAGGAGAAAAGTGAGAGGGAGTGGGGGATATGGTAATCCCCTATATTGTCTACGTAACATTTCTGCAATCTAAAACTTCTTTAAAAATAAAGTTTAAAAAAAGAGTTAAGATATGTATTGTGCTTAGAATAATACCTAGTCCATAGTAAACTTTGTATAAGTGGTGATGGTGGTTGCTGATGGCAGAGGTGGTGGTGGTGCTGGT
>JAKSZT010054281.1:21788805-21812777 GCA_026826555.1 Tolypeutes matacus
CCACCACCACCTACAGGAAATACCAACCACCTCCCAAGCTCCAACCACCACCTACAGGAAATAGCAACCACCTCCCACACTCCAACCAACCACCACCTACAGGAAATACCAACCACCTCTCACGCTCCAACCACCACCTACAGGAAATACCAACCACCTCCCAAGCTCCAACCAACCACCACCCACACTCCAACCAACCACCACCTACAGGAAATACAACCACCTCCCACGCTCCAACCACCACCTACAGGAAATAGCAACCACCTCCCACACTCCAACCAACCACCACCTACAGGAAATACCAACCACCACCCACACTCCAACCGACCACCACCTGCATGAAATACCAACCACCTCCCATGCTCCAACCAACCACCACCTACAGGAAATACCAATCACCTCCCACGCTCCAACCCCACCACCACCTACAGGAAATACCAACCACCTCCCATGCTCCAACCACCACCTACATGAAATAGCAACCACATCCAACTATGCACCAACCCAGCACCACCTACAGGAAATAGCAGCCACCACCAACTACGCTCCAACCCAGAACACTCTACCCCTCATCCTACCACCCTGTCCCCAGGTGTATTTATCACTCCCTGACATGGTATGTGTTTATCTATTTGCTCATGCTCTCCATGAGGGCAAGGACTTTGTTTCATTTACTAGAACACAATCTGGCCACTAAGTGCACACAATGAATATTTGCTGAACAGATGAATGAAAGAATGAACAAATTACTCTGAAACCAATGCCAAAGGGCACTGTCAGCAGAAGTGAATGTGTCAGACGCATCCTGCTTCCATTTCTGCTCCTTCGGGATTGATTATTTTAACATACAACAGAGCACAATTTGACTCCTTTAAACGAAAAATCATCAACATTAACAAAAAGAAAAAAACCGAGGGGTCGTGCTAGACACACTTAGATGTAGACTAAAACGTTTAGAAAAGACCCTGCATCTTTGCCGCTGGACTCCCCGACATTCCTTGAAGATGTTAGATCTAAATGACAAGTATCCACATCAGCCATTTTACTCAACTGAAAATATATAAACATAATCTTGATGGAAGTCACATTTAAGCTAAAAAGTCACCTAGATTTTCTGCTGCTCTGCAAACCACTTCTGTAGCAGTTTGATATTGTTTATGAATTCCAAAAATAGATATTGGATTATGTTTGTAAACTGGTCTATAGCTGGGCATAATTAAATTAGGGCTTTGATTGGGCCATGTCAGTAGGACGTTGAGTCCCCACCCCTTGGTGAGTGAGGACTCGGAGAGAAAACTACATGGCAGAGCAAAGGAGTTAGTTTGAGATTTGGTGTTGGAGTTTTGAGCTGGAGCCCCAGGAAGTGAACACACAGGAGAAGAACACAGAGGAATAGAGACGACTCTTAGACAAGGCAGAAGCCCCGGGGAGAGACAGAGCTGTTCACCGGATAGCCTACAGCTGACCTTGTGGAGAAATGAACCCCAGGAAGAGAGGAACCCAGGAAGCCTGAACCCTGGCAGATGTCAGCAGCCATCTTGCTGCAACATGAGGCAAAAGACTTTGGCGAGGCCCCACCTGCGGGTGCACCTCCAGACCCCGCGAGCCACGCAGCAAGATGATGACATAGCAGGAGAGTGACACAAGGGAGAGCCAAGACGGGACGAGAAACCAGGAACTCAGGTGGCGCAGGCGGTAGGAGGACGCCTCTCTCCCACATCGGAGGCTCCGAGGATCGAATCCCAGTGAAGACAGGAGGAGGAGGATGAGAAGAGAGGGCAGGAAACGGACACAGAGAGTTGCCCAGCGAATGGACACAGAAACAGCAAAAAAGGGGGGGGTGGGGTAAAAATGAATATAAATAAATAAATAAATCCTTAAAAAGTACAGGAGAGTCAGATACGGACTGTAGTTAGTGGTAATACTTTGACGATGCTCTTTCATGATTTGCTAACAAATGTTTCACAGCAATGCAGGGTGTTTGTGGGGTGCTGTGTGGGAGCCCTGTGTGATGTTAGGCATGTTTGTTTTGTAAGTTCACGATGTTTGCTGAACACTTATAGTTTATGTATGTTCATGTATGAATGATATACCTCAATAAATTGTTTAAAAAAAAAAAGACTTTGGTGAGAGGGAAGCAGATGTGGCTCAAGTGATTGGGCTCCCGCCTACCATATAGGAGGTCCAGGGTTCGATTCCCAGCAAGGGTGCTGGCTCACGCAGAGAGCTGGCGCAGCAAGATGACGCAACAAGAAGAGACACAGAAGAGAGACAATAGGAGACACAGCAGACCAGGGAGCTGAGGTGGTGCAAGAGATTGAGTGCCTCTCTCCACTCCAGAAGGTCCCAGGATCAGTTCCTGGTGCCGCTTAAAGAGAAGACAAGCAGACACAGAAGAACACACAGCGAATGGACAGAGAGAGCAGACAGCGAGCACAAAACAATGAGGGAGGAGGGGGAGAAAATAAATAAATAAATCTTAAAAAAAAAAAAAAAACTTTGGTGAGGGAAGTAATTTATGCTTTACGGCCTGGTAACTGTAAGCTTCTACCCCAAATAAATACCCTTTGCAAAAAACAACTGACTTCTGGTATTTTGCATCAGCACCCCTTCAGCTGACTAATACAAGTTCTTATGTTAAGCTCAGGTGAAGTGAAAAATAGACATGATTTTATTTTTATTATGGAAGAAAAGGCTCAAAGTTAAATAAATGATATTTTATGCTCCGACCATTATTCTTTCTACTGCTAGAAGACCTTTTAAATTAGCAATAATCATGCCTCACAGGGACTGAATAGCACAGTGAACACAGAGGTGGATGAGAACTGTGGTTGATGGCACAGATGCAGAGTGTTCTTTGTGAGCTGGAGCAGATGCACGTCACTATCGCAGAGTGGTGGGAATGGGGAGAAGCGTGGGAAGAATGTAATCGGTGTGACCTATGGGCTGTGGTTCACAGCAATTCTGTAATATTCTTACATCAGTGCCAAAGATGGACTGTGTCGATAGTCAAATGTACGCCATGGACCATGGCTGGTGGTGATAATCTGCTGTGTTATCTGATAATCTGTAACAAATGTTCCACCACGGCGTGGGCTGTTGGTGAAGGGGTGTTGTTTGGGAATTTTGCACATGTGCATGATTGTTTTGTAAGTTCACAACTTCTGTAATGAAATATATATTTTTTTAAATAATAATAGGGCAAGAAAAAGAAGGTCTAGGCTGGGGGAAAAAATATGCCAAATATAAGATATGGACTATAGGTAGTAGTAAGATTTTGATGATACTCTTTCGTATTTGTAAGAAATGTCTCACAACAACGCAAGGTGTGCTGGTGGGTTGATGTGTGGGACCCCTGCATGGTGTTATGCATTTCTGTTTTGTAAGTTCACAACTTTTACTATACACTTATTGTTTATGTATGTTCATGTTTAATGTTATACTTCCAATAAATTATTTTTTTTAAATCATGCTTCGAATAAAATGATTCACCTTGATACTGCCACTGTGCAAACATGGAGGTTTGCTTCCATCACATAAGTAACGCGTATACCTTATAGAAAAAAAGAAAACACAAATTAAAAAAGAAAATGAAAATAATGCAGAATCCCACAACCTAGTGATAACAATTATTATCATTTTGATGCATATTCTTTCACTATTTTACCAATGTATTTATATACATATTTATATTTTTTTCTTATTGAAATAAGAACTGCTTGGAGTCTGCTTGAAATTTGCTTTTTTCCCATAATGTGCAGGAAACTTTCAAAGACGGACCTGGGATCTCACATTTCCCTGTAGGCAGCATGATATCATTGGTGAAAAGGCCACAATCCATAGACTCAAGGCATTTGGTTCCTGGTCCCCATTCAGCAGAGCAGTCACTGGTCCCAACTGAAATTCTACGAGCCGCAGCTTCCTTGTGGTTAAGGCGGGACAAAGAGCTGTCACGGCTACCTGCAGATACGATCTGTGGCTTCCAAGAACAGAAAACGTCAGAATATTCTCGGGTTCGGCATTATACTACCCCCGGGCTCATCGGAGACCCTCAGCGAATGCCCAGCATCCCTACAACCTTTACTCAAAAGCTGTCTGACGGGGGTCGGATGTGGCTCAGCTGGTTGGGTGTCCGTCTCCCATATGGAGGGACCCGGGTTCGATCCCCGGGGCTCTGAGACGGAAAGCGTCGTGGGAGTGGCCCACGGGGCCTTGGAGAATGAACAGGGTAATAGAGCGAACAATTAGAGAGAAAGGCTGGAGAAGGAAAAGGATGAAATGGAAGGAAGGACGCTTTCAGGAAGAGAAAGCTATCTGTGCAAGAAAAAAGAACCCAGCATGCCAGGAAATTGCAAAGGTTCAGCTGGAGCGGAGCGGGGAGTACGGTGCGGCCCGGCCGGGTGGCGAGAGGGGCGGCCAGGCCCCGTTTCAAGCTCTCGGTGGGCCTGGGACCAGCCACTTCTCATCTCTGAGGTTTTCCTTATCTCCGAACTATAAATGATAATAAACTCCTTGCCAGGTTCTCCTGAGGATTAGAAAGAGAGCATGAAAAGTGATGCCCACGCAGAAGACATTCAATATGAGGTTATATCGTTATAAAAAAGAAGCTGAGCGGGAGAGGATGTAGCTCAGAGGTTGAGCACCTGCTTCCCCTCTTACAGGGTCCCGGGTTCAACCCCCGGTACCTCCTAAAAGAAAAAAAGTAAATTGGGGTCAGATTATGGCATGCTAAGGAGTTTTCCAATCTATGGGCAATGGAGGATTTTAAACAGGGGAATTAGGCAACCCTATTGCGTTTTACAGAGCTCTCTGTGGGCCAGTGGCATGCAACCTTAGAGCCCATGAAATTCTACCTGGAACATTCCGTGTGAAGGCATACAGGTGTTTTGCTGGAGAAAGAGCCTCTAGTTTCCATCAGATTGCAGTGTGGCTGTGACCTGATAAAGGTCAAAAGCAGCTACTGAGGGGAACACGCTTGGGATTGTTGGGGTGAGTTGCTGGGGGCGTGGGAGGAGTGGGAGGAGCGGGAGGAGTGGCACATGGTAGGAGCATAGCGAAGTCCAGGTGAGAGGTGAGGAGAACCAAAAACGAAGAGAATTCCCCCAGAGGCTACTGCCCAAACTGGTGGGATTAGCTTTTTTTTTTTTTTTTTTAACATTTTTTTTACTTTATTTTGTACATTTAATGATTGAAAATATAAACAAAAACTAAAAATAAACACAGATGAATAAATATAAAAAAAAAAAAAAAAAAAACGAAGAGAAGGTGGGGTGGAGAGAGCAACAGGACCCGGTGAGTGATGTGATGCTCGGAGACAAAGAAGACAAGGACTCCTCTGAGGTTTGGCAGATGGCAGTGCCCTTCAGGGACGTGGGACCCAGGAGACGGACGTGGCTCGTGGGGCCAGGGGAAAAGGCTGGGCGGCCTGTGCTTGCGGCACCTGTGGGATGGCCGTGTTCTTTCAGCAGGTGCACTTCCTACTGTAGACACTGAAGCACCCTGTGCAAGCTGAATCCCCAGGTAGCCCTCTTGGAGTGCTGGAGACCAGGGTGGTAGAAATGAAGATGAAGGAAAGCATCTTTGCAAGGATTTGCTTAAGTGCTCTCGGTGTCAGTGGGTGTCAGATCCCAGCCTACCCTCCACCAAGGCAGACGCTGTGGTCAGGAAGCAAATATGTGGACAACTCAACAAAGGGGCTCCTGCCTGTGCCAGCCTCTCCCTGACATGGAACACAGGACATGTAGAGAGCTGGAGCTGGACGAGACCTCAGAAGGCACCTCCCTCGGTGGGTTCATTTTACAGGGGACATGGCCCCCAAGCCCACACAGACAGCGGCAGTGAGGAGGCCCCGCCTCCCAGGTGCCAGCCCAGGGCTCCCTGCCCCGTCCCATCCTGCTTCATTCTATCCAGGTGGACAGCTTTCTCCTACCAACAGTGCATTATTCTATCTAATTGGACAGCTTCCTCCTACCAACAGTGCTTTATTCTATCCAGGTAGACAGCTTCCTCCTATCAAAAGTGCATTATTCTATCTAATTGGACAGCTTCCTCCTATCCAAAAGGCACATTTCAAAAGGCAGATCCTTGGGCACGGCTCTGAGGAGTGACTGACCACCGATTTACTCCACCTGGACAAATGTAAAAACCCAAGAGGCCCCCGAGCAAACACCCCATAGCCCTACAGGCAGCCACTGCTCCATCCATCTCAGAAAGTATTACTATCACTGCATCTGGGCGTCCGTGTGAAGATTCCTACTTGGCATTGCCAAGCCCACAATCTGGAAAATGGAATGGTTGATTATTCAGGTGGCATTTATTACTGCTTCATTTTATCCTTCCTGTCGATATTTTTTCTGCCAATTCCATATCCCACTTCTAGATCTCATCTAAAAACCGAGATGCTATAGCCATGCTCCCAGCCAGGAGCCATGCTTTTGCTCAAAGTAGCATACCTCATTTCAGGTGGATTCCTGCCACCGCGTGCTACTGGCTCGCAGATTTGAATCAACTTGGACAAGCGAAATGGCAGCAAAGAGGAGACTTCACAGAACCCCCCAAGAGGCAGTGGGGCTGCCCCGTGTTCCTTGATGCCTGGCTCTGGGGTACTCGTACCAAGCAGCCGCTCGTTTGCAAGTCTCAGTTCTGCTGCCTGGGAGGTGTGTGGAGGAGAGTTGCAGCGGTGGGAGGTGCTTGCACGTTTTTAGAGCACTCGGTTTAAGGGCTCTCACGCCAGGCAGAGGCCGCCTGCCAGCCCCCAGCCTGGAGCCTGGCAGCTCGACACTGAAGCTGGCTCTTCTCTGCAGGAGGAGCTTGCCGCCGAGTCCTTCGGGGCGTGTTTCCCATAACCCCTGCACCCATCTCTCTCTGATGGGCTGGTGGGTTTTACAGTGAAGAGAGGGCAACTCTGCCGACTGGAACTTGGAAGCTTAAGAAGATTTCACGGCTTTTGAGGCTGTTTGTTTTTTAATGCCAGCTCAAACAGTTGTGAGATTTGCCCGTCTAATTAACCCTACCAGCAATGTTTTATCGTCCTCCTTATAAATTTCACTGCTTCATTAAAAAGAAGCTAAACTCTTATTGGTTCTCTTTCGGTGTCTGGAGGGAATTTGAATATCACAGGTTCTGTTTGGTTTAGTTTGGCTTTTTGGCACTCTCTGAAGAGGGAGCACAGCAGAGGGGAGAAGGTCTGGAGTGGAAATGTTACCGGATTTTGTCCAGGTTCTTTGACTATGCGAAGAAATGAATTTCAAGAGCATGTCGGGTTAGTTAGGCCAGTAACTTATTAAGGTAGGGAGGGAGGAGAAACGGGAGAAAATCACAGATCATGGGTCCCAGAGAGAGGAAGGGGCTGAGGAGTGATAAAGACGGCTGATTTATAGACTACAGTTTCCCATTATAGATCATAAATGCCCAGGTTTGGGGGGCGGATGTGGCTCAAATGATTGAGCGTCCGTCTGCCAGATGGAGGGACCTGGGTTCGATCCCTGGGACCTCCTGGTAAAATAAAATATATAAATATATATACAGAAGGCGCATGGGCTGCCAGGCTCTGTGTGCCGGTGAGCCGCCAGGCCCCGGGAGCCATGCAGCAAGAGGATGACGTAACAGGAGAGAGACGCAGGGGAGAGTCAAGACGAGATGCTCCGAAAGCTCTGAAAACCAGGAACCGAGGTGGCGCAGGTGGCAGAACACCTCTCTCCTACATCGGAGGTCTCCAGGATCGAATCCTGGTGAAGACTGGAGGAGGAGGATGAGAAGAGATGGCAGGAAACAGACACAGAGAATTGCCCAGCGAATGGACACAAAACAGCAAATGGGGAAGGTGGGGGGGGGTTAAAATGGATAAAGTAAATAAATAAATCTTTAAAATAAATAAGTAAATGCCCAGGTTTTACTTGAGTGTTGATCCATGCTGGGGGAATACGGCGAGAGAGTGGGAGAGGGCACCAGAAGGAGATTTGACCTTCGCGCCTGCTTTTTGAACCATTAATTATTCCACCTCTTTGCTAGTGGCGAGGGAGGAGTCCCAGCCGTTTGCCGGCCTCAATCTGCCAGTGTGCCCAATGGTAATGTCCCTAGAGAATATCCAGGGCTTCTCCTGGCTTCCGGAGGGAATCTCCTTCTGGATGGTGGAATTTCACGAGGGTCTTCCAGCAGCCATCGTGGGGGTATCAGTACCCACGTGGGCTTCTTGCCAGGTTCCAGATCCATCTACTGATTCCCTATTTCACTAGCCGGCTTCAGAAGGGCCGGCCTCCAAGCTGCCACTGGCCAAATACTGACGGCGATCCTTGTCATGCTATGCGACCTCTCTGGGCTTTGATTTCCTCGCCTATGAAACAACATCCCACCTACTGAGTCCTGTTTATGTGGCAGACAAGAGCTTTTTGTATTACTTATTGGGATCTACTGTCATCCCATTTCACAGAGGAGGGTGAGTAACTAGTAGGTGGAAGAATTAGATTTCAAAGCTAGGTAGTCAACCACAGAGCAAGGTCCTTTACTGGGACTGTGATGATAAATAAAATCATGGCTGTGAAAATACTTCATTGAGTCAATGTCTTGAACAGAAGAGTTAGCACTGGGTTTGCCCAATGTCTCCGTGTGGGCCCTGGGACTGTTTGCTCCTTCCTTGTGGCTTCCCTGCGCTGCTCGTCATTACAGGGGCTGCCTCACGGACGTCCAGCTGGCCGTGGCCGAGGGGAGACCCTGCTGGGAGGCTCGAGGGCAGGCAGAAGGCAGATCAGCTATTTCATCCCCTCCCTCCCAGTTCCAGGGCCCATCCCTTGTTCCCACTGTGGCTCCAACTCCTGCTGGACAGTTCTACAAGGCAACTCAGTCCTGGGCTTCCCTCCCTTGAGTGGAAGTGACCCCAAGCCCTGGGTGGCCTCCCCGAGCTCTGTTTGTCTTCTCAGCTCTTCCATAATTGGTGAAACCAACTCCCTGCATTAAATGGGGCGGTTTGAGACTGCACGTAGCCCAGAAAATCCTGTTTTTGAAACTGGTCCGTTCCTGTGGCTGTGAACGTGTCTAGGTGGGACCGTTTGTCAGGTGACTTCAGTAAGGCGTGACCCAGGGTGGGTCTTAATCCTCTTACTGGAGTCCTTTATAAACGGATAAATACAGAAGGAGGAAGACGCAGAGACAGAGAAAAGGTCCCAGAAGCTGAAATCAACGGAACCTGGGAGAGAGAACAGGCCACAGGAGCTCAGAGGAGCCCACGGAATCCGAGAGAGGAAGCCAAAGACAGAGCAGTCAAAACTGAGGGCAGCAGAGCCGGAGGAGAAGGCGGGGACCAGCAGGCAGGGAGGAGGAGGCCAGGACCACCCACAGCCAGTTTTCGGGGAGAGAGTTTCACCTGATACCTTGACTTGGACATGTTTCTCAGCCTTGGAACTGTAAGCTTGTGGGTTAATAAATCCCCAGGGCAAAAGCCAACCCATTTCTGGCATATTGCCTTGGCAGCCTTTAGCAAACTAAGACAAATGTCCTCTGTTTTATATACTTAAAGTGCTTTATTTGTTTAAGATAAATGGAAGAAAAAGAGATGAAAAATAGTCTGTTGGCCAACTAATAGCAAAAGAGCAACTCCAGTATCCATTTGATTAAAATATATAGTGCATTGGGGAAACCACAATATATTATTTACAACTTTATTTCAATCAAGCTGTAAAATAACAGACAAAGGCAGTTAACAAATCGTGGAAGCATGACTTTTTAAAAATCCTGCCAAGGCACATTTATCTTATTCAATCATAACAGCAAACCAATTGTATCTCCAGTGTTCTGAAAGACAAACAAAAGAGGACAGATTGGTCAGATGGCATGGTTTCCTTGGTAATGAAGAAAATGGGGAGGAAAAGTTGCTTAGTATAATCTAAGTATCTTTAAAAAAAATAATAAAAAGATTTAAAAAAAAAAAAAAGTTGCTTGATCATATTCACATCTCATAAACCTAAATTCCATATAATTTTTTTACCATTAGCATTGATATAGAATCTTCTTTGCCTTTGCCACAAAAATATTACAATACTATTGTTAACCATAGTCTATAAGTTACATTAGTTGTATTTTTACCACGTATCACCATATTCTTAGTACCTTGTAATAGAGGAACATTCTTGTATTTATACTATTAACCACGATCTTCATCTACCACCAAAATCACTGTATTTTTTTAAACTTTATTTCCAAAAATGCTCTGTCCTAAACGTGATGAACAAGGGAACACAATGGATCTTTCACATGTGAAAGGAAGGTCTTAAAACACACACACACACACATACACTATTTTTTCTAATTACAAAAATAGAGCATCTTCATGGGGAGAAAAGACCTCAGTAACACGGATAACTCAGAACACAGAAAAGTAAAAAAATACAATGAAAATCACAGGTAATCACATGCCCATAGAGAACCATTGTTAACATATCTGTGTAAGCTGTCCAGGCCCCCAGAAAGGGAGGGGGTCACACTGAACAAACTGCTTTGTTGCCTTTAAGTGCTTTCCCACAATAAACCATTTTATGTGGAATAAATGGGGTACCCTCTATACTTCCCCAAGTAATGTGGGATTTGTCTTTAACTAGAAATAGATGCTTCAAATTCATGAGTTTTGGGAAGTGGATGTGGCTCAAGCAGTTGGGTGCCCACCTACCACACGGGAGGTCCCGGGTTAGCTTCCCAGTGCCTCCTAAAGAAGACGAGCAAGACAGCGAGCTGACGCAACAGGCTGGCATGGTGAGCTGATGCAACAAGATGATGCAATGAGATGACGCAATGAGGAGACACAACGAGGAGACACAACAAGGAGACACAATGAGAGACACAACAAGCAGGAAGCAGATGTGGCTCAAGCAATTGGGCACCGCCCTCCCACAAAGGAGTTCCCAGGTTTGGTTCCCGGTGCCTCCTAAAAAGAAGACTAGCAGACACAGAGAGCACAATGAACAGACACAGCAAGCAAAAACAATGAGGGGGGGTGAAAAATAAATTAAATAAATCTCTTTAAAAAATGGCAACTTCCTTTTTAAAAAAAATTCATGAGTTTTAGTGTCATGTAAGTCACATGTAAGACTGATGCTGTATATTTTTTTCCATTTGAATAGCCAATTGTCCCAGTCCCATTTATTGACTAGTTCCTTCCTTCCTGGCTGCCCTGAAATGCAACCCCCTTTTCCTGCCTATGCACTGGATTCTAAGCTCCCTATTCTGTTCTATTGCTCTACTTGCCTGACCTTCTTGTCTTAATTTCTCTAGTTTTAAAATATGCCTTGCTATCCCCCAACTTCTTCCTTTTCAAAATCCCCTTGTTCCAGAACAATACACACTTAGGCATATACTTATATATACTCATACACTCATAGATCTTTCTTCTAGAAGTGATGAGTTATAAACTTTCCACTAAGAAACTACTCAAACTACTTTTTTTTTTTACTTTATTTTGTACATTTAATAATTGAAAACATAAACAATTAAAAACTAGAAAGTAAACACAGATGAATAAATATATACATTTCTCAATTAAATGTAATGGATACATGTAAATTTTTTTTTCAATCAAAAAATATATTACACAATATATTTGGTTCATAGTAGCGCATTCATACAGTATTTGGCCTTTTGTGTCTGGCTTGCTTCACTCAACATAATGTCCTCCAGGTTCATCCATGTTGCCATATGCTTTACGACTTCATTTCTTCTTACAGCTGCATAATATTCCATCGTGTGAATAGACCACAGTTTGTTTATCCATTCATCTGTTGATGGACACCTGGGTTGTTTCCAGCTTTTGGCAATGATGAATAATGTGGCTATGAACATCGGTGTGCAGATGTCTGTTCATGTCACTGCTCTCAGTTCTTCTGGGTATATACCCAGTAGTGGTATTGCAGGGTCACGTGGCAAGTCTATATTAAACTTCTTTAGGAACTGCCAGACAGTCCTCCACAGTGGTTGTACCATCCTGCGTTCCCACCAACAGTGAAGAGGTGTTCCTGTCTCTCCACATCCTCTCCAACACTTGTAGTTCTCTGTCTTTTTAATAGAGGCCATTCTGATAGGTGTGAAATGATATCTCATTGTAGTTTTGATTTGCATTTCCCTAATCATGAGTGATGTTGAGCATTTCTTCATGTGTTTTTTTGCCATTTGTATTTCTTCTTCGGAGAAATGTCTATTCAAGTCTTTGGCCCATTTTTTAATTGGGTTATTTGTCTTTTTATTGTTGAGTTGTAACATCTGTTTATATATCCTGGATATTAAACCCTTATCAGATATGTGATTTCCAAATATTTTTTCCCATTGAGTTGGCTGCCTTTTCACCCTTCTAACAAAGTCCTGTGAGGTGCAAAAGTGTTTAAATTTTAGGAGGTCCCATTTATCTACCTTTTCTTTTGTTGCACGTGCTTTGGGTGTGAGGTCCAAGAAGCCACCACCTACTACAAGGTCTTGAAGATGTTTCCCTACATTTTCTTCTAGAAGTTTTATGGTCCTGGCTTTTATATTTAGATCTTTGATCCATTTTGACTTGATTCTTGTATAGGGGGTGAGATAGGGGTCCTCTTTCATTCTTTTGGTTATAGATATCCAGTTCTCCCAACACCATTTGTTGAAGAGACTGTTTTTTCCCATCAGCGTGGGCTTGGTAGGTTTGTCAAAAAACAATTGACTGTATAGGTGAGGATTTATTTCTGGATTCTCAATTCTATTCCATTGATCAATATGTCTATCTTTATGCCAGTAACATGCTGTTTTGACCACTGTAGTTTTGTAATATGTTTCAAGGTCAGGCAGTGAAATTCCTCCCACATTGCTCTTCTTTTTTAGAAGAATAATTTTGGCTATTCGAGTGTACTTACCCTTCCAGATGAATTTGGTAATTGCCTTCTCTAATTCTGTAAAGTAAGCTGTTGGGATTTTGATTGGTATTGCATTGAATCTATAAATCAGTTTGGGCAAGATTGACATCTTCACAATATTTATTCTTCCAATCCATGAACATGGAATGTCTTTCCATTTGTTTAGGTCTTTTTTAATTTCTTTTAGCATTGTTTTGTAGTTTTCTGCATATAGATCCTGTACTTCCTTGGTTAAATTAACTCCTAGGTATTTGAGTCTTTTTGTTGCTACTGAAATGGGAATTTTCCTCCTGATTTCCTCCTCAGATTGTTCAGTACTAGTGTACAAAAACATTACTGATTTTTGCGTGTTGATCTTATATCCTGCCACTTTGCTGAACTCATTTATTAGCTCAAGTAGCTTTGTTGTGGATACTTCAGGATTTTCTAAATACAGGATCATGTCATCCACAAACAGTGAGTTTTACTTCCTCTTTTCCTATTTGGATGCCTTTAATTTTTTTGTCTTGTCTAATTGCCCTAGCTAGAACTTCTAGTACAATGTTGAACAACAATGGTGACAGTGGGCATCCTTGTCTTGTTCCTGATCTTAGGGGGAAAGCTTTCAACCTTTCCCCATTGAGTATGATGTTGGCTGTGGGTTTTTCATATATGCCTTTTATCATATTGAGGAATTTTCCTTTTATTCCTATCTTTTGAAGTATTTTTATCAAAAAAGGGTGTTGGATTTTGTCGAATGCCTTTTCTGCATCTATTGAGATGATCATGTGGTTTTTTTCCTTTGATTTGTTAATGTGGTGTATTACATTGATTGATTTTCTTATGTTGAACCAGCCTTGCATACCAGGAATAAATCCCACTTGGTCGTGATGTGTAAGTCTTTGATATGCTGTTGGATTCTATTTGCAAGTATTTTGTTGAGAATTTTTGCATCTATGTTCATGAGAGAGATTGGTCTGTAATTTTCTTTTCTTGTGGAATCTTTATCTGGCTTTGGTATTAGGGTGATGTTGGCTTCATAAAATGTGTTGGGTAATTTTCCCTCCTCTTCAATTTTTTGGAAGAGTTTAAGCAGGATAGGTGTTAATTCTTTTAGAAATGCTTGGTAGAATTCACCTGTGAAGCCATCTGGTCCTGGACTTTTCTTTGCTGGGAGATTTTTGATGACGGATTCAATCTCCTTAATTGTGATTGGTTTGTTAAGTTCTTGTATTTCTTGTTGTGTCAGTGTAGGTTGGTTATGAGTTTCTAGAAATTTGTCCATTTCATCCAGGTTGTCTAGTTTGTTGGCATAGAGTTTCTCCTAATATCCTCTTATGATTCTTTTTATTTCTGTGAGGCCATTTGTAATTTCCCCCCTTTCATTTCTGATTGTATTTATTTGCATCTTCTCTCTTTTTGTCTTTGTTAGTCTAGCGAGGGGTTTGTCAATTTTATTGATCTCAAAGAACCAGCTTCTGGTTTTGTTGATTTTCTCTATTGCTTTTCTGTTCTCATTTTCATTTATTTCTGCTCTAATCTTTATTATTTCTTTCCTTCTTTTTGCTTTGGGATTGGTTTGCTGTTCTTTTTCTAGTTTCTCAAGTTGTTCAGTTAAATCTTTGAGTTTAGCTCTTTCTTATTTCTTAATAAAGGCATTTAGGGCTATAAATTTCCCTCTCAAGACTGCCTTTGCTATATCCCATAAGTTTTGATATGTTGTGTTCTCATTTTCATTTGTCTCAATATATTTACTGATTTCACTTGCAATTTCTTCTTTGACCCACTGAATATTTAGGAGTGCGTTGTTCAGTCTCCACACATTTGCAAATTTCCTTTTTTCCTGTCTGTTATTGATGTCTAGTTTCATTTCATTATGATCTGAGAAGGTGCTTTGTATAATTTCAATCTTTTTATATTTATTGAGAGCTGTATTGTGCCCTAACATGTGGTCTATCCTGGAGAAAAATCCATGGGCACTTGAGAAGAATGTATAACCCGCTGAGTTTGGATGCAGTGTTCTGTATATGTCTGTTAGGTCTAACTTATTTATCATATTGTTCAAGTTCTCTGATTCCTTGTTGATCTTCTGTCTAGTCGTTCTATCTAATGATGTGAGAGGGGTGTTGAAGTCTCCAACGATTATTGTAGAAATGTCTATTTCTCCCTTCAGTTTTGCCAGAGTTTGTCTCATATAATTTGGGGCACCCTGGTTAGGTGCATAGATATTTATGACTGTTATATCTTCCTGGAGGATCATCCCTTTTATTAATATATAATGGCCTTCCGCATCTCTTACCACTTTTTTGCATTTGAAGTCTGTTTTGTCTGATATTAGTATAGCTACCCCTGCTCTTTTCTGTTTAATATTTGCGTGGAGCATCTTTTTCCAACCTTTTACTTTCAGCCGACTTGTATCCTTGGGTCTGAGGTGAGTTTCTTGTAAACAGCATATGGATGGCTCATGTTTTTTTATCCATTCTGTCAGCCTGTATCTTTTGATTGGGGAATTTAATCCATTCACATTCAATGATATTACTGAAAATACACTATTTATTTCCTCCATTGTATTCTTTGGTTTTCATGTCATCTTATTTTTGTCTTTTTACTCTTTTGGTTATCCTTTCTGCTTTTCTTTCTTCTATACTCTCCTCCAAGCCTCTCTCTCCTGTCTTTTTCTTTCAGGTTCTAAGGCTTCCTTTAATATTTCCTGCAAAGGTGGATTCTTTTTTGCAAACTCTCTTAGTTTTTGTTTGTTTGTGAATACTTTATATTCACCTTCATATTTGAAGGATAGTTTTCCTGGATAAAGAATTCTCGGCTGGCAGTTTTTCTCTTTCAGTTTCCTAATTGTATAATACCACTGTCTTCTCGCCTCCATGGTTTCTGAAGAGAAATCTGCACAAAGTCTTACTGGACGTCCTTTGTACGTGATCGTTTGCTTCTCTATTGCTGCTCTGAGAATTTTCTCTTTATCTTTTACATTTGACATTCTGAATAGTCTGTGTCGTGGCGTAGGTCTATTTGGATTTATTCGTATTGGGGTACGGTGTGCTTCTTGGACATGTAAGTTCATTTCTTTCGTGAGAGTTGGGAAATTTTCAGCTATTATTTCCTCAAATACTCTTTCTGCCCCTTTTCCTTTCTCTTCTCCTTCTGGAACTCCCATGACACGTATGTTCTTGCGTTTTGTGTTGTCATTCAACTCTCTGAGCCCCTGCTCAATTTTTTCCATTCTTTTCTCTCTCTGTTCTTTTCTCTCTTCAATTTTAGCTGCTCTGTCTTCGGTATCACCTATTCTTTCTTCTGTCATTTCGAATCTGCTGTTGTATGCCTCAAATGTGTTTTCGACTTCACCTATTGTGTCTTTCATTCTCATGAACTCCGTTACTTTTGTGGTCAGGATTTCAAATTCTTCTTTGCGTTTGTTCAATGTCTTCTTGATGTCATTTATCTCTTTATCTATATTGTCTTTCATCTAAGTTTGATTTTGGAAATTTGTGCTCATCTCACTGATTAGTTCTCTCAAATTTTGCATCTCTTCTGGGACTTTGCTGTATTCCTTTTCCTGGGCCATGTCTTCTATTTTCTTAGTATGGCTCGTAATCTTTTGCTGGTGCTTAGGCATCTGGTTAGGTTGTATTTTACTTAGATGCTCTATCTCTCTCTTTTATGGGGTTTAAGTGGCAGGAGGCTGTGAGTTACCACAGCTCTTTGATTTTTGGCTCAACCTTGATTGTTAGGATTGTTCTGCTAAACAGTGTCCAAAACTGGGCACTGGACCCAGTAATTGGTAATTAGTTGTAGAGTCGTCTCCTAGGGCCTTGGGCAGGGAGGCTATAGAGGCCAGGAAAAGCCTCTCTTACTTATTAATTTTCTTATGTGTACTTCCTTGGTCTGCCAGGAGGTGGCGCTTGTTGGCAGCTCTCAATTCAATGCCTGGTTGGAGCGTATTTGTTGTGACACAGACCAGATCAATGTGATAGAGCTTCCTGTCTGGGGGCTAGGAGCCCTGTGATTCAAACTTCCTGAGACAGTTCTCCAGACTTCTCTCGTAGCGCCCCCCTTTTCCCAGCTAGGAGATATTTCCACTCCCTTCTGAGTCCTCAACAATCAGTCCCTGTTAGTAGAGGAGGAGATTGGGAGGTTTATATATCTTTAGCCCCTTGCAGGCTCCAAGGCAAACAATGGCGCAGCCCCACCCGGCCTGGAAGGGCTCTCGGGACAGGGCAGACCAAACCTGGGAGTCCAAAGCAGGGTCAGCCCCAGGCTCTCTCTCCCCTCTCCCGTGGAGTCCTCAACAATTAGTCCAGGCTAGAAGAGAGGGAGGTTGCGAGGGTCGGATTTCTCCAGTCCTTTCTAGGCTCCCAGGGCAAACCACTGTGTGGAAGGGTCCGTGGGGCTCCGCAGCCCAAATTTACAGGTCCGAACCTGAGTCAGCCTAAGGCTGTGTCCCTCTCTCTCCCCTTTCCGGGAGTGGCAGATCCCTGGAGCCCCCTTTGTCTGTGGTCGCAGGCGCAGGGGCCCGAGAATTCTGAAGAGTGGGGGGGAGGGTGCCGGCAGCAGCAGAAGCTGCTACTTGCAACTCACGGTTCTTTCTTCGCGATTTCCCTCTTCTGTCCCTCTCTCCTCTGGGTGGTGTGCAGCCTTCACCTGCTGTCCTCAACCCTGGAAGATCTATTTCAGGGCTGTTTCAGCCTGTCCTCTAGCTATTTTTCTGGAGAAGAGATTCCCGTGTCTTACTAGTCCGCCATCTTCCTGGAAGTCTTCAAACTACTTTTTAACTGTAAAGGAGTGGAGAGCAGTGCTTAAACCTTAGAAAAATATCTTTTGGAGGACAATATCATGATGACTTCAGAGAAGGCAAGACTTCTCAAACAAGAACAGAAAGTGCTAACAAGAAGAAAAAAGATGTATAAATTCAACAACTTAAAAATTTAAAAATTTTGCCCATTAAGAGGTAGTATAAAAGGCAGAACCCATTTGAAAAGACTGTAAAAGTTGTTTTTTGCTTCGTTTGTTTGTTTTCATTAGCACCTGGCACTCAAGGAAATATCTGTCATATCACTGGCTGGATACAAACATAAGGAACAGAAAGCCCTGAGATTAAATCCCAGAATTAATACTTTAGAATATTAAAATGTACAGTGTGTAACAAAAGATTATAAGACAAAGAAACAGGGAATGATGGCCCATCCAAAAGGACAAGATAAAAATCCAGAAACCATCAATAAAGAAGACCAGACTTTGGACATACCAGGCAAAGACTTTTTGTTTTGTTTTGTTTTGAGGTACCGGGGATTGAACCTGGGACCTCATATGTGGGAAGCCGGTGCTCAACCACTGAACTACATCAGCTCCTCCAAGTTGCTTTTTTGTTGTTGGTTTGTTTTTTTTTCAAGGAGGTACCAGGGACCAAACCTGGGACCTCATTCATGGGAAGCCAGTGCTCAACCACTTGAGCTACATCCACTCCCCAAAAGACTTTTAACAAATGATCCTCAATATGCTCAAAGAGATAAGAGAAAACATGGAGAAAGAGCTAAAGGATATTAGGAAAATGGTGAATGAATAATATGATAATATCAATAAGGAAATAGATATTTTTAAAAGTCATCAGACAGAAATACTGGATGTGATGGCTTGTTCATGTATCAGCTCGGCTAGGTTACAGTACCCAGTTGTTTGGTCAAGCAAGCACTTGCCTGAGTGATACTGTGAGGGTTTACCATGGGTTTAAATCATTAGTCAGCTGATTACATGTGTGGATAATTATATCTACAATCAGCTAAGGAGATCACCTTCAGCAATGAGAAAACTCTCATCAAATCAATTGAAGACATTAATGAGAGAACTGATGGTTTCATCAGTCAGAAAGAATTTCCATCTCTACCTCAGCCTTCCGGACTCTCCTGGGAATTCATCAAAGCCTTCCTGGGGTTCCCAGCTTGTGGCCTGCCCTATGGAATTTGGATTTGCTCATCCCCACAGTCATGTGAGCCAATTCCTGTAATAAATGTCACAATATTTACATATATTTGTGTACATACACACACTTGTCCTGTCAGTTCTGTTTCCCTGGGGAATGCTGACTAATAAACTGAAGGTGAAGACTATGATAACTGAAATGAAAAATTCCCTAGAGAGTTTCAAAAGCAGATTGGAGCTGGCAGAAAAAAGAACCAGTGAATTCAAAGGCAAGACAATTGAAATGATTCAGGCTGAGGAGTAAAAAGAGAAAAGAATGTAAAGGGTGAGCACAGCCTAGCAGACCTATGGGACACCATCAAGTGCACCAGTGTGGGTGGCCTGGGAGTCCCAGGAGGAGGAGAGAGAGAAAGGAGCAGAAGGAACACTCAAAGAAATTACGGTAGAAAACTTCCCAAAGGTAATGAAAGAAATGAATATACAAATTCAAGAAGCCCAATGAACTCCCAAAAGTATAAACTCAAAAAGAACCATGTGGCAAGTAGATGTGGCACAAGCAATTGGGCTCCCACCTACCACATGAGAGGTCCCAGGTTCAGTTCCCAGTGCCTCCTGGAGAAGGCAAACTGGCACGATGGGCAGGCACGGTGACCTCATGCAGCAAGATGATGCAACAAAAAGCCACAAAGAGGAAAGACAAAGAGAGACACAACAAACCAGGGAGCTGAGGTGGCTCAGGCGATTGAGCGCCTCTCTCCACATCGGAGGTCCCGGGTTCGGTTCCCAGTGCCTCCTAAAGAGAAGATGAGCAGACACAGAGAGCACACAGCAAATGGACAGAGAGAGCAAACAGGGACCGCAAACAATGGGGCAGGGGGAAGAATAAATAAATAAAAATAAATCTAAAAAAAAAAACATGCCCAGGCACGTAGTAATCAAACTAACAAATTCTAAGAACAAGGAGATAATTCTGAAAGCTGCAGAAGAAAAGGAACATGTTATATACAAGGGATTGCATGTAAGATTAAGTGCTGAGTTCTCATCAGAAACCATGGAGGCAAGAAGGCAGTGGGACAGAATATTTAAGGTGCTGAAAGAAAACAATTGTCAACCAGCAATTTTATATCTGACAAAATTGTCTTTCAAAAATGAGGGGAGATAAAGACAATCCCAGATAAACCTCTAGGCCTAACTACAAGCAAAGCTGAAGGGAGCTCTTCAGACTGAAAGGACAGGTGACTAGACAGTGGACTTGAAGCAACATAAAAAGAGACCTCCAGTAAAGGTAACCCTACGGATAGCTAGAAATTCCAGTAGCGTCTTATTATGTTTCCTATATGTAACTCCACTCCTAACTTCTTACAGTTTCTAAAATGCAAATGCATAAAAATTAATGATGGTGGTTGAGCACCTGTTTCCCACATAGGAAGTCCTGGGTTCGATCCCTGGTACCTCCTAAAAAATAAAAAAAATTAAAAATGACAAAACCAGCTCTCATTGGGGAGCGGATGTAGCTCAGGGGTCGAGCGCCTGCTTCCCATGTGCGAGGACCTGGGTTCAATTCCTGGCACCTCCTAAAAAAGAAATTGGGAAGCGGCTGTGGCTCAAGCAATCGAGCTCCCATTTACTATATGGAGGACCCAGGTTCAATCCCCGGGACCTCCTGGTGAAAAAAAAAAGAAAAGAAAAAAGACATCCCAGAAGCGTGGCACAGCACCACACTGAAAAGACCATGATGCAGCCAGATAGGGGGGAAATTAGTGATAAATCTATGATTTGGGACAAACAATGTACAAAGATATAATTTGTAACAAGTACCAAAAAAGGTGAGGGAATGGAGGGCGTGGTGGTTTGGCACTATGCACCCAGGAAAGCGTGTTCTTAAACTTAACCCACACCTGTAGGTGGAGCCGGGAGAGTGGGGTCCTGCTACTGCAAATACCAAAAAAACGTTAATAGGCTTTGGAATTAGGTGATGGATAGAGCTGGGAGAATTGTGAGGTGCTTGGTAGAAAAAGCCTGGACTGCTTTGAAGAGACCGTTGGTAGAAATACGGATGCTAAAGGTACTTCCGATGGGGCCTTAGAAGGAAATGATGAATGCTTACTGGAAACTGCAGAAAAGGTGATCCCTGTTGTAAAGTGGCAGAGAACTTGTCAAAATCGAGTTGTGATGTAGGATGGAAGGCAGAGCTTGAAATCGATGAACTTGGATATTTAGTTGAGATTTCCAAGCTAAGTGTGGAAGGTGCAGCCTGAGCTCCGCTTGCAGCTTATAACGAAGTGAGAGCAGAGAGGGGAAAGCTGAGAAATAAGCTCTTAGCACAAAGAAACCAGAAATGGATTGTCTGGAAAATTCTGAGTCTATCCAGGCAGCATGCTCCGAGACTAGGGCCAGAAGCGGCCCTGTCAGGGACCCCCCAAGCTTCCAGGAAGGGAGTCCTGGAGAACAGGGCTCCCGGGGGGGGTAACTGAATGCAGGTCCAGGAGCCATCTCAGTGCCAGCCAGGATTGGGAATGCAGGTGTGCAGGCAGGACCTGTGGAAAGTCCTTCTCTCTGATGGTTCGGATCCCTGTGAACTGCACACAAAGCCAGCAAGGTTTTTGTGGACTTTGTATGAGCAGAACCCCTGCCAGCCGGGACTGAAAGGCACAGAGGAGGGACGAACTGAAGGAAAAATGCCTTCGAGGGCAGGACCAGGGAAGCAGAGGACTGGACTGGAGAGGTCTCCTCGGGCCAGGAGAGCAGGCCCACCAGGGTGTGCGGAAAGGGCGGGTCTGGCCCGTGCTTTGGGGGGGTTCTGCCTCTGCACATGGGGGGGCTTCTGCCCCAGTGCATGGGGGGCTTCTGCCCCTGTACTTGGGGGGGGGTTCTGCCTCTGCACGTGGGGGGGCTTCTGCCCCAGTGCATGGGGGGCTTCTGCCCCTGCACTTGGGGGGGTTCTGCCTCTGCACATGGGGGGGCTTTTGCCTCTGCACTTGGGAGGGGGCTTCTGCCCCAGCATTTGGAGGGGCTTCTGATCCGTTGTTCGGGGAGAGTGCCACTGCCCCAGGGCTAGCAGGGGGACCTGTGTCCTGGCGTTCATGGCAAGACTGGCCACATCCTGACGTGTGGAGAGGTGTGGACAGCAAGGCCACCGAGCAGATGCTTGGGAAGAGTGGCACGGCCTCTCCAGGACTGGAGGGAACAGCATGGCAGTCCCTCGGGAAGTGACAGTTCTAACACATGACCTGGCATCCCACTTCTAGGCATAAGCCTAAAAGAATGGAAAGCAGGGCTCAACAGAGATCTGCCCAGCAACATTCTCAGTGGCATTATTCGCAGTTGCCAAGAGATGGAAGCAACCCGAGAGCTCATCAGCAGACGAACGGATAAGCTGAATGTGGGGTACAATGCACTGGAACATTAGCCGTAAAAAGCAATGAAGTTCAGGCACATGCAACAATGTGCATGGCCTTGAAGACATCACGTTGAGTGGAATAAGCCAGACACAAAGGGAAATATATTGTATGAACTCACTAACATGAAATAATTAGAATAAGCAAATCCATACAGTCAGAAACTAGAATACAGATTACCAGGCACTGGGGTGAGGGGTATGGACCGGAAAGTTAATGCTCAGTTGGTAGAGTTTCTGTTTGGGGTGATGGAAAAGTTTGGGTACTAGATGGTGATGGTAGCACAACCTTGCAAATGTAATTAACCCACTGAATTATATATTTGAATGTGGTAAGGGGAAGTTTTAGGTTGTACATGTGCTACTAGAATAAATTTTTTAGAAACCCATAGGAATTCCCATGTAAACCATGGACTATGGTTAATAATATCATTATAATAATATCGTTTCGTCAGCTGTAACAAAGGTACCACACCAATGTCAAGTGCTAATAATTTAGGTATATATGAGAACTCTGTATTTTTTGCATGATTTTTCTATAAACCTACAACTTCTCCAATTAAAAAATACACTTAAAAAGATAGTATATAGGGACGCGGATGAGGCTCAAGCGATTGGGCTCCCACATACCACACAGGAGGTCCCTGGTTCGGTTCCCGGTGCCTCCTAAAGAAGACAGCGAGCTGGCAGGACGGGCAGGCACAGCAAGCTGACACAACAAGATGATGCAACAAGAGACACAAGAGAAAAAAACTCTGAGCAACACAACAAAGCAGGGAATGGAGGTGGCTCAAGTGATTAGGTGCCTCCCTCCCACATCGGAGGTCCTGGGTTCAGTTCCCGGTGCCTCCTAAAGAGACAACACGCAGCAAAGCGCAAACAACTAGGGGGTGGGGAGAAATAAATTAATTAAATTCATCTTTAAAAAAATAAAAATAAATAAAAAGGTACTATATAGAAAGGAAAAAACAGAAGCCACAAAATGGAAGACGGTGTGCGCAGCATGTAGTCTTGGGGTATCCAAAGTGTTAGCATCTCCTTTTATTTTCAGAAGTGTCCTGGTTTGGGTAAAGAATTATATACGTTTATCCTATAATAACCAAAAAAGTGTTAGTATTCAGACTATATAAGGAGCCCTACAAATAAATTAATAATAACAACCTAGTAGGAAAACGGGCAGAAGCTTTGTGTTTGCTTTTGCCACAACACAGGGTGGTACAAACTCAGGGCCAGCTTAACCCCTCAGTGCCCGAGTTTCTCATTCAGTCTCCAGCCTTGCTCGGGCTGAGGGGAACCTCCCGGCAGGGGTGCCCCACTTTCTGCATTTCCTTATTTATTTCCACTGGTCTATGCTCCCTGTCTAGGCTGTTCTTTATTTGTTCATTTTATTTTGTCTTTAGAGAGTTCTTTAAGTTTCTAGGAATTAAAAAACTTGTGTTTATATACCATGTGTGCTAGGATTTGTCCTGGCCTAGTCATATTTTAGTGGGATGCCCTGCCTGCTTGAGGCGTCCCCTTGTGGGCCAGCCTCCCAGATGGCACCACGGAGCCCCCCTTCCTGCTTTGCACACCCTGGTCTAGCCCCCCACCCCCACCCCCACCCCACACATGCACACACTCAATAGGGCTCACCAGGGCAACCAATAGGATGTTGTAGAAATAACGTGGTGGCACTTCAGAGGCGGCTTTCTTTCAGATCACTTCCTCTGGAGGCAGAAAATGCCCAAGGAGACCTGTAGAAAGGACAATGTCGCAAGGAACTGGAGCCTCCTGCCAACAGCCGTGTGGGTGGGCCATGCTGGAAGTGG
>JAKSZT010054281.1:21812787-21840210 GCA_026826555.1 Tolypeutes matacus
ACCTCAGCTGAACGTGGCCCAGTCAACATCTTGGCTGCAACCTCACAAGAATCCCAAGCCAGAATCACTTAGTAAAGCTGGTCCAGATTCCGGACCCCTAGAAACTGTGAGATATTAATAATAAATGCTTAGTGTCTTCAGCCCCTAAGTTTTGGGGCGATAACTAATAGATAACTAAAGCATCTCTTTAACTTCTTACGACCCCATTCCTGAGCATGACTACCTTTGGCTCCTTCGAATCAAGTTTTCATGATATATCCTCCTTTATGATGTTTCCGCTCTGCAGACAAAACGACTGCAGAACCCAGCTTTTAATCCCTTCCCTGCTCTACCTCTCAGCTCCCTTTACAGACTCATAGAACAGTGTAGAGTGTTCTATAAGGAGCAAAATGCACTTCCGTGTGTGACCACAGCTCATCCTCACTGGGAAAGAGAACAGTTACTTTTTTCATTTATCCATTTTGCAGTTAATAAAACAGGGTCAGAGAAATGGGAGTGATTTGTCCAAGGTCCCACAGGTAGCAACTGGGACTCAGACCAAGTCTCCTGACTCACATCCCAGGCTCGTAGCTTAGCAGGAAATTCAGGTCGAGCCCCTGGGCGAGGCCAGGACTGTGACTTTTGGGGCTGCCTGGTAACTGGCCTTGGTGAAAGCGCAGCCTGGGAAACAGGCGTGCTGAGTGAGCCTACCGTTTCCCTCCAGGGGGCGCCACGTAACCAGAAAATAACTCAAAACCGCCTCTGGCTCTATTAAATTCTCCTAATGAATCTGTTCCTAAATTAGGATGTTTAAAATTGATGACAAAGACATTTTCAAGGATTTCCTCATATTTCCATGCCATCTTTCCAAGCAGCTTTGAAACTGAGGCCCAGTTTGCAGCAGTGGAGAGGTGCCCTGCTTACGGTGGCAGATCCTTCCGGAAGAGAAGGCGCTCGCTCTCCTGCAGTGCCAGGGAGAAATGGACCAGAAGAGAAGCCTGCTTTGGGCTGCCACTTCCTCATCTGCTCCCTCACCTCCCCACTCAAACACGCCTCCCGCAAACCTGCCTCCAGACCCCCTTGCAAAGAAGCCCCGAGCCCCAAACCACTTCTCCGGCGTTCTCAAGGCCCGCAGTGAGGCAGGCCCTTTGCCGCTGGAACCAGCCCACCACATCTTTCCAGCCCGTACCTCTTTCTAAGTGTGGAAGGTACCAGGGAGCCAGCTCTGGACAAAGCGACTGCACGTGACGCCCACCTCTGCCGCCCTCCTTCCCACGGCCCCCGGACAGCAACCAGCCCCCTCCCCACCCCACGCCAGGGCTTCCTGAACGCGGGGACCACCGGCATTGCAGCACCTGGGAGCGCCTCCTGAGAGTTAGGGGTTCCTGGACCCGAGTCTGGACTGGATGGGTCCACCCGGAACCTAACAGGCCCCCCAAAGTTCGAGCATCACTGCCTCATGCAAACGCTGTGCCAGAAGATCCGTGGTCAGAGAAGACGCGCGGGCCGGCAAGGCGTTGCTGTGGCACTGCTTTCGCGACTTGACGCGGCCTCTGGTGGCGGCAGGGCCGCACGGTGCCAGCTCTGCCCGTGGCCTGCTATCTGTCTGCCGGCCTGGCAGCCGATGCCTTCCTCCCGGGAGAGGGAGAGGGACGCTGGCCACTCACCGAGTCTCTGCTACCCGGAGGCTCTCTCAGGCCCCCTTTAGAAGGCACATCTTGCCACACTGACACATGGGGATGGCGCTGGCTGCCGAGCTGGCCGCTCTCGCAGCCATGGGGTTTGCAGGAGGGGGACAGAGTCCAGCCCCTCTGGGGGGGGAGGCTGTGGGTGCGCTTTGCAGTGGGAAAATCACCATCCCAACCTCACAGCACACAGCACATTTCTCCACGTGAGAGCCAATAATCTTCCAGGCAAAATTCTTAAACTCAGCCCACTGAGGACATAGGCTGAGAGGACCTGTTCAGCGATAGAAAAGTTCTGTGTCATCTTGTTTGTGGCTGTTACACAACTGTGAACATTTGTCAAAACTCACTGACTTGTACACTTAAACGTGGTGAAAATTAATGTATATAAATTAGCCTCAATAAAGCTGATTAAATTTTTTAAAAATCAGCTCATAAAAGAAAATTCTGTTAAATGTATTTGGTGGGGATCAGGGAGGAAAAGACAAAGAAAAAAATGCTTGTTTTGCAAATCATTTTTTAATGCTAACCCAGACTAAAGATAGGCCGTTTTATTTAAAATGCAGTATGTGGGAGCAGATGTGGCTCAAGCAGTTGAGTGCCCGCCTCCCACATGGGAGGTCCCTGGTTCAGTTCCGGTGCCTCTTAAAGAAGATGAGCAAACAACGAGCAAAAAAAAAAAAAAAAACCCAACTCAGGGGAGCCGATGTGGCTCAGTGGTTGAGTGCTGGCCTCCCACATACGAAGTCCTGGGCTCAATCCCCAGTCCCAGCACCTCAATAAAAAAAAAAAAAAAAAAAAACAATATGAAAAAGAAATAGGAAAATAAAAGAAAGATAGTTCTGTGGTACTTTCTTTTTATCAGAAATGGGAAGAAAAGAAATCACATGCATTTTAGTATCCTCAGTCAGACAGTTAATCTGATATATAAAATATGATCAAGAAAAGAGGGACCAGAAATTTAGAGTACAGTGAATAAAGAACAAAAATTAAAATGACTCTGATAGAATAACCTCTGGGTATAAATGCTGTTAAGTGCAGAAATAAGCAGAAAAGCATTCCCTATAGATTTAAATGAGAGACTTCCTAGTAACTTTCAAGTTAAAAGCTAAACACAGGGGAAAGCAGATGAGGCTCAAGCAGATGGGCGCCTGCCTACCACATGGGAGGTCCCAAGTTCAGTTCCCAGGGCCTCCTAAAGAAGGCAAGCAAGACGGCGAGCTGACGTGACAAGCTGGGGTGGCGAACTGACTCAACAAGATGACACTACGAGGTGACACAAGGAAGACACAGAACAAGCAGGGAGTGGAGGTGGCTCAAGGGATTGGGCATCTCCCTCCCACATGGGAGACCCCAGGTTTGGTTCCCGGTGCTTCCTAAAAAAGATGAGTACACAACAATCAGACACAGAAAGCAGACAGCAGAGAACGAGTACAAACCTGAGGGGTGGGGAGAAATAAATAATTTTTTAAAAACTAAACATAGGGAATTATCATACCACTGAAATAAAAAATGCATCCACAACTCTACCCTTGATTTAAGATTCTATCTGTAACATCAAGCATTTGCAACATATTCCTGTGAGACAAACAAAAATCAGTGTGCTTTTAGGGCTGATAAATAAGCTCAAAGACTTGAGTCTTAGGGAACCGGATGTTAAATTCAGTATTATTTTCTATTTTAGAGCTGAACTGAGCTTCTGTTTAACTCATAGAAGTGCTATGGGAGTTTTTCCTACTATAGAAACTTTCTCGCCCACGTCTCTGTACTGATTTAGCAGTAAAGAGCCCTACTTTCAGAGCCACAGACCTCACTGAGCTCCTAGTTCTGGCGTGAATGGACCGGGGGCCCCGGCAGCTCCTCTGGCCTCTGCCAGCGTGGTTTTCCTCCACCGGAAAGAGGACAGAAGGGACAGTACCTGTATCAAGGGAAACTATAAAGCAGCCAGCACAAGGCCTGGCTCCAAAGGGCACGATTTTCCTTAGGTTTGCTGAGGTAAACAGGTCAACGCCTTTTGAAAATACACTGCATTTTGGATATTTTTCATACTGCACTTTTCCCCTCTTAAACATTATAGATAAAAAGGAGAGGAGTCAAGTTTAGGTCGATTTTAGAGAAAAACTCCCAGTATTGAGACATAGTAGCTGCGAGAACTGGGGCAAAATAGGTGGGCAGCCTGGACCTACGTTTTGGGGACAAGACCTCCTGAGTTTGTCGTAGGGAGTATAACACATGTAAACGCAACCTAGGGCTTACTGGCTTCTCAGTAAAGCACCCAGGACCACACGATACTTTTAAATAGTTTTATTACAACAGCCTTTCCATAATCATATGATCCATTTTAAATTTTTCCATCAATTTTTTTTTCCAGGGCCCCAGCCCTTTGCCTTCCCGCAAACGTTCATCAAGCGCTTCCTTTTTGCTAGTCGGGGATTAGGGCGAGTGGCCCACCAAGGAAGCCCCTCTCTCTTTGGCCCCACGCTGAAGGGGTCTCCTCTCGTGCTCTGTAAACTCCTGCAGCTGTGCGTGGTCGCCTGCGCTTCCCCCTCCTCGAGGGCTAGTGGGGTCTGCCCTGGACGCGGGCCTCACCCGCACACGCCACGTGGGCGCTGAAGGCCGCCCGCCCCGCCCCTCGAGAAGCCCCTCCCCGCGCTGCGGGGACCAGGAGCCCGGAGCCCACCTTGCCGGGGACCGCCTCGGGGCCTGGTACAGCCCAGGAGCTGCCCGCTGCCCACCACGGGCTCCAAGGGGTCGAAGCCGGAAGCCCCCAGCAACTTCGGACCGTCTGGGCGCCAACCGCGCCCCCCGCACCTGAGCCCCCGCCGCCCCTGCCTCCCTCTGCCCTTTCCTCTCCCGGACATTCCCAGCCAGCGCGGCCTCGCTCCCGGGCCCCAAAACCCGGGCTCGCACTCCTCGGCGCAAACCTGCTGAAGGCGCTGTAGGATGGACCTTTCTTCTTTCTTTTTAAATAAGATTGAAGATATTCGATTTTTTAGACCAGGCATTATAATACCTAGGTAGAAAACAAGGAAAATTATTGAGTGACCAAAAAGCTTTGAAATTTTAAATAAAATTCCCTTCCTACTTGTCAATAACTGTGGAAGAGGTATTTTAAAAGTCCTAGAAAACCTGTTTATTGATCATTCTCTCCAAGTATGTTTTTTAGGAGGCACTGGGGACTGAACCCAGGGGGATGGGCTACGTGGGCTACGTGGGAAGCAGGCGCTCAACCACTGAGCTGCACCCGCTCACCTCCAAGTATTTTTTAATTAGTAGTGCTTCCGTTCAAGGAATCCATTGCTAACCTAGCTCAGCTCCTTACGTTAAGTAAAACTCATAGCAAATAGAAAGCTGCTATGTTTCCTTTCATTCATTCATTCAACAATTATTTAATTGCTGAGGGATTACAATCGGCCAAATACTATTTTAGGCATGGTTATTAGAGCAGGGAACGCCACAGACACAACCGCCGCCCTTATGGAGCTTACAGCCTGGTGGGGCGCAGACAATGGGCTAATAAACTATATAAATGTGAGATGGTGTTACATGCTATGGAGGAGGGAAAACAAGGTAGAGGGCATCTGAAGGGCTGGGGAGGCGAGGGGCTGCTCTTTTATGTAAGAAAAGGTCTGCCCGATGGGGTACCTCCTGAGCAGAAAATATGAAGGCATTTAGGGCACCAGCCAGGCCGATACCTGGGGCAAGAGCCGTCAAGCCCCAGGAAGCAGCAGTGCAAAGGCCCTGAGGCAAACATCTGCTAGATGTGTTCCAGTTGCAACCAGAAGGCCTGCGTGATCAGAGCCAAGAGAACCAGTGGAGAGTGGAAGAAAAAGGTCAAAGGGGCAGGGACAGGCAGAGCGTGTGGGGCCTTACAGGCCAGGGGGAGGATGTCAGCCTTTATTCCGAGATGAGGGGTTTCCAGCAGAGAGTGGCACGGTCTTACATTCCATGCCTCCCCCATACAGGCTGCTTTAAAGGACAAGAGTTCTTCAATTGTGTTTTTACTTACATTTTAACAGGCTCATTCTAGCAGCTGTATTGAAAATAGACTGGAAACAAGCACAGGTGCAGGAGGGCCGCTTGGGGGCATATTGCCCTAGAAAGGAGGCAGGCTTGGGCAAGGGCGGTAACAGAGAAGGTCAAAGGGCTCAGACTCGATATATTTTGGAGATAAAGCCAACAGGATCTGCTGATGTATCAGATGTGGTATATGAGTGACAGGGATCCAGGAGAAGTACAAAGTTTCGGCCTAAGTACTAAGTGTGATGACTTGAAGCTGCACGTACCCCCAGAAAAGCATGTTCTTAAAATTAACCCCTTCCTATGGGGGCAGACGCCTTGTAAGGAGGGTCTTTTGGGGAGGAGGATCTTAAGATGTGACCCATTCTCTTTCCTCTGAAATGGTCTTAAATCAGAACCAATCAGGTATACTCAGGAGTGTAAATCAAACCTGTCGTGCAGCAGAGAGCCAAACAAGGAAGCAACAAAGTATCCAGGTTATTGAAAAAGAAACATACACCAAATAATTCTAGCTCCCTAAATATCTCAGCCTGGGGCCTTCTCTGTGATTAGCGGCAAGGACATTTCTCTGCAATAGTACCCGAAGAAAGTGACATTTAGAGCCAGATGGCCACTGGGGAAGGGCGGATGGTCTGATGCCAATTTATGCGGGGATGCGGCCAAACCCACACACACAGCCTAAGCGCCGCCGTTTCCCCCTCGAGCCCGGCTTGCCAGCGCCCGCCCCTCGCGTCCTGCCGCAGCTTCCCGCCAAGGCCGGGTCTCCCGGGCCGGGGATGGGGGCCCGTCACGCTCGAGCCCCCACCGGAATTCCCGTCCAGCAAACGGCCGCCGGCCTCCCGGCAGGGCGGGGCTCTCAGCCGGGCCAGGGGCGCCGCCGCGGCTCAGCACCAGGACGCGCTCCCCGCGGGGACACCAGCGCGGCGCCAGCTCCGGCCCGTTCCTCCCCGCAGCTCGGCCCCGGCGGAGAGACGCGGGCGGCTCCCGGGCCCAGCGCCGGGCGGGCTGTCCGCACCCTCGCGGGGGCCGCGCCCCCAGCCGCAACGCCCCCACCCGGCCCCGCTCGGCGGAGGGACGGTCCCGCCCCGGCTCGTGGCCCCCGCGCCCCGGCGCTCGCCCCGCCGCCACCCCAGGCCGGCCCGGAGCCCCCTCCCCGCCCACCCGGCGGCCCGAGCCCCGCGTCCGGGTTCCCCCGCGCCCACGCGCGCCCTCGCCCCCTCCCCGGCCCCTCCCCGGCCCGGCCCCGCGATCCGCGTGCGCAGGCGCGAAGGGGCTGTCCCCGGGTCCCGCCCGCGCCCCCCGCCCCCCGCCTCCTCCCCCGGCCGCGGTCCCGGAGGGCGGGGCCGCCACGTGCGCGTGCGCGGAGCCCGCAGTCCCCGCGGAGCCGCAGCCCCGAGGCCGGCAGTTGCCTGGGGCCGGGTCGCCCCCGCCCCCCACTCCCCGCTGCACCGGTCGCGCCGAGCGGACCCCGGCCCCTTCCCCTCCCGCCCAGAGCTGCGGCCCGTGACGCCGGGGAGAGGCGGCGCCGCTCCCCAAGATGTCGCAGACGGCCATGGCCGAAACCTACGGTACGGGGCGGGGGGCGGCTGCAGCGGGGCCGAGCGAGCCCCTTCGTGGGCCGGGCGCGGCCGCGGGCGCCCCCCGCGGGAGGAAGGCGGGTGCTGTTGCTCCCCGCAGGAGGGAAGGTGCGGGAGCTGGGCAGGTGCGGGCGCCCCCCGGGAGAGCAGGGCCGGTGCGGACGCTCCCCCAGGAAGGAAGGTGCGGGAGCTGGGCAGGTGCGGGCGCCCCCCGGGAGAGCAGGGCAGGTGCGGGCGCCCCGCGGCGGGACAGGTGCGGGCGCCCCGCGGCGGGACAGGTGCGGGCGCGGAGCCGGAGCTGGGCGGGGGCAGGTGCGGGCGCGCTGTGCGGGGTGGGGACGCGGAGGTCCAGGGCCCAGCCGCGAGACGCGCGTTGACGGGACCTGCTTTTTTTAAAGTTTCCTCGCTTGCACGCTGAAGGTTTCCCTTTTCTTAGTCTAATTTCAGTAGCTCCCGGGTTTGGGGAGCCAGATTCTCGGCTGCTGCATTGACCCCAGCGGGGGAGCTGAAGGGCTTACGGCGACGCTTGTATTTCAGCGGTCCCCAGAAATTCCCCTTTGACCTTTCCCGTCTTTGAACCCCCTTCTTTCCCCTGGGAGTGCAATGAGGAGTTGTCGATAGGCTCATTCATCTCTTCCTAAGGACACCTTGTAACCCGGTCATCTCTCTTTCTCTTAGGGGTTTTCAGTCGCCTCTGGCTTACATTGTGGCTACTTATAAATGTCTTATCTCCTTTTTAAGAATTTTAACGTCTGGGAAGCAGAGCCCTATTTGATCTTTGTTTCTCCTACAGCATCCAGAGCTGGAGGTGCTCAGCAATTTTTTTTTTTTGTAAGTGCACACCTCCCCAAGTCATATACTGCGCTTTTTTTTTTTTTTTTTTTTTTTAAAGGTCCTGGGTGGTAAGACTCGACAATACAGTATATTTTCACTCTGGCCAGGATTGAGTAGATGTTTACCAGGCTCTAATCAGGCTTTCAGGTGTGTGCAATCTCAGGTTAGGACGTGGATTTGGAGTTTCGCAGACCCGGGGAGCTCCTCAGTCAAAAGCAGTGTGTAGCGCCAGCCAGGGCGGTCCCACCGCCACGTGCTGTGGCCCCTGTGGTCAGCCAGGGACAGTGGAGGAGGGCGCTGGCGCCGTGAGTGCAGCAGGAACCAGCCCGAGGTGGTCTGTGGGGAGTTCAGGGCTAAGCCGGTGGTGAGGCTGAGTGGGCCCAGGTGAGAGTGCTGGAGGACGGGGCCTGTGCAATGGGTCCAATGGGTCGGGGCGCCCCGTGAAAACTGAATTCTGGGCAGGGGCGTGTGACTTGAGAAGAGGGGCTGGTGGAGGCGGAGAGGTGGGCAGGGCCTTGGTCTTTCTCCTGAAATCTGGGGGAGGTCTTTGGTGGGTGGGACCAGAGTGGGTCTGGTCCAGCTTTGGTGATTGGTGCTTGACCTGAGCTTGGGTGTGACTGGTGTTCTTGGAAGGCGTGGCAGGGGTCTGGGTGCCAGGGGCCTGGTGCCCTGATATGGGAGCTGAAGGGCCGCAGTAAGCCGCAGCCACGTGGTGGGACAGAGGTTTCATGGGAAACATGTCCCCAGCAATCCTTAGTTACTTTCAAGTGCCCCTTTCCCCTCACTTTTTTCCTTAATGTAGGTAAGGAGCAGTAGGGACTGGTGGAAAGTCCAATTGAGAAAACCGAGTGGTGGTGGGGGGAGTTCATGGCTGGATGAACTCAGTAGATAGAGTTTTGTGTGTTTCATTTTCTTAATATGAAATGATGAAATTGATAAAATATACCATAACTTTGGCATCTGACTTCCCCAGGCAGCTCATTGAATTTTTGAGCATCACAGATTAACTGCTTAAATTCCCACGTTCAGGCTTTGGTCATTAGTATTCTTAATTCCCTTAGAAGCTCACTTAAAAGTGAAATTCTTATTTTTTCACTTTTTACACCATGAGTTTAATCTTTTCCTCTTTGGAGAAAATTAGTTTTAGAAGGGGAAAGTGTGGCAGTTGAAGTTGCCTGGTCTAAAAAGGCAACTAAGTTGCCACCACTCCCTGTCTTGGGCCATATTTGTATAACATTGTTACTCAAAAGTAAAACTATCAGAGTCCCTCCTTCCTGGAGACTTGCCTGGAGGTAATTGATAAAACAAGGTTCGCTTAACCTTTAAATGCCTTTGTGTTCTTGCTCCTCTCGGGCAGCTTGAGCAGGATTCTAGGCGAAATAAAGAGCCAGTGGCTACAGGGCAGTGTTGATGGCCCTAAAGCAGTGTTTCCCCCCCGGGGCCCAATAGCAGTCAGCTGTGTGTTGCTCTGGTGCATTCTCCTTGTGAACATGTGCTTTAGTTTGTGTAGTGATTGAGATCTTAAACATAGGCAACCTCAGTTCCTCACTCTGAATATCCCGAAATTGAAACAAGGTCCCCCCAGTGCTATTAGTTTCACAACATAATTCAGCCAATCGGTAAGGGCTGGGGGTCGCCTTGCACCCCTCAGGAGCTCTGCTTCAGCTGTCTGAAGCCTCCAAAGTCACAAACTGGCAACAAGTAATTCCTGATGCCAAGATGTGTGAGACAAAACCAACAAGTCAAATAGGTAGTTTAAGTGGCAGGGGAGGGAGGAATAAGGCATGAATTTAAATGCTAAGGCAGTTTGAGAGTAAGGAAGAATCTAAGAGACATTCCTACACTTTGGAATTTGTCATCTACAATGGAAACACTTTATGAAACAAATGAAACCACTCAAATTACTGGCCTTGTGGTTCATTTGTTTTTTTGGCAGAACCAACTGAGGCTTTATTTTGGAAAAAAAGTAGGCGTCCAGTTGGGGGCAGGGGCAAAAAGGGGCTGGGGCAGGCGTGGGGGGGGCTGGGAGGGGCGTGGTGCAGTTGAGTCGGGCAGGACGTCAGACAACTCGGACACCAGCCTCCCGTGGCGGGTCTCCGTCTTCACCGCCACGGCCAAGGGGGCCGGGTGCAGCTGGTGCAGCTGAAGCTCCGGGAGGAGCTGGCGCCTGGCTGCGGCCGGTGCTGCGGACGCCAGGGCAGGGCTCAGTCCACAAAGGTGGCCTCGTGTGGATAGTCACGCTCTGCACCCCAGATCCCAGCCTGCCCTCCTCGCCCGCCAGCAGCTTGCGGTAGGTGGCGATCCCCCTGTCCAGGGCCAGCTTGACACCCATCAGCTCGTGGCACCCGCACGTCTGCCACGCCGTGCCCTGCTCGGCCTGGGTCAGGGCGGCCTCCAGCCGGGCCGGCTCGGCGTCCTTGACGGCCAGGTCCCCACGCTGCATGGCACCAGCGATGGCAGCCTCTGGGGACGCGCTCCGGCCCTTCAGGCCCGGTCTCAGCCTGGGGGTGGGGGGCGCAGGTCCACCTCGGAGATCCCCGTCTCGGTGCGGCAGAGCTCTTCCCCATCCTGCAATATTTTTTATCATAACATGCTTGTAGTGTTTGTATTTTTAAAACAGTACAATCTTATGGCATTTATATATTGCTATATAATTTTGATAATTATCAGAATATTATCTTTAAAAATGTATCATTGTAGGCGTTGGTAGTCAAGTGATTTAAGGAGAAATTTAGGCTTGATAAGGCACGATGGAAGGAGAAAGATGTCCTAGGCAAAGGAAATAGCATCTTCAAAGTCACCTGGTTCTAAAAAAGCATAAAACAACTTGTTATTAGAGAAACTACCTGAAACGTGTATTAAATAATTCACCAGAAAGGCATGGGAAGTGGGAAAAATTGGAGGAAGGGAGAACGAGCGTTTAGTATGTACTTTCCGTTTGTTGGTTTGTGTGCTTCTAGCTTTCTATCTGTTCTTTTATTTACTCCTTTCTACAACTCTGTGAAGTACTTGAAATCGTTATTTTATAGATCAGAACCTGGATTTTAAGTTAAGTAGCTGTCCAGGTTCACAGGACCTTAGGTAGCAGAACAAACCACAGTTGAAACCTGAATTAAATGACTCCAAAGCTTTACTTCTCTCACCATGTGATGGTTCCCAGATTTGTGGATTTCAAACAAAATTTGGGAATTGAAAAGTAAGGATGGGGGCGGATGTGGCTTAAATGGTTGGGCATCCATCTGCCATATGGAGGGACCTGGGTTCGATCCCCGGGACCTCCCGGTAAAATAAAAATTATATATAAATAGAAGGCGCATGGGCTGCCAGGCTCTGTGTGCCGGTGAGCCGCCAGGCCCCGGGAGCCATGCAGCAGGATGATGACGTACCAGGAGAGAGACAAGACGAGATGCTCCGAAAGCTCCAGAAGCCAGGAGCTGAGGTGGCGCAGGCAGCAGAACACCTCTCTCCTACATCGGAGGTCTCCAGGATCGAATCCTGGTGAAGACTGGAGGAGGAGGATGAGAAGAGATGGCAGGAAACAGACACAGAGAATTGCGCAGCAAATGGACACAAAACAGCAAATGGGGAAGGGGGGTTTAAAATGGATAAAGTAAATAAATCTTTAAAAAAAAAAAAAAGCACCAGTATCTTAATTTCATAGAAACATCAAAAAAAAAAAGGAAGCCTATAACATCAGAATAAATGATATTCCTTTAAATTTAATAAATGTATAATTTTACAATTTTGTTAGTTTTTCTCATTCACTGAAAACTGGAGAACACGTCAAGGACCGGAGCTGGCGCGATCGCACCAGTGCCTCTCGCCAGCCGCCGGGATGCTATGCGCAGGCCTGACCGAGCAGGTCTGCAGCTCACTAGGACACTGTTCTCTGTGATGCTTCGTCTGTAAAACGGTGACAACAGTGGTCTTTGGGAAAAAGCAAGCGTTTATGATCATTGAAAAGTGCATTCTGCTCTTCTCCTGTGACTGCTCCTGATTCTCTGACAACTCCTAAGTTTATATTTCCAGTCGTGTCATTTACACCGGCTGAAGATGGTGTTTTCAGCTCCCCGCTTCACTTCTCTACTTGGATGTCCTCGGGCTGTCCTAACTGAACGTGCCCCAAACTCAACCGACTGCCCCCTCCTGTTCCCAATCGTCTGTATTTCCCATGTACACATTTCATCGCCTGAGTCCAGCTGGTTTCTAAGTCTTTTAAGCTGATCTCTAACATAATCCAAGTTACAGATACAAGGAAAAATTAAGTAGTGGCAAATTCCATGGATAATAAGGACAGAAAGACCTGGATTTATCCCAGAGTTGTTCATTGCACTGACTTGAGTAACTGCCGGCTGCTTCGTGGCTCGCTGAGCTGCACATAGTTGGTAGTTGGCAGCGCCCGCAGGTGCGGCCTCGCGCAGGCCTCCCCCCCCCCCCGCAGGTCTAGGGCCAGGAAGGAAAGAGGAGGCGCTTGGCACAGGGATGGGCTGCAGCCAGGAACCCAGGCCACGGCTTCCCAGGGAAATCGAGAGGATTTAATAAGTGGTGTTTCCAGGGCCTTTTGAGCTCCATGAAACACAATTTCACGAGAGCTTAGTGGGAATTTACTTTTGGCTGTAATGATGGCACTCTCTTCTCTCCTCTCGAGTCACCAACTTTCTTTTTTTTCAACTTTCAGTACTAGAGAGTCACTGTTAGCATGTATAACCAGACAAGCGTGACCTTTGTGCTGAATATTTCTTTGGAATGAGGAGAAAGCAGCTGTTGTTTCTTGAATTTCTTCTCCTCTTCTAGAGATTGGAAGGAGAGATGTAATAGTTTTTTGTTGTTTTTTTTTTAATTTCCTGATAACCCCATTAGAGTATTTGCCAATGAAATTGGCTTGAGGTAAATGC
Organism: Tolypeutes matacus; assembly: GCA_026826555.1. Classification (NCBI taxonomy): domain Eukaryota; kingdom Metazoa; phylum Chordata; class Mammalia; order Cingulata; family Chlamyphoridae; genus Tolypeutes; species Tolypeutes matacus. The sequence continues at coordinate 21,825,778 of JAKSZT010054281.1, forward strand.
TTTGAAGCATCTGCTCCTGTCACACTTGTTTTGAATGTCACAATCGACTCAGTAATGGATTATGTTCCATCTGTTTGAATAATACTTGACATTTGCTTCTCAGTAACTTAATATGGATTAAAAACTAGAATGATGTGCAAGGTACTGTCATGTAAAGGATGGTTAGCAAATCTAAAGGGTGGCATGCCACAGCACAGAACATACGAGTCTGCACATTTCATCCTCCGAAACTCTTCTCGTAGCTTTCCCAGCAAAGGTAAAGGTCATGCTGAGAGATCTGGTCAACACAAAGAAGCCTACAAAAGTGACAGGAACGACAGCTGGAGAAATGCTTTGTGAAAGGCGTGCCACCCTGCTAAGAATGCAGGCTAGGTTCCCGGCGATCGCAGCCTTTTCCTTGTGTTACTTCCCTTGTGTACTGTGCTTTGGGCATTCTTGGTACTGTTTGGGCCGTGCCCAGCACTGATGCAGGAAAAGAATGCTTTACACGCAGCATCAGGAGATGGAGGGGGCCGCAGCCTTACTGCCTTTGCTTCCCCTTTGGGTGGGTTTTGGACAGGCTTGGCGCAGGGCCGCGGTCAGTGGCCCTACGTGCCAGCGAGAGTCAGGGTGAGCAGTCATTCCGGTGACTCGTGTGTTTACAGTAAAGTTGATGTTTGTATATGGGGAGAGAAGGGCTCCTCGTCATCAAGTGCTAATAAATCATGAATGAGAAGATTGTTTTAGAGGGAAGTTTGCCTTTTTTTTCAGATATGAATTTTTAACATGCAGAAAAGTAATTGAGGACTTAAATACAAAGCATTTCTTTGTTGTAATTTAGAATATTATTATATGAAATGTGCTCATTTAGTTACAACAACATAGTTTCTTGTGCTCATTTGCATCCCCTGATTGTTACAGGAAGACTCATAAAGCAAACAACATAGACATGCTCCCATGTGGGCACTTTGAGGTGATTTGCAATTTCGTCCGCTCTCAGTTATGATCAAAGCAAACCTTGCTTTCAAGACTAGACTAGGGGGGTTTAAAATGGATAAAGTAAATAAATAAATCTTTAAAAAAAAAAAGACTAGACTATCAGCTCCCTGCAAGCAGGTCTGCTCCTTTGACCTTCCATTCCCAATGGGCTTTCAGGAAATGCCCGAGGAGTGACTTGATTCCACCTGAGAGGCGATGTGTTTTCCTCTCTGTCACACAGTGGGAAACAAAAGGCAAGGATTAAAATAGCAAAGCTGACTGTAAAGCGCAGTGAACTTATTTTCCTTATGGGAGAAGTATAACAGTATTCACATGGTGTTATAAGTAACGTAAACATAACTAAGTCAAGCCTCTTCCACAGACCACATTGTCTAAAATAAGAAGGTTACACAAGCTATCTGCTGGGGACCGAACCATGCCCCCACAAAAGGCACGCTCAGGTCCTAGTCCATGTGACTGGAAAAGCCAAGGAACCCCAGAGATTTCCAGCCTGAAGATACTGGCCTTGGGGAGAAAGCAAGCTTCTAAGGGCCTGTTGTTAAGTCAGCGCATTGTATGGTGTTTGTTTTAGCAGCCAGGACATTGAAGTGAAAACATCCTTAAGAGCCCGAAAATAAGGAAAATAAAGTTCCCTTATGATAATTCAGATGTGAAATCAATTCAAGATGGACAAGGCAGAGAGCTGCAATCATTTTGCCTTTAGTTTCCAGACCTTCAGGGCTTGGCTGTTGCCTGATTGAACAGACCTTTGTACCTGGAGAGCAAGGTGATCGGGTGAAGGTGGCCACCAGGGAGGTAAAGTAGTCACAAAGGCAGATTTTGGTAATGGTCCCCGGGCACTGCTGGGTGGCCAGAGAATAACCTGGGTGCACCCAGCGGCAGACGTGGCCCTGGCGCGTCTCAGGTGATCTAATCCATGGTCGTTAAAGAGTCACATGCCTGACATTTAGTAGTGGCTCACCTAAATCATTGCCGAATGGACTCCCCTTACTCTAAATCCATGTTTGGTTAAACACTTTTTTATTGTATGGTCAAAAATAAATTTTAAAATGTATCTGTTTAACAGGAAAACTCTAATAGGTAATTATTAGCTCTTGGTCATTTTATCAGGTGGGATGTTTTCACTCGGAAGTGGCAGAAAACCCAACACAAACTCGCTTAAGTAATTAGGAAATGTATTATTTCAAATAACTGTGAAGAAGGTTTCAGGGTTGATTGAGTGGCTCAGCCGTGTCCTCCGAGCCCTAAATGCTTTCCGTCCCTCCTCTCTGGCAGTTCTCATCCTCCCTCGTTCTCTGTGGTCATGAATAGCTTCTATGGACAATCCGGGGGAGCTTCCCTGCTTACATCCCGTGGAAAAGAGGAGGCCTTTCCCACACTTAGGAAGTGAGAGTCCGCCCGCCCTCCCCATCTGCTTGGCCCATCTTAGGTCCAATGCCCGCCTCGAGCAGAGTAATGCCTGGCGCATATTAACTTCCGCCCGGGTTATGTGCCAGTCTGGCATGGGCGAGTGACCGTCACTGGCTTCAACTAGTCAGAGCCTGCCCTAGGTTCGGGGTAGGGGTTGTTTCTCTAGGTTACTTTGGGTCCTTGGGAGTGACTGTTAGACACCAACAGTGTTTCCTACAGACACATGAACAGAAACCCTAGATCAGGTTCAGCTTGTTCGTTCTGTAATTTGAGTCTTTTATGTTACGTATCAGGTAACACTCTTCCTGAATTAGATGGTGGATTTATGAGATGGGCATGAGCTTCCAGAACGTCTTCAGAAAGGCACAGTAGTGGAAAGGGCAGGGGCTTCACAGCTGGGCGCACACAGATTATTACGAATCCCTCTTTTCTTGGAAACATCCACATTTCTCTTACTGTTTGGCACACACAGTATACCTGCATTTGGTTTTGGCCTATATTGTCTTTGTGAACCTGCTAAAAATATTTGGTATTTTGAAAACTAACCCTCGTCATCAGAGCCACTTCCGTCAGGATAGTGCTTCAGTGGGGGGGTTGAACGTGGGCTGTTGGTGACCACTGCTATCTCCTTCCTTTTCACATAATAAGAAACTTTGTCATAGATTATGTGCGTGATCTCAGACACTGTAACTCACGCCTTTCTGAGAATGAAGCCCGTATTTTGTATTATCTTTTTAATATTAAAATCCACAGAGGCTCATACAGTCTAGACATTGCCTGATAAGTTTACTGATACCATTGAAATTGAAGTACGTTCAGTTACTATATAAATAAGTTCCCTTAAATGTACACAGTTACAAAAGCATTACAAATTAAAAGTGACCTATGTCTGTATTTCTCCTGGTACATATTGTTTAGAATACTGTTTAATTTTCCCTGGTTATGTTTTCCCCAGAAGAGTTCTATTTTCAGCTATTGCTTATCTGAAGAAACTTGCACGTTGACATCCTTGAATATGTACTGATTGAAGATTCTTCTGGCATTAACCTTTTGTCCTGTTTTCTTTGTCGTGTTGGTAAATCTCTGTTGAAAAACAGTTGGCATCTGTGACTTGAGCCTCAGTCCTAACCTCTAAATACAGGATGGACTTTAGAATAATCTATCACGTGCTTGGTGTCTAGTACCCCCAGTCCTCATGGGGGGAGATAGGGTGAATGCTGTGACCCCATATGGGTGAGGCAGCCGTGGTTGAGTGCCCTGCCAGACCCGTGGGGCTGGGAGTTGTGGAGCTGGAATTCAAGCTCAGATTTGTCTTGCCTCACACATTTCCCTCTGGATCTCAGTGCTTTAGAGTACATTCTGGGTCATCACTGGACGGCTTTGATATTAGGTGTTTCTGCCCTATATTGAGCCAAAATCTTATCTCTGAACTCAGGGCTAAACTGGGGGTGGCGTGGGGGGGTGGTGAAGCTGCACCTTTTTAACGTGCACATGGCGTGCTTATATGGATCTGTGTGAATCTCTAAAATTACACATTTCTGGTATTAAAGTCTTGCTCCAATGTCACAGTTTAGAAAGACATGTTTTCTGTATGTGTCCTCAAATTTCAAAAAGTTACTATCTGTTCAGATTTTCTCTTCTCTCCCTCTCTCTCTCCCCCCACCCCCTCTTTTTTCCCACTAGTTGGAGTGTTCTTTGCAACATCTTGACAAACTTCTTATCCTGTAGCATGTGTGGCAGGCTTTATCTGGTCATAACCCTAAATCAAACGTAACATTCTACTCTCTGATGTACCTAAAACTTGTTTCCCGGTTAAGCATAACTTTTCATTAGCACCCTTTCTTCCTGCCACTGCACTGGCAGCTGGCTTCCTTTCCTGGGCAGTTTTCCTCCTTAGGAGAGAAGTTTTTTACATTACTTCAATCAGAAAGCAATTAAGAAATCCCCGCTGAGCTGTAGGGTGGCTGTGACTTGTCTCCTGTAATTCAGATGAGTGCGTCCGCAAAGTCACAAGCCTCTCACTTTGAGGGCTCTGCTGCACAGGTGGAAGCCGCGTTTAATGCCGGCTCAGGTGAACCAGCAGGGCCACGGAGCGCGGCTTCCACTCCTTTCCCTCCTGTCACCTGCCCGCTACCTGTCAGATGCTTTCCCTCTCCTAAGCCAGCATTTCACCAAGATTCCAGCTGCCTAATTCCTCCCAGATCACTGTACCAGTTTTGTTTTTTTCCCTTTGACATGCATGTCATGTCACGATCTGCTGTTCTCTGATGACCTCTGGCTGCCCTTGGCTCAGCAAGGTCCCCTGGCATGGTCTTGCTTCCCACCCATGACTCTGGGTGACTGCAACACCCACGGAGAGCTTTGAATCGATGCCTTCGCGTCACAGTTCCTTGACTCCATCTCTACTCACCTCCTGCCCCCACTTCAGGTGTGCACCTCCCTGGCTGGCCCTTGGGCATTGTCCTGTGCCCCTTCTGGTTGCTCTCGCCACAGCCAGTCTTCATTTTAAGAGCTCCAGGCTGTGGCCCTTCCACCTTGTCCAGTCATGACTCCGTGGCCTTTCCATTCCACTGCTTTTTTGCTTGCACCGTCACACCTCTTCTGTGTTTGTCCTTGGAGATCTGCAGCCCTGGCTTCTCAGCCATCTGCCTTGCTTGCTGCTACGCAGCAGCTGCCAAACCTTGCTGGACAAAAGCCTTTTGAGATTGAGATCAAGATCGCTGTGATTTATGGTATCCACTTCCAGCTGGTAGTCGGCAGTTCTTTTTCCTATCCTAGTCATCTGCTCTTTCTTTACCTCAGCTGTTCTGGACCGCCCTAATCTCTGCAAGCCCATTCTCTCACCTCTTAGGGGACTTGGAGGGAAAAGATGCCTTGACCTCCACTTCCCTTCTCCAGCTTGCAAACTTATTTACTTCCACACGTGTGTGTTTTGTTTTGTTTTGTTTTAATCCCCCCCCCCCCCCCGTTATTTTGCGCTCACTGTCTGCTCTTTGTCTGTTCTTCTGTGTTTGTCTTCTTTTTAGGCAGCACCAGGAATCGATCTTACAACCTTCCAGAGTGGGAGAGAGGCACTCAATCCCTTGCGCCACCTCAGCTCCCTGGTCTGCTGTGTCTCTTATTGTCACTCCTCTGTGTCTCTTTTTGTTGTCATCTTGCTGCACCAGCTCTCCGCACGGGCCAGCTCTCCTGCGCAGGCCAGCTCTCCGCTCAGGCCAGCTCGCCTTCACCAGGAGGGCCTGGGAATTGAACCCTGGACCTCCTATATGGTAGACGGGAGCCCAATCGCTTGAGCCACATCCATTTCCCTCCACACTTGTTCTTATCACTTCTGTTATCTCAGAGGCAAGATGGCCCCTCTCTGTCTAGGACTAATCCTTATACTTTGGACCCCATCCCTAAATTTTCAGGGACTCACTTTATCAGTCGTCTTCTCTTCCCCTCTCCATCTTCCTCTCACTCCAGCTCTTCACATCACAGCCAAGCAAGCTTCTGGTAAGAGTTATCAGTGCTTCCTCTCTACGGTGGCTCACTCCCTTCCTCCACTGACCACAGTTAGGCTTCTGCCCCACCTCTGATGAAGCTGATTGCCCAGCATTGCTGGTGGGCGAACCCACTGCAGCCTGCATTTAGCTTCTCTTTTCATATCCAGCCCTTATAAGAACTGCCTCCCCAAATCTTCACCTGGTTGGCCCACAGGTATCTTTAATTTAATAGCTCTCTGAATCTGTACTCATTATTTTGACTCAAAACCTTCAGTATTTCTCATCCCAGTTCTTGGTGTCACAAACTAACTGGTCCTCTAAGCTAGAAATCAAAGAATCATCAAAATGACTCTTCTCCACCCAAACTCTAATGTCTCCATGTGTCCACACTTCTCTCCCTCCCTCCCGGTCACCTCTTCTGCCAGGAGGTAAAACACAGTGAGTGAACTCCACAGCAGGGGTCCTCTATCCGCACTTCCTTCCTGACCTTTGGAAATCTTAGAAGCAAAACCGTTGCTTGGGAGAGAAACTAGGGAGGGAAAGGCCATCTTGTCAACTGAACATGATTTTAATTTTCTTGAAGACTCAAGGTCATCACTGAATGTCGTTTTGAACAAATTACGCTGTGCTATTATTATACAGTCACTTTTCTGGACCGTTTCCTGCTGCCAGCATGGCCTTCGCCATCAGCAGTGAATTGTCATAGTGCCCGTCATTCACAGTCTTTTTAGGAGGTACCAGGGATTGAACCCATGACCCCGTACCTGGGCAGCAGGTGCTCAACCACTGAGCTACACCTGCTCCCCAACACTCGTATTTTAATACGTGCTTCTAGTCCGCTGTGGTCTGGGAAATTAGATAGTAGAGGCTGCTTGAAATGAATGTAGAACTAGCTAAGGAGTTCCAAGTGAGGGTGCCTGTAAAGCACATCCTGACCTGGTGCTGTGGGAGCCATCTGCAGGGTGAAGGCCGTTTTTCCGGCCTGTGTGTCCGTTCTGAATGGCTGACATTTGCCCAAGACCAATCTCTAATAATTAGAGATACCTTTCCTATTATTTCATTTAACATTTCCCTTGAAAAACTAAAAATCCGTTAGTAGAATATACCCATTTTGAATTTTCTTTTTGAAATGTCTTTCCCACACTTTGGAGTTTAATTCGTTATTGAGGAAACCCTCTTGGGGTGGACGTAATTTAATGGCATGTGATTCTAAGCCCCTGAATCAACACCTGTGCAATAAAGCAACACCAAACCTCATTAAATAGACACGATTATTTAACTAGTTCACGTTGAGTCATAATACAACCTACCCAGGCGTTTTCTTTGATTAATTACTCTATGTGGCTGCTTCCTTGCTCTTGTTAAGGTTTTTTTGGCTGTTAAGCACGTAACATACAAAACGTACACTAGGTAACATGTATGTAGTTCACCTGAAAGCAAGGAAAAAAAAAAAAACCCCACAGGTTATAGAAACAGAACAAATCAGTAAAACCAGTGCGGACCGGCTCGGGCTCCCTGGCCCCGGGGTGTCAGTGGAGAACTCTGCCTCCCTGGGAGGGCGTGGGCAGCACTCCCCGCGCCTGGGGGGCCTGGGGGGCCTGGGGGGCCTGGGGGGCCTGGGGGGCGGCCCTGTGTGGCTCGCAGCTTGAACTCTAAATGCTACAGATGGAAGTGTTAGCAGGAACTCCTCCGCTTCTGAAAGGACACGTCCTGGATTATGATTGTACTTGTATTATAATTACATACCAAAATTGGTCTGATTCGCCACTGCCTGTTATGTGTTTCCAGACAGCTTTACTTCTTTAATGGCACGGTTTCCTTCTCGAAGCAAATCCTTGGGTAAGTCTTTCTGTTTGGGACTGCGTGTGGTAAACTCACAGGGTCAGCTCCTGGAAATGTCACATGCCCTTTCTTCTTAAGCAGTTGTATTGAGATACATTCACACAGCACACAATCTATCCAAAGTGTACCCTTTGTGGCTCTTCGTATAATCAGCGTGCTGTGCACTTACCACCACCAAACAGTTTTAGAACAATTTCATTACTCCACGCCCCTTAGCAGTCACCTCTCATTACTGTGAGGTCATTGTGGAGTCATTCAGCTTTACTGTAGAGCCCCCGTTTACCCTTTATCCAGTTTTCTCCAATGGCAACATCTCGCAAAACCGGCCTGGACTGAGGCCAGACGTAAAGCATTTCCATCCCCACAGCCCTGCGGGATGCATTCCGCCCTTTTACAGCCATGCTCGCTCCCTCCTGCCTCCTCCCCTCCTTAGACCCTGGCTAGCAAACCACAGCTTTGTTCTCTATTTCTGAAATCTTGGCTTTTCAGGAGTATTGTGTAAATGGACTCGTGCAGTTTGCAACCTTTTGAGATTGGCTGTCTTCACTCAGCGTAATTGTCCTGAGATTCAGGCAAGTTGTGTGTGTCAGCAGTTCATTCGTTCGTTTGTTTTTTTAAGGATTTATTTACTTTTGTCCCCTTTTACCCCCCACCCCCATTTTTGCTGTTTCTGTGTCCATTCACTGGGCAATTCTCTGTGTCCGTTTCGTGCCGTCTCCTCTCATCCCTCTTCTGTCTTCACTGGGATTCGATCCTCGGACCCCCTGATGTGGGAGAGAGGCATCCTGCCCCCTGTGCCACCTCAGTTCCTGGTTTTTCAGTGTGTCTCGTCTTGGCTCTCCCTTGTGTCACTCTCCTGTTAGTCGTCATCTCGCCGCGTGGCTCATGGGGCCTGGCGGCTCACCCGCGCATGGGGCCTGGGGAGCTCACCCCCTTGCAGGCCTGACGGTGCACCAGTGCACGGGACCTGGCGGCCCACGCACCTTCTGCATGTTTCTTTATTTTTACCGGGAGGTCCCGGGGATGGAACCCAGGTCCCTCCATGTGGCAGATGGACAGCCAACCACTTGAGCCACACCCTCAGTAGTAGTCCTTGGTTTGGATGTGCCACAGTTTGTTTAACCATTCACCTATTGAAGGACAACTGGGTTGTTTCCATTTGGGGGCAATTACAAATAAAGCTGCCGTAGACATTCGTGTACCTAGCCTTCACTTCTCTGGGATAAATGCCCAAAAATGCAGTTGCTGAATCGTGTGGTAGTTGCATGTTTAATTTTTTAAGAAACTACTAAACTCTCTTCTAGAGAAGCTTAACTATTTTGCATTCCCACCAGAAGTGTATGAGTAATCCACTTTCTCTGCTTCCTCGCCAGCATTTAGGAATAGCACTATTTTCTATTTTATCCATTCTGATAGATGGGCAGTGATAGCTCATTAAAGTTTTAATTTGCATTTCGTTAGTTATTGGAAAATGGTGCGGAATATCTTTTCATGTGCTTACACTTGCCCTCTGTACCCTAGTCAGTGAAAGATCACTTCATGCTTATGCCCATTTTCCCATTGGATAGTTTGTTTTTACTGCTGAGTCTTTTTTTTTTTTTTTAAAGATTTATTTTATTTATTTATCCTTCATTGTTTGCACTTGCTGTCTGCTCTCTGTGTCCATTTGCTCTGTGCTGTCTGTATCTGACCATCTTCTGTTTAGGAGGCACTGGGAACCAAACCTGGGACCTCCCGTGTGGGAGAGAGGCTCTCCCTGCTTTGTTGTGTCTCTCACTGTCTTTCCTCTTTGTGTCTCTTTTGTTGCGTCATCTTGCTGTTCCTGCCCCCGCACCGGCTCACCTTCTCCAGGAGGCACCGGAACTGAAGCCGGGGCCTCCCATGTGGTAGGCGGAAGCCCAGTTGCTTGAGCCACATCCACTTCCCTATTGTTGAGTCTTAAGAGTATATATATAGGGGAGCAGGTGTAGCTCAGTGGTTGAGCGCCTGCTTCCCATGTAAGAGGTCCAGGGTTCAATTCCTGGTACCTCCTAAAAAAAAAAGGAGTGGATGGATGGATGGATAGAGATATAGGTGTAATAGGTATTAGATCTTTGTCAGATATATGGTTTGCAAATATATTCTCCATCTGCAGCTTGTCTTTTCATCCTCTTAAAGTCTTCTACAGAGCAAAAGCTTTACATTTTGATGAAATCCAATTTATCAGTTTTTCCTTTTATGGATCCTACTTTTAGTGTCAAGTCTAAGAGCTCTTTGCCTAGCCCTAGATCTTCTTTTTTCCCTAAAAGTTTTATAGTTTTCATGGTTTACCTTTAAATCTGTGGTCTATTTTGAGTTAATTTTTGCAGAAGATGTGAAGCTTAGGGCAAGGTTTTTTGCTTTGTTTTGTTTTAGTTTTGGCCCTATGGCTATTCAGTTGCTCCAACACCAATTGTAGAAAAGCCTTTCATCAAATTGCTTTTGCACCTTTCAAAACCAGTTGGTCTGGTCCTGGGACTTGTCCTCTCCACTGTTGGACGCGTCTCTCCTACCACCAGTGCCACGCACTACGCAGTAAGACTGATTCTTACCGCTTGATCCTCTTTTTCCAAATTGTTTTAGCTATTCTAGTTCCTTTGCCTTACCATACAAAATTTTAGAATAGTCTTGTCTGTATCTATAAAAAATCTTGCTGGATTTTTTTTTTTTTTTTAGGTATTAGGGCCAGGGATTGATCCCAGGACCTCGTATGTGGGAAGCCAATGCTCAACCACTGAGCCACATTGGCTCCCTTCAGTTGGTTTTTTGTTTGTTTTGCTTGTTATTTGTTTTTGTTAGGAGGCACAGGAGACTGAACCCAGGGCCTCCCATGTGGGAGGCAAGCACTCAACTGCTTGAGCCACATCTAGTCCCCTGGAATCTTTATAGGAATTATAATAAACATATATGTTTAGAAAGAATTGACTCACTCTCTCTCCATTTCTTGAGATGATTTTTAATTTTTTTCCTCAGGGTTATGTCATTTTCAGCATAAAATTCCATACATGTTTTGTTAGATTTACAATTGTTTCTTTGTTTCTTTTTTTAATTTATTTCAATGCCCATATGTTTATTCTTTGAGTACAGAAATACAGTTGATTTTTGCATGTTTATCTTGTATCCTATGACATTGCTGAGCCTCACCTATTAGTTTTAGGAGTTTGTTTTTTTGTAAATTCCTTGAAATTTTTTACATTAGACAATTAGGTCATTTGCAAAGCTTTTTGATCTGTATGCCTTTTATTTCCCTTTTTCTTCTTCTTCTTCTTCTTCTTCCTTTCCTTATTGCACTGACTTCCAGAACTTCCAGCGCTTTGTTGAGTAAGAGTGGTGAGAGTAGACATCCTTATTTTGTTCCCAGTCTTCGGGGGAAAGCATTCAGCCTTTCACCATTAAGTATAATGTTAGCTATAGGTTTTTGGTAAATGCTCCTTATTAAGTTGAGGAACTTCCCCTCTTATTCTTATTTTTCTGAGAGTTTTTATCATGAATGACTATTAACTTTTGTCAGTGCTTTTTCTGCATCAATTGATGGGATCATGTGATTTTTCTTCTTTAACCTGTTAATAGGGTAATTGTAATGATTAATATTCAAGTATTGAACCGGCCTTGAATCCAAGAATAAACTCCACTTAGTCATGGTATATAATTGTTTGTAATATTGCTGAATTCTATTTGCTAATATTGCTAATATTTTTTAGGAATTTCTGCATCTGTATTCGTGAGGGATATTATAATCAATATACTCTTTTTTAAATTAGTATTAAAAAAAGAAAACTATAGAGTATGCTTCTTTGTCTGGTTTGAGTATCAGGTAATCCTTGCTTTCTAAAATGAATTGGAAAGTATTCCCTCCCTATTTCTTGGAAGAGATTGTGTAGAATTGGAGTTTTTTTTTAAACGTTTGGTAGAATTCTACATCGAAAACTTCTGGGCCTGGAAATGTCTTTTATTTGAGTTTTTAAAGTGTGAATTCAGTTTCTTTAAGTTACTGGGCTATTCAAATTATTACTTTTCTATTGGGTGAGTTATAGTAGTTTGTGTGTTTTGAGGAATTGACCCTTTTGTCTAGGTTGTCAAGTTTGTGTGTTGTTTTTATAGTATCCCATTTTACCTTTTTGCTGCTCAGAGGGTCTGCAGTCATATACTGTTTCATTTTTTCCTTTTTTTTTTCTCCTTTTTTTTACTTTATTTTGTACATTTAATAATTGAAAATATAAACAATAATTTAAAAAGAAAAAGGAAACAGTTGAATAAAAATGTAAATTTCCCAATTAAATGTACTGGATACATATAAAAAATTTTTTTGAATCATACAATATGTTACACGATATATTTGGTTCTTAGTAATGCAGCCATGTTTCATTTCTGATATGAGTAATTTGGGTCTTCTCTCTTTTTTCCTTGTCAGTCTTGCTAGAGATTTGTCAATTTTGTTGATCTTTTCAAAGAACCAGCTTGCTGTTTCATTAGTTTTCTTTTTCTTTTTTTTTTTTTTTTTTGCTTTGAGTTTCATTTGATTTTTGCTCTTATTTCCTTCTGCTTGTTTGGGGTTTTTTAAAATTCTTTGTTTTCTAGATTCTTGTGCACAGGAGCCTGGATAACTGATTTGAAACTTCTTTTCTTTTTCAGTGTATGCATTTGATGCTATATATTTTCCTTTCAGCTCTGCTGCTTTAGTTGTGCCTCACAAACTTTGATTTCTTGTATTTATCAGTTCAGTGGATTTTTCATTTCCCTTAAAACTTCTTCCTTTAACTGTGGGTTATACAGTAGTGGGTTTAATATCCAAGTGTTTGGAGATTTTCCTGTTATCCTGCGGTTTTCTGGTTTGATTCCATTGTGGTCAGAGAACACATGCTATATATATCATTTCTTTTTTTTTTTTTTTTTTAAAGATTTTATTTATTTATTCATTTATCCCCCCCTTGCTGCCTGTGCTCGCCGGGTCAGCCAACCACGCCGTGCGGGCGGGCCTGCCCCCACCAGGAGGCCCTGGGAACCGAACCCAGGGCCTCCCATATGGCAAACGGGAGCCCCACTGATTGAGCCACAGCCGCTTCCCTGTATCATTTCAATTTTTACAAATTTGTTGGGGTTTTTTTTATGGTCAAAGATAGAGTTTATCTTGGTGTATGTCCATGGGCTCTTGAGAAGAATCTATTGTTTTTGTTGGTAGTATAAATGTTGACTAGAGGGAGGCGGCTGTGGCTCAATCAGTGGGGCTCCCGTTTACCATATGGGAGGCCCTGGGTTCAGTTCCCGGGGCCTCCTGGTGAAGGCAAGCCCGCCCGCACGGCGTGGTTGGCTGACCCGGCGAGCACAGGCAGCAAGGGGGGGATAAATGAATAAATAAATAAAATCTTTAAAAAAAAAAAAAAATATTGACTAGAGGGAAACGGATGTGGCTCTAGAGGTTTGGTGTCCGTCTACCATATGGAGAGACCGGGGTTCGATCCCCAGTACCTCTCTGTAAAAAAAAAAAAAAAAAAATGTTGACTAGATGCTGTTGGTTGATTGTGTTGGGTTTTCCGTCCAGTTGTTCAGTTAATTGCTGAGAGAATGCGTATATCTACTTAGAGCAAATATTGGTGTGTTAGAACTTAGGTCCGCCATGTTTATTTGTTTGTTTGTTTTGTTTTCTATTCTATTTCTATTTCAGGGAGAGCCGACGTGGCTCAGTGTTGAGCGCTGGCCTCCCACATATAAGGTCTGGGGTTCAATCCCCAGCCTTGGTACCTCAAATAAAATTAAATTTAATTAAAAAAAACATATATATATAGATATATTCTATTTTTCATTTCTGTTTTCTTTTTCCAGCTTTCCTGTGGCCTCTTTGAACATTTTTTAGAATTCCATTTTGATTGATCTATAGTGTTTTTGAGTATATCTCATTATGTACATTTTTCATAGTTGCTCTAGATATTACACTGTATATATAGAATTTAACCACAGGTTGCTGATGTCATCATTTTGCCAGCATGAGTGAACTACAGAAACATTACTTTCTTGTACATCCCTTTGCCGTCCCCTATTTATCATATAATTGACTTAAATATTTCCTTTATGTGCATTTAGAATCATATCAGACAACACTATAATTTTTGCTTAAATAGTGAAAAACAATTTAGAAAACTCAAGAAAAAAGGAAGGCCTAATGTATTTATCCATTCTTCAGCTAACCGTGTCCTTTCTTCCTTCCTAATGCTCCAGAGTTCCTTTATGCTCAGAAACTTCCTTTAGCCGTTTTTTTAGGAGAGGTCTGTTGGTGACAAATTCTCTTAGTTTTTTTCCTCTGAGACTACTTTGATTTCCACTTCATTTTTGAAGGATATTTTCACTGGATATAGGATTCTGGGTTGAGAGTTCTTTTCTTTCAGCATTTGAAAAACATTATGTCACTTTTTCTGGCCTCTGTTGTTTCTGAGGAGAGATCTGCTGTTAAATGGATCGTTTTCCCCTGTTGAAAATCCGTTGTTTTTATCAGCTGCTTTCGCAATTTATAAATTTTCTTTTGTTTACGGAAGTTTAATTTTGATGTTTTTGATGTATCAGTTAGTGTTCTCCAGAGAAACAGAACCCACAGCCTGTGTGTGGAATATATGGTTTATTTTCAGGAATTGGCTCGTGATTGTGGAGGATGGCGAGTCCGCGATCCACAGGCAGGCAGGGATTCTGGTAGGAGGAGCTCCACAGGCAG
>JAKSZT010054281.1:21846336-21857432 GCA_026826555.1 Tolypeutes matacus
GGGCAGGGGTGGACAGGGGTGGACAGCGCCCGCGGGAGGCCGGGGGCCGGGCCAGGGCCGGGCAGCGGAAGCAGCTGGAGGGACTGAGGCCGCCGCCGGCTGTGCAGCCGTCACGATTTGCAAGCCGTGAAGCATATGGGGCCTCAAGGAAAACAAGTTTTTCAAAGTCTCCCCAAATCTGCCTGAGTGGTGGCTCTTACAGAGGTGGGTTTGAGCCCAAAATGACAAAGCGGGAAGCAGCATTACTACCAGGTGGAACTCCTGCCAAGAAAGGGAAATTAAGAGACGCTCCTCGATGCAGTATGCTCCTAAATCACCCAGACAAGGGAGGATCTCCTTATTTAGGAGTCACGGTCAATGAAGCCAAAGATTTCCTAGAAGGTCAAGCTAAGAAATGAAGTAAATGTATGATGGATTTTAAGTTCATGTAAATTTATGTATATGATTACCAACTTTTTATAGTGCCTCAAAGCTGTAATTTTTAAGGGAAAAAAACACTGAATTAACATGTAAGCCAAATATCAAAAATACTTAAATGTGAAAAGGTAATTCAACATTTTTATTTTCATTTTCACAAAATATTCAGTTGCCACTTTTTTTCTCTGTAATTATAACAAAGATTTCATTAAATTTTATAATCATAGATTAAGAAGAAATTCACAGAACCTGTTTTGAAGTTAATTTTCATGGTCTCTTTTTTATCTTTCAGATTTTTTGTTTAAGTTCTTGGTTATTGGAAATGCAGGAACTGGCAAGTCCTGCTTACTTCATCAGTTTATTGAAAAAAAATGTAAGTGACATAAAATGGTCAGTCTTTGATGCATGTCTTGCTCTGAGAATATTTTCTTGGCCAGATTAGTTTATAGCAAAACTTCAAAATATTTTCTCAGGGAAAAAAAGTCATTTGAAAGTGCTTTGAAATAACATTGAAAATCCATGTTGTTAAACTTGTATACTACTTTCGCTGAGTCTTTCTTGAGTTTCCACTTCAGTTTTATAGTTAAGAATACTGTACATTTTACAGGTGCGTCAGCTGACAGCAGAGGAATTCTCTGGCAGGAATTCCATTTCCTGACAGGGAGACACCACAGAAGCCCTAATAGCACATCTAGGACAAAATAATACTGTTTGGCTCTCACAGTAGCCTTGCATTACAGTTAAGGCAGTTACTGTCATCGATTCTATTTTTACCGGTGGGACAACAAACAGCGAGCGGTCTGGGGAAGTCGGTTGCATGCTCCTGAGACAGTCACCTAGTGATTGGTAGATTAGAAACCAGGACTTTTGACCACAGCGCCCATCTTTTGCCATTCACTTGTACTGTTTTATAAAGGAGGTTAAATTTTTTATTCCAAACTCTGTTAGACATTGGGGGACTGTGAAGGACTAAAGATTTGAAAGGCCCTAAAAATAAACAGTGCTCTTATAATAACAAAAAGAACTGTGGAGCATCACCTATTTACTGACTGTTGGATGAAGGCTCAGAACAATTAATTTGATTTAATGAAGTGCTACGTAAGAAGGATGCGTAAGGTGCCTTAGATGGTGGGTGAAAGAGGGAAAGAGGCGGTGTAGGGTATTTGAGGAAAAACAAAATGCTAGAAATGTATTCTGCTCCTTCCGTTTTCATCAGTGGAAGAGCATAATACTCCTCTACCAGTTGGAGCCTCTGTTTCGTGACTTCGACCCAGGGTGGGTTAGTGACAGACTTAGTTCTTAGTGAATTTAACAAGTACCCACTTTCATGACAAGTTGCCGAGACTTTGTACAGTCTCAGAGGATAATAGCCCAAGGATGCCGCTTCCCCATCATTCTCTCCTCGAGGAAAGCTTCCCTTAGACAGCCCCCCCCCCAAGTGTGGTCAGCTTCCGTGTCTTACAGTGATGATGAGAGAAGTCTCCTTTTATTTCCCTCGTGGCAGTGACATAATCGGGGTCTCCTGAGCTTCATTCATCTCCCTTTGAAGGCTTTTTCCCATCCTTTGCCTGGTACCTGAGTTCTGGCGGAATGCGCATACAGGTTCTCGCCTGTCTGGGCATGAGACACGCTGGTATGGTCCGGTTCAGCCTTTGATCCCCTTCAGTTCCCAGAAGACAGTAAAGACAACGGGCAAATGGCTTCCCTGATTTTGTCCTACAGTTATAAAATCTAAACCAGTCAGTGGAATAACTGTGATCGCTGATCTTAGCTTTTCCTTTCATCACCACAGAAATTTTCTTTAAATAAATACTGTATGATTGTGTTACTATGAACCAAATATATTGTGTAACATATTGTTTGATTTTAAAAATTTTATATGTATCTAGTACATTTAATTAAGAAATGTATGTATGTATTCGAAATAAATAAATAACTTGGGCTCGTCAAACTACACATTTTGCCTGCCCCCGTGCCCGTTCACACAGATGGTATTGACTGCCAGAGAATTCCTTCCGAGTCATTTCCATACAGCACTGACGTTCCTGAAATTCAACAGCTGTAATACGCAGAGAGGTTTTTGTTTGGGAATTTTTTTTTTTTTTCTTTTGGGCCCCATCTTTTCCTCCTTTTCTTTTCATCTTTGGTATCAAGTTTCTTTGGTGGGCCACCCAGCTTTTCCTTCCTTTCACTTTTATTTCTCCAGGATACTTACCCATGCAGAGTCGAAACTCTCAGCACCTCATTATTGATCGAGTTGTGAATCTGTAGCTGGGCGATTAAGCCTTTCAAGCTGGTACATTAGTGTTTTGTCCGTCCATCATTTGTGGGTACCTGGATAGTGGCCAATGATGAGGTTTCGAAACGGCATGGACACTTCAAAGCCTGGGCTTTAAAATTTACCTGAGTTTTGAGAAAAAAACATTATTGTCTCTTTGGGATTAGAGACTAGTTTCTCTTTGCAGCAGTGACTCCTCCTGATCAGCTGACTGTTGTGGAAATGAATGGCTAAGGTAAATTATGTTTCAGTGTTGCTTGTTAAATCTGTAAGCTTGTTTCCTTAATGTTCTAAAATTAAGTATCTTTTTCTTTTTTAGTCAAAGATGATTCAAATCATACAATAGGAGTGGAATTTGGCTCAAAGATAATAAATGTTGGTGGTAAATATGTAAAGTTACAGATTTGGGATACAGCAGGACAAGAACGATTCAGGTAGAGTTTTCTCTAACTTAAAATAATTGCAAATTGGATTTGATATAATTAATTATAGTCTCTTAATGTATAGGGTTCCCCCTACTCCCCATCTCCCCTCACCCCACCCCTTTGCACTGATTTCAGAAACTTCACCTCTGGAAGCTTTCATTGATAAGACATCTAAATGTCAGTTTGGCTCCACACAGCATTGATTTACAAATATATTAGAATCATGGAGTGAATGTATCCTAATTTAGAGGCTAACTTATTCTTTGGGAATTGGGAGGCTATGGCAATGGCGCTGTATACTTTTAAATTAAAAGGCAGAGCAATAGTGCAGACTGTGTTTTCCCTATATTTCACCTTTGAAAGATACTTTTTAAAACTTCTTGTGGGATTTTGTGTCTTGAATTTTGCTTGTTTTCCATTAGCTGGAGCATATTCTGATAGTTGCTTTGCATTCCATAAAACACTCTCTCCTCCACTCTTTTTATAATAAGACCATACTAGATGCTTAGAGTGATGAGCCCAGACCAATGCAGAGCTTTAAAACATCAAAGATGAGGTTACCTGTCAGTGAGCTGTAGCCTCTAAAGCAAGAAAGTAGATCAGTGCTGTAGTTGTGCATTTTGCACACACACACACAAAATGAAAACAGCAGATATTCTGTTTCACAGTTCAGTTGAATAAAGCTCATCCCTCCGCAAGCATTTTACTTAACTAGTGTTGGGTATGTGATGTATATTAAGTGCTCCATAGTTCACTTCGAAAATATTCTGTGACCATCTCTCATCACACTCACTCTTCTGGAAGTGCTGATTAGGCATGGACTCAGTTCAGACATTTGTCTTTCCCTCCAGAGCCCCACTGAGATGACTGTAACATAGTAGAAATTACTTTATAATCACCCAGAGGCCCTGGCAAGCCATTGGTGGAGGAGGGAGAGGACACGTGGAGGCAGCATGTCGAGACAGCTCTTGGGAGATTTGCATGTGGAGCAACACAGACGATAGGACACTGAGAGGACTGTCGGCATGTCTTGTTTTTGTTTTTTTTTTAACATGGGAGATACCAGAGCAAATTTTATTTTGCTAATGGGAAAAAATCTAGCAAAGAGAGAAAGAGCCATAATGCAGCGGAGAAAGTGTATTATTTCTGCTTAAGTTTTATTTAACTTTTTTTTTTTTTTGGAGGTACTGGGAAGTAGGCACTCAACCACTGAGCTACACCTGCTCCCCTCTGCCTAAGTTTTTTTGTTTTTGGTGTTTTTTTTTAAAGATTTTATTCATCTATTCATTTATCCCCCCCCTGCTGCCCGCGCTCGCTGGGTCAGCTAACCAGGAGGCCCCGGGAACCGAACCCGGGGCCCCCCATATGGTAAACGGGAGCCCCACTGATTGAGCCACAGCCGCTTCCCTTGTTTTGTTTTTGTTTTTTTACCGGGAGGTCCTGGGGATCGAACCCGGGTCCCTCCATATGGGAGACGGACGCCCAACCAGCTGAGCCACATCCGTCCCCCTCTGCTTAAGTTTTAAAAGTGATGATTTTCAATTCCAGGGAAGATAAGGGGGGAAAATGGCATTTTTAAATACCACTGATAGGAACATAACGTGCATTTCTGGAAAGCAGTTTGGCAACATGTCCTAAGATACTTAAAAAGTTAATGCCTTTTCATTGGCTAGGAGGCAGGCAGAGTCATTGCTGATGGGTACAGGTTTCCTTTTGGGTTGATGAAAATGTTCTAAAATTAGATGGTGACGGTGGTTGCACAACCTTGCAAACATACTAAAAACCACTGAATTAGACAGTTTTAAAGGGTTAATTTATGGCACATGATTACCTATCAATAAAGCTGCTATAAAAGAAGTTCATAGCTTTTGACCCAGTCATTCCACTTAAAGGAGTCAGTTATCAGTGAGGACAAAGATTTGTGTCAGTGACATATATTTCAGCTTTACTTTATTGCATAAAAAATTGGAAACATCTTAAAATTCCAATTAGGGGAAGGCTTAAAAGACTAACGGTCTACACACGCACACAGAGATAGATGATGCAATCTTTTTAGAAGGTTTTAATGCTTTTTTGGTGATATAGGAAAACATGTCTATGTAAAAAGTGAAGAACAAAAGTTCCTAAAGCACATATGCCATGTACTTCCATGGTGTTTATATATATGTGAATTGGTTTTTGTTTGTTTTTTTAACAAATCAGTTTTATCGATACATGTTAATAAAGCACACAATTCATCCACAGTGTACAATCAGTGGTATTTGGTATAATCACATAGTTGTGCATGCATCACTTCAGTCATTATTAGAGCATTTTCATTATTTCAATAAAAATAAACAAAAAACAGACAAACAAGAAAAATCTTCACCTTTCAATCTCTGTTTCCCTTGCTGTACAGAGCTGCTATTTCTGGCTATTCTTGCACAGTTATTTATTAAGCAGTTTTATTGAGATATATTCTCATGCCATATAATCTACCCAAAGTGTATAATCGGCGGCTTTTAGTATAATCACAATGTTGTGCATCCATCACCACAAAAGTTTTTAGAATTACTTCATTACTCCAAAAAGAACAACTCCACCAGATATTTTTGAATCATTGATTTTTTTAAAGCAATGCTGTCCTTGTGGCTTAAAAAGCAAAAATAAGTGCCTTTCCATGGGAAGGCGTCTCGCTGGTAAGCAGTCTTGGCTGGTTGGAATCTTCCAGGTCTGTGACGAGAAGCTACTACCGAGGCGCCGCAGGGGCCCTCCTCGTGTACGACCTCACCAGGTAGGCGGCTCCTCCCTCGGCGCACCTCTCCGGGAGCGGGAGTCGGGGTGTGTGCGGAGGGCTTTAGCGGGCGGAGCAGTCCTCGGGGCTTGCTGCGTCTCCGGCGCCCTTTGGGGTGGAGGGCGGACGCGTGGTGTGTGCTGAGGTGCTGGAGTGCACGGTGGAGGTCGGGGCCGGCTCGGGGGGCTCCGTTCACGCCCCCGCGGGACTCAGACCGTCCGGCCCCCTTGTCCTTTGGGCGGGGATGGCGCTGTCCCCAGGAGGCCGTCGGGCCTCGGTAGACTTCTCAGTCCCCTCTGCCGAGCGCGGGAGCTGCGGCCGCGCGGGCCTGTTCAGATTGGTTCCACGAGAGCAACTCAGCGTGCGCTCCCGAGGCCCCCAGCCCCTGTGCGCGGCGCCAGCCCTGCCCGGCCGGGGCGCTGCGTCTTAGAGGGTCCGCGGGTGGCCCCGGGGCTTTCTGCGCAGACCTGCGCCCTGCGCTGCCGGGGGCCGCGGCCCTCCTGGTGCAAACCGGGGAGAACCACCAAGGAGCTGCTTTTTGGAAGCAAAAGGAAGCGCCGTTCCGCGCACCGGGTCACCTGGGCTGCTGGAACGCCGTCGCCGCGTCCCCTGCAGTGCGGAGCATGGCGCGGTTGACTGGAAAGGAGCTGCTGGTCTTATAAAGCTACACACATTATTCTCACAATCTTATCACGCAGCCGAGAAACCTACAATGCGCTTACTAATTGGTTAACAGATGCCAGAATGCTAGCAAGTCAAAACATCGTCATCATCCTCTGCGGCCACAAGAGGGACCTGGACGCAGAGCGCGAGGTCACCTTCCTCGAAGCCTCCAGGTTCGCGCAAGAAAACGGCAAGTGACCTTTTTCCTCTTACTTCCTTTCAAATGGCAGACGTGGAGGTAATGACATTTCTTTAAGTTTAGCACATCTACTGTCGTCGGTACATTGAGATAATATTGGGGAAGTGTGGAATCTTCCGTTATTTGTACTATAAATTTAGACTTACTTGGCATCTTTACAGTTGTTTGCATTCTATCTATGAAAGTTCTGATAATGATAAAAATGTATTAACGTGCTGTAATGACTTTTCATTTCAGGATCTTTGAGCACTGAGGTGTTGAGTTAAAGTGAACTTAATAACCATACTTTTAAAAGACCCTACCACACGAAGTCATCTTTTTTAAAAATGCAATTTGAAGTAAAGTTGGTGAAATATTAGTAATAAACAGAAGAGAAAGCAATAGACGAAACACTGGGCTTCTTTGCTCCATTTTACTTGGACTAAATTTAAGCCATTTGATTATAGCTGCCTTTAAACAAATGCCACTTAATTTCAAGGATGCTTAGAGGTAACCGCAAGATAAAGATTCAGGCATTTTCATATATGTGCAGCTGACCTTATTAAGCATTGTACATGTCTTCAGTATCAGCTCCCCCTTCTCAACCCAGTTCTGTCTCCTGCTAACCTATACTCTCTACCAGAGCTTCTTAACAGGGGGTCTGTGAGCTCAAACGGAAATTCAAAAACACATTCCTGTGGGGACGTGCTGGTGCAGGTGTGATATATTTATTAAGTAATACACAGTGTAGTGTGGGCTGAGTAAGGGGGCCGTGGAACAAGAAAGGTCAAGAACCCTGCTCTGTGGCTTAACACTATAGCTTACTCATCGTTCTCAGTTCACATCAGTGAGACCATCCAATATTCGTCCTTTTGTGTCTGGCTTATTTCGCTCAACATTATGTCCTCAAGGTTCATCCGTGTTGTCACGTGCTTCCCAGTTCATTTCTTCTTACAGCTGAGTAGTATCGCATCGTATGTATAGTCCACATTCTCTTCATCCGTGGGTAGAGTTGATGGTAGCGTATCTTAACGAGAATAACAGACACTGATGCTTTATAAATGTGACTGGCTGAAAGCGGGACTCTAGGGAGCTTAATGGTACTTGAGAGAGAGTTAGAGGATAATCTAGGGACTGTAGAACAGTGATTTTGGTGGTAGATGAGGATTGTGGTTGATAATATAAATTCAAGAATGTTGTTCTACTACAAGATTTTAAGAATATAGTGATACATGGGAAAAATACAACTAATGTAATTTATAGACTATAGTTAACAGTTATTGTAATATTTTTGTAGCAAAGGCAAAGAAGGTACTATATCAATGCTGAGGGTAAAAAAAGAATATGGGTTTAGTTTTATAAGATGTGAATATGAGCAAGCATTTTCCCCTTCATTTTCTTCATGTCACTTAACCAGTCCGAACACTGGAGAAACAATTTTTATTTTTAGGACTAAATGAGATAAATGTCCCTGGACAGAATTTTTTAGAGTAACACTTCCGTAATTTGTTAAGCTGCCTTTTGTCTGTTGTTTTATTTTTTGAAGTTGAAATAAAGTCCAAAAAAAAATTCAGACATTTAAAAATAATTTTACTGTTTAGAGCTGTAAAAAGAAATAGCAAAATAGAGTTCCTCTGGCTAAGAGACTTCAGAGGGAGTCAGGAGGTCTTTCTGGAGTTCCCAGGTTTCCGAGTCTGCAGAGCCTCCAGCAGCCCTGCCCCTCCAATCCCCAAGGACACCCAGGCACCAGAAACGCAGCCCCAGATAAAGAACCACCGCTCTAGCCTGATGGGCAGTCGGAGCACCCCAGGTCCCGCCCCACAGTCTTTTCCGCAAAACCCTTGCCTGAAGTGCCAAGGCAGGACACAGCTCGGCTGGCACCTGAATTTGCGCTTCCTGAATTGCAGATCTAAGACCCCGGATAAATGCCTTTGTTGCCTTGCAGCAAAGGTTATCTCTGTGTCGACAGAATAACCAAGAACTAGAATATCCTAGTGTCAGTATTCAGTTAGACTCCAGGGCTATCAAATTCTATTTTTACAAGTTTACTGGCTTTCTACTAAGAAAACAAACATGACAGGGAAGCATAAGCTATCACAAAAGTCTGTAAAGAAGCAATTTAGAAGTAGAGAAGCATAGACTATTAGAGATGTCATTTAATGGAATCTCATTTTTACAAGTTAAGAAGGTGGTTGCGCCTGCCTAAGCGTAGCAGGGAGAGCTGGCCTTCCTGCACTCGTGGACAGCGGAAGTGTGAGACCTCGGCAAGGTCAGAAAGGCCGATTGCAGCACGGTCCCCAGAAAGTGTCTCGGCGCTCGAAGGCTATGTTTGTGGTGGAGCCGAGATTATTTGGAGAAGGGAAGTACTCCATCCGAGGTCGTCCGCCCAGTCATTTTAACCCGCCTGCTGCTTTAGCCACTTAAGTGCCAGCATAGTGGTACTTACTCTTCACAAAAGGCTGGAATTCTAACATATTTTTAAAAATACATTGGCATATATTGATTTTTTATTTACAGAAATGTGTGGTTTAGATCATAATTTATACTCCACCTGCTATTTTAGGAGGATATTAAATGGGCTTTTAGTAATTCAAAAAGTACGATCGTCTTCTAAACATGGTTTTGTATTTTGTTTGATGTCAATTTTAGAGCTGATGTTTTTGGAAACAAGTGCACTAACAGGGGAGAATGTTGAAGAGGCCTTTGTACAGTGTGCAAGAAAAATACTTAACAAAATTGAATCAGGTAAAAAAGCTTTCCGTTAATACACTTTCCTTCTGCGTATCTTACTCTTGAGCTCAATAGGATCACTTTTTCATGTTTTCAGGAGGAATTTCATCAAAAATATTCTCTGCTTTTGCCACCCTAGAATTGCCACTTCTTGTTTCAAAGGCCGTGTCCATGTAGGTGAGGAAAACCTGCCCCTCTTGTCACACAGGTCTCCACAGCCCAGTAAAGGGGATAAACAAACCAGTTGAACCAAGTCTCAGGCAGGGTTTGCTTTCAGAGCCACAGCCTTTTGGGACCCATCACTCAAAGGGAGAAGAAATGGGCCTTAGCCGCCTCTTTCCGCGACCTCCTCGTTCTGTTGCACGCGTTGTCATCTGCTGTGGCTGAGTGACCAGTTAGGAAATGTGGAAGGGGTTATGATAAACCACATCGCATTGGTAGCTGACGACTGGGGCCCTCGTGGAGTGCTGTGGCCACGTGTGGTTTTTAGTTCTGGAGCTGACTGAGCCTGCACTGCAATTTGTCCTGCTATTGTTGTAAGCATCGCTTCAGTAAAAATAAATTGAAAATAAGTCCTAGTTTAGGCAGCTGACAAAGTACTGTGTAGTTGTCATTTATTAAAATAAATTTTTATTGAATATTACCAAAACTATATGTAGGCATTCACCTTTTTAATTACTTCATTCAAATATCTGACTGCCTAGTATTTGTCAGGTGCTGGGATACAAAAATGAATAAAACCACAGTCCTTACCCTCAACAAACTTTCATGGAATACAATCAAAAGACAATTATGGCGGAAGGCGCGAGTCGCCCGCTGGGCCTCTGGCCTTGGCGTCTCTAGCCCAGGCTCGCAGCTCCTGAGCACTGAGGGACTCCCAGTCTGGCTTTAAGGCATCGCGTCCACTGAAGGCTCATTGTGTCCAACCAGCCCAGAATTC
This sequence comes from Tolypeutes matacus, assembly GCA_026826555.1. Taxonomy (NCBI): domain Eukaryota; kingdom Metazoa; phylum Chordata; class Mammalia; order Cingulata; family Chlamyphoridae; genus Tolypeutes; species Tolypeutes matacus. The sequence goes on from JAKSZT010054281.1 coordinate 21,856,741, forward strand.
TGGTGGATCCAGATGCACAGGAGTTCAACAAGACTTAAGGCAAGTACCAGGATAGTCTTCTGGAAAATATTACACAAAAGGAGAATTCATAGCTGAAGCTGAAGCTCCATGATGATCCTCAAATCCAGTTCAGCGTCACCGCCATGCTGAGTTGTATGCAGAAGAGTGAAGCTAGTGACCCAAGAACATCTTCCTACCTATTTTTAGAACAAGTGATGACTGAGCTGCAATGAACACAAAACTTACTTTGTTCTAGAGTCTCCTGCAGTCTTGGCACATGAACAAAATGTGCAATGCAGAGAAAGTCAAGTCATTTAATACAACAGGAGAGAGTAGCAACTGAGCTCCACATCATTAATTTTGACAAATATTGAAGAAGTCTTAAAATATTTAGCTTAAAAAGGACTTCTCTCATATTTAAGTAAAATCATTTTGCCATAATTTTTCATTTCACACTTTCTGTGTAAAATCTTATTTGTACATAAAAGAGGCTTTCTTAATTTTTATGGACTCTTTATATGTAGCAATATTTTCATATTTTGCTGATTCATTCCTTCATCAATATCCATAAAAATTTACAATCAGATGATATTTCTCAGTAGGAATAGGCATACTGAATAAAGACTTAGGATTTATAAAATGATGCAAATAAATTCTAAATATAGCATCAGCAAAAAAAAAAAAAAAAAAAA
>JAKSZT010054281.1:21857832-21888592 GCA_026826555.1 Tolypeutes matacus
AAAAAAAAAAAAAAAAAAAAAAAAAACAATTATGGAGAGTGTGTGTGGCTCAGTGGTTGAGCACCTGCTTCCCAGGTACAAGGTCCTGGGTTCAATCCCCAGTACCTCCTTAAAAAAAAAAAAAGGCAGTTATGATATGGTGTGGTAGACATAGTAGTTTCGAGATGCACAGGATCTGACGGTAACACAAAGGGAATCCATCAGATGCACTAGAGAAAGGCTTAATAAGCTGAGAACAGCGGCAAAGCACCTGCTGGGGTGGGCAGTAGGAAGTCGTGGTGATCGCTATCAAGAACAGTTTTTTAGAATTCGGAAGGTGGAAGACAGCCAGCCATCAGCACAGACCAGGGGAGGCGAGAAAGAGTGAGAGGCTCGGCTTGGAGTGGGGTACGGGGGCCAGCATGAAGGAGGGTTTGTGTGGTGGGAGAAGAGTCAGCGTATTCCAGTGCTTAGAGGGGAGAAGGCTGGGCAGAGGGAATGAGGGAGGAAGCAGGTACTGGGCAAGTCCAGTCCAGGGCACAGATGGAAGGAGTGGATCTCAACAGAAAAAGGGCACTTTCTCCTTTTGTACTTTTTCAACCTGAAAAAAAATTACTAAACTTGGTATAAGAACTGTTATATTTCAAGACACTATAAGAAACATTTATCATTAAATTTGGTTCAGCGTTGCATATTAAGTTCAACGTGCGGCTTTGTTTAAATTTCCTTGCAACTTTTTCATCACATCCATAAATATAGATATAAGTAGACTCATGTAAAACCTTTTAAGATATACGTCTTCTGAAATAACATACCAAATTACATTTATGAGGATATAAAGTAGGGTTCTTAAGCAGTAATTTTTTTTTTATTTTTATTTTTTAATTGGCAATTCAGCCACATGGTTCAAAAACCTATTCCCCCCTTTTTTTTACACACAAGTGAGTGTACTGTAAACTGCTGCATCTTTGCCTTTTTCACGTACCATATCTGGAGAGCTTCCATCACACGCACACACACTCACTCTGAACGTGTGCAGGAAATGCCCGGCACGCCCCTGCCTGTGCTAGCGTTCTCTAACCAGGCTAGCTTGCGGGCTTGTGTCGTTGCCAGCATGCTGCTGTTGGCAACAGTGTCGCCGTAGATGGCCTCTCCTGTATCATTTCACATGTGTGTGAGCGTAGCTGTGGGATACGTTCCCACAAGTGGAATTGCTGGGTCAAAGCACAGAGCTAACGTTTGGAATAAAGGCCGTCCAGTTGCCTCCTACTGGGGTTGTAGCAATTTATAATCACCCTAGTAATGAATAAAAGGGCTTATTTCACTAAAGCCAAGCCAATGCACAGTGTGTTATCCTGTCTGGACTTTTGCCGATCTGATCTTTGAAAAATGGTATCTCTGTAGTTTTATTTAGTTTTAGATGTATTTTTTTCTCATCTTTTAATTATGGAAATCGACACAGTGAAACCTCAGCTTCTTCAAAGGTTATCAAGGAGTTCACTTTGTGCAGGGGCCGCAGTTGGTGCTGGAGATAACACAGACAACAAGAGGGCAAGAGGTGCCAAAAAGGACATGGTGTTTATTTGTGTGTGCATAACATGCGCACATAATTCCAAATGCAAAAACCACAAAAAGAGCCTGGAGTGAAAGGTCTCCTCCATCCCTGCCCCTTCCCTGTGCCCCACCCATGCTGAGTCACTGGAGGCCACTCTCTGGCACCTGCTCCTTAGGCATCCATCCCTCCCGAGGTGCAAGCAGGTGTGTGTGTGCAGGCTTCAGGGCTCCTCTGTGCTAAGACACTGGCATTATACACGCAGCGCTCTGCGTCCTTTTTTTTCCGCTTAGTATATTTCGAAGGTCCCAGAACCATAAAACTTTTTAAAAAGAGTTCTTGATTGGTCCTCAGGTGAACTGGATCCAGAAAGAATGGGCTCAGGCATTCAGTACGGAGACGCCGCCTTGAGGCAGCTCAGGTCGCCGCGGCGCGCCCAAGGGCAGGGGCCGCAGGAGTGCGGCTGCTAGGCGTGGCCAGCGCCCAGGTGAGTGACGGGCAGGTGGGCAGCGCCCCGTGCCCCTGATGGCTCGGCCTTTACTAACTGGGCTCCTCACACTGAACTTAGCTAGAGGAGCTGTTCCATTGCCTTTTGCAGCTAAATTACGAAAAGGAGCTGTGATGTAATTTAAGCTTAGATGTTCTGGCTGAAAGAATTTAAACTGTAGGAATGTCTTGTGCTGTTGTTAGAAAGAAAGGAAGGGTGTTCACAGAGGTAGAGATTCTCTTTCCTTTAAGTCAGTGAAGAGACTTTCTTGGTTAAGCTCTAACTGAATGTGCCTTTTGCTAAAACAGGAGGCTCATTTATAAAGTTTGCAAATGCAGATTTTTAACTTTTTAAAGCTTCCTCCTTTTTCCCATTACTGCAGTGGACTTTTTATTTATGGTCAAATTTATCTAATAGGCATAGGTAAGTATTAAATTAAAGATGGTAATATTCTCTAATTCCCTCTTGGGCTTTAAGTTACATTTATTTATACATTCATAATTATTTAGATAATTATCTAAATTGTTCTTAATATTTTTTTAGGTGTACATACAATGGTATTTGGGACACAATTGTTGGAGCTTGAAGAATCTGAAGTTTTTTTTACCACCATCTTTTTCTACTCTATGCAGAAGTAGATCTTTGTGGGGAAAAGTAATTTGGGGTATTATGCCAGCTAGTAGATGTGGCACAGCAAACTATATAATAAATCTAATTCAATGGACAATACCATTAGATGTATACATGTATGTACAAATTTCCTGTTCCATAATTTCCCTTCTGCCTTTAGTTTAAAACATGGCCATGTTCTGTATATACTGAAGCTCAGTGAGTCTCCTCAGCATGGTGTATGACATATGCTATGACATAGAATGTTGCACTACATGCGGTTTAATATTTTATTTTTTTTAATGATATGAACTAAAATTTGTTAATTGTGAGGTATACTTTTATCATCATGTCGATTATATTGCACAGATCGGTTATGTTTATGACCTGATATTCAAAGACTCTACTCTGGCATTGATGACCAGTGCGTTTCTTATTTAATTCTGTTTACCACAGTCTACGTAGTGTTTATGCGATCTACACTTGAAATACTAGGTCAGTAGTCATTCACTAACATACCAGAATAAAACGAAGAATGGAGTTTTTTCCACTAACTTGATACTGTCCTGCTCTGTTGATTTTGAAGCATCTTCGTCGAGCTCAACTCAGGAGACACACCTGTCGAGTGTCTGCTCGGTTCTAGGCCCTGGGACAGGCTTGGATTCCAGGACCTTAAGGAAGCAGCTCCATCTACTCCCAATGGTTGATAAAACGTGCCTTGGGTCCGTCCCGTTTGTTGATCTGGCCTCCCTGTGAGAAAATACATTGTTTGCTGTTATGCTTTTTCAGGAATTCGGAAGTTTAGCATCACTGCCTCTTCTTCAAGTCTTCTATTGTTTCATGTTAATTTTAAGAAAACTACTAAATTCAGTTACTACCGAAGGGACACCACTCATTAAGAAGTTTCTTTATAGCTTTGGCTAAATACTTACATGCCTTACCGCAGTCATCAAGTCGACTGGTTTTTAATTCATATGTCGAAGCATAATAGATATTGTATTACAAAGACTTGTTTTAACATTTTAAAATGTCAATACACAAAACACGTAATGGAAATTTGTTTGAAACTTGGAACGCAGTGTTATTTAATTCTGGAAGGCTAAAATCTAGTCCCTTTACATGTGCTCTTAAATGGCAGCTGCCTACCGGTGGGTCAGTGCACTTCGCCTTTAGTTAGCAGTTGCCTACTGCCTCTCGTTGCTTTGCTTTCACCAGCGAACCCTGGGAAGTGACTTTGATGAAAACATCTGTATGTATCTGTTTTAGGTATTTTTAAGTCTTTAACAGTTTTTTGCATGGGATGAGAGCATGTCTATCCAACAGATCAGTTTATTCAAGAGTAAGAATTTTTAAGGTAAGATGAATTTGGCTTATAAATGAGCCTGTTAATTGACGACAGGTGCCGCCTATCATTCACATCCTTTGACCAGTAAAAGCTGCAGAAGAACCAAACCATGGTGGACCTAACAATGGCTCTTGCCTTTAGGAAAAGTGAGGAGAGAAGATAATTTGGTTTTGCTCAGCCTAGTAATAATTATATACATTTATGCATTATGGATACATTTCCCTCAACTTACTGAGTTTTCAGGAAGCCTTTAATTTACGTTTCTAGAAAAGTGATTTTTCAGTCTTCCTGGAAAAAGATTTAAAATCCATTTAGCCTTAAGATTGAATTTATTCTTTTTACACTCCAGCATTTAAGTAAAAGTGGCATCACATGTTGGGAGTTGTTAATAGTGTTGTTGAAAACATATTATTTGTGTCTTGTGTAACATTTGTTGAAATCTAAAGAACATTGATTCTTAGCAGTTTAATAATATTCAGAGTAAAGAATCTGACGCTAAAATTAGAAATGTAGATGGTTTGTAATTCCTACTGTGACGCCGTAGGTGGGTCTTCATTTTCTGTCCTCTTTGCCCCTTTTTTGGAGGAGAGATTCAGAGGCATTTTAAACACCTGTTAATTTCTAGTAATTTTTTGTGCCAGTTTTGAAGTGAGTCTCTTTACTAATCAGTCTAACTATTCGTGTACATAGAAGCTGAGCTCGTCCCATTTGTAACTTGGTTACTTCCTAATTGCATTAACTTCCTTAAAGAGTCATTTTTAGGATGTTAGAGGAATTTATCTGAGAACGCTAGACTTACCAGTTGTGGTAAGACAGGTGGCTAAGTTGCCAGCTCCCATCCTCCAAGGTTAAAAAGTACTGCTTAGGGGGCACATGTAGCTCAAGTGGTTGAGCACCTGCCTCCCATGTATGAGGTCCTGGGTTTGATCCCCAGTACTTCATTAAAAAATAAAAATTAAAAAAAAAAATACTGCTTACTGGTAGGAAAGAATGTAATTAGGGTATCTTTTTCTTTTAAAATAGTGTTGCTGTACTTTTTAATTTGTTAGTATGGGAAATTTTCACACATACAAATATAGAGAAAATAATACAATGAGTCACTGTATCGGCTAGCTTCAACGATTACCAGCATTGTGCAAATCTTGTATTCCCTATCTTCATTCCACTTCTTTTATGCTGTAGTATTTGAAAATATCCAAAGCATCTGTCCTTTCACCCAAAAATAGTTCAGTATGTATTTCCTACTGATAAGAATATCCTTTCCCCCCCCCCCACTTTATGTGATTACCCTATGATTGGGAACTTTTTAAAAAGGACATTGTTACACAGCCAAGAATGGTTATGTTTTTTCTTATCTTGCAATTTTATAAAGCTGGTCTTGGGTATGTATTGAAAAAGCTCAGTGCGCTTCTTTAGCGCAGTATTGCAGGAAGCAGTTTCCCAGCATGTGTCCAGCTGTAGCAGAAGTGCTGTCCGCAGCCCAGAGGGGCCGGACAGGCAGACCAGGCCGCCAGCTGCTGTCCACAGCCAAAGGGGCTTCTGAGCCCCTGGCGCGCTCGCCGTGCTGGGCGCTAGCAGTGTCGTTACTGGTGTAGGAACACGAGGTGTTTCATCTAAACCTTCTCCACATGCCTGTTTGCTGCTGTGAAGAATGTGTTTCATTGTAGAGAAACACTTAACGCCGACACATGCACCCTGGCCCCTCAGGCTAACCAGCTGTGAGGCAGGAGTTGAGTCATACCAGAAACGGGCAGAAATCACAGTGCCTTCCTCATGCGAGAGCGTGTTGCCATTAAACTGCTGCCGGGACCTGGATGAAAGATGGGAAGGCTGTGCTCTACAACTCCTTTCTCCAACTTCTGCTGGAAAGTGTACTTTCATTTTTAAAGATAAGTAGAATGAGGGAAAAAACGTGCTAAATCTCGAGATGTTACGTTCCAAACTGTCACGGAGACCATTATGTTCATTAAGTATTGAAGGCTCTGTTAACAGTTACAGGAGGGGGAAGCAGATGCGGCTCAAGCGATTGGGCTCCCACCTACCACATGGGAGGCCCCTGGTTCGGTTCCCGGTGCCTCCTAAAGAAGACCAGCAAGCTAGAGTGACAGGCAGGCGTGACAAGCTGATGCAACAAGAGACACGAAGAAAAAACATAATGAGAGACACAACAAAGCAGGGAGCAGAGGTTCCCAGTGCCTCCTAAAGAAGATGAGCAAGACAGCAAGCTGAGGTAACATGAGGACACAAGAAGAAAAACATAATGAGAGACACAACAAAGGAGGGAACAGAGGTGGCTCAAGTGATTAGGCACCTCCCTCCCACATCAGAGGTCCCGGGTTTGGTTCCTGGTGCCTCCTAAAGAAACAAGGAATCAGAACAGACATAGCAAGTGCAAACATCGAGGGGATGGGGAGAGAGAAATCTTTTTTAAAAATAATAATACATGAGGGTAAAATGCCAGTTTCTGTATTTGGTGGGTAGCCCTCAGATTTTATTTTACATTGAATAGGAAGTTTTCTAATATGATTACTTCAGAGTAGGTCTACCACATTATTCCCTTCTCTAGAAAAGCCGCATTGGTTTCTGTGGCTCTGAAAGTGCGTGCCCTGCCCTGGCACTGTCGTTTCCTGGGGAAATGGTGGTTTCGCAGGCCCTCGTCTGCGGGCCTGGCCTGCCCTGTGCCTCTTCACCCCTGCTGCTCCCCACGCCCGCTGCCAGGGGCCGTCGACCCCTGTGGGGCGCGGGCTCGACGCTCTCCCCATGCTCCTCTGTGGCGTTGAGCCCACTGACCTTGGCGTTGCCCTTGTCTCCTACCCCAGGCTGAGGCCTGCTGGGGGCCTCACGTGCCTGTCGGGAGGACAGATGACCAGTCAGGCGTGTCCCCAGGTCTTTCTACAGAAACCCAGACTGGGGAGTGGAAAAGCACCTGATTCACTGGTCCATGCAAGAAATCTTCAGCGTGATCCCCAGACGTGGTCGTGAGGTCCTGCTAGAACCTTCCTGCGGGGAGTGGAGGCAGCGGGTCAGTAATTCCCAGAGCAGCTGCTGGCCGCAGGACAGCGTTACCCAGTTACCTTGTTTTGTTGTTGTTGTTTAGTAATAATTTTTAAAAGATACTTAGATTACATGAATGTTACACAAAAACGACAGGGACTCCCATGTGCCCCGCTCCCGCACCCTCCTGCGTAAGCATCTTCCATCAGCGCGGCACATTCCCTGCAATGGACACACACAGCCCGGGGCTCTGCCCCTGAGCACGGGCCCCAGTTCACACTGTGGAGCACGCTCTCTGCACACAGCTCTGCGTAGAGGACAGCGGCCACAGACCCACAGACGTTTAGGGGTGTGGGCTCCAATGTTCGGGGGGCGGGTTGTTTGGGTCAGTGTTCCTTGTGAACTGTTTCTCTGCTGCTCACGGCACGGCCTGTGGGCAAGCCAGTGAAGGCTGCTGCATTCCCCACCTTAGTGGAAAGCTGCACTAGTGCAAAATTAGGTGCAACTGAGGAGATGATTGTTGGCATCTGCCTTGAGGCCGAGGCCTGTGCCAGCCGGCGTGGCACGTGACGTGGCTCCTCCACGCCTGGGGATGAGGTGTGTGGGTCAGTCTGCTCTCTCACTTCTGCATGCTTGCTCGCATTGACCAGTCCCCGCGCTGATGCGGAACCCAGAGCTGGGATTGCCCTGGAGGTCGGTAACACTGGCCACCTTTTCGAAGGAACATAGGAATGGGAAATCATACTTGTCCTACCCCAATTCTAAAAGAGCAAATGATTCCATCTAAAACAATCTGTGCAACGAGTTGCACATTTGTACCTGGAGAAATCCCACTGCAGATTTTTACAGTTGCCAGGTGCTCCTTCGGCTGTTTGCTGTTTTTAACCTCTTGTCAAAGTGGAGAATTTAATGCCCACTTTCTTTGAAAAGAATTATAGGAGAAATTACTGGACAGTTTTTAGATTAACAAGAACCTCATTTTTATGCTTGCAATTGAAATGCCTGTAACAATGAAACCTCGGAGGGGCACAGCATTTCTCATAGCTTAAAGTATTCTCACACTGAGCATCTAAATTACCTTTCAAGGTAGCCGCTACAGAGATCCTGCGCATCTCACAACTGAGGGGGGTCCTGGGTGGGGGGCCGGGGGGTGCACAGCAAAGTGGGGCAGGTGCAGGGATGCCTGTTTACGGGAATCTCTTAGCGTCAACGTTTTATTATGAAAATCTGAAACATAAATGTCTCTTAGAATTTTAAGAACTATAAACAGTTCTTAAATTGCAACTGGTGTTCTTTTTTCCATTTTTAAAATGCCTTTAGTGCTAGGTTGTTAGAGGTGGGGAATAAGTTGACTTCATCACTGTGAAACTACGTTTTGATTTTTTTTTTTTTAACTTGCACGTTTAACAGCTTGCTTTCTTGACCCTGCCCTCGGTCACCTGAAACGAGGAGTCTAGAGTGCGTGCTGGTCGCTTGTCCCAATCTGCCTGTTCGTGGCCTCTAAGGCTGCCCAGGGCTTGACGGGGCTGTAAAGGTAGGAGAGTGCCCGTGGGGCCGGGGGCTCGGGCCGAGGCTCACCCACCGCGCCTGCTGAGCTCCCCCGGCCTGCTGCCCCTCAGTTCCCTTTGTTTACTCCTTAGATGGAGAGAAAGCTCGCTGTTTGCCCCGGGCTTTGCCCTCCCCTCCACTTCCAGGGCCCTGAGCTGGCTTTCCAGCGTCTCGGCGTCTTGCCGCAGTTGTCGAGTTGCTCGCTGCTGGGTGACATTGCGTAGCCCCGGACTTGTGGAGCTGGGCTCGCTGCACGGGCTCGGCAGGCGGCACGAGAGCCACGCGGGCGGGCGTCAGGGCCCGTGGGCGCCAGCGGGGCCGCCCTGGCACGCGGAGGAGGCGGGTGGCTCTGAGATGCGGTCGGTGCCTGGGGAGGCTGCTCACGGCCTGACCGCGCCGAGGCCCGTCCCGCACGCCCGTCTCCTCTGTCTCCCGCGTACGGTGGGGGGACGGTGTGCCGTGAAGTGACAGAGCAGAGCCAAGGAACTTGAGGAGGGGGATGGAGAAAGCAAAGGCACTCTCAGTGTCAGCGAGGTCAAAGTGCCCTCCAAGGGACGGGGAGGTATCGATTTAGACACTGTTTAAATCCATCTAAGGTTCAGTTTGCGTTTAACTTTGTCCATAAATGCTGCGGGATCGCCTTATCCTGGGAAGAGCAGTCGCACAGGCTCTGCAGCCTAGCTGTGAGGTGCATCGGCCCAGGGAGCCCCTGGGAAGAAAGTGGAGCAGGGAGCAAGTGAAAAAGCCAGGAGCCGGACAGCCTGAAATGAGACCTGGGCCTCGGGGGAAAGTGGGTTCCCGCTGCTTTCTAAAAAAAGGGGAACTGTAGACTTTCCTACTGGCATAACAGATTTGTTCTAAAATTAGTGTTCTCTGTACAGTGACAACACAGAATTTAGACCTTGCTATCCAAAAGTTTCAAGTCTTTAACATCGGACTAAGATGCTGTCCGCTGTGTTCAGGATGAGGACAGAGGCGGCAGCCCCATTTCCTTTCTCTTACATGCCAGATGGATCAGGCGTGGCAGATTCCCCCAACAGGACCCCAGGGGCCGTTATCAGGCTTAGGAAGCAAACATTGTACAATTGTACGTGGGAGGCATATCCTTGTTTTGAACACTGGCTGTTTTCCCCAGGCTTTTTTTTTTTTTAATGGCTAATAATTCTTAAATTTCAAACATCAAAGCATTATGAAAAGGTAAATGCTGAGGTCTCTCCATCACTCTACTCCGTTCAGAGTTTCTTGATGCAGATACAGATATTTTTATGTCCCTCTCTTTAAACGAAAGTTAACACAGTTTATACACTTTATCTTTTTTACACCCAAATTCTATCCTGGAGCTCTTTCCACATCTCAGTGTGTGGAGAGCTTTCTAATTCTTATTAAATGCTGTATAATTTTCCATGTGTGGATACACTATGGTTTTCTTGTTGAAGTTGGGTCATTTCCAATTCTCTGGTTCTTCTGAGGTAATTCCAAAATGATTTGATTAGCCCTAGCATTGTCAAATTCTCAGCCTCCACCCACATTCTCCTTCCTGCGTTTATCAGCTAGCTCCTTTCCACTTTAGCCTATCCAGACCACTGATGAAAGGATCAGTTCACCGAGTCACAGCATTCTTAAACACGAGTGCACCTAACAACAGAGCTTCAAAATACATGAAACAAACTCTGACAGATTTAAAAGGAAAAACAGGGAAATGATATGGCTCAAGCAATTGGGCTCCCGTCTACCATATAGGAGGTCCAGGGTTTGATTTCCGGGGCCTCCTGGTGAAAGGCGAGCTGGCCCAAGCAGAGAGCTGGCCCATGCAGGAGAGCTGGAGCAGCAAGATGACGCAACAAAGAGACACAGAGGAGAGAGAATAAGAGACGCAGCAGACCAGGGGCTGAGGTGGCGCAAGAGATTGAGCGCCTCTCTCCCACTCCAGAAGGTTCCAGGATCAGTTCCTGGTGCCACCTAAAGAGAAGACAAGCAGACACAGAAGAACGCACAGAGAGCAGACAGCGAGCGCAAAAAAATGGGGCAGGGAGGAAGAGATCTTTTTTAAAAAAAGGAAAAATAGTTTCATAATTATAGTTGGAGACTTCTACACTCCTATCAGTAACAGTATTAGGAGACAGAAAATCAGCAAGAAATAAAGAAATTTTTAAAAATTAAACAATAAATTTATTTATTTATTTATTTTTTTTTTTTTTTACCGGGAGGTCCCGGGGATCGAACCCCGGTCTCTCCATATGGTAGACGGACGCCGAACTTCTTAAGCCACATCCGTTTCCCTAAACAATAAATTTAAAAAGCCAGTGAGGATATAAAGGAACCAAACACCATCAAGTGGCTCTAATGGACATCTTATAGAACATGCCACCCAAAAACAGAACAGACATTCTTTCAGGTGCCCACGGAATGTTCACCATATCCTTACTTAAAAAATAAAAGCTGGGGTCGGATGTGGCTCAGCTGGTTCGGCGTCCGTCTCCCATATGGAGGGACCCGGGTTCAAAACCCGGGACCTCCCGGTAAAAAAAAAAAAAAAAAAAAGCTAACGTAGGCTGACTTCCATTTCTAGCAACTGAGGCAAGAGGGTCCCGGTGGGAAAATGTGGCCTGTGACTGAAGAGGAGACCCGTGTGGTGTTCGAGAAGATCTCAGAATACTCTGGGGAGAACCTCGTCGACAGGCCCCACAGCACCCGCTGTCTCAGGCTGCACAACGGCCAGGCGCGCTAGCGAGTGAGAAGACAAGCTGGTCTCGCTGGGGACCTGCTCTGGAGACTTCACTGAGACCCACAAGTTCCGGCTGCACCTCACAGCTCCCGATCGCCTTGTGCCAAGTACGAAGTGGGGGCAAAGCCTGGCGCAGAGCAGCCTTTCCTTGTGGGAACCACGTGTTGAAATCTGGTCTGGGTCCAATTACTGAAAATTCCTCTCAGCACCGGGGAGCGGTGGTGTCCTCCACGGCAGACACCCCTCTGGGTTTGGGGTGGCAGCAAAGTCTACACAAGACTGCAGGAGAGTAGATCCCAGGGCAACTGTGGCATGTCATCCAGCAGACCTTGGGGATGTGTGCGGCCCGAAGAAACGCTGAGTTAAAATGGAGTCATCGCAGGACTCGGCTACGCGGACAGGCCTGGGTTTGTTTCCTGTGTCTGTGCAGGTTCCACCACGGTGTTTGTCGACACTGTAACCTCTCCAGGGACGCCTTAGTTTAATATTCTGTTGATATTATAAGTATATATAATATGTAGTTATATATATTATCATAAGGCTGGATTCTTACTATACAGAAATGACTGAAATCGGAGTTTGTGTTTGTGACCCGGTAGAGTGCCGTGTTTTATATTAGAATCAGAGGCTGCTTGTTCCGAGTTACAGGTTCTAAACTGCTGGAACTAGGGATGAGAATAGCTTACTGTTATCTGTAACAACTTGCCAAGCTCACGATAACGCAATGGATTTTCTATGTTATTTATTAATATTGTGAAAGAAAGATATTGCCCTATCAGAACCCTAGGCCGTATCTGAGAATTTACAGATGAGATTAAGCTAAATAACAAGAGCAACTTACTGGTTTTTTGGTTGGTTTTTGTTTTTGTTTTTCAATTTTTATTCCCCGCTCCAAGGTGGCTCCCTTGTCTGTCTGCTCGTTGTCTGCTCATCTTTAGGAACCAAACCCGGGACCTCCCATGTGGGAGGCGGGCGCCCAACTGCTTGGGCCACACCCACTCCCCGCATTCTGCTGTTTTTCCGCGTGGTAAGTGCTGTGCGGTGGTGGGGGGAGCCCTGGATTCAAGCCTCAGTTCTACAGTTTACCAGTTTTATGACCTGGGATGAATCAGACAGTTTTTGTAAGCTTCGTTTTCTACTTCTGTGAAAAACAGCTTTAACTGTCTACCTAAGAATGGTTTCCAAAATTAGAGATCCATAATGGTCAAGCACCTAGCACAGAACCTGGCAAATGACGGGTGTTCAAGAAATGGTAAGATTATTATTTTTATAGTGCATGTTCTGACTATTTCCATTACTAAGAATAGGGTTTTATGAATATAATTTGGTTATATCTTGGTTTTTATATGCTGTTGATCTTTTTTTCTTGTATGCTATGATCCCAGGCTGAAATTTTTTTTCATCATTTTCTCTTAATGAGCTGTTATTTATCTGGCTGGATTGAACAAAAGGCAGTAGTCAGAGACCCTAAAATAATAATTCAGCTTCTTCCTTCCCTATGCCTCCAAAATTTCTTTTTAGAATTAAAATATTTTTTTAAAATTTGAAAACTTTATAGACAAAAATCCCCAAAATTACCTGTGTTGTAAAACAATTTATTTGATAAGTATACTGATTATTAGGAGGTACCGGGGATTGAACCCAGTACATGGGAAGCAGGCGCTCAACCACTGAGCTACATCTGCTCCCAATGAGATGGTTTTTTCATTTGTTTTGAGGAGGTACTGGGGATTAAACCTGGGACCTTGTACATGGAAAGCAGCTGCTCAATCATTTGAGCTACATCCATTCCCCTACTGATTTTTTTTTTTTTTAAGATTTTATTTCTCACCCCTCCCCCCGGTTGTTTGCGCTCACTGTCAGCTCTCTGTGTCTGGTCGTCATCTTTTTAGGAGGCACCAGGAACTGAACCTGGGACCTCCCATGTGGGAGGGAGGTACCCAATCACTTGAGCCACCTCCACTCCCTGCTTGTTGTGTCTCTCACTGTATTTCTGCCTTGCATCTCCTCGTTGCGTCATCTTATTGCGTCAACTCGCCATGCCAGCCCTTCACCTCAACTTGCTGTCTTGCTCTACTTCTTTAGGAGGTACTGGGAACTGAACATGGGACCTCCCGTGTGGTAGGCGGGCACCCAACTGCTTGAGCCACATCCGCTTCCCCTGATAATTTTTAATTGCAAAGGTGATGCCTCTAAAAATTAAACATTTTTCAGATGCAAAAATTCTAAAACTTTAAAGTTAAAAAAATGAATCACAAAAGTATTTTGTCTGGCCGTAATTGGATTAAATTAGATCTCAGTAACAGAAAGTTAACCGGAAAATCTCAGAACACTTGGAAATTAAACATACTTATAAATACTCCCACAGTCAAGGAAGAGGTCTCAAGAGAAACTAGAAAATACTTGTAACTAAAAGAAAAAGAGAAAACATCAAAATTTGTGGACACAGCTAAAGCAGTGTTTAGAGGGATATTTATAGCTAAATGTCGAATGCTTATATTAAGAAAAAAAGCCTCATATCAAAAATCTAAAATTCTACTTTAACTAGAAAATGAGCAAAATAAACCCAAATCAGATAGAAGGAAAAAGAGCAGAAATTAATGAAATTGGAAAAAAATAGAGGCAATTACTGGAACCAAAAGCTGGTTCTTTGTAAAGATCAATAAAATTGATAAACCTGTAGCAAGATTGAGGTAAAAAGAAGATATACATTATCAATACCAGGAATGGTATGTGATTTTTATCTCATCTTGCATTTCCCTGATTATTAGTGAAGTTCTTTTTCATGCTTATCAGTCAATTTTATTTCTTTGATGAATGGCCTGTTTATGTGCTTTGCCCAAACTTTTACTTTTAAAATTACTTTGGAAAAAAATCTAGGAAAGTGCACTGCCCTTTTTTAGTGAGTTTCTTGTTGACTTGTTAGGACCTCTTCTATCACGGATAGTAATCTTCTGTTAAATATGTTGCACATTACTGTGTCGCTGCTTAACTTTATGCTTTGTCTTATAGAAAGTATTAATTTTCATAGTCAAACGTCAACTTTTTCCTTAGACTCAGGACTTTGGTCATCTTTAGAAAGACTCACTCTGAAAGTATAAAACATTCTCTCTTCTTCCAGTGTTTCTTATAACTCTTGCCTTTTGCTTTTAGCGCTTTAATCCAACTGTAATTAATATTTTCATGAATATGAAGTAACAAACCAGCCTTTTTTAAAAAATCAAATGGACCTAACACCCTTCAGTGAAGTTATTAGTGACATAAAGTGCCACATTGTATTTTTTCATCAATTGCCATAGATACATGGGAAGGTTTCTAGCTGCTGCTCTTTTACTTCCTCTTGTATCTTTTCTTAAAGCAGTTTTATTGAGATAGATACACATGCCATACAATCTATCCAAAGTGCACACTCAGTGGTTTTGGTATAAGCAGCGTCGTGCCTTCGTCACCACACATGCTGCTGTGGTGTGCGTCAGTTTGTCTGCACCTAAATCCATAACACGGTTTATTACAATTTTGCCGTCTTTTAACATCTGGTAGAGCAAATCTCCTGCACCCCACCCCCCTTGTTTTTTGCTTTTCTTGGCTATTTTCTTTTTTATATGAACTATCGAGTGAGCTTGTCAAATCCTGTTTTAAAATTGTTTGAAACTTTTATTGAACTGCATTGAATATACTGACTGGTTTGCGGAAGAATGACATATCTATAATGTTGATTCTTTCTATCCACAAACCTAGTATGTCTCCATTTGGGTTGGTCTTTTATTTATTTCAGTAAAGTTTTAAAGTTTTTATCTAAAAGGCAGTATACATTGCTGGTTTTCCTTTTTCCCTCCATCAAACTGTCCAGATGGCTTCTTTTTGGTATTTGTCTTCCGTCTAAAGAAGCTTCTTAGCATGTCTTCTATTATTTTTTTTATCCCCCCACCCTTGCCGCTTGTGCTTGTTGTGTCCATTCACTGCATGTTTTTCTGTGTCTGCGTGTCTCCCTTTGTTGCGTCATTTTGCTGCACTAGCTCTCCGTGCCGTGCGGGCCGTCAGCTCTCTGCGCCGCGCAGGGCTGGCTCACCTTCACCAGGAGGCCTCGGGAATCGAACCCGGGGCCTCCTATATGGTAGGCAGGAGCCCAACCACTTGAGCCACATCCGCTTCCCAGCACGTCTGTTAGAGCAGGTCTGCTGGTGTGAATTCTTGGTTTTCCTTCATCCGAGATGTCTGTCTCACTGGATATAGACTTCTGAGCTGTCATTTTCTCTCAGCACCTTAGGAAAGGTGCCACTTCCTCCGGCCTCAGAGGTTTCTGGTGAGAAATGCACTGTCGTTCAGGCTGGTTGCCTGTAGGGAACGTGTCCCCTTTCTCTGGCAGCTTTGAGGACATCGTTTCGTTTTCAGGAGTCGATCACGACGTCCCTGCACACGGACCTCTGGGCTCATCGTTCTCGGGGTTCCCTCAGCTGCTGCAGTCTAGGCTTATGTCTTTCATCAGACTCGGGGGGCTTTTAGGCATTATCTCTTCAACGATTTCTTGAAGCACCGCACTCTTGTCCTTCCGTGACTCTCCCGGCACCTTCTGTCCTCGTCGCCTGGGCTCACAGGACTGCGTTTGTTTGGGTCTTTTTCCTCTCATTCAGACTGGATGCTTCCTACTCCTCTCCGGCCTCCCCCGCTCTCCAGGGAGCTGTTAGCGCCTTTCAGCTGCTCTCCTTAGATCCGAGGGACCCCAGGAGAAGGTGAGCCCCACCTGGCGGTGCTCGGCATGCGGGAACTGCAGGTCACGGCTCCTTTTCAGAGCCCGCCAAGCCGCGCCGCGTCCAGGTTTCGGTGGCAGCAGAGGGCAGCGTGTGTGCGCCACCTTACCCAGGCTCCCCGGAGGCCCTAAGCGGACAACCCAGCGAGGGCGCCGCGCCTCCTGGAAGATGCTCAGCAGCAGCCGGAGTTACATGCGGAAGCCAAGGTGGTGGTGCAGGGGCGCTCCCACTCTTCAGTCCCTACGTTTAAGCTGTTTTAAGTATTCACTATTACCTTCCTGACTCTAACAGCAAGACGTGAGGGCAAAGACTAGGAAAAAGGGTAGTTCTACTCAAAGCAGCTTTTCTAGTGGAGAATCCCTCCGAGTCAATGTGCTCACACGTTCTCCACATGCCCCTTGCACACCGCTCAGAACTGCCTCCCACACGAGAGACGCCTTGGCCTATGTTATCAACTTTACTGGCATTTTTCCAAGCAAATACAATGTTAACTAATGTAAAAAACAATCCATACTTGCTAGAAAACACAGCTCAGAAGCCCTGTGGCCTGATATAGAGACTGTTGGAGCCAGTCTTGCTGCTTCAGAATCTGAAAGTGGATCCAGCGCTCGAAGGAAGCTTGTATTCGTGTGGGGAGATTTTTCACAGTATAAAACAAACCCGCCAACATTGCTCTAAGGCCTTTGTTCAGGTGTCCTGGATTTCAGAATGGAAATAAGTACTGAGCTTTTCTTTTTTCCCACTTCACACTATCAGGCCTTCAAAGGGGCAAATTTGGGCCAAAAATCCAGACCTAGCTCATTGCATAGGGTCGGGTATTAGCATCCTCTCACCCTGAATAACTCC
This sequence comes from Tolypeutes matacus, assembly GCA_026826555.1. Classification (NCBI taxonomy): domain Eukaryota; kingdom Metazoa; phylum Chordata; class Mammalia; order Cingulata; family Chlamyphoridae; genus Tolypeutes; species Tolypeutes matacus. Next base: position 21,874,666 of record JAKSZT010054281.1, read on the forward strand.
CAGTTTGGCCTTTTGTACAAAAATCCATTTTCAAATGTAGATATTTGAATGACAGGTCATATTTTCAGTTTGTTTTGTTGGTTTGTTTTTTAGGAGGTGCTGGGGATTGAACCCAGGACCTTGTACATGGGAAGCTGATGCTCAACCCCTTGAGCTGCATCCACTCCCGATATTTTTAGGATCAATCTCAACATTATTGAACTGGCCACAAAACTGTGGTGAGGATCTCATGTGGGTCAGGCCATATAAATATCCTGAGCGCCATTTCACATCACGTCAGTGAGATGCCGAACGGTGAACTTAACCCAGGAGCACGGCTTTACTCCTGGCTGTACACGCGTCCTCACGGTCAACGCCCAGGATGGCATTAGCAGTTTAGAGGAGGAGAGTAAAACCTGGGAATCAAGCAGACATCCAGTAACTCAGTAGTCACGTTGCTTGCTCTCTTGCTTTCTGGAAATTTAGTTAGCTGAGGTAAGTAGGATGGCACTTTTTAAAGTTAAAAAATGTATATAAGAATTTTTTTTAAAATGTATAAGCAAGGGGAGCAGGTATAGTTCAGTGGTTGAGTACCTGCTTCCCATGTACGAGGTCCTGGGTTCCCTACCCAGTGCTTCCTTAAAAAAAAGTATAGATGTACTTAGAAATTGTATGGGGAATGGATGGATACATATAACCAGAGAGAGCAATTATTATGACACCTAAATAAGAGCAGTCTTTTAGGTTTTAAAAGACAGAAAAGAAATAGATGCCTATTTACTTCTGACTCACTTCAGTCCAACAGAATGCTAGAAGTTACTACTTCAAATTTCTAAGATTGCTCACCATGTAAAAAAGTAATAAACAAAAAGCATGTTTATGGAAATTGTTTTAATTAAGAACTTAAAACCAAAATTTTAAAAAATGTCTTACATAACTTATTTTGTTCTATATTTTAAATATCACTGGATTCTCAGTTTCAGACTTTTTCAACATGGTCATTTAAACTACCTCACGTTCAGTTTGTCCCAAGAATTAAGAACATGATTATAATCACATTAGTTACTAGGAGGAGGAGCAGAAAGTAGGCCATAGAATTGCTACAACATAAAACATTTTGGAGGTTCAAAAGGTGTAACAGCCACCCCTAAAAAAGGAAATAAAAGAGACCCTAACCAACAAAGGATTTGGATGTTGGAGGAGACTCACAACTAAGTCATACTGCGTCATTTGTTCATGCCCCTCCCACGCACTCTAAGAGTCGTGACCATTTATCCTCCACTTAAAAAGAAGGGGGAAAGGGCCCGTGTTTGCCTTCTGGGCTTACCCACAGCTGGCGTTTTCAGCAATAAAGCACATTAAGTCTGAGTCTGTTTTCTAGACTAGAGAAAGACGGGCTTGTTCAAAACCGGCGTGGAAGTCCAGGCTCAGGCAGCCCATCAGGGCCAGCTTTCCTAAGATTGTCAGATGCTACGGGAAAAGCTTGAGCTCGATGACTAAAACTGAACATGCAGGAAGTGGCTTTAAAGCAAGTTTTCACAGTCAGCTACACCATCACACATCGCCACACTAATCTGATCTTTAGGTACCTGCAAAGTGTAAAGACTTTAATTACAGTAACACCAAAATTTACCAAAATTATTGGCAAAGTTGTTTTGGACAACATGTAGAATTAAGATTCCCTTATAAATATACACCTCATTGGTTAGCGCTCTCTGTAAAATAATTCACCTTAAAACTATGCAAATATAGTAAAAAGTTTCATTTTAAAAAGCTCACAATTCAGTATGAGTTTTCAAAGCTTAGTAGAGATATAAGATAATTCTAAGAATCAAATCTAGTACTTTAAAGACCCATTGTAAAAATATCAAGGAAATGCTCATCTAACACCAAATTTTCATTTGCACTGCTGCTAACTGGCAGAAGCAAGGTACCTTTCTTATCTCTTAAAGAATCTGAATACTCAGCCTCATGTTCGAGTCCTCTCTCCACTAGACAGAGAAGACTTTATTCTTTGATGAAAACCAGTATTTCTTAAAACCATTTTTCTATCCCTAAAGCAAACGCACTAGAGAGAAGGAGCACTCCATTTAAACTCTTACTTCTGCGCTTCTACGCACACCACACGCTCACATCAGCCTCCATGGGAGATGTGCTGACGAGGAACCCAGCAGTAATTCGTTTCAACCAAAAGCATCACGACTGTCGCCGAGCGCGGTAGAGGAAAACAGTGGGCGCGCCTCTAACTGAGCTCGTAATATTCCACCTGCATCCCAGCAGCCAGATCTTCAGACCGAGTTCCAAATGTCACTGCCAGTCACTATGCAAGCGGCCAGAGTCCACAGTGGGTGTCCCCCGGGAGCCAGGCCAGTAACTGACGAGCTCCCCTTCTAAACACTCTTGTGGTATTTAGAGAAGACCAGCGTGCCAGTCTTTGACTCAAAAGAAACTTCACTGCTACCCTGAATCCCCATTACACAGCTGCTTTGCTCATTGGAATGTATTGGACCTATTAAATAATAAGTGCCTGGATGATAATTTAAAGAGAAAACATGACCCTTACCCAGCCCAGATGTCTTAAATAGCATCGTCTACCACATGAAGTGGTACTGAACTGAAATACAAGCCTCAATTTTTCAGGAATTAGCAAAGTTCTATTTTTATTCTACTTGGAGTCAGTACTACTGTTGGAACTCATTTTTGACTTGATATTAATTTTCACTAAGAAAACTGCACATAGGAAAATGAGTCTTAGACGCAGTGAATGACCTTATTAGCTATGGAGTTTGAACGGTTATGATTCAGAACAAGATGAAAATGGGCTCCACTTAAAATTATGAAAGGGGAACTGAAGGTTGAGTATCCATAGCCATTTAAAGGCATTTGGTGTCAGTATCTTAAAAGATTAAGATGCTTTAAAAGAAAACCTTTATAAGAACTATCTTGATAAAGAACGTCAAACGCCTGTGGCTTCAGCGCTCTGCCCTGCTGCTGAGTTAGGTGCCCACACACCAACCCGAGAAGTTGCGCAAACCCGAGTCCGGATTTCTGTTTTTTCTTTCATTTGCTCCTTTTAAAAGAGGCTGTCCAAGCACCTGTTTCTTCAAGCTCTTGCCGAGTAGCATCTCATGTACTCTGTCACCCAGGGGCTCTCCGAAGGCTGAACCTTCGTGTTTTTCTCCACATTCGCAGAGTGAGCACGTTGCCTTTGAGCAGCCAGTTTCCTCTTTTCCACTTGTCTTCTGCTCTTGGCTCGTAATGCTGACTCATGGATCTAGAAGAGTTTAAAATAAAAGTATAATAAAGTAAGAGGCGGCCACGCCGTCACACGTGCACACAGACACACGCCACTGTGCCACGCAGGCGCTGAGCCACGGGAAGTGGCCCTGGGTGAACCTGCATGATGTTCTAGAAGCTGCCTCTGGAAAACTGTTGGAGCTGCTTAGCCTTAAGCATGGATAGTATTCCATTAAAGAACTCAGAATGTTTTACAGCAACGTCCTAAAGCCTGAAGAGATTTTACCACCTAAGACATCTCGTGATCAGAGTAACCCTGTTAAACTTGATCCCGTGGCAGTGTCAGGTCTTCTGTTAAACTATAGCTTTGTCATCTCAAATTTCACTCAAAACACCACCATCTGCCAGGGTTCAGAATCGCTGTGGCTGGGTCAGCATTCAGTGTCCAGTTTCTCTTTCTGCTCTTTGCTTTAGGCTGTCTCATCTGAGCTGACCTGCAGACCTGGCACGGGGTGGCAAACAAGGACTTGTAGAGAGGAAGTAAAGCTCCAGGGAGGAGAGCGCGGAGGTGGAGGACACAGAGAATGTGAATTGGGTCAGAAGAGCTAAAGGGACCCTATGCTGGATGCCTGGGGCACAGACGGCACACCTGCCAGCCCTGGCTCGGGGCTGGGGACCCTCCCCCCAGGACCCCTGCTCTCCAGCCCACCCCACCGTGACCCCCAAGGGCCCCAGTGACTGGGGTGCCACGGGAGGGGAGGCGGGAGGCCGCAGCCCACCTCACTTGCCGCGGCGGAGGCACACACGTTGTGGGTTTTCTGGCTCCCGGTGGCTGCCTGCTTCTCCCCCCAGCCGTAGAGCGCAAACGGGGGCTTGTGCTCTTTGGTGATCGTGGACGGTCTTTGAGGACTTTTCACTGCCTTCCTGTTTCCTCTGGCAAATAAGGCACTGCGATGCTGCCGTGGCTCAGCACTGCCAGGGGAGTTATCAGCTTCTTTTGTTTCAGGTTGTTGTTCAGGTTTTTCTTCTACTTTCACTGGCAATGCTTTTGGAAAAGATAAAATGATATGAAAATTAAATATTTAAAGTAATAATGCGTAAATCTAATTTAGGTGGAACAATCTGCAATGCTTGATTTGGAAACATCTTCATTCTTATAGCTCAACTCACAAGTTTTACTTAAAGCAGAAACATTTTCAAGCAGCTTATCCCATTTTAAAATCAACAAATACACCAAGAAGGAAGGAAGCCTGTTAGAGGCTCTGCCTGCCAGCCAGGCTCTCAGGGCAACTAGATGCTAGAAAGCACTCGGGCCGATCGCCTCGGCGCCTGGCTTGAGCAAGACTCTTCTGTGCATTCAGCAGCTGAAGATATTTAGGTGCTCGATGCACGTTCCAGGATTACTGAAAAGGTTCCTGTGGCGCTCACTGGCGACCTTAGTTTTGGGGGCCCTGTGCCCCGAGGGGCTGGTTTCCACGGTTACTGACCCGGATGCACAGGTCTCCTGCGCGGCGTGGAGGTGACGGCTTCCCACGTTCAGTCAGCAGCGCCGGGGCTGCCTGACCTCGGGTGATCGGTTTTGCCATTCGTTATTTTTTAAGGCCTTTGGAGCCTATGTTTAATTTTAAGCTGGGACTTACCTTTGAGTAGGAGCTCCTCAGGCATCTTGGGGCTCTATTTCCCTTGTGCCGGGCGTCTAGCCCTTCAGGAGTCCCCTCGCCTGACGTGCTCCAGGTGGGTCCAGGCAGCGACCTTATGGCCCTCGTCACCGCTTTAGGACAGTGCTCTTGCCCCTTACTATTTTTAGTTTCTATTCTTTTCCTGTGCATTTCCCTGTTCCCTCCCTTGTAGATCACCTGTCACCTCACCTTCAGAAAGGACCTTACCTTACTGAACAAAATCCACAGCCAACCCTGAGGTTCAGCCTCCTCGCCATCGTGCAGGTCTTTGAGCCCAGCACCTCAGGTGTTTGGGGATGCCCGTTTTATTGTGGGGACCTAAACCCATTCATTGCCCACAGCTCCTCTGCATCAGTGAAGAGGGGGGACAGCCAGGAGCAAGATCAGTGCTGGCACAAGACACAGTGAAAAAGTAACAGATCATGGTCAGGGCTGCCCTTCTCCTCCTTTCCGTGTGTCTAGCCCATACCCTCCCAGAAACCGTCCCAGAGAAGGAATAATGGACGTGAACAGGAAAGAGAATCCCAGGAAGAGGGACTTGCAAATAGTTCAAAACGAGGAGTTCACAGAATCTGTGGATGAAGACGGGCAGGTAGGAAGGGGCCACTAAGGAATTTTTATTTTCTCCTGAAAATAACGAATCCTTGAAGGATTTTAAGCTGAAAAGTGACGTAGTCCTGCTTGCATTTTAGGAGTGAGGCCCCTGGTACAATGTGAAAGATAAGTTGATTCACACAGGCCGGGGCAGAGAGGCCAGACAGGAAGAAATTATTTCACGTAATGCAGGCGAGCAAGCCCTAGTACGGTCTGAGATAGTGGCAGTAGAGATGGGGAGGACGGGGCCACCTAGCATGGCAGGTAATCAGAAGCACTGGGCACTTCTGAACCACACGCTGATCTGGGTGGAATTCATGGGCTCCTCGCAGACCAACTGGGAGAAGGTACCTCGGACTCTCCACCAAGGCCCCTCGAGGACTGACAAGGAGAGCTCACAGGGCTCGAGGGAGAGGACTGCTGAGTGGACGATCACACTCTCTTCTGAAGAAAGAATGCTGACAGCTGGGGTTCGACAAGCTCCTGGACCAACCCAGTGCGCGGCAGCTTCATCCCTGATCTGGAGCCAGGAGAGAGAGAGCTAGAGATGAAAGTCAGGAGCACGAAAGTGGGAGACAAAGCTCGTGATCGGATCGCCCAGAAAAAAACACGTGGGGTCAGAAGAGAGGAGCACTGACTCAAGCCCAGGAACACCATTATTTAATGAGGGGGTAGAGGAAGGAGAGCCCAAGAAGGGGACAGAAAAGCAAGAAAAGTGGGAAAAAATTGGTTCCATGAAGTGGCATCAGAGTAGGCAGGCACAGCTCAACTTTCTCAGAAAAGCAATGGAGAAAAGGACAAAACATGTCCAAGAGACCTGCACTGGGGGTCAGCCTGAACAGGAAAGAACACTACCAAACTCATTCCATGGAGTCAACTTCACCCTAATACCAAAACTTAGAAAAATCACATGGCCTCTCAATTGATGCAGAAAAAGCAGTTGACAAAATACAGCATCGTTTCTTAATAAAAACACTCCATAGGAATAGAAAGCAGCTTTCTCAGTACGGTAAGGTGCATATATGAAAAACCTCTATCTAGCACTGTACTCAGGGGTGAAAGACTGAAGGCTCTCCCACTGAGATCAGGAGCAAGACAAGGATGCCCACTGTCACCAGTTATTCAACATTGTGCTAGAAGTTCTAGCTAGAGCAATTGGGCTAGATAAAGAAATAAAAGGCACCTACGTAGGAAAGGAAGTAAAACTTTCCCTATTGTCTGATGATATGATCATTTATTTGGAAGGGTAAGGAGCCCCAAATGTCTTTAAAAAGAACAAAGTTGGAGGACTCTCACTTCCTGACTTTAAAAAAAAACAGCATGGTTCTGGCATAAAGACAGACACATTGACCAATAGAACCGATTGAGAACTCAGAAAGAGACCCTCACATCTGTGGTCAAGCCCTCCCAGCTGTGCCAGAGCAGTCTGTTCAACAAATGGTGCTGCGAGAACTGGATATCCATATCCTAAAGAAAGAAAGAAGACCTCTATCTCACACCTAATACAAAAATTAACCAAAATGGATCAAGGACCTAAATATAAAAGTGACAACCATAAAACTCCTAGAAGAAAATGTAGGAAAACATCTTCAAGATCTTGTGTTAGGTGGTAGTTTCTTAAACCTTACACCCAAAGCACAGGCAACACAAGAATAAATAGATAAATAGGACCTCCTGAAAAGTAAACACTTTTATACCGTAAAGGACTTTGTTGAAAGGATGAAAAGGCAGCCAACTCAATGGGAGAAAATATTTAGAAATCACATATCCAATAATGGTTTAATGTCCATGATATAAAAGAGATACTACAACTCAACAATAAAAAGACAAACGTGGGAAATGGATATGGCTCAAGCGATTGGGCTCCTGCCTACCACATGGGAGGTCCCTGGTTCGGTTCCCAGTGCCTCCTAAAGAAGACAGCGAGCTTGTGGGACAGGCAGGTGCAGTAAGCTGACACAAGAAGAAAAACATAATGAGAGACACAACAAAGCAGGGAACAGAAGTGGCTCAAGCAATTAGGCGCCTCCCTCCCACATTGGAGTTCCCAGTACCTCCTAAAGAAACAAGGAAGATGAAGAGACACAGCAAATGCAAAACAATGAGGGCAAATGACCCAATTAAAAAATGGGTGAAAGACTTGAATAGACATTTTCCCAAAGAAGAAATACAAATGGTAAGAAACACATCATTTGCAATTAGGGAAATGCAAATCAAAACTACAATGAGATATCATTTCACACCTATCAGAAAGACCACTGTTGAAAAGACAGAAAACTACAAGTGTTGGAGAGGATGTGGAGAGATGGGAACACTTCTTCACTGCTGGTGGGAATGCAGGATGGTACAACCACTGTGGAGGACTGTTTGGCAGTTCCTAAAGAAGTTGAATATAGACTTGCCACGTGACCCTGCAATACCACTACTGGGTATATACCCAGAAGAACTGAGAGCAGTGACACGAACAGACATCTGCACACCGATGTTCATAGCCACATTATTCACCATTGCCAAAAGGTGGAGACAACCCAGGTGTCCATCAACAGACGAATGGACAAACAAACTGAGGTCTATTCACACGATGGAATATTATGCAGCTGTAAGAAGAAATGAAGTCGTAAAGCATATGACAACATGGATGACCCTGGAGGACATTATGTTGAGCAAAACAAGCCAGACACAAAAGGACAAATGTGGTATGACTGCGCTACCATGAACTAAACATATTGTATGAAATCATGGAGTTAATAATTGGACTGTCGGTCACCAGAAAATGGAATGAGGGTAGAGAATGGAGAGCTGAGGGTTCATCTGCAGAATTGGTTTAAAAAAAAAAAAAAAAAAGGCTGTTTGTAAATCTTTGGAAATGGTGAAAGCACATCATGGTGTTTGTAACTAGCAGAGCTATTACATGGGTATGACAGTGATTGAAAGGGAAAGTCTAGGGACATGTACAGTACTGGGAGGAAACCTAAAAATGTACCATGGGACTGTACAGCACAGTGAAACCTCATGTGAAGCATGAATATGGGTGACACTGCATACATAAGACTTGACAAAATATAAATGCAAATAAACGAGATGGAAACAGAATAACAGCTATATACAGCAGGGGAAGTATAGAGAGATTGAGAGGTGACGAGTTTTTTTGTTTTGTTTTTTATTATTATTGGAATAATGAAAGTGCTCTTACAGTAATTGAAGTGGTAAATGCACAACTGTGTGATTGTGCCAAATACCAGTGATGGTACACTTTTAGATGGATTTATGCTTTCATATGTATCAATAAAATTGATTTGTTATTAAAAAATGAGAAAGAGAATGGGAGAAAAAAAGAGCCTGGTATCAGAGAAGCTGAGGAAAGACTTTCAGAAAAAGAGCAATGAACAGTGCCAGGCTTTACAGAGACGCCAAGAAAGATGGTGAATGAAAGAGACTTCGGGTTAGTCAGAGTTTGCTGAGCAATACCTGTGGGCTGGAGAGGGCAGACTATCTCCGTAAGTCCCTCCTTTACAGGCCAGACGTTGATGCTCAATGAGACTAAGAAACTGGACCAAGATCCTGCAGCTGGAGCCCTTCCAGGGAAGACGGCAGAGTCGGGATACAGGACATGCTCCTCCTCCAAAACAGCTGGCAGACAGGCAGAAACTGACGGACTCTCTGGGGCTTGAGAGGTCAGAGAATGGAACAGTGTCCAGGGAGAATGCAAAGCTGTGGCCAAAAAATCACCTGAGTGACTCAACATATCAACACACAGGATGCAGCAAAGGCAGTGCTGAGAGGGAAATTTATAGCCCCTAAACACTTACATTTAAAAAGAAGAAAGAGCTAAAATCCAAGGCTTAACTGTACAACTGGAGGAACTAGGGGAAAAAAAAAAAAAAGCAAACTAACCCCAAAGCAAGCAAAAGGAAAGAAAAAATGAAATTAAGAATAAAACAACAATAGAGAATAAACAAAACCAAAAGTTGGTTGAAAAGAAATAAAATTGACAAACCTTTAGCTAGGCTGGCAAAGGTAAAAAAAAGAAAATTCAAATAAATCGGAAATGAGAGGGAGTACATTACAACTGACCACATGGAATCTGGAAGGATCATAAGAGAGGAAGTGGATGTGGTTCAATGATTGGGCTCCTGTCTACCATATGGGGGGTCCAGGGTTCAATTCCCAGGGCCTCCTGGTGAAAAGCAAGCTGGCCCGAGTGGAGTGGCGGCCCATGCAGAGAGCTGGTGCAGCAAGATGACACAACAAAAAGAGACACTAAGATGCAGCAGACCACAGGGAGCTGAGGTGGCACAAGAGATTGAGCGCCTCTCTCCCACTCCGGAAGGTCACTGGATCAGTTCCCAGTGCCGCCTAAAGAGAAGACAAGCAGACACAGAAGAACACACAGAGAGCAGACAGCGAGCGCAAAACAATGAGGAGGGGAGAAGTAAAAACAAATCTTAAAAAAAAAAGGGGGGCGGGGATCATAAGAGGATATTATAAACAACTTTATGCCAATAAATTAGACAACCTAAATGAAATGGAAAGTTTCCTAGAAACACACAAACTACTAGGCTCTAGAAGAAATAGAAGATCTCAACAGACCAATTACAAGTAGAGATTGAATCAGTAAATCAAACCTCCCAACAAAGAAAAGCCCAGGACCAGACGGCTTCACAAGTGAATTCTACCCAATATACCAATCCTGGCCAAACTCATCCAAAACATCGAAGAGGAGGGAACATTCCCTAACCCTAATGCCAAAGCCACTTAAAGATACCACAAGAAAATTAGATGAGTTTCTCTTATGAATATAGATATAGAAATTCTCCAAAAAATACTAGCAAATCAAATGCCAAGAACACATTAAAATGGAGCGGCGGGAGGGTGGATGTGGCTCAGGCAGTTGAGCACCCACCTCCCAGATGGGAGGTCCCAGGTTCGGTTCCTGGTGCTTCCTGGGGGAAAAAAAAAACAAAAAAAAAAACAAAAAACCAACTTGGGGGTGCGACGGTAGCAGCAATGGCAGTCTCAGCCTTGGTTCGCGTGCGGGGCGTGAGGGCCATGCAAGGCCGAAGCTTCGGCTCGGACCAGCCCGACCACATCCGTGGCAGCGCTGGCTCAGTTCAGGACGCCGGTGGGGCCTTCGGCAAAAAAGAGGCGGCAGAAGAAGAGCGATACTTCCGAGAGCAGACTGGAAAACAACTGGCAGCCTTGAAGAAACACCATGAAGATGAGATCGTTCATTCTAAAAAAGAGATTGAGCGTCTGCAGAAAGAAATCGAGCGGCACAAGCAGATGATCAAGAAACTAAACCATTACGATTAAACGCACACCAGTAACAAGGGAATGGCTACATAATCATTGTCTACTTCAAATGGGCATGGTTATTGTTTAATTAATATTGGTCTGTGTGCTGCCAATAGATGATAATAAATTGTCAACCAGTAAAAAAAAAAAAAAAACTTGGGGAAGCCGATGTGGCTCAGTGGTTGAGCGCCGGCTTCCCACATATGAGGTCCCAGGTTCAACCCCTGGCCCCCTGTACCTTAACAACAACAACAAAAAAAAAACATTAGAAATTTCTACACTATGATCAAGTGGGATTTATCCCAGGCATGCAAGGGTGGTTTAACATAAAATCAGTTCACATACTATACCACATTAATAGAACAAAAGGAAAAAAAACCACATGATCATCTCAAATGAAGCAGAAAAGGCATTTGACAAAGTCCAGCATCCTTTCTTGATAAAAGCACTTAGAAAAACAGGAGTAGAAGGAAACTCCCTCAACATGACAAAGGACATCTATGAAAAGTCCACAGCTAAGTCATACTCCATGCTAAACGGCTGAAAGCTTTCCTGAGATCTCTGTAACAAAACAAGGAAGCCCTCCGTCACCATTACTAATCAACACTGTACTGGAAGTTCTAGCCAGAGCAATTAGGTAAGAAAAAGAAATAAAAGGCACCCACACTGGAAAGGAAGAAGTAAAACTTTCACTATTTGCAAATCACATGATGCTATATTTAGAAAGTCTTGAAAGGGCTACAGCAAAGCTACTAGAGCTAATAAATGAATTCAGCAAAGTGGCAGAGCACACGATCAACATGCAAAAGTCAGCAGTGTTTCTATATACTAGTGATGACCCTTCCCAGGTCCAAGGTCCCGGGTTCAATCCCTGGTACCTCCTGATAAATAAATAAACAAAATAGCAACTTAAAAAATGGAATACCTATGAATATATCTAGCCAAGCATGTAAAGGATTTGATTGAGAAAGAAAGTAAAAGATAAATAAAAATGTAGCAAATGGGGAATTCAGGTTTAATATGCACTGAAAATATGCACTTATCACACACACCCCAAAACTCTTCTAAAATGAAGGAATAAAGGTATAAACCCACAAGGACAAAGACCAAGGGAAAATACGACATCAGGTAAAAGGTTTCAGTAGAATTTTGGAAGATGGAAAGTAGACAAAGAAGTGGACCTGACCCCACAGAATTGAGTTAGATGGCTAATTGCAGAGAAAAACACACAGGATACAAGCTGAACCCCAAAAGAATCGGAAATTGAGACATCAGCTACCTTGGAAGGCTAGTGCGGTAGATCCTATTTCCCAAGATTGCGCACTGTGCTGGTTGAGCTCGCGTGTCACCTGCACTAGGTTTTGGTGCCCAGTTGTCTGGTTGAGCAAACACTGCCTGCTAGTTACTGTGAGGACATCTCATGGACTTACGTCACAGTGAGCTGACGGCATCCAGTCAACTGAGAAGATCACCTTCAACAAGGAGAGACTCCTCCAGTCAGCTGAAGGCCTCAGAAGTGATGGCTTCAGCAGCCAGGAGGGAGAATTCCCACCGCTACTTCATCCTGCCAGCTGCTCCTGGGGAACTCATCGCAGACCTTCATCGGGCTTCACAGCCTGTGGCCTGCCCCACGGAATTTGGACTAGCCCATTCCCACAGGCTATTTTCATAAAACCTCATAGTGTTTACTATATATATATATATATATAGAGAGAGAGAGAGAGAGAGAGAGAGAAATAATCTCCTGTGGCTTCTGTTTCCCTGGAGAACCCTGGCTAATATAAAGCACCAATATATACCACGTGATCTTCTGACAATTTAACATTACCATGCCTCCACTGAATTTGGGCAGACTTTTACAACTTCCTTGACCAACAGATGGGGTGAAAGAGGTGCTGCATGACTTCCCAGGTGGGTCATGAAAGGCCAAGCAGCTTCTGCCTGGGTAAAAGCCCTAGGAAGCCAGCTCCAAGCCACGAGGAAGGCGGGGCCGCTTGAACTGGTCCCCCGCGCGTCCCAGCAAGGCCACAGACATCCCGAAGCCGGGCAAGCATCCCGAGCAAACGCTTGGCGCACAGAAACCACGACCAGGAGTAGACGAGTGCCGCAGTTTTAAGCCCCTGCTTTCCAGGGTAATTCTGTTATGTAGCAATAGATCCTCTTTGCACATTCTTTCCTTCAGTCCTGTGCCAGGTGATTGTTCTGACCCACCCCAGAAAACGTGGATTACTCCCTGGAGAGGGTGAGCCAAAAAGGACCACCAGGCACGGAAGTCAGGGAATGAGTCCATCTTATTTCCTCACTGGAAGTGAGATTAAGTGAAAGGTGTCCTATCCAGCAAGACTCCTCCAGGCCCTTTGCCCAGCCCCGTGCCCAGGTCGCTGACAGCCTGGCTGGGACCTTCACAGCAGGAGATGGGAGCTCTCTGCAGAAATGGCTCGGGGATCCTGGGGTTTGGGGTCCCCACCCAGTCACCCCCCAGGAAGACCCGCCTGCCACAAGCTCCTTCAAGCCATTCTCTTCAGTACCAACACACAGACGTTGGTATACATACGTGTTTTAATAAGATATCAAAAGAGAAAAAGACAAGGCAGGAATTAGCGAACTCTACCTCTCAAAGGGCATTTATGACTTTCTTGGAGTTAAATCCAAGAAGAAGAGGATGTTATTTTTTAAATTGGGAGAGTTGGTACAAAAAATAAAAAGTGACCTCTTGTTAAATTAAAACAAGGATGGTAGAAGTTAAAACTTTAATAGAAAGTTTAAAACTTTAATAGAAAATAAAATTCAAGAGTCCTTTCAGTAAATAGAACAAAAATTCCAATATTGAAAATATTTTCAATAAAAAGGAGCTTTGATCAAGGAGACACACCATCCAACTAAGAATAATTATAGAAAGAAAAAATACAGGGAGCAGAGGAATTATTTTTAAGCAGTACTAAAAAATACCACTGAACTGTAGAAAAGTTTCCAGGTGGAAAAGGCCCAACAAGTCGTCAGTCCAATGAGTGAAAAAAGGCACATGCAGGCACAGCATAGAACAGAACAGTTAGGGTAAGGAAAATCTAAAAGCTTAAAAAAAGCACATACAAAAAGCAGGTGTCAGCCTGCGGCTATTCTACTACAGACTTATTGCGATTCTA
>JAKSZT010054281.1:21903592-21921181 GCA_026826555.1 Tolypeutes matacus
CGCGGTGCTCCCAGAGCCAGGGCCGGTGCGCCTGCTCGAGCAGCCGGCGGCCCAGGCGGTAGAGCAGCAGCTCGCGGTAGCAGGGCGCGTGCACGTCCCAGCGCGGCGCGCGGAAGCGCTTCATGTACTCGCTCTTCGCCTGGCTCCCGGGGGCCATGGCCCGCGCCGCCTGCGGGGCCGAGACGCGAGGCAGAGGCCGCGCCCCGCCCGCTCGCCCGCTCCCGCCGCCCGCTCCCGCCGCCACATTTAAACCCCGCAGCCCCGCCCAGGGGGCGGGGCCCGGAGGGAGGGAGGGAGGGAGGGAGGGACGCCCCCACCCCGCCCACGGCCCGCGCGGGGCCCGCGGCCGGGAGAGCGGCGGGAGGGCCGGGGAGGGGGCTGGCGCTGCCTGCGGGGCTGGGGGCGGAGGGCAGCCCGCGGGGCCCGCCCGGGGTGGGCGGCTGGGGCCGGATGGGTCGCGGGAGGCGGGGGCGTGGGGAGGGGACGCGGGGGGACGCGGGGAGGGGGCGCGGGGCGGCCGCAGGGCTTACCTCCCACTCCTTCCCCCGCAGCCTCCGGGCCCTGCGCCCTCCACGCCCGAGGCCGCGGCGCGCGTGGGAGCCGCAGCTGCGCCGGCCCGCTCGGCCCCGCGCCGCTTCCGAGCAAGATGTCGCCGGCGGCGGCTGTCCCCGCTGCGGCTCCCACCCGCAAGCGCCGCCTCGTCCCTCCGGGAACAGACGCCTCCCGCCGCGCCCCCAGCCCCCTCCGCCCTGCTCAGTGGGGGCGGCAGCGCGCGTGGAGAGGCGCGGGGCCGCCGGGTGCAGGCCAGGGGCTCAGTGCTGGGGGTCCCGGGGGGCGCTGTCCCCAGGCGCCCCCACCCCGCGGCAGGGGGCGTCCGTCAGGGCCGGGGTGGCGCTCGCTCCCCCGACGCTGGTTGTTCCGAGTGGGCCGCGGGCCCCCACGTCCTCTCCCACACATCAGCTCCCGACCCCGCTGGGTCCGTCCTCTGTACGCAGGAGCTGCTGCGCTGCTTTTCACCCCTTTCCATGCCTTCGCGCAGCTCGCTTCTTGTCTGCACCCCACGCAGTTTTCTAAAAATCTATTAGAACCCGCACGTAAAACCCGGTGGCTTTCGGTTGCCTTCGCGGAAATACACCCCGTGTCTGCCCCGCGTTACAGTTTCTGAAGCGGCCCTGAAGGGCGCCTTGACGCAGCAGCTGAAAATGACTCGGGAGGACGCAAACCTGCCACCTGCGGCCCCGCCCGCCCCTGCGCGGCCCTCGCTGGCCCCCCGCTCCGGCCCCGGCTAAGAGCCCCCTGCAGCGAAACGGCCCAGAGGCGGCCCTGACCAGAGGCGCTGCCGCCGGGTGCTGCGACGCGGTTTCTAGAAACTGCGGGCCCGGAGGCTGGCGCCGCGCTCCCCACTGCCCCTTCTGTCCTCGGGATGGCCCGGAGCCCGCCCGCGCATCTGGGCATCTGGGCAGGGCCGGCCCCGGCGTCTGCGAGCCGAGGGGCCTTAATCATTTAATAGTGCGGGGCGGCAGGGGAATGCGGGGCCGCCGCTGCTGTGGGTAGCTCTCGCTGCAGGCGCAGCCGCCCAGGGCCTGAAACGCGCCCAGGCCTGGCGCGCCTTCTCCCTAGGCTGCCCTCCCTGCGTGGCCCTCTTCTCTGAGAGGGTGAGAGGAAAGGCTGCATCCCAGAGCTCAGAGCAGGCACAAGGCCAGCCCAGGCTCGAGGGGCGGGAAAGGAAACTCCAACTCTACCGCGGATTGAACCCGGGACCTCGGACGTGGGAGGCGGGCGCTCAACTACGGAGCTTCATCGCTCCCTCCCACCTCTTCTCCAGAAGCTGCAGAGCCGCCTCATAAGGAGGCGTGCACACTGGGTGGAGGAATTCGGGGCCGTATTTTGCAACCTACCACGCAACCACCAAAATAATAATAAGGTACGATACCATTTTTTGAAATAACTAACTCAATAGGATTAGAAATGACTTGTTAATTTTTTTTCACTTTTCCATATTTTTCACAACTGAAATGTATTATTTTCTACATTTTTCTAAAGTGTTACTAGTCAAGATTCATCCACTTGGAAATGACAAAATCCCAATTCAAAAATTCAAACTAGGGAGGCGGCTGTGGCTCAATCAGTAGGGCTCCCGTTTACCGTATGGGAGGCCGCGGGTTCGGTTCCCGGGGCCTCCTGGTGAGGGCAGGCCCGCCCGCACGGCGTGGTTAGCTGACCCAGCGAGCACAAGCAGCAAGGGGGGGATAAATGAGTAAATAAATAAAATCTTTAAAAAAAAAAAAAAAAATTCAAACTAGCTTAAACACAAAAGATATTTATTGGCTCAGAGCCTGACCCAGGGATTCAGTGCGGGTCCCTGGGCTCTGACTTCTTGTGCCTCTCAGCGGTGCTTCCCCGGGTCTCTTCTTCCCCCACGCAGCTGGAGAAAGCTCCCCTCAGCCCAGCCCTACCTGGCCTTGGTGGAGACCCACCCGCAGAGGAGAGCTTGATATTCCAGTTATGGAGAAAGCTCTTTCTCCACGGGCTCGTGGGCTTCGCAGGTGCTCAGGGTGCCAGGTGATGGCTGGCCGTGCCCATCCGTGGGTGGGGACAGGGTGGGTGCTGAGATTGGCAGCCCACCCGGACCACGTGGAATGGGGAAGGAGTGGCTCCCCGGAGAGAGGGAGCAGTGGAGCACACAAAAACAACATATGTCAGCTCAAGTATTTGCAGACACAAGCATCAGCTTTCTGCATCTAAGAATTGCCCACTAAAAAGAGGACACAGTCATTTTCGGTATGATATATAAGTATATGATACATAAATATATTATAAATACATAAATACCTTTTTTGTGTTTAAATAAGAACAGGATGGGAGAGGCCTAATTTGACAGCACTTGGGGGGACAAGAAACCTCTGGGATCTAGTTCCCATAGGAAGTCCCAGCTGTTAAGCAGTCATGGGCAGTAGCTATGGAGTTGGGTTACTATCTCAGAGGAGGTGAAAATCCCTCCAGTAATCCTCTGTTCACACAGCACGGAGGGACGGTATAGACTTCTGCACATCTGTAGTAGAATTAGGATCAATGAGCAAATATTCCAAGATTTAACTGTGGAAATTATAGAGGCTTGGGGCTGGTTTCTGAGGCAAAAGGGAAATTTTAGGAAAGGCCAAACGAGCTGGCAGAAAAAAAGAGAGGGAAAATGGTGAGGATCCAAGAGGGTGCAAGAGGAAAGGGAGCTCTGTCCCTCCCCCGCAGTGGGAGGCAGCCCTGAGAATTGCTTCCCGAGGGTCTCACCCCTCAAGGGAGATCGGGGTGCCAATAGAAGGGAAGGGCCTGATGCCCGACTTCTGAAAGGTACTAGGCGTTTGCCGCCTGGGGAGCCCGTGTGACAGAGGGCCCAGCAAGGAAACCTTCAGCAAGGACGGGCGCCGCCGGTTCTCTGCCTTCACGTGTGCAGGGCTGAGCGTCCGGCGCTTGACCCCTGGGAGCCCTTCCTCCTGGAGCCTCTGGCACGTCACTCCCTCGGGGTCCCATCCAGCCCCTCTCAATAAACTTCTCCTGAGACTGGAACTCCTTGACTTCACTCCACACTTCCTTCCCTCTCTTCCTTCACTCCAGCACGTATTAGTCTACCAAAGGGGAGCCAGTGCAAAGCACCAGAAGCCTGTTGACTTTTATGGTGGGGGTTTATTTGGGGCAAGAGCTTACAGTCCCAAGACCATAAAAAGTCCAGCTCAAGGCACCGTAAGAGGTGCTTTCTCACCAAAGCCAGCTGCCACGTGGGGAGGCAAGATGAGATGGCGGCGACCTCTGCCTGGTCTCTCCTCTCCCTCCGGGCTTCCTCTTCCTCTTGAGGCTTCCTGCTTAAGTGACCCTGCAGTCCCCTCTCTCTTGGCACAGGGCTTGTTTCTGGGCCTCCATATCAGTCTCAGCTGTAAACTGTCAGGCAAACGGCTCGTCTCTCCCCAGGGCCTCAGCTGTTTGAGCGTCTCCTTTCTCTCACATGGTGGGATCAGACATGACAGAGCTCTCTCCGCCGGTGTGTCCTTGTGAAGGTCCGTTTGTATCAGACCCAGCAAGGGGCCAGGGACCTGAGCCACGCCTTCCTGACATAGTCGAAGCAAAAGGCTCTGAAAGCAGTCTTAGCAGGGACGCTAATCAAAGTCCCCTCAGCTGACTTTAACACAATCAGAGGCTGTCACACCCGGAGGAACGTCATCTTTCTCTTTTCGGAATTCATAAATAATCTCAACCACAGCATCTGAGAAGAAGATGTTCTCAAGCTCCTGAGCCCCCACTCCCAGGCAGTGCCTCCACTCCCAGGCAGTGCCCCCACTCGCTGGCAGTGCCCCCACTCGCTGGCAGTGCCCCCACTCCCAGGCAGTGCCCCCACTCGCTGGCAGTGCCCCCACTCCCAGGCAGTGCCCCCACTCGCTGGCAGTGCCCCCATTTCCTGGCAGTGCCCCCACTCCCAGGCAGTGCCCCCATTTCCTGGCAGTGCCCCCACTCCCAGGCAGTGCCCCCACTCGCTGGCAGTGCCCCCTGGGCAGTGCTCCTACTCGCTGGCAGTGCCCCCACTCCCAGGCAGTGCCCCCACTCGCTGGCAGTGCCCCCACTCCCTGGCAGTGCCCCCTGGGCAGTGCACTCCTTCCCAGGCCTCTCTGCTCTGCTCTGGATCCTGGTCACAAGCAGGCTCAGAAGCCCTCTATCTCTCCCGCCCTCTTTATGCGCCCACCTCCCAGAGTGGGAGCTGAAAATAGTAAATGCTTCCCAGCCTGCCTTGCAGCTAGGGTGCTCTGCTAATCAGATGCTCCTGCCCCAGGCTTTGCAGCAGCGTCTCCAGAGCCCAGAAGCCAGAAGGGAGGATCTCGTTCCTGGGGCAGCACTGGCCATGGTGCCTGGAGGAGCCAGCTTCCAGGCCACTGGGGCAGAGACGCAAGCTGCAGGGCCCAGCAACCCATCAGAGCGCCAGGCCCTGTCAGGGCTGCTCCCAGCAGAACCCCAAGCCCAGTTTCCAGCCCTTGAGGAATTCCAGAAGCCACCCAGACAGCGCTTAAATACAGTCATTCTCCCAAAATTAGCCAGAGTTGATTCCTGTGAGTTGCAGCTAAGCCCTTTAACATGCTGCGCCCCCCTCAGCCCCTCGCCGTGTCCCTCCTCCTCTTTAAACGGAGCCCTCCCTCCCCTCCTCTCGCCATCCCCCCCGCACAGGTGCCGGCAGGGCCTGTGGCTTCTACACCAGTGCAGCCGCCGGGAGCACCTGAGCGCAGCCTCCGTGTCTGCTCCTGCTGGTTCCCCCGCCAGTGCCGCCTCCTGCATTCCCAGGTCCTGTCCAGGACATTTTCGTTCTTCCAGGCACAGGGTCAGCATTTCGGAGTCCTCTTTGACACTGCCGCCCACCATAATCGCTCCCTGAGGCGAGTCACGGCAAGTCCTGCCTCTCAGGGATGTCTCTTGTCCCCTCCCATGGGCTGTGGTTGGGGCTGACCCACCTCCGTGTCCCCAGTGTGGCCACTGCCACAGCCACAGGCATAAGCCCCTTCACGGCCCCGGAAAGAGCCAGGACCAGGCCCAGACCGGGGGTCAGCGGCAAGGCCAGGCCACGGGCACGTGGGACCTGGGAGCAGGCAGCCCTGAAAGCTGCCAGGCTGCTGCAGACACCTCAGGAGAGGAGAGCCAGACGAGTCTCCAAAAAATGAAAGAAAATTTAAAAACCACCTGAGTGGGGAGTGGGTGCAGCTTGGTGGTTGAGCACCTGCTTGGCATGTATGAGGTCCTGGGTTCAAGTCCCAGTACCTCCTAAAAAAACACCTATTTAAAAAATGAAGTAAAATCGATGCTGCCCTCCCTTACAAACCACATCAGCCTAGGTCAGTGCTTTCCAGCCGCCCGCTTTCTCCTCCCGTACAGACAGGAGCAGGGCCGTGCAGAAATGCGCGTGCAGAGTGATTTCCTGTGGTCCCTGCCGGCAGGCACGAGCCCAGGCCGCGGGGAGAACCAGGGACGCTCACTGAAAACACAAGGGTGCTGGCTCGAGTTCCTCCCGAGAAGGCCTGGGGCCTCCCCTTCCAAAGCTCCTGGTGCACTGGTGAAGACACGGGGTCCCTCAGCAGGCAACACCATCGCAGGCGGGTCCCAGCAGGGGACTCCCCAGCCCCCACTGAGAAAGGCCACGGGAGGCTCCCAGCAGGGACCACAGCTGCACCCCTCCCTGAGAAGCTCCTCAGCCCAGGTGTGGGCCCCTGCGCCCCCTCTGCCCACCTCCTCTGCCACTGCCTTTTGCCTACTAGAGCCGCCCCGGGGCAGCCTGGGGTCTTCTTGGCCTCTGCCTGGCTCTCTCCCTCCCCTCCATTCCCTTCCTCTCCCTCCCTCTCTCTCTCTGTCTCCCCATCCCTCCCTCCTCCCTCTCCCCCTCCCTTCCTCCTTCCCTCTCCCTTCCTCTCTCCCTCTCCTCCCTCCTTCCCTCCCTTTCTTCCCTTCCTCTCCTTCCCTCATCTACCCCTCCCTCTCTGTCTCTCCCTCCCTCTCCCCCTCTCCCTTCCTCTCTCTCCCTCCCACCTTTCTCTCTCTCTGTCTCTTTCCCTCTCTCTCTTTTTCTCTCTCTCTTTTTCTCTCTCCCTCTCTGTCTCTCTCCCTCCCTCCTTCTCTCTCTCCGTCTCTCTGTCTCTCTGTCTCTGTTTCTGTCTCTCATTGCCTCTGAGCCTCACAGGATAATGCCTATCTCCCCCCACAACAGTTTTTTTCTGATGAGCCCCACTCTTGGACCCATCTACCCAGGAAGCAAATCTCTCCCACATCCCACATCGCCTAGCTCTTCTAGATGACACGCTCTCGTATCAAGAGAGCAGCGCAGCTACCGCGGCGATCTGTCAGAACACGCAGCCCCCCCGGGCCTTCGTCTGGCTGCCCCGCTTTGAAAGCTGCCCACGTGTGCGGCAGCGAGCCCGGTGCCTGGCTGCTGTGTTTCTGGGGAGATTCCCAGCTCCCTCTGCCAAGTCCTCACCAGCCCACCCCCTGGATCCGGCGTCTTCATTCTCCTGAGAGGAGCATGGAACAGCCACCCTGCTGGAGGCCTCCAACCCCTGGACCCTAATGGAGACGCAGTCTTGTATTCCTTCAGGTAGTCCAGGTTCTAAGATGTCCCCTTGCCTTCCAGCAAAGCCATTAGGAAACAGGAAACTTCAACGGCATTGCCCCGCCCGCTCCGAGAGCTGCTTTTTCTGGTTGCGTTTGGCTCCAGGGAGGCACTGTACAGAAACCAGCCAGCGGAAGCTCTAGCCAGGCTCTGCAAGGAAGTGCGGTTTTTATATTTAAAACCTTATTTCTGTATCAGTGTTACAAGTCACTCGGATAAAAACTACAACAACGAATCCGCTTTAGTCGGCAGTTACGCTCCCCCTTATTTTTGCTCATTCCTCTGTCTTGAGGGATTCTACTAAACACAGCTACATAGTTTATCAAGACAGCCGTGATGGAGAGAAAAGGGTCGCAAGGTTAAAGCAGAAACCCTGTTGGGGATCAAGGTAGATCAAGCGGATCTCCCGTGGGCCTCCTGAAACCTGGAGGCCGCTGCATGTTGCTCCCTGCAAGCTCTTTATAAGCTGAGGGCATATTTATAGGGTCCCAGGGAAGGGAAGGGACCTGCCCAAGACCATAAACTCATCGACGGAACTGAGACTAGAACTTACTCCTTCAAATTTCTCATTCACACAGAGAGAAAATACGTGGTGCCCTGGGGAGCCCACCTGCTGTAAGCCCTGAGATGGCTCAGGAGAACACGGCTGCCTGTGGCTCACGCATTTGACACATGATTTAGACTGGCAGGATGTTGAAATGGCAGCAAGAGTAAGACACAAGGCCTCTGAAACCAGTGGCCACCACCATCCTCGCTGTTGGCGGTGAGGTTGAAATAATACAATCATTTTATGAAGGTACTCAGTGATGCCGAAACACACTGTTTCTGTAATAATCACGCTGTCGTGTAATGCCTGTCTCTGCAATGGAAGGTCAGTCAGAAACGCTTCAGTAGCTCTTCCTTCTCCTGTACAGGTCCTTCGGCTTCTTAAAATGGAAAGAGACATGCATAATTTAGGGGGACAATGATGAGGCGAGTCATTAAGCATTTATTGGAGGCCTGGGGAGGCAGATTTCGCCTCAGTTTCAAGACGAACTTTCTTACGATTTAAAAAAGACCAGAAACGTGACTGGCTGCTCTACCAGGCAGAAACCGGATGGCCCCAGCTGGGGACTCGGGGCTTCTGTGGGGACCTCATTAAACCAGTGGCGGAACTTGGCAGTCAGGGGCAAGGGCTCTGCAGTCAGGCAGGCTGCGCTTCCCCCACCCCATGTGCCTCAGTTTCCAAAACTGAAAAATAGGGTTAGTAAGAGGATGGCCCTAGGATGGGGGGGGCTCCCCTCTGCCAGCATGCAATGAGCTCCATAAACACCACCGCAGCTCACGTTTTATTTTATGCCATTTTTTTATGAAAAATAATAAAAAAATGTTCCTTTCATTAAAGGAAATCTGACCAGGAAAGTGTAAATCAGTGAAGCAGACAGAAAAAGTCGATTTAGGCGCAGCCAGGTAAGACTCTCACTTTCTATAAAGCAGAGAGAGAAATCTGCATGGGGACTGTCTCCCCGGCCATCTCGTCTGGAGGACACCCTCCCCCATGTGAGAAGGACGCAGAGATGGCTCTTAATAGCTCCTCACAGCTGCGCACGAATCCACGGATACCTCAAAGCAAAAGCTTCTCTAAATATACACATATGAGATGTGCACACATTTACCTACGTGCGTGTTTCCTACGCGGCCTGTTAGGGCGAACAACGGGCAGCTTCTACAATAGACACGCCTCAGAATCTCGGCATCTTAAAACGACAGAAGGTTTTGCTTTCTCACTCAGACAAAGGGGGGCTCCTCCGACCAGAGCTCAGGGCTCCGGGGTCCCTCCTGCTATGCAGCCGTCCCACACGGCACTCGCGAGGGAACAGTGAGAAGGGAAGAAAAGGATGGAGAGACACACCAGCCCCTAACAGCCTTGGCCAGGAAGGAAGACACATCCCTTCTGCCCCCAGGGAGTGGCCAGATCCTGTCGTGGTCACGGCCTACTGCAGAGGATGCTGGGAAACGGGACCGCGCAGGATGTTTCCTGAGCGTCTGCCAGCGCCAGTCGTCAGGACCTTCACACTGGGTGCCTCTTCTCCTGGACTCTTTTTTTTTTTTAAGGTTTAATTTATTTATCCTCCCCCCACTTCGTGTGCTCTCTTTGTCCTCTCGTCTTCTCTTTAGGAGGCACTGGGAACCAAACCTGGGACCTCCTGTGGGGGGGAAAGGTGCTCAATTGCTTGAACCATCTCTGCTCCCTGCTTTGTTGTGTCTTTCATTGTGTTTCCTCTTTTGTGTCTCCTTGTTGCATCATCTTGTTGTGTCAGCTCACTGCACCAGCCCATCGCACCTGCTCGCTGTTTTGCTCATCTTCTCCAGGAGGTACTGGGAACCAAACCGTGAACCTCCTATGTGGTAGGCAGGAGCTCAGTCGCTTGAGCCACATCCACTTCCCCCTCTCCTGGACTCTTTTTGACACACTCTTGCATTTTAGGAATTATCTTACGGAATCATAGTTATTCACCAAATCCCTACCAGATTCTGAGGTCTTTGAGGCAGAAACCAAACACATTCCTTTAAAAATAACATCAACACAACCAAACAACAGATGGACAAATGTCGACTGAGCCCCTGAGGTGTGCCTGGCACTGATCTAGGCACAGAGGGTGCAATCTGAACAGAACTGCCAGCGAGGAGCTTACGTTCCAGCGGAGGAGACAGAACCCAAGTAAGAAAATAGAAAGGATCGTTGCTGGGTCTAAGGGAAACATCGACTGAAAGGCAGGCTTCTCTGAAGAGGGGCCGTGTGAGGAGAAACTGAATTGAGCACTTTGAGGGAACATGACCCAGGCAGAGGTGACAGAGGGTGAAAAGCCAAGGGGGACAGAGGCAGCGTGGCCAGTGAAGGAGGAGAGACCCTGAGGCCGGGCGCTGAGGGACACTGTCTGTTTTCCTCTTCTCGCCGGACCAGGAGGTCTGCGAGCAGGAGCCAAGCACGTCCATTCCCTGTGAACTTCACTTGAAAGTCCTCCTTCCTAACCCTGCAGACACCCAAGCTTTCAAGGCAGCCACGACCTTAGATGAAGCTGTATGTTAAAACATATCAAGTCCTTTTCATTGGAAAGGGAAAAGCAGAACGAAGGAAGCAGGAAGGAAGACAGTGGCAGGGAAAAATAAATTGTGAAAAAAATTAATTACAGAGTTTTAAAGGAGCTGCTTTTCTGGACGTTTCTACAATGTATAATGCAAACTAAGTGCATTTGGGTACAGCTAAGAACACGACTGAGGAATGAACATAGCAATGCTTTCCTAGGCTGCACCATGCATAGGCTATAGAAACAGAAAGCCTCTCATTTGTATACATCTATAGCCAGGCCAGGAACTTAAAGATGCATGGCAAAGATCTTCAATTTATTGGGCTCTCCCTTTGAAAAAGTCTTGATTTTTGGTAACTTTTTCCATTTCATATTTAAGGTTCTGAAAATGCAGAGGAAGAAGTTACTTTAAAATTGCTAGTCAGTAAGGATCTCCCTTCTCAATCGATGAGTTTCTTAGTAAGTGGGATCTGAATCAATGAGACTTTTTAGGGACTTGGACTACAGAAATCAGGAGGAATTCTAGAAGCCTCTTTTCTTCTCCAGAGGGAAGCCGTCGAGGTGCTCGATCTGCACAAGTAGCCTGTTCCGTCTCGGAATAGTTCTCGTCATCAGGGTTTTCCTGCGACGTTTTCTGTTGCCCTCGCCGTAAGCCCGCCCGTGATTTGCTTCTCTTCTAGAAGGCGCGTGCACATCTGCTCCTTTCCACCGCCTTACAACGCTTCAGCCATCAGAAGACGGCTATAACCGACCATTAAGTCTTCCCTAACACTGGAAGACTCATCGACTCAGGTTCTTGGTTCTGGGGATGAGGAGACTGGCCCGCAGGGGCCGCTTCAGTCGGGGCCCCTGCCACCCGCCACGGCCTCGGCCTCGTTTGAAAATGAGTGGGCCTTGCTGGGGATTTGGTGGTCTGCTCAGCTGCGTTTTTCTTCTCCCCGATTCTTATCGTGTGCGTTTCTTTGTGTTTGTTGAGTAAGACGCTAAAACAGAGCCGTGTTTAGTCATTAGTGTTTCTGCACTCTTCGCACCCACACCTCCGCTCACTGTCCGTGTCCCCCCTCTAATGGCCACGGTTGTGTCACT
Source organism: Tolypeutes matacus (assembly GCA_026826555.1). NCBI lineage: Eukaryota > Metazoa > Chordata > Mammalia > Cingulata > Chlamyphoridae > Tolypeutes > Tolypeutes matacus. The sequence goes on from JAKSZT010054281.1 coordinate 21,914,873, forward strand.
GTTCCTGGAATGCAGATCCCAGGACTTAAACGAGACGTGGCTTAACAGGAACAAGACGCAAAGTAAAGCTTATGTAAAATGACCTAGATGTGATCTCAACACGGATATTCCAAAAAGGCAGTCTAGCACTGGGTCCGGTTTTCAACTGCACTGTGGTCTATTTAACTTGCCATTTCTTTTTCACATGAGTTGCCAAAATACATCCTCATTAAAAATAAAAATCTAGGGAAGTGGATGTGGCTCAAGCAGTTGGACACCCGCCTACCACATGGGAGGTCCCAGGTTCAGTTCCTGGTGCCTCCTAAAGAAGTCAAGCAAGACAGCGAGCTGACGCAATGGGCTGGTGCAGCAAGATGATACAACGAGATGACACAACGAGATGAAGCAATGATAAAACACAAAGAAAAAACACAACAAGCAAATGGGCGCCTCCCTCCCACACGGGAGGGCCCAGTTCGGTTCCCAGTGCCTCCTGAAAAAGAAGATGAGCAGACCCAGAGAGCACAAAACGAACAGACAGTGAGCGCAAACAACGAGGGGAGAAAGGAGAAATAAAAATTTTAAAATATAATAATAAAATAAAAATCTAAATCCAAGATTTGACATCTGTCCTGGTTGACACGTCACCCGGTGAAGCCCAGCCTTCCAGACCATTAAGCTTATATTTTGAGTTTCGTCATCTATATATTAGCTTTCTCAATCAGTTCTGTGTCATCTACAAATTTAGCAAGCACGTTTTCTATTTCCAAATTCTGAGACACAAGAACAGCTCACTCTACTCTTCACAATCCATTTTTTAAATGTTCATACAACTGATCTGCCCCCATCTAATGCAGCCCCCCCTCCAGCCCACATTTCCCTGTTTTTCACCTAAGGAGTTTATGTCAAGTGCCTGGTGAATTTTAAAATGCATCCATGGGACTCTCCCTGAAGTTCCAACTGGCAGCTCCTGTTGAACAAGGAATGGTAAGACTCAGCGTGACGTGCCTTTTCTGAAGTAGCACTGGCTCCTGGTGCCCGTACCCTTTTCCTACTGGGCACAGATCATCTGCTCAACAACCAATCCCAGGAGTTGTCTGGGAATCAACATGAAGCAGACCTATGGTTTCTTTTTTAGAAAACAAAGAAATGCCTAATTCCAACCTTTGATACTTCCACCATTTTCCACGACTCCTTAAAAATCGCCAAAGGGAGTTCCAAATGGTATCCAGGAGCATCTTTGGAATTCCCAGCTGTAGATCATCTGGGTCTGGAGCCTAAAGCTCAGTGAAAGCGCCCTGGCCCACACTGAATTATGCTCTTACCTCAAAGGAATAAAAAACCACAGGGAGGGAAGCGGACGTGGCTCATGTGATTGGGCTCCCACCTACCACGTGGGAGGCCTGGTTTGGTTCCTGGTGCTTCCTAAAGAAACAAGGAAGATGAACAGACACAGCAAGTGCAAACGACGAGGGGGTGGGGAGAAATAAATAATTAAAATCAATCTTTAAAAAATAAAAAAATAAATCACTTAACAAAACCACAGCAAGGCAGAGGGAAACTCCAATTACCATCACGTAACGTGAAATCTTCTTTGGGGGCATAAATTGGCAAAGAAAACGAGGAGCTCGCCCTCCCTTCTCTAACCCCAGTGCATGCTACGGGTCCAGGGATTTCCAGCCCACCAGCTGGGGGTTCAGGTTGAGCTTCCGTCCAGCCCTGCTCCCCTGGCTCCCAGGCGCACCCACTGTGGATTACAGGTAAATGATGTCATGGCCAGGCTCAGACGCAGGCTTCTGTCTCCTCCCACAAAGTCTAGCTCTGGGCTGCCCACTTCCAAGGCAGGACCATCAGTTAATTAGCATTTCAGTAAATAGCTCCCGGGTGAAAAGGGCGCTGCAGAGATGAGAAAAGGGAGAGTTTGCAATTTTTCCTTCAACTTTTTATCTTGAAATATTTTCAAACTTGCAAGACAGTTGCAAATATAATACAAAACCTATATCAGGGAACTCCAACATACTCCAACTTTAACGTCTTGCCACATTCGCTGCATCATTCTTTCTATATATCTATGTATATTTATCTCTCTCTATCCATCTAGCTATCTATAGCTTTTGACCTATCATCCATCTATCGTTTGTCTATCTGTTCTTTTTTTATAATATTAAATTTCTTTTTCAGCAGCTGGTTTACATGGAGTAAAAGGATAAAAGCGAGTCCATTATTGAACCAGGGGTTTTCAGATTAACTTCCTTTGGGAGTTAGAGTCGGGGTTTCTGATAACAGGCTCAGCCAACACTTGACTAGAAAATTTCTTAGAGGTTGGGGGGACGCGTGAAGGATTAAGAGGCTCAAAAGAGACTTAGTTCCTGCAGGGGCTGATGGCCCACACTCTCGAGTAGCTGGAGGACACTTCTTGCCTTTTGACCTGCCCTGGATGAGGGCAGAGGACGAGTCCCGAGACGCCTTCTCATGGCCCGAGTCAGACTCCCACTGGCCAGCGGCTGGCGGCCCCCCGGCTTCTCCGAGAAAGAGGAGGACTTTACTTGGGGATTTATTTGAGGAATGACCCTCAGAACTGATTCCGAGAGCAAAGTTCCTTCCTCAGTCGCATTCCGCACAAACTCGGGACTTCCTCTCCAACCCTCAAGGCCCCCGGGGCTGTTGGTTTGAGCCCTGAAGCCCTCACCTCGGGGCCACGCAGCCTGGGAGCACCGGTCAGTCTGGTCAGTCTCCGTCACGTCCCACGCCCAGTGCAGCTCTGGTTCCTGCTGGTGACCGGCAGGGCAGGGATGGAGGGCCAGCCCAGTAGACATCCAGTGGCGCAGTCGGATCTGGGGCGGGAGCTTCTGGCCGTGCTGCGGCGAGAAGTGGGGGCCCAGCAGGGCCTGGGCAGTGGGAGGGGCGTCTTGGCCCCCAAGGAGGACAAGGTCCCCTGTGGCTCCGACACACGCCCCTTCCTTACCGAGGGCCACGTGGGACTGGGGCTGGGGTGAGACAAGGCTTGGGCGAAGGGCAGTGAAGAAACGAATAAAATCTGGGGATCACGCGTGGCTCAGGGCCACTTCCCGGGGAAGCTCGTGGGCCTGGAGGACGGCGCTGGTTCGTAAGTGGGAGAAGGGTGTAAAGACACCCCTCTCCTGCCGCAGGTCACTGAGCAGAGGCCCCACTGAAAGCGGGCCCTAAACAAAGCACGGGAGGGCAAGCTGGCGGGGAGTGGGCTTCCACCCCCCAGCTGAAGACCCCACCTATCCCCTCCTCCTCTGCCCGGCTACGACTAACAGCACGATTTCCACCTGCCTCACCACCTGGGCTCGCAAACACCCTCCAGGAATCCCAGAAGATGCCTTCCTCGTAAGCGGGATTTCTCCTTTTGGAGTCATGAAAGCTGATGATGACAGCACAGCTGTGATGGAAACGAGAGCCACTGAGGCACGGGGCTGTTTACTACAGGGAATCCCGTGGGGGAAGAGGGACTGTGGTTAGCAGGACAATAGGAGAACGCTTTCTCATGAAAATAAATGTGTAATGCTAATACCGGGTGGGTTGGGGGAAAATACAGCAACTGTAAGCTATGGCCAAGGTTCACAGCCATCCTCTGAGGCTGCTTTTTCATAGTTTGTAACAATTGTTTCCCAACCATGCAAGGAGTTGGTGTGGGGTGATGTATGGGACCCCTGTACGCCGATACACGCTTGTTTTGAAAGTTCACAACTTTTACTGAACACTTATTATTTATGTATGTTCATGTATGAGTGAGATACTTGGACAAATTTTATTTATTTATTTATTTTTTTAATTTATTTATTCATTTACCCCCCCCCTGCTGCCCGTGCTCGCTGGGTCAGCTAACCACGCCGCGCGGGCGGGCCTGCCCCCACCAGGAGGCCCCGGGAACCGAACCCGGGGCCCCCCACATGGCAAACGGGAGCCCCACTGATTGAGCCACAGCCGCTTCCCATGGACAAATTTTATTTAAAAAACCTCCCCCCTCCACTCCCATCCCAGAACCGGCCACAGCTCTGGTCTCTAATCCGAGCTCAGGAACCCGATCCCACAAAGTGCCTGGGGCTGCCTCTCCCAGCTCCCTTCCCGCCCATCGCTTTGCTTGGGATGGTGGGAATAGGGGTTTGGGTCTGGCAGCAGTCGCCAGCCTTTGGGCCAAGGTTCTTGAGAGCTGAGTGTAAAGACCCGCCGGGAGCCGGGCTCTGGACGGTGACCAGAAGGGGGTCGTGCGCAGGGCTCGACCAAACCCAGAGCATTCCCAGCCCGGGGGTCAGCTCCAGGGTCCCCGCGGACGCCAGGTGACCCTCAGATAGGCACAGATGCACCAAGCCGTGAGCACGCCCTGCCCAGCCCAGCACGGGAAGTGCAGGCAGAGGAGGAGAAGTAGGCTTGAAATAAGGACAAGAGAGGGAAGCGATGCGGCTCGAGCAGTTGGACTCCTGCCTACCACACGGGAGGTCCCAGGTTCAGTTGCTGGTGCCTCCTAAAGATGACGAGCAAGACAGCTGGTGTGACGGGCAGGCGCAGTGAGCTGATGCAACAAGATGCCGCAACAAGAGACACAAGGAAAATAGAATGAGACACAACAAAGCAGGGAGCGGAGGTGGGTCCCTCCCACATCGGAGGTCCCAGGTCCGGTTCCCGGTGCCTCCTAAAAAAAAAGATGAGCACACAACAAACAGACACAGCAAGGGCAAACAACAAAGGGGTGGGGAGAAATAAATAAATCTTTAAAAAATAAAAAATGTAAATGTATTAGAGAGTGGTGCAGCCAGTTGACCATGAAAAAAGTGTTATTTTCCTATATTTGTGATTTTGGTGACATTGGTAGGCTTTCAAAACTTATAATTTATGATTTATCATTCTAAATAACTTATTTCGAGCCTAACTTTTAAAAATGTATTCTTTTTCTTGAAAGAAGCTGTCCAAATTGTACAAGCTGGATCTGCCCCTCTTTGCATGCCTACTATGTGCCAGACACTCTTCTAGGCGCTGGGATACAGCAGTGAGCTTCCAGGGCCCACGGTCCTGGACTGCCCCCGCCAGCACCCCAGGTCACTGGACAGGCCTTCAGCAACCCTCCCCAGCCCCTCCTGACGTGGAAGGAGCCAGCTCTGGCCACAGCCCCCTCTGCAGAGTGGAAAGATGGGGGTGGGCAACTCCAGGCCAGAGGAGAGCGACTAGGTACATCCCCAGCCCCACACACCGAAGCCCAGGGCCTGAAATATTCCACTGAGATGAGCTTTTTCCTTTGCTTTTCCTGCTTTTGCAAACACTACACTTTAGAACACAGTGAGGGGAGTGGGTGTAGCTCAGTGGTTGAGTCCCTGGTGCCTCCTCAAAACAGCAACAAAAACCCACAATTATCTCTGGGTGTTACGGGCTCATGTCCTAGAATGAACTAGTGCAATCAGCTCCTTTTCTCTGTGACTGAAGTTAAGATCAAACGGGGCAAATGGCAGCATGATGATACTGGAGGCCAGAGTATGGGGAGGGACGAGAGCAGGGAGTAGGATCCAGAAAAGGAGGGGCAGAGGGTCTCAGAGAAGCTCTCGCATGCTCCCCAGTTGCCCTCCTCTCCAGAGAGAAGAGGGGGGTCTGCTCACTCCTCAGTGACCACAGAGCTGTCACCTCCAGCCATCCCAGGGGCCGACGGGAGAGGCAGTGGCACCTGCAGACAGAGGGGCCACCTGTCACTCCATCTGCTCCAACCACACCTGACACCAGCATCCACACACCTGCACGTTACAATGACTTTTAAAAACCATTATAGGAAGCGGCTGTGGCTCAATTGATAGGGCTCCCATTTACCATATGGGAGGCCCCGGGTTCGATTCCCGGGGCCTCCTGGTGAAGGCAAGCTGGCCTGCACGGCACGGTGAGCGAGCTGGCGCAGCAAGATGATGCAACAGAAGGAGACAAACAGACACAGGAAAACGCACAGCAAATGGACACGGCGAGCACAAGCAGCAAGGGGACGGGGATAAATAAATAAATAAATAAATCTTAAAAAACGAACAAACATTATAATGAAAGTTAAATTCATTGTAGAAAACTGGCAAAATGCAGGGAAATAAATTACATTAGAAGAAAACACTCATAATCTCCCCATTTAGATACATTTCCTTCCAGTATTTATTTCAGTGCATACTGATACACATTTTAAAAAACAAAATTGAGAACATACTGATTTTGTAGTTTACTATACCGATTTTAGATTAAAATTATATCATGGGGCATGCAGGTGGCTGAAGCCATTGGGCACCTCCCTCTCACATGGGAGGTCCCGGGTTTGGTTCCTGATGCCTCCTTAAAAGAAGACGA
>JAKSZT010054281.1:21921191-21964127 GCA_026826555.1 Tolypeutes matacus
TGGGAGGTCCCGGGTTTGGTTCCTGATGCCTCCTTAAAAGAAGACGAGTGCACAACGAGCAGACGCAGAGAGCAGACAGTGAGAGTAAACAATGAGGGGAGGGAAATAAATAAATAAAACTTTAAAAAATATATGTTATGTCATGATTGTCTTCCCCAAACCACTTCAAAATCTCGGAGTATGTAATTCGGCGATTGTGCGCTAGCCCATCACACGTGTGGCCATAAGTCATTAAACGAGAAGGCTCGTTCCTCCCCAGGACGCTGTGATTAGCATCCCTGGATGAACTTCTTTATCCTGCCTTTCCAATTATTTCCTTAAGAGGTTTCTGGAAGTAAAATGACAGAACAAGACCTTTCAATAGCTCTTACTTTTAACTTTCCAAATGGCGTTCCAGAGAAGTCACAGCGATTTCCGTGCCCTCCAGCAGTGCTTGTCAGGGCGCATCTCAGCACCAGCTTCTTAGGACAGAGCTGTGTGTTTGATTCTTAAGTGTTTGCCAGCTTGGTAAGTGAAAAGTGACATCTCATCATAGCCTAAAGGGTCACTCCTTTGATCACTAACAGTGTTGAGTTTTTTCATGATTGACTGTATTTCTTATTTTATGTTCTCTGTACTAATATATATTGCTAATCTTAAATTATTAGTACTTGTCCTGTGCCCAATTTTCTACCTGGGTCTCCTTAAAATGAATTTCATGTTCTTCAGGTTTTGGGGTATTAGCTATTCACCTCTCCTGTCTGTGGCAAGAATTTTTCTCAGCCTATTGTTGAAAATGACCCCTTGCCTCAGGTGGAAGGCGAGCCTCTGTCTCAACTGAGTAGATTTATCCAGAAAACCGGTATCTTTCTCCAAATGCGGCTTGAAGGGTAGTGGGAGAACTGACCCACGGTGGGCACCTTGAGTTCGCAAAACTCCTCCCGCCAGCTCGAGCACAGATTGGCCAGGGAGGCCTGCTCCACCCCACCTCAGCTGCCCCGGGTCTTGGGAACGCGCCCCTGCGCACGCACGAGCGCACGGGGGCTCCCTGGGGTGCGGAGAAAACCTGTCCTGAGCCGCCCGCCGGCCGCCCCGCCCTGGCCCGAGCTGCTCACGGCTCCTTCCGTCCTTGTCCCAAAGCCCTGCTCGCCCCGAGCTCGCCCCAGGCCCTGCTGCTCCTGGCAGCCCTGCTCTCCCGCCCCGGCAGGGGCTGCAGCGCCCACGGACGCGCCGGGAGCGCGCGGGGAGCGCTGCGGCGGGAGGCGGGGTGCTGGGCGCCCTGCACGAGGGCGCTTTGCCCAGCGGACAGCCTTTCACAGGCCAGGGCCTTCTGGGCCCCTGGGCCCCTGGGCAGGGCTCGTCTACGCCTCTGCCAGGCTCCCCCTGCGCAGCCTTCACGCAGGAGGAAACCGCCCCTCCAGGTGAAGGTCCCACCGGCAAGAGAAGGGACGTGCGGCGGGGGGCGCGGGGGTCCCAGGTGCCCTCCTTCCGGGTGTCCGGAGGCCGGGGGCCGCGCCCGCAGCCTGGCCTTGGCCTGTCACTCAGGGGCTCGCGCCGCCGGTGTCAGTCCTCTCCTTGCCGGGCGGGGGGGGCCCGCCTGGGGGGCCCCAAGTCCCCGCCCAGGGCCTGCGCTGCCGGCCCGCTGCGCCCTGCAGCGGCCCCCGTCGTGGAAGATGGGTGAGGGACCCCTGCCGCCCTCTCCTCCTGCCCACGCCCTCCTCAGCTGTTCTCCCCCGAGACCCGGCCGCCCCATTCCAGGAGTGTGGACTAGAGAGACTCGGGACTCACCTCTCCTCAGAAAAGCAGCTCGAGGACAGGCAGAAACTGCCTGGAAAAAAAAACGTTCCAGGGTTGGGGACACCAAAGGGAGGCTGGACACTGCCCAGGAGAGAGAGGGGCAAAGGAAAAGAATCACGAGGGGGCAAAACTGTGAGTTTAACGCCAGCGTTGCTACTGCCGGCACCTCCTCCACCCTAGGAGAATCCTCAGGCCTCCGGCCAGAGGCTGCCGACAAAGGGGGCCCCAGGCACCCAATACTCCCCCCCCCCCAGGAAAGGGGAGAGAGGGACACAGCCTAAGGCTGACTCAGCTTCTGCCCCACAATCAGGTCTGCTGTGTCCTCAGGAGCCCTTCCAGGCCAGGTGGGGCAGCGCCACTGTTTGCCTTGGGACCCAGCAAGGGGCTAAAGAGATGCGACCCTCCCAATCTCCCTCTACTGACCAGAACTGCTTGCTGAGGACCCAGAGCCGAATGGAATTATTCCCTACCCGGGGAAAAGGGCTGCCAGCCAAGGCTGGAGAACTGTCTCTGAAAAGGTTCTAATTATGGGGCTCTCAGCCTCCGGGCAGGATCCTCTGTCACCCTGAGCAGGTCTGTGTAGCAGCAAACACTCCCACCAGGCACTGGACTGAGAGGCTGCCGAAGAGCGCCTTCTGCTGGCCGACCAAGGAAGTGCACATGAGGAAATTAAAAGTTAGTGAGAGGGAAGCGACTGTGGCTCAATCAGTAGGGCTCCCGTTTACCATATGGGAGGCCCCGGGTTCGGTTCCCGGGGCCTCCTGGTGAAGGCAAGCCCGCCTGCACGGCGTGGTTAGCTGACCCAGCGAGCACAAGCAGCAAGGGGGGGATAAATGAATAAATAAACAAAATCTTTAAAAAAAAACAAAAAAACAAAACATTAGAGGCATACAACAGCAGACTCAAAAAGAGAAGACTAAGTGATGCAGAAGACAGAACAGCTGAAATTGGAGAGAGAGAAGAACAGAGAGAGAAAAGAATGGAAAAAATTGTGCAGGGGTTTAGGGGGTTAAATGACAACCCAAAGTGCAGCAACATACATGTCATGGGAGTTCCAGAAAAGAAAAGGGGCAGAAAGAGTATTTGAGGAAATAATAGCTGAAAATTTCCCAACTCTCACGAAAGAAAGGAATTTACATGTCCAAGAAGCGCAGCGTACCCCAATCAGAATAAACCTGAATAGACCTACTCCAAGACACATACTACTCAGAATGTCAAATGTCAAAGATAAAATTCTGAGTGACACAAGGGAGAAGCAAACCATCACATACAAGGGATGCCCAGTAAGATTTAGCATGGATTTCTCATCAGATACCATAGAGGCTCTTTTTCATATTCATTTTAAGCAAATGACCATCGCTCTGTAATGAAGTTTGTTAATATGTTCCCCCTTTAGGCCTCTTTGTTCTGTTATTGCCTTTGTGTTGTGTGTGCACATGCACAGTGTGCTTATTGCAGCTGGTTATTGCTAATTTTGTCATCTGTAAATCAAGATATCTGTTTTGGTTTTGTTTTGTTTTTAATATGTTTTTTATTTTCTCTAAAAGATACTTAGATTACATAAAATGTTACATAAAAAAATATAGGGGATTCCCATATGCCCCACTCCCCACACCTCCCACTTTCCCCACATTAACAACATCCTTCATTAGTGAGGTACAGTCATTTCAATTGATGAGCTCATTTTGGAGCATCGTGACTAAGCTTGGACTATAGTTTACATTGTAGCTTACTGTCTCTCCCACTTAATTTTGTAGGTTATGGCAGGATATACAATGGCCTGAATCTGTCATTACATTGTCATTCAGGACAATTTCGAGTCCCAAAACTGCCCCCATATTACACCTGTCTTTCCCCCTCCCTGCCCTCAGAGCCTCCAGTGGCCACTGCCTCCACATCAATGCTATGATCTCTTCCATTGCTAGAATCACAACAAGTCTATAGTAGAATACCAGTAAGTCCACTCTAGTCCATAGTTCATTGCCCAATCCTGAGGATTCTGGGATGGTGATGCCCACTCCACCTCTAAATGAGAGGGGCCTTCAATCCCATACAGCCGATGGATAGGACTCTCTTGCTTGTAGTTGTAGCCTCTCTTGGTTCCTTGGTATGGTAGTTTCCATCCTCACCTCCTTGTTAGTTGTCCTAGGTGAGCCCAATGAACTGGAGAGTAGGTGTTGCAGCTCCCCTGAGGCTCAGGGCCCAGCTGGCACATGGACAAGATACCTGTTTTGTTTCAGATGAAGGTAAGAGTAAGATAGCAGGATAAATATTTTCTGTTTATGAAATTGACCAAAAGTCTTTCTTGTTTAATAGCTCCATACAATGGATCAGTTTAAAATAAGGAGATACTTGAGAACTAGAACATCTGGTAAGCTATTGCTTGTTTAAGAGACTCGCAAGAAACATTTTCCCCTCATCCAGATGCAGACGTCGATGTCTAAGATACTTTTATAAGCTCTACACAAAATTAATATATATTTAAATATGCATCAAGTGACCCCTTTGGGGTTTATATTGGTTATTTTTAGAAATTAACAGTATGAAATATAGACTAATTTTGATACATAGTAGTTTCTTAATTAATATTTGTTAATAACAAAGTGGCAGAACAATAGTTTATGATGATGAATGCCCTTTACCCCCTCGTTCAATAAAAGCGCACAGAACAGGTTGGTGCAGATATAATAAAGTCCTCAGAGCATTAACATGGTTTTGCAAAGGATGTTTTCCAGACTCTTGGCAGTAGGTGATTCTGAAATCCTTTTGAAGGACCCTCAATCATCCTAGATAGTTTGGAATCCCAAACAAAAAGTACAAACCTGACAACTGTTATGAATAAAATTGTCACTTCTGCTTAAGGGAAACTGAAACAAGAAGCCTGATTTCTTCCTTTAGGTTATATTTCAGTAAAATACTTGACAGCATCATACAATGAACAGCTTGTTTAGGGAGAATATATGGAAAAATGCAGTAGTGATATCAAAATAGCACTTATGAATCCCAAAACCAGAAAAAATTAAAATGAAGCTCAAGTCTATGAATCCTTCTAATTAGAATCCACTCAAAAGAGAGGAAATACATTTTATTTTTAAAGATTTATTTTATTTATTTATTCCCCACACACCACTTCTGGTTTGCACTTGCCGTCTGCTCTCTGAGTCCATTTGCTGTGTGCTCTGTGTTTGCTTGTCTTCTCTTTAGGGGGCACCCGGAACCAAACCTGGGACCTCCCATGTGGGACAGAGGCACTCAATCACTTGAGCCACCTCCACTTCCTGCTTTGCTGTGTCTCTCATTATCTTTCTCTTTGTGTCTCCTTGTTGCATCTTCTTGTTGCATCAGCTCACCACACCTGCCCATCGTGCCAGCTCGCTGTCTTGCTCATCTTCTACAGGAGGCACCGGGAACCGAACCTGGGACCTCCCATGTGGTAGGCAGGAGCTAAGTCACTTGAGCCACATCCACTTCCCAAAATAAGATTGTAAAGAAGTTATTTGGGTCTAATGAGTCAAGGAGAAATGTTTTCTAAAGACACAGTTATTTTATATTAGGAATCTCATTTTAGATTCATGCCCAGTTCCATTTTTTTTTGTTGTTGTTGTTCATATTTTGCTTTACTTTTTATTTAATTTTCAAGTTTTTATCAGCATACTACAAATACATCATAAAAATAAATCCAATAGTGCTAAAAAGCTTATGATGAAAGGCAATACCCACCAACCAGCCCTGCCCTCCAGATTTTTATTCCCACTCCTCAAAGCAATCTCTTCTACTGTTTCTAGTTTAAAATATTTTTTAGAGTTATCTCCATAATTCTACTACCATTATACCTTTGTTTTTTCTTAAAATCTCATATAATTAGACAGTAAGTTCACACACTTAAAATTCAAAAGGTAGAAAAGAGTATAGAAAAAAGTCACCCGACTCCTGTCTCCCAGCCACCCAGTTTCCCTTTCCAGTTTTAGAAAGAAACAAAGATTCTACTTAGAAGTTTAAACTCTGTAAAAATGCTAAATTTGAAATTTACCAGAGATAACTTTAAAACAGAGAAATCCAAGGATTTTAATTTAGAAGATAATCTAAGTATGGTCATATGTGGCATTTTGTATCTGAAATTATAGGCCGTTTCATACAAATAGATTTTGATCTTGTTTCTCACTATGTTATTTGTTTCAACGGTGTATTTTTAGACTCAAAGTGTTTTCAAATATGACAGTGTGCTTAATATCATTTGAATATAAAAGAATGGCTGTTAAAAAAAAAAAAAAAAGAAGAATTGAGAATCCAAGAAATAAACTCTCACCTTTCCAACTAACTCGTTTTTGACAAGCCTACCAAGTCCATGTTAATGGGACAAAACAGTCTCTTCAGCAAATGGTGCTGAGAGAACTGGATATCCATAACCAAAAGAATGAAAGAGGACCCTTATCTCACTCCCTAAACAAGAATCAACTCAAAATGGATCAAAGACCTAAAAATAAAAGCCAGGACCATAAAACTACTAGAAGAAACTGTGGGGAAACATCTTCAAGACCCTGTGGTAGGTGGTGGTTTCTTAGACCTTACACCCAAAGCACAAGCAACAAAAGAAAAAAATAGATAAATGGGATAAACACTTTTGCACCACATAAAACTTTGTCAAAAGGGTGAAAAGGCAGCCAACTCAATGGGATAAAATATTTGGAAATCACATGTCTGATAAGGGTTTAACATCCAGGATATATAAAGAGATGCTACAACTCAACAATAAAAAGACAAACGACCCAATTTTAAAAGGGGCAAAAGACTTGAATAGACATTTGTCCAAAGAAGAAGTACAAATGGCGAAAAAAACACTTGAAAAAAAAAAATGCTCAACATCACTCATGATTAGGGAAATGCAAATCAAAACTACAATGAGATATCATTTCACACCTATCAGAATGGCCACTATGAAAAAGACAGGGAAGTGGATATGACTCAGGCTGCTGAGAGCCTGATTCCCACATGGGAGGTCCTGGGTTTGGTCCCTGGTGCCTCCTAAAAATGAAAACAACAACAAATGAGAAAAACCAACTCAGGGGCGCTGATGTGGCTCAGTGGTTGAGCACCAGCTTCCCAGGTTCAATACCCGGCCCTGGTACCTCAAAAAACAAATAGCAACAACAACAAAAGACAGAGAACTACAAGTGTTGGAGAGGATGTGGAGAGATGGGAACACTTCTTCACTGTTGGTGGGAATGCAGGATGGTACAGCCACTGTGGAGGACTGTCTGGCAGTTCCTAAAGAAGTTGAATATAGACTTGCCACGTGACCCAGCAATACCACTACTGGGTATATACCCAGAAGAACTGAGAGCAGTGACATGAACAGACATCTGCACACCGATGTTCATAGCCACAGTATTCACCATTGCCAAAAGCTGGAAACAACCCAGGCGTCCACCAACAGACGACTGGATAAACAAATCGTGGTGTGTACTCATGATGGAATGTTATGCAGCTGTAAGAAGAAATAAGTCGTGAAGCAAATGACCCTGGAGGACATTAACTTGAGTGAAGCAAGCCAGACAAAAGGACAAACACTGTGTGATTGTGCTACTATGACCTGAATATATTGTGTAAACTCATGGAATTAATAACTGGACTATCGGTCACCAGAAAATAGAAGGAGGGTAGAGAAGGGAAAGCTGAGGGTTAACCTGTGCAGAACTGGTAAAAAGGTTGTTTGGAAATCTTTGGAAATGAATAGAAATGGTGAAAGCACATCATGGTGTTTGTAACTAGCAGAGCTATTACATGGGTGTGACAGTGATTGAAAGGGAAAGTCTAGGGACATGTACAGTACTGGGAGGAAACCTAAAAATGTACCATGGGACTGTACAGCACAGGGAAACCTCATGTGAAATACGCATATGGGTAGTACTGCATACGTAAGACTGCTTTTCTATGAAACTGAACAAATGTAAGTAAATGTAACAAGAGATTAATACTTGGCAAAACACACACACACACGTGTTATTCTAAGTGAAAGAAAGTACAAAGTCCTACATATTATATGATTCCCTTTATACAAAATGTAAATATAAATCAATTTATAAAGATGGAATTAGATTAGTAGTTATGTAGACCTGGGGAAGAATAAAGGGATTGAGAGGTGACTGCTAGGGTGTGGAGTTGTTCTTTTTTGGAGTAATGAAACTGTACTAAAATTTTTTGCGATGAAGGATGCACAACATTGGGATTATACTAAAAGCCACTGATTGTACACTTTGGATAGATTGTGTGGTATGCAAATATATCTCAATAAAAGTGCTTTAATCACCCCCTCACCCCCCAAAAAGATGGTTACCCTCTGAGGCTTCTTTATGCCAAGATCTAAGGCGCTAAGGTTGCAGCCATCCAGGAAGCAGCTCTCCTCTCTGCAGGAGTCAGGAGGCCTGGAGATACGGTGGAGGCGGCCACGCACCCAGGAGCCACGTGGCCCGGCTCTGCCGTGGCGGGCGTTAGGATCTGGGCTCCCGGAGCAGCTGCTCACAAATGTTAGCCGGCATAAGTGTCCCCTGGAGGGTGTCACAAGGCAGATTCCAGATATCTCCCCCCGACTCAGGTTCGGTAAGGCTGGGTTGGAGCCCAGGAATCTGCGTTTTCTGAGGCCCACACACGGAGAAACACTTCACTGCGTTGAGCGGCTTGAACTGGGATCTACAGTCTGGTTACTTAAAATGGGATTCGCGAAATGCAGGGTCTCGGGCCGCCCCAGCCCCACTAACTCATAATCTGCCTTTTCGCAGGATCACCAGGTGATTCCTACGCGTGATAGTTTGAGAGCAGGGATCCAACCACGGAAGAGGGAATCGGGAGAAAAAGGCGAGAGGGGTCCTGCACGGGGCAGAGGGAGACAGCGGCACCCGGGAGGCCTGAGGCCTTTGGGGGCAGCTGGCCGAGTTTCCAGGGTAAGAGCCGTCTCAGCTGAGGGCAGAGGCTGGGCTGTTGCCAGGAGATGGGAATGGGGTACCGATTCGCGGGGCGGGGGCAGGAAGTCATGTCCTCTCTCGAGGACCTGGCACATCTCAGGAACGAGCCCACTACACGACCACAAAGCCGCGGCTCTGGAACGTGTGGAATTCCCAAGTAGTATGAAAAGGGAGAGACAGGCTGGTTTTGGAAGCCAGGCGCCGGCTGCAGTCCCGGCCCTGAAGCTGCAGCCCGGTCCTCACCCTCAACCCAGGGCTCCTGAGCACGAGCCCCTCCTGGCTTCTGCTGAGCCCCTCGTGTGTGTCCTCCTGGCCCCCTAGCAAGCGCCTGCCTCCGGGCTGTCTCCACCAGAAGCCCACGCACCCTGGGCCTTTGATGATTCCGGGATGTCCCACCCCCCTCCCCTCTTCCTCTCCCTGGGCACCCCTATACCTTCAGGTCTCACAGCAGTTTCAAAATCCCCTTCTGAGGTTTGACGGGGCCTCCCGCAGCTTGAAGTGCTTTTCTAAAAGAACCAATAAATAAGGTTGTTCTCCATCTTGTAGCAACAGGAGGGACAGTCCTGGGCAGGGCTGGAGGGGGCACAGGGTGGGCTCATGGGCCCCGCACCTGTTTCCTGGACTGAAATGGAGCTGCGTTAGGGAAGGCCACTCCCCTCTCCCTTCACCTTAAACAACGAAGTTTCGGGTAAGGGATGGGAATAGAAGAAAAAAGGGCGAGGACAGGGTCCAGTGGAAACCCAGTGAGCTGCACCTGCATGGCGGGGAGGGGCCTCAGACGAGCCCCTAGGGCACACCTGGCAGGGCCCAGGGCCTCTGGCCGAGGGGCCTGGCACTCTCGTAGGCAGTCACGTCCGACTCACAGACAAGTGGAAAATGCAGAGTAAACTCAGGTCACTCGGGTTGGACTGGACGTGGGTCAGGACTGCTGTGCTTTAGGGGGAGGGGACCTCGGAGACCTACAGACAGAGGAAGGCCGAGGGCCCTCCATGACCCAGGCTCTCTGCTGAGGGGAGCTGAGTCCCTTTACCCTACCTGCTCGACAGGTACAGAAGAGGTGGGGAAATGTGGTGGACAAGGCTCGGAGGAGCCACTCTAAAATAAGAGGCATGTTCTTTCTCCTCGGGAACTCTGGCGGCAATTTTTGGTAAAAGAATTAGAAGGAATATGGTTGAATGAGAAACAAGTGCTCTCTGACTTGGAGGAGCTGGGCACCCACCAGTCTGTGTCTCCCAGGGGCAGTGACCATCATTTCCTTCTCCGCAAGTCCAGCGTCCCTGCCCCCAGGGTGCAGGCGCATCACAACTTCCCGCAAGCACCTTTCTCTTCCAGGCTTGTTTGCTTCTACCTTTCCATTAGATTCTCTGTGAGGAATTCCGAAATGCACTGGAGACGACAGTCACAGAGCTTCTCACCTGCCAGGCAGCGGGTGGCTGCCTCCTCCTGGCTCAGACCCCTCCCCACGCTGACAGGGCGCCTCAAAGGATGCTGAGTCAGAAAGGAACAGCACTGCCGATCCTTCCTCACCTGCCAGACTCCTGCCCAGCAGGGATTTAGTCCCCAGACACGGCCTGCTCCCCTCCCAGGCCACAGCTCTCGCTTATTTACACACAGAGCGGCTGCTCGCAGGCTCACCCACCGGAGATGAGCCCTGGCCCCTACCCTCCCCTAACCCTAACCCTAACCCTGCTGTCCACAGCGCATTCGCCTGAGCAGGCTCCGTGGCTGCCAGCGCCCAGGAGGGCTTCCTGCCCTGAGGAGGAGAAGCTGCCCCCTTCCCCGGATCCCTGCAGGACAGCACAGAGGGCGGAAGGGAAGGGGCGGAGGAACCGAGCTGTTGGTAAGTAGGCCCTGCACGGGGGCAAGCACCTGCTGGTGCCCTGAGCGCTGCTCCAGCTGGGGACCCCCGCCAGCCCCGCCCAGCCCCTCCCAGGGCCGTCCACCCACCACCTCGGGCTGGGTGCAGGAAGAGCTGAGGGTGTGGGTGGAGGCCCCTCCCCCGCGCTCTTCCCACTGGCCCAGAGGCCACTGTGGTAGTTTGAGATTGTTTATGAATTCCAGAAAGAGATGAGTGGCGATGTTTGTAAGCTGCTCTGCTCCCTTTGTTGCCTTTGACTGTATTAAATCCAGGGGCTTCATTTTGACGTTATTAAGTCAGGACTAGGGCTTTATTTGACCAGGTCCTTAGGGTGACTTGGTTGGAGTCCCTGCCTACAGCTGTGGGTGAAATGAACGGATGCTCAGTCAGAGAGAGGGAAGTAAACCTGCGGAGGAGGAGGACTCGGAAGCAGATGCGCAGGGAGAGAGAGCGCTCCATACACAGCCCCGGGAAGAGAGGAGAGCCTGACCCGGTGGAGAGAACAGCAGCCGGCCCCGGGAGAGGGAGGCGCCCTGGGCCAGCCCACAGCTGAGACCCGGAGGAGCTGGGACCACGGAGCCTCAGGAGGAAGAGGGAGGCTGGGCCCTCGCAGGCGTCGCCCGCCATCTTGCTCCAACACGTGGCAACAGACTTTGGGTGAGAAAGTGCCTCTTATGGCACCTTGAGTTGGACTCTTTAGGGCCTTGTAACTGTCAGCTTCTACCCCAAACAAATGCCTTCTATAAAAGCCCACAGAGCTCCGGCACTTCGCATTGGCGCCCCTCTGGCTGATTCAGCCACCCACCTGCTTTCCGGCAGGGCTCAAATCCCGGCCACCCCAGCTGAAACGTTATCCCTCTCTCTCCCACTCAAGGAAGGTTCCTGGGATACAAGCGAGAATGACACGACTAGAAGTTACTCTTAAACCTTATCGGCACACGCCACCGCCTATCGCTTCAGATGCTTCACTATACCTGCAGCAAAGTCTGCTCAGCTCACCTGGTCAGGACATGCTGAACTGGCCCAGCATCTGGGGAGTTTTTCTCCCTCCCCCACCCTTGCCCTGGGGTGGGCGGAAAGAGCGGCCAGTGCTTGGGGCTCGGACAATGGGGAGGGCAGGGGTCAGAGAAGGGGTGCTGTGCCACAGAGCAGGAGGAGACGAGAGCAGACGTGAGCTCTGCCTCGAGCAGGCTCAGCCACGGGCTCCTGCGGAAACAGGGCGATCCCAGGGGCTAAGGGCCAGCAGGCCAAGCAAGTCGGAGAGTACCCCAAACCCCACTCTCAGAGGGAGCTCTGGCAAGTCACTGCCCCACTCCGTGCTCATGCTTCTTCGTGTGTACAACGAGGAACCAGACTAAATGGTCTTTCAGGCCATTTCAGCTTTAAGATTCTACAGGTGTGGACTGAGAGATTAAATATTGACTGATGACTGATACTTGAGGCCTAGGGGCGATTCCCCATAAAGAATTAAAATATCCAGGAGGTAAAACAGAATTTCTTACCCTCAGAGTTTAGCATCGAGCAGCATTGTTAGCAGAAAATATTTTTCAAGAAATCTATCTCTGTAAGGCCAAATCAGATCAGAAGGAAGCAAGGAAGTGGCTGCCTCAAAAGAGGGAGGGCCGCCTGATGAGAGGAAGGATGGCCCAGGGGGGGCATCTTGCTCAGGGCCCGATACACAGTAGGTGCTCAATAAATACATGTTGACTTAAACTGACACAAATAAAACATCTCTAACGTACTGTGTTTGTCAACTATTTCCCCCTTCTTCCATATTTATAGAATTCCCACTTTTTAGCTGAGCTCATGGCAACTCAAAATAAAATTACATTTCTGAGTCACCCTTGAAGCAATGTCTGCTAATCCGACCAAGTTCTAAGAAATGAGATGTAAGGGACAGTATATAAGACAGCTTTCAGGAGACTTCCATAAAAGACAGCTGGTTGTGTCCTTGGCCTTCCTGTGCTAGCCGGAATGTGTGCATGATGACCAGAGCTGAGCAGCCATATTGGACCAGGAGGTGACTTTGTAAATGGAGACCATGCACAGCAAGATAGAAGAATCCTGGGTGTCTGAGGGTTTTGTGAAGTAGAGTCACCATTCCAACCCTGGACTGCCTACCTCCTGGCTTTTATAGGAAAGAAAAATAAATTTCTATCTTGTTTAAGTCACTGATATTTTGTTTCTCTGTTACTCATAGCTGAACCTAATCCAAACTGATACACCAGGTCTTTTTTCCTCCAAAAAATACAATATCCCTAAGCATCCCTGACAGTTTTCTAATAAAATACAAAAGAGATGTATCCCTGGCTCTAGCATGGTGCATTCTACTAGCTGGTGCTCATCCTTACTAAGGACCAGCCACGGTTTTGGTATACAGTGTATTAACTCACTGAGCCTCCACAACCGAGTACTGTCATTTCCCACTTGGCAAACAAGGAACTGGGGCGCACAGAGAGGGGCTTCCTTAGATCACACAGTTAGTAAGTGCATGGACTGGGATTTGAGCTCAGCTCCAAAGCCTACACTGTCTCCCGTATCCATGTGGGAATCCAACCAGTGTACACACTTTTTCTGCTGTGCTCACTTGTCTATACCACCTGGAGCATCATACGTGTTCAGGAGTGTTTAATGGAAGAATAAACGCCACAGGCAACACTGCTGATTACCAAGAAACGATGAACATGAGGAAATACAGATGAACACACCGTGATGGTTTGATGCTGGATAGACCCCAGAAAGTCATGCCTTTAGGGCTAATCCATTCCTGAGGGGGTGAACCTATTGTAGGGGGGGCCTCTTGATTGGGTTACTTCTGCAAGGCATGGCCCAGGTGGGTTTTAATCCTCTTCCTGGAGTCCTTCACGAATGAGAGCGGAGACACAGGTGGAGCAGCCAGGAGCTGAAAGCACTGGAGCCCAGGTGAGAAGGCAGAGACCGGCAGGCGCCACCATGTGCCTGGCCAGGTGGCAGGAGCCCAGGAGCACCTGCAGCTGGTCTCCGGGGAGAGGGTGTGGCCTGGTGAGGCCGTGATTTGGACACTTTCACGGCCTCAGAACTGCCAGCCTGCAACCTGATAAATCCCCGTGGTATATTGCTTTCAGCAGCTTTTAGCAAACTGAAACACAATCTATGTCCTTATAAGAATAAAAGAGAAAATTTCTGGCTCATGAGTCCTGTCTGAGGCTGATAAGTAAATAAATGGTTATTAGTTGGAGTGAAGCCAGTGTTTGTACAGAACATACCAGAATATCTTACTGTGAGCTCCACTGGAATCTGTGAACTCAACCATGCAAAAATCAAGTGGCGCTTTTCTAGAACCATTTCACTTTGGTTTTGAGCTATTTTCACTCTTGCGACTTCCACATAAATCTAGTTAAATGGCTGATTTAAATTCTTGTATGTCTCTCCCTCCCCTGCTGTCCTGGGAGAGTGTCAAGGTTCTGGGGGGTTGCAGCTGGGAGGAGGGGGTGCCTGGCCTCAGTCCGCCTGTGCCACACAGCCCCTGCTGCCCACCTGTCTCTCCTGCCCCACCTGGGGCCTCAGGACCTTTTCTAGCCCCTCCCTGAGCACCCGACCTTGACCCCCACCTCTGATAAGAGGGCACAGCTGCTGGCTGCTCCCAGGGGCACCCATAAGAGTACACAGGCGCCGGCGCAGGGAGCCCTCCCGCTGCTCAGCCCAAAGTGCCCGAAGCCCGAGAGCCCGGCAGAGGCGCCAGCTCTGCCACGCCACCCTCCCAAATGGGCAAAGTCCCTCCTCCCTGCAGCCCAGAAAGCACGTTCCGCCCCTTCTCTGGCCAGTGTTCTTCACCCTATGGTTTGCAGGAAAACTTAATACTCTTTACACCTTCCTCTCTTAACCTTTGGAAACTCAAAGGCCTTATTCCTCCTCTCAAAGAGCCAGACTCTTGGTTTCCAAGACAGCACCCCTGCCGTGCCTTTCAGCAGCCTAATTCAGAGGCGAGGCCGGGTGGAAAGAAGGGCCTCCGGATAGAAAGGAGAACCAAGAACCAAAACCATCAGTCACCAGCACGATGAACAGGTCCACCGAGTCTCAGACAGGGCTCAGGGGGTGAGCTGAAAAGCCAAGAGTGGCAGAGAAACCGAGCCTTCCTGCAGCTCCAGCTCAGGAAGCGCCACCTCCGAGCTCTGGAGCAGCTCTTCCAGCCGGTTTCCTTGCTGCTGCTGCCCCCCTGGGGCTTATGGGGTGGGCTCCAGGTCCTCTGGACAAGGCCCTCGGGGTGCAACTGCCCGGACAGACTCGCTTTTACGGACAGCTGTGCTGAGCAGCTTGTTTTCCTCACTGCATACCATGAATGGCAGTCCTGCTCGTTTCCTCCTCTTTGCGTAAGCGCTGAGTGTGCTCAGAGCCACACGCACATCTCACCCCTCCTTTTATCTTGTCTGACCCTCCTTGGCCCAGTCTCTTCACTTACTTTCTTTTATAATTTGCTGTAAGCTGTCATAAATCCTTTTTGGAACAAAGTGTTGCACAAATAAAGAAATAAAATGCAGTGGCCTCCAGCAAGGGCTTGGGCCGTAGGAAGGAGAATTCCCAGTAATTTTACAAGGAGCAGTATGAACTCTACAGCACAGCGCCCTGCAGCTCCTGAGGCACTGCTGCTATGTCATCAATGTGGCCTATTGCATTGGCTAGAATAGATAATGATTACACAATTAACTTAAAATAATTCTCTCAGAATTTAGCAGAAAGCTCTGTGGGTGGGGAAGAGTTCCTTTTTGAAAGACTGAGTGGCAGTCTTCCTTTTCTCTGGATACATTTCCTTGTAAGCAAGTAGAGACCATAGATTCACTACGTTTAAAGCTGCCTCAAAGGTAAGAGCCTTCTTTCCAACCCAAAGCTTTTTGTTTGGAGCATCAAAAATCTGGACGCCTTGACAGGACTCAGTCTAAGAACTGACAAGCGCCGAATACTTTCTTACACACTTTCGCTTGGCCGCTGCCCCTCTTTTGGGGAAGTGCTGAGCCCATTTTACAGCTGAGGGGGCAGGCCCCAGGGGGTGTGGGGCCTTTCCAATGTTGGGCGTTAGGAGAAGCCGAGCCAGATCACGATGAGTCTGAGACCTGAATCTGTACAAGGAGCTTAGCCAGGACTGCCTCAGCTGCAAGTGATGCAAAACCCAAATCAAACTAACTTAAGCTACACAAAGAAACAAAAAAAAAAAAAAGAGGGGAAAGGAATGGATTCAGGCATGGCTGTATCCAGACACAAACCAAGCCGTCAGAGATTGGTCTCTCTCCCCACCTCTCAGCTCTGCTTCCCTCTGTTGGCTTCATTTAGCAGAGAGGTGTTTCCCAGCCGCTCAGCCCTCCGATGAAGCAGGCCCAGCAGATACAGCACCTCCCCTCCCCCCCCCCCAACTCCACAAATCAATCTGGGCAAGGACCCTCACTGGCCTGGGTTGGACCATGGGCTTACCCAGGGCCAACTCTGCTCAACCTGGGCCATGAGCTGGTTCCAGTGTGCAGTAGGGGAGGGGGTGCAGCAAAGTTCCTGACAGTCCAGGCCAGGATGGAGGGGCAGTTCCCAGGACGACCCAGCAGTGCAGACTTACTAAAATAAGGAGGTCTGCAAAAGAGCGCCCCAGAAGTTCACTGAGCACCAGCTCTGTGCCTGCAGTGTGCAGAGCCTCAGGCCCTGGGGGAGGGCCCTCTGCAGAGCAGAGAGGGGCGGCCAGGACCTGCCCCGGCCACGCCACCTCCCCTCCCTTTCTCTCCTTTAACACCCAGGCTCTCTCACTCAAGCTCAGCAGCACGGGCATGCTGGAGCTCGGCTAGAAAACCCTGGCCACGGGCTTTTAAAATAAAGGTGTAACAAGGGCAAAACAAGGACCACGGCACTCAGAGGGCCAGGCAGGAGGGGCCGCCATAGGCAGGAGGCTGGGGCAGCTTCCACACCAGGGACAGAGGGGAGCAAGGCAGCAAGGCGGCCG
This sequence comes from Tolypeutes matacus, assembly GCA_026826555.1. NCBI lineage: Eukaryota > Metazoa > Chordata > Mammalia > Cingulata > Chlamyphoridae > Tolypeutes > Tolypeutes matacus. Next base: position 21,937,741 of record JAKSZT010054281.1, read on the forward strand.
ACGTGGAGCCGAAGACGACGCGGGTTCACCTACCTGGCCGGGAAGGAGCAGCGGCCCCAGGTGGGGGAGACGCACCTGGGCCGCCGGGTCCACCACGTGGTGGGCGTGGCCAGGGCAAGGCTTTCCACCAGGCGGGAGTCAAGCCTGATGATCCCTCGCCACCCGGGAGACTTCCCCGTCACCAACAAGCCCGGGACGCAGGGCCCACCCCACCCGCTTCCTCCCGCTCAGGCAGCCCCCTCCAGCCAATAAAGGCGCAGACGCCTCAAAAATAGAAAAAGAAAAGAGTTATGCTTGTCCAAGTAGCAACCCATGTGTCCATTATTTTGTTCCCAATACCTGGATGCTACACTTTGGCTCTAGGTGATGGAGAACTGATTGAAGGTCACCGGGGTCGCAGAGGACCCATGACATCGCCTTGCCCACCTACAGTCCCCAGGTTAGACCCTCCTGTAGGTAGAGGAGGCCGAGCTCTGCCACTTGCACGGGGCAAGTTGTCCGTGTGATGCAGCTCCTCCCAGGAGCCAGCCCTAGCAAAGCTGCCACCAAGGGGCACCGAGAACCCTTCAGCTTTCTTCACATGCCCCAAGCCTGGCAAAGAGCTACCATGTGCTTATTGCTTCTTCAAACCCATTTATTTGTTAAGGGAAGGTTCAGAGACAAAACACATTTCAAAAAGAAAAAAAAAATTGCAAAAAAGGGGACAAGGGACCCAGACTTCAGAAAGACTAGCTCACCCAGTTAAAAATACAACTATTTAATGTTAAAAAAAAACACACACACAAAACATAAGCCTCCCTGTCTACACCCGTCTTTCTGTGGTGGAAAGCCATCGCCTCCTCACATGGTTGTCAACCACAAACGCTGCGCCCCAACAGCAGCCTGCAGACACGAGAGGAAGCTGTTCGTGCTGGGGGGCCCGGCCCCTCAGGACATGCTCAAGGTTTTATCCTCTGGGGGGTACAATCACATCAAGGTACACATACTGTATTTTTCCCTGACTGGAGCATGACGTGCAGGATTCAGTGGCAGCTCTGCTCCCACATAATGAATCATTTGTGTATAGATATATTTAAAAGGATCTATGTTTTTTATTCTATTTATTGATTTCACCTTAGCTTTCTGGCTTGTTGTGTCTCTGTCTCTCCTCTTTTTTGTTGCATCATCTTGTGGGGCCAGCTCCCGTTCACCAAGACCCCCATATGGGAGACGGGAGCCCAGCCACTTGAGCCACATCCACCTTCCCATTTACAGCCATTTCTCTCCTGTTACATCATTTCTGATCCTCCAAAGACATAACCCCAAGTCACTATCTCTCCTAAGAGGACACTTTTTTCTTCTCCGATCAAGAAGTTCATAAGGCCATAGCAACCAGTGGCTCGGACAAAAACAGCATGTCATTTCACGTCAAGGAGGTTAAGCCACAGGTGGCCCCAGGGTGGTTTAATTCTGAGCACTCCCACATGTGCCAGTTAGCACTTTACTGTAACTGTTTTATCACATGCCCACCGAGCACTCTTATTCCCTGAACACTCTCTGAAACATGCGAATACTTTAAGTTCTGTTGATCTTAATAAAGCAGACTAATATCTTGAATCACTGTTTTCCTTGGTACTTCCTTTCTGCCCTGGAGCTTGCATCATTAGAGAGGCTAAGTTTAGAGAGAACAGCTCGGTTCTCGGCTTTGGCGTCCCACCTAGGATCTGGGAACCCTTAGCAGAGTGTTTTGAACCTCAAGCACTTGACTTCCTAAGACGACTGATAAGGGCACTTGACTCTCAAAGGACTCAGAATGAAAGAATGACCCACCTTCAGATAGGTCTGGGAGAGCCTAGCCTGCCTCTCCCACCGCCCCAAGAGCAGAAGCACACTCCCTTGGTGGAGGACTTGCATCTGTTCTGCAAAGACCCAATGCTAAGCCTGGTTCCTTCACTGCTTGTCCTGCAGCCTCTGAGGATCACTTTGTTTTTTTCATTCTTTCAAATACTTATTGAGCATCTATTTTGTCCTTTCCCAAAGGGACACCATGTTGATTTTCAATGCCTGGCAAACAGAAAATTAAAGAACAGATCTCGAGCTCAAACTGATGGGACTGCTGATGGGGCTCTCGTACTTCCAGCTGGGACTCACCGCACCACCTAGTTTGGAGGGAGACCCTTCATCTCTTGACACACCCCATGTCCTCAGAGCCTACTTTGATTCATGCTTGCTTTCATGTCTGTGGGCCCACTTAAGACTTCATGCACCCCGTCAGTTTCACTGCAGGTGAAGAGGGTACCCACAGCAGGGAGTGGGCGAGGGTGTGCAGCAGGAAGGTTTTGGGGTCCATTGGCCTTAGGACGCTGTTCGGTCTGTTCTTTCGAGGGCGTCTTAGTGCTGCTGCTGAAACGACAGGGGTGTGCTGTCTCGGTTTTGGAGGCCCGGCCATGCTTTCTCCCCCAAGTGTGGTGTTCCGGTGATGGAAGCCTCCCTCACACACTTCATCCTCTCCCCGTTGCTTTCTCTGACATCCAGCTTCTGTGTCTTCTGGTTTCCATTTACAAGGTCTGCCCCATCCAGCTGAGTCAACCTAAAGAGGATCCAAGAAGCTCCCATTCACAAATGAGTCCACACCTTCACTGAGGACACATCTCCAAAGAGTCCTGTTCACAAAAGGGCTCCCCATGGGAACAGGGTGGAGGTTGGGAACGTGTCTTTAGTTGGGACACCTGATAGAATCTACCATGAGGGAAGAGTTGGAATGCCTGCCAAGCCCATGCACCAGTGCCCCTCTTCTTTGGGAAGTTTCCCCTCCTTCCCCTCCCTCTACCCATGACAGTGTGCTCCCATCGGCCACTGGGGGACCAATGGGGGACCCCATTAAGCCACTGCGGATTGAACAGGGATGGATCTTTGAGTCAAGCTGGGCCAACCGGGTTTTCTTATTCCTGGAATTTTCTGTTGAAACTGAGAGAGACTCTGAGTTTTAGCCTGTGACTAGAGCTGCAAGTGTAAATTTGGAGCTGGAAGACATCCATTCTCTTAGGACAGATGAGCAGAAAGAGAAGCTCAAAGCAGACGTTCAAAGAGGAGGAGAAGCGATGGAGGAGCCCAAGGCCCTCCCCGTTCTCCTCCAAGCCTCCTGAGGCCTGGCAGCACCTCCTCCCTTCTTTGCTTAGCCTGTTTGGGCTTTTTACTTTGCTCTTTTATACTTGCTACCCCGACCCCCTCATAGACCTCCTTCTCTTACTGTAGCCGAATGCCTCTAAGTACTAACTGTACATGAATACCTTCATAATCCAAAACCTTTAACCATTTCTCAGCACAAGTCTAGGAATGCTCCATTCTTGTTGGATGAAAGAAGTGTGTGTGCGTTGGATTCAGCCAGACCTGAACTCAGTTCCCAGCTCCGCCGCTTCCTCCTGTGTACTGTTGCCATGCTTCTCACCTCCTCACCTGTGAAATGGGGCGATGCCAGCACTCACCTCGACAGGCTGCTGGGAGAAGCCAGCTTCACATGCAGAGCTGCAGACACGCCTGCGTGTGCATGGAAGGGCTCACTGCAAGGTAGTGACAAGGTTCCTAAGGCATGATGCCATTTGTTTAATTGCTTATATATGTGTGTGCTGGAAAAAAATCTAGAACGAAATATTGCAAAATTGGGTCTCCAGGTGATTTTAACCTTTTTTCCTTTTGCCTCTCTAGTGGATTGAGTGTTGGCCCCCAAAAGATATCTTCATGTCCTAACCCTGAGAACTGCCCATGTAGCTTTATTTACAGAAGTCACTAAGTCATAGGCCTTGAGATGAGATCATCCTGAGTTATCTAGGTGGGTCCTAACTCCAAGGCAATGTCCCCATAAGGGACAGAAGGCATGAAGTAGAGCAGGCAGGGCCCGGGGTGGCGGCTGCGGGGCAGAAGCTGCACGAAGCAGGCAGGTTCTCCCTGGAGTCTTCAGCGGTGCCGACACTTGACTTCAGACTTGTGGACTCCAGAACTGAGGTGATTAAATTCCTGCTGTTTCAAGCCATCCATGGTAATTGTAGCAGTCTTAGGAAGCTACTGGTACAGTTGCCTGCTTTCTCATTTTTTCATCAAAGAAATTAAGGGGAAATACATTTCCCAGTTTGGGGCCTTAAAATAGAAATGTTTTGAGAAAGTACCATATTTGCTACCTTCGAGGTCAAGTAAAACCATAAGGAGCATTTAATTTAAACACTTCTCTTTACGAACAGATAAAAACTAAAAATATTTTATGAGTGCAAATCTGCAGCTTGCTTTGAAATGCATCAGGAAATAAGCTGGATTGCTGGGTGGGCACGTGATAAAACAGTTACAGTAGAGTGCTCACTGGCACATCTAGGAAATGGGCAGTGCAGGTAGATGTTCATCTACGATCCTTCAACATTTCCCTATGTTTGAAATTTTTCATAATAAGATAGGGAAAATTCATGAATACATACAGGATATTAAAAGGTCAGGTGGACAGAAACATATAGAGGAAAAAGTGGAAGTTCCTCTTCCTAGCTGCTCACCACCTCCATGCCTCACTCCAGGGTAATCGCTGTAGAATTTGTGACCCCCAAACACCACCCTGTTTTTTAGAAGAGGTCAATGAGAACCCCGGAAGCTCCGTCTGTTCCCAGGATCTCACTGCCCGTTAGGAGGCTCCTGTCTCCCAGTCGACATTCCCCTCAGGGGGCTGCTGGACTGCCGATCCCATAAAGCCCGTCCAGCCCCTTTCAACCAAAGACCCTGGAGGCTAGCGGCTCTGTCAGCCCACTCACCAGCATGAGATTCAAGTGGACTCCAGCCACAGAAGTGCACGCCACGCCAACCGATAAGGAGTAAACACCTGCACAGCCACCCCAGCTTCGCGGTTCAGAGAGAAGCTGCCTTTCGACGGTGAGCCGTAAAAAATGAGTGCAGCACACAGACCAGCCCCGAAGCTGGAGCAGAAGGATAAGAACGTGTCGTTCAGATGGGAAGAGGGTGCAAACAGGCAAGGCCCTAGAGAAGAAATAAATCTGGTCAAACGCATATTCCACAGACACCCCACAAAAAATAAAGTTCCGCCTCTCTAGTAGCCCTGGCAACGTAAATGAAGCCAACAGCTAATGATTTTTTTCACCCATGAAAATGAGAAAGACTAACCAAAATGGGGGTGTGCTGAGGGAATATTTGAATTTGAATGATCCTGCTTACTGGTAAATGTATCCTGCCCTTATCTGTCCTTTTCCAAGTTTTTCCTTTCCTAATCCTGGGAAATGCCCCCACGTGGGCACACCAGTCACCTCCTCCTCCTGGCATCACACACCTGTCTGGGAAGTTTCCAGAACCAGAATGGAAAGCGCTTCCTCTCCCGCCTCCTGGCAAGTCCTCACTCCACCCTGCACCGCCTTCAGGAGCCTGGGGCGGCGCTTTTTCTAGGCCGGTTCCTTCACCCACACCCCGAAGTTTCCTCCAGGCCCTTAGGGACTTAACTGCCGATGCCAAGTGCCAGAGACCTGCTGGCTTGGAGAAAGCGGACTTGCCGGAAGTAAGAGCTTACGGTCCCAAAGCTGCGGAAAGTCCAGCCCAAGGCACAGAAAGCTCCTAGGCATCCTGCCACATCCCTTCACGCCAGCCCCCAACTCCCCATAGAGCTGGCAGTAACAGCTGCCCTATGGCCAGCACAGTGGCCACAGGCTCCCACCATAAAACCAAAGCGCACCATAAAGGGGACTTTCTCGGTCTCGGCCGGGGCTCAGCCTCCCCTCCGGGCTTCCTCTTCCTCCGAGGCTCCGGGCCCAGCTCCGGCCCTCCGCGGCGGGTGGCCCAGGGCTCGTCCCCCAGGGCTTCCTCTATCAGTCCCGGCTCTCGTGCCAAGGCCAGCTGTAGCTGCCAGGCAGATGGCCCGTCTCTCCCTGGGCTCTAGCTGCTGAGCCTTCTCCTTCGTCCCACGGCAGGATCAGAATCGACAGAGTTCCCCACTCGGCGTCTTCTGGTGTCTGTGTGTCCATTTAGGTCAGACCCGGCAAGGGGGCGGGGACGCAAGGAGACCAGCCTTACTGGTCCTAACAAAGAGCCCTAACAAGCTTAACAGGGAATTAAAGAGACCTCAGCCGCATTGATTGCAGCCAGAGGGCCTCGTGCCCAGAGGGACAGGTCAGCTCACAAACAGGGCTCGCTCTCTTTGGGGATTCAAAAAAAATCTAAACTGGCACAGACTTTGTGGTTGAACACCTGGTATGCTATGCAAACTTTAAAGCACTAAGCAAAAGGAAAGGAAAGCTGAAAACAAAGGGCAACGCTTCTTTTGAAATAGTTCAAACTTGATTCTGCTCCCACAGGATGAAAACGAGTCCATTCAAGCCCCTCCTGTCCCAGACATCCCACCACGTGTGTGCTTCTCTGTCTGCCTGTTTGTTTGCCTTGCAGACTAGGGGCTGGTCACCCATCGGTCCAGGAAATAGTTTGACTAACTGTTTTCTTCTGGACCCAGACCAGAAGGCGCTTGGTTTCCACCACAGCCTAGACAGCCAAAGGGAATCCGCTCCTGTTTAGTGAACACACCACATGTTAGGACTATTTGGCTAATTATGTGGCCGGAGAGTTAATTCTTCAGGAATTAGCACATCATTAGTTCCCATTAGAGACCTGGTCTAGTAAAAAGATCAGCTGGGGATGACACCTGCTTTCAGTATGAGCACAAGCTTCCTACCCTCTGTTGCCACTGTCAAAGCAAAAAAATGCCAATTAAAAAAAAAAATGAAGGCGGTGGTAAGAAAATAAGGTGGGGGCTGCAGGTGCACCTGCCTGCTTCATCCAGTACTTTCCCACTGCAGGCAGCACTTGGATGTTGGAGCCATGGGTGGGAATATCTGTGGGCTTTGGGGGTCTGACAGCATCAGAGAAGGGACAGGAGTGGAGGAAACACTCCATCTCAGAATCGTCAGCAAGCGAAATCAGCATCAACTTTAAAAACTACACACACAAATCAGTTTGCGGCAGCACAGACCTTAACACTGCAGAGACTGCCAAAGCAAACAACAATTTAACCCATTTGCTCGTTATTTCACCAGCTACTTATGGCCATCTACCAGGTTCTGGAGGCTGGCGAGAGGCGAGAGATACGCCAGAGAACGAGACAGATGCGTCTCCTTCCCCAGAACCTGCTTCCTGGTGGAGGAAACAGACAGAAGGGAAGGAAAGTAAGGACACGGTAAACAGGGTAAAGGGCTGCCTCACCTGAGGGCTCGGGATGGCCCCTGCTCAGGTCGTGCATTTAAGCGGATCTCTAAAGGGTGAGGAGCTCGCCACACCCAGCCTGGGGGACTCTGACACACAGGCAGAGGGAGCAGCCTGTGAGACATGCCTTAAGGCAGGAGGAGACCCCAGAGGTGAGACATGGTGAACATGCGTGTTTACTGTACTGAGATTTGGGAGGCCCCGGGTGCTGGGAGCCCGTTCTCGGGGTCCTGGAAGCCAGGGATGCAGGGCGTCCCCTGGGGTTCAAGGGCACGGCAGAGCCCCCCACTGCCCACCGTGCTGCAGGGGTGTCTGCCTCACCTGTGGGAAGTCCGTGCTCACAGCCTGAGTGGCAGCATTTTCTCTCTTCTCTTCGGGGTTCCTCTGGTGCCCACCTTCTCTCCCTGTGGCCCTCCCAAACCCGTCCTGACTCACCTTAGCTAAAAAGCCCTAGTTACGATGGGTTCACCCCAGGGGAGCGGATTGAGGTGAAGACCGTGTTTTTCCGGGGTGCCAAGTTCCAGGCCCCTCGCCAGCAGCCCCTCCATGGCCCCTTTCAGTCGCCACAGCCACCCCCCCCCCGGGCTGCTCAGGACCACAGCGGGTCCCGTCAGCTACTGTCCCAGGGCTAGGACTAGGCTGAGGCGAGCGAAGCACCTGATGAGCTCAGGGCAAGCAAAAGGTCAGTGACAGCGACAAACACCCCCTCAGAGGGCGGCCCAGGACGCGCCGGGTGCCTCGCCGGAAGCCGGTCAAGCAACTTGGCCAAGTTTATGCAGCTGGTGAGAGGGGAAGACTGGGGTTCAGACCCAGGCAGTTTGGCCCCAGGTTTAAGCTCCTGAAGCAGCAAATGAGGTGGGGCCTCGCACAGGTCCTGCCACAGCTCAAGCTCTCAAAAAATAAAAATGAAATGAGAATAACAACATCTGCTTCACAGGCTTGAGCAGGTCTATGTGCAAGTGCTGCCTGGCAGACTCGGAAGTGCTGTTCAAACGTAGGGCATCGCCACTGTCGCCGCGAGCCTCAGCTCCCCGTTGTCTCACCTAGGAGACAGCCAAGAGCTTTCGCTCGAGGATTCTGCCAGCACAGAGCTCTGCACGCAAGGCCATATTTCTAGCTCAGTCTTAAACCAGCTGTGATGCGCAGCAGACAGTCTTGGCATTTTTGAGCTTCCTCCATCCCCCGGGAGGCCGAGCCCATCTATTTCTGGGGAGGCTGAGAATACGCGGAACCCACAAGCTCACCCATGATCACACGGACGTCACCGTCCTGCTGCCCAGCGCGGGGACACTGCCTTTCCCTCGAGACACTTGGCAATTTAGGAAGGAAAGGCCCTGTGTGAAAAGGAATCTGCAGGCAGCCGAGCATCCAGCTGCACGGTATTGTCATCCTGATAGAACCGAAAATGCTCTAAATAGCAAAGAGGCTAATTACTGCCTGCAAAGGAGAAGCGAGCGAGAACCTCCCAGAGAGGAGCTCGCTTCCTCCACAAGGATAATAAATCCGCTTTTGACGTGGGGGCGGCTGAAACCCAGCATAAGCCTCGACGTTAATTCCCCGGGGGAACATGTTTTTAATGCAGATCCCAAAGGACACATGCCCCCTTCCCAGCAGTGTGTCTATTGCTTCTGCAGAAAGATGTTTTGTTCATGTGGAGGAAGGAAGTCCTTTTCCTAAAGATACTTGCATTAGTTTTCTCTTCCGTGTAACAAAGTAACACAGACTTGAGGGTTAAACGATGCAAACGTACCCTCTTAAGCTTCTGGAGGTCTGAAGTCTGAAATGGGTCTCAACCAATGTTGGCTGGACGGAGGTCCTCCTGGAGCTCTCGGGGAGGGCTCCTTGCCTTTTGGAGCTGCAGCTTTCCTTGGCTCATGGTTTTCCCTTCCAGAAACCCCACCACTGGGACCTCGTCCTCCTTCCTCGCGTGTTCCCTGACTCTGACCCCCCCACCTCGCCTGGCTGATCCGAGAGGACCTCTCCATCTCAAGACACAGCATTTAGGAGCAGGTGGAGCTCGGTGCTCGAGTGCCTCCTTCCCATGTACAAGGTCCTGGGTTCGAGCTCAGGTACCCTCTAAAAAGGAAAGAAAATAAAAAAAGACGTGGCATTTAATCGCTTCGCAAAGTCCCTTTTGCAGGTTCTGGGGGTTAGGATGAGACATTCTGGGGGCATCGTGGCCTCCCCTGGCTCGAAGAGGAAGGGAAGGAGCCTGGCTTGCCTGCTCGGCTCCAATCTGAGGAGGGGGCGGGCCTGGCCCTGAGCCCTTGGGCGAGTACTTGCCACTCCCCGGTGCTTCCACAGCCGCTGGCAGGAGGCCGAGGGAGGCCAAGGCGGGAGGGGGCCCGCCTGCCTTTGTGGCGTAACCGAGCGGGCACCGCACACCCAGTGGGGCCTCCTAAGACACGGTCCCAGTGGATCCTCCCAAGATTCCTACAAATGCTTCTCTCAGTCTACACACTGTGCTGCTGGGGAGCTAAGTCACCCCCAAGACCACACATCTGGGATGTGACAGCTACCTCTACTCCCCTTCCCCAAGCTCCATGCCCTCTAGGAAGCCCCTCGGCCCTCAGACGCCCACTCCGCTCGGTGCACCCAGTGTGGGTTCCCGCACATCTTACCTTCTCCGGAAGACCTGGGCTTCTTCAGGGAGGAGCTGCGTCACCCCCCAGGGGCCAAGTACACAGCAGGCGCTCAGGAAGGCACCTGTTGTCCTTGGCTAACTGCCTCGGGCTTAAAGGTGGCTTCTCTGCTAAGAGGTAACACAGTTCCCCGAGAGAGTGAGCGAGCATCAGACACCTTGGTGCTCCCTCTCCCCTGCCTGGAAAAGGTCTGAGCAGAGGAAGAGTTCGGGTCCTCTGCTCTCCTTTACAGGGGCCACTCTCCGGCTCTCGAAGCTCCGGCCACCCCCAGGCTGCTTTCAAGCCAAGGTCCCCTTCCCTTTAACCCAGACGCTTCTGGGATGTGTGGGCCGTGGGTGGCCCTCGGCTATGTCCTCCGTAACTCCTATTTTAAGAGCAAACCTCCAGTGCAGGAAACACAACCATTGTGCCAGCTGCAAACACGGCCTGCAGAGAGTACCCTAAAAATAGGCCAAGGTGGCTGGTGACCAGTCACCGCTGCCTGCCCCGTGAGGCAAAGCAGAGATCAGGCTCTGCCCCTAAGGTCGGGCAGCCTTCAGAGCAGGAACCACAGAAGTCAGGGAGCAAATTTAGCCTGGGCTGTATCGTGCTGCGGCAGGGGAGGGGTGACAAGTGGAGTGCGCTGTCCTCCAGTGGCGAAGATTCGGCTCTCACAATCATAGGGGGCCCTTCCCTCACTCGCAAAGGCGAGCCGATGAGCCGAAAGCAACCACCCAGGGCTGCCAGAAGTTCCAGAGAAAGGCTCACCCTCTGGCTGAAGGTGCTGGGTCAGCTGCCAGACGCTAACGTTGCCAAGGTGGCCACAGGCTGCGTGAAAAGGCAAGAGGGTGGAGCTCAGGGCCGACACCCCAGAATAGCAGAGCTGGACTGCTGGCCGCTCACTGCCCGCCCACCCACAGCAGAGCTGGCTCCAGAACGAGGGACTTGGGTCTGTTTCCTTTATGTGGGGATGTGTCATTTTGGTCTGTCTCCATCTGCATCTATGAGATGTCAGAAAATGGTATGAAAAGTGAAAATACAGTGGAATCAGATGTTCTCGCTGCAATCTAGGTGTCTGCGGGAACCACTTGAAATACGAGAGGCTCAGACCCTCCTTCTGTTCTGTGAAAATCCAGTATCCTTTCCCCAAGCCCCGAGAGGGGAGATGCTTATGTTTTCATGTTTACATTTATCTCTGAGCTAATGCAACTACAAGAACTGCTTAAATTATGGATCATTTTTTAAAATGTATTCAACAGAACCTGTTGTACTGGATTAGAGTTGATCAGTATGAGCTCAAGTTTAGCTTAATATAGATAGACAGATACAGATGTACAGACACAGAAGCACTTGTAGATAAGTGTTGTCGTCATTTCTTAGGGCTGCCATAAAAAATTACTACACACTTGGTGTTGAAAGCTGCAGGGATTTATCCTCTCACTGTCCTGGAGGCCGACAGGGTGGGTTCCTTCTGGAGGCACAGAGGGGAACCCACTCGGTGCCCCCTCTGAGCATGCCGGCAACCTTGCTGCTCCTTGGCTAGTGGATGCCTCCTTCCAATCAGCTCTGCCTCTGTCCTCACATGGCTGTCCTCTCTGTCTCAGTGGCTTCTCCTTTTCTGTCTCTTTTAAGGACACTTGTCTTGGATCTAGGAGCCGCCCTATTCCAGGATGATCTCATCTTGTCTGCAGATCACTTCTACAAAGACCCTTCTTCCAAATAAGTTCAGTCCAAGGTTATGAGTGGACACTAATTTTGGGGGATGCTATTCAACCCACTCCCTGTCTATACACACATGGATTCGGAAGCACCTATGACTCAGCTCTGCCGGTTGAGAAGGCTTAGAAGCAATGAGACCCCAATAGCTATGAGCACATCCAGGGCCCAGATCTTGGTTTCTAAATACCTTTTATTGGAGAATAAAAGGGACCAGAGCTCTTTGGAGAAATGGCTAATTCTAGAGCTGGGGTACAGGAAATAAAAGATGTGCTCCAGGCACATCCTGTAGTATCAGAAAGCATGGGAGTGCTAGAGGAAAAAAAGGACTGGGGTATGCCAGAGGAATACAGGAGTCCCAGACAGCTCCCACTCCACTAGTGGCCAAAGCTGAACAACAAAAGAATTAACATAGCCTTGAGTTATAACGCTAAGTTTAAGATAAATATATATGAATCCATACTGATATAAATAAATGATTGAATAAATAAGTTGGGGCAAGGAGGCAAATCTTCCATGCAGAGGAATTTCAAGCAATGTATGTAGGTACTGCCCCCTCCAGAAGATGGAGCTCAATGTCCTGCTCCCTTGAGCCTGGGCTAGACAGAGTAGGAAAAGAAACAACTATAGCACCACGGGGGAAACCTGGCAGGCGGGACGATGGTTCCATCCCCCGTGACGTCACGGGACTACCACCTGCCCCCTGATAGGACGTCATTAGAAAGCCGCTTCACCTCTGCAGGACTCTTTCCAAAATCCCACAGGATCACGAGAGAAAAAAAAAATAGAGAAACCCAAATTGAGGGAATTCTACAAAACACCTAACCAGTATTCCCTATAAAACGATCAAGGTCACAAAAACTAGGAAAGACTAAGAAGCTGCCACTCAGCAGTGGAGACAAGGAAGCACGCTAACTAAACGCCACGCGGTCGCTGGGACGCAAGTGGGAGAGCTGGTGAAACAGAACAGAGCTGGAGTTTAGTGGCTCATGGGCTCGTCTCGGCTGGGACACCCTCCACGGCCCCACGAGTCGGGGGCGGGAGACTGGGGAGGGGTATTTGGGACCTCGGTTGTACCTTTACAACTTTTCTGTAAACCTAAAAGTATTCCAAAGTAAAGAGTTTAACTTTTTAAAAGTTCCTTTCTGGATTGAATTGTTTCCCCCAAAAGACACTTTTGAGCCTTTACCCCTGGCCCCAGGAAGGCGACGCCTTTGGAAACAGGGCCTTTGAAGATGCGGTCAGCTACGATGGGGCCGAGCTAGGGTAGGGCGGGCGCTGATGCCACAGACTGTGTCCTGAGAAGAGGACGTCTGGACACAAACACGGACACCGGGAGAAGGCCATGCGCCTCTGGAGAAGGCGGAGCCGGAGGGATCCAGCCGCCAGCAGCCGCGAGGGTTGTCGGCAAACACAAGCCGCTGGAAGAGGCCGGAGGTCACGGGGGGCGCGGTGTGCCCACACCTTGACTTTGGAGAGAACAAACTTGTGTGTGTCAAGCCCCAGTTTACGGTGCTTAGTTACAGCAGCCCAGGAAACTAACACGAGGTCTAACTGAGCTTTCCTTACATCCCCTCGACGGCCCAGGACCTGGCACTAAAGAAAGCCCCTGGGGGTTCTGCTCCAAGAGGCCGTGGCGGTGCCTGGCCAGCCAGGGACGGAGAACGCCCCCCAGGTTCTGAGGGTCCACCAGATGGCCACAGGCCCAGAGGGCATTCAGGGCCACACGTGGTCCAGAGCTGGAGAACGTTTCCTGCGTCAGGGCTTGAGAACTCCAGGACAAGAAGAAACCCTAGAGGTGACCATCCCTGCTGCCCCTGGCTTCACGGGGGGCAGGTAAGGCCCGAGAGGAGACCCCTGATCCCAGGGAGACGCCCCCGGAGCCAAGGTGATGGAGCCGCTGACAGGTGGGAGAGGGAAGCGGTAAACCCCAAGCCCTGAGCACCAGTGGGCTCTGTGCCCGCCCAGGGCAGGAATCCAGAGGCAGGAGCGGACAGAGGGACGCAGGCTCCAGACCTCAGGACAGGTGGACGGGAAGATGGGGAGACGGTCGGAGCGCGAGGGCGCGCCAAGTGCGAGCGCTCTAGCGTTGGGGAAGCTCGCGCTGTAGAGCCCACCCGGCCGAGGCAGCACCTTAGGTGAGGGGTCTCGGCAGAGGAATCCACGTCAGGATTCTCCTACATCATGGGCTTCTCTCTTGCACATTGAACACATTCGGTTTCCCATGCAGCATTTTGGGAATTGGTCAGCTCTTCACAGAAGTATCCAAGCTGACCTAGGGGCGATAAAATCGAAGCACCTGCTCGCTGAGCCTCGTCGCATGGGGGAACGACCTAAGAGGCAGAGGGGGCTGGGGGTGGAGGTGACCACCTGCGCTGCCCCATTGGCAGCCCTGGGCCCCACCTGCCTCGTCTCTCCCACCGGCCACGGAGCACGCGTTCCTCTGCTGGGGCCCGAGAGTCCCTGCCGGGGATGGTCCCCCCTTGTCGAGCTGTGGCACCGCAGGCCTTACACACACGTCCACAGGAACCAGGGGCAGCCTCAGCTGTGAACGGCGAAGTTACACAATAGGAAAGCGCCCGGGTTGTGGGGTGCAGAGGGGCACGGGCTCAGGGCAGCAGGCGTCACTGCCATCCTTTTCCGTTCTGCCCCAGGAGGGGTGGGCCTGGAACCCCGCAGCCGGAGGCCCCCCACTGCCCAGGCTGGGGTGAGCTCCCCCGCGAGGCTCCCAGGACCTAATAATACACACGAATCAGAGCACAGGCTGTGCGCACTGGCCATTCAAGGAGAGGCAGAAAGCCGAACGCCTGCCCGCCTGCCCCCACGGTCTTGGCCCCCGCAGCAGGGTGCCCGGCCCCAGAGCCCGCGGCCAGCTGCCCGGGCGTGCCTGCAGAGCCTATATCCAGAGGATGAGCCACGCAGGGGGAATGGCAGGCATGTGGTCCAGCTGTCCCCAGAGGCCAGCCCAGGCCGCCCCCAGCCGCCCGGGCGGATGCTGTTCTCCCTCTCCACGCCCTCCACCCTGTCCCCAGGCTCCGGGGCCTTTGGGTGAGCTCCAGGTGGGCCCAGCTCCAGGGCCTTCCCACCTGGCTGGGAGATAGACTGTAAGGAACGTGGCATGGTGAGGCCATTAGTGCCAGAGGAAAGTTGAACTCTGGCTCAAGGAGGGTGGTGGATGTCTTCTCTCAATGGTGACTCTAACCGGGGGATATGGGAGAGAAAGCCCCTCTTACCTTCACTCAGGAGGGAGCCTGAAAGCCCCCCACCCAATGCCACTGCCTCTACTGCCCCCCGCCGCCGCCCCCGGGCATTGCACGAGTCAGGAGAAAAGCGACAGGCTAGAGACACGGGCTTCCCACACGGCCAGAGCCCAGGACCTTGTGCTCAGCCCTCAGCCCTGTGCAAGTCTGCCCAGTCGGAAGCCTCCTCAAGTCCTTGGCCACGGACAGCAGATTCCTTTACCCAGTTCAGGACAGCCCAAGGGACTCCAGGTGTAAGAGTGATGTGGGCAGATGGGGCCAGCATTCTAAGGGGAGCTGGTCACTGCTAGCCAGGAGCACCTGAGATTCCCCAAACCCAAGCAGGGACTGGGGCCGGGTGACAGACTGCCCAAACAGTTCAAGAACAGGCTGCCTGCTCCGCTGGGCATCTGCCCAGGCTCATGGCAGGCACCCAAGTCAGGCACCTGTTCAGTGGAGGCAAAAATTGCAAGTATCTGATAGAAAGATGGAGAAGCACATGGTAAAGTGAACTCCCTGGCATTTCCTGAACCCGGTGCCTAAGGCACTGAGAGGGGCTATCCAGGAGAAGGAAACCTCAGGCTCCTGCTACAGTGCTCAGACAAGCTGGAACAACTCTGTCTGGGAAAGGGTTGGAGGATTGGAAGTGGGTGGGTGGGTGGCTGGCCCCGGGCCCCTCTCGGGCAGCTGTGGGCACTCGGGTGTCTCTCCCACGACCCGAGCACCCAGGTGGATGTCCACCAGCCCAGCTCTAAGCTGGCCTTCCCTTCTTGGGTGCTGTGTTTACTTGCCCTAGGAGGATAAAAAAAAGGAAAGGCCACTTGTCAGTGTCCCTCTGATTCCTTCTAGGGTTAGGCAGAGTGTGTGAAGGAGAAGACAGCTGCCTGTCCAGAAGGCCTCAGAAAGGAAAGGCCTGTGCCAGTGGCACTGGGGACCGTGCTGGAGACTCGGGGCCTGGGGCCTGCAGCCCGACTGAGCAGAGGGGGGTCCCCAGCCTCAGGCACAGGCAGGCTCTGGGTCTGTCCCTGAACTCCAGGGATAGATGGAGACCCAGAGATGCTTGTGCCCTTTCTCCACCAAGCCTGGATCTGGGAGAAAACCGCAGGCCACACGTCCGTCCTGGGGGCAGGAGCAGACCTGAGCTCCAGCTGTCATCCCTCGCCAAGCAGGGGAGAAAGGTTGGGGCTGGCTGCCAGCTCACCCCGAGTTCCTCCGAGGAAGGGCACACCCTGACTCTCCCCTCCTCAGTACCCCCAGGCCACAGGGTTAGTGGGACCCGTGTCACCTTGTGATCTGGTGCTGGCGAGGCAGCGTTGGGAGCCAGGGTGCGACCAGCAGGCTCTGACTCAGATGCGAGAAGCCATCAAGTTGAAGAGTGGGCATGGCCCAGTGGTTGAGCACCTGCCTCCCACGTGTGAGGTCCAGGGTTCAGTCTCCGGGGCCTCCTAAAAAGAAAGAAATTACCAGGTGGTCGACATCATAGAAGCTCAGCTCTGAGCAGAAACGAGCTCTTCGGATCACCCAAAGTGTCTTCTTTTTCTAGGCGAAGAGAACCGAGCCCCAGGGGGTTCAAAGGCTCGGCTGGGGGACACAGCAGAGCTTCTCTTCCCTGCGCCCTGTAGGTGACCCTGGGAAGGTCATCAGCCATGCCCGACCAACAGCTCTCCTTAAGCCTCTCCAAGGGGAAGACTCGCCCTGCCAGCCTCGCACCTTTCACAGTCTGCAGCCGCCTCCAGCCTCCAGCAACCTGTGGCTCCCGGTGTACAGAGGAGGACCTGGAGGCTCAAGGCCGCAGGACGCCTGGTGAAAAGGGGTCGGCCGGAGCCAGCACCCCGAGCTCTGAGATTCGTACCTGATGACCTACTGCGCGCACTGTCTGCCCGGGAGCACAGGCCCCAGCCCGCAGACCCCTGAGGCTGCCGTTCCCTCCGTGCCCAAGCCGGGGCTGTCTGGGTGGCTGCGCCTCCTTCCAGAACCGTCTTGGAGGCCTGAGAATTCCAAAAGCTAAGATCTCCTAGCAAGAGAGAGGGGGGTTTTACCTACTTGGATTCCTAAATGATCCTGTCCTCAACCTCTGCCCGGAGCGCCCCAGCACCCTTTCGAAGGCTGACAGCAGGCGCCGCCAGCAAAACATGCAGCTGCGCGGGGCGCGGGAACTCCCTGCCGGCCGCCGCCTGCTCCCGCTACCCTCCTCCCGCGCGCTCCTCCCCGGGCGCTCCTCCCCGAACGCTCCTCCCCGGGCGCTCCTCCCCGAACGCTCCTCCCGCGCGTTCCTCCCGGGACACTCCTCCCGGGACACTCCTCCCGCGCGCTCCTCCCGGGACACTCCTCCCGAGCGCTCCTCCTGGGTCACTCCTCCCCGGGCGCTCCTCCCGGGACACTCCTCCCGCGCGCTCCTCCCGGGACACTCCTCCCGAGCGCTCCTCCTGGGTCACTCCTCCCCGGGCGCTCCTCCGCCGATGCCGGGTGGGAGAGCAGGGGGGCGCGGGCCAGGCTCCTCGAGCAGCCCCCGGCCGAGGCGGGAGACACGCGCAGCCCCAGAGCAGCAGGCGCTGTTGTCTCCTGCCGCCCACCTGGCCTTTCGCGGGCCGCGTCCCAGCTCGGAGACCCTCCCCTAGCGGCCACCGCCGAGCCGCAGCTGTCCCCTCCCCAGCCCCGCTGCCCGGCGGCCGCTCCCACCCAGCGCACGGCGCCCCGGGGAGGGGATCTGGGTTTCGGTGAACCTCAGTCCAGGGAGACGCCGGAGCCGGCGCTGACGTCCCCTCCCTAGGTTGCCCCCAGGCTGGGGACTGGACCGGGACGCCCAGGCCCCGTGCGGGCCCCGGAGGCCTCGAGCCACAGGCAAGGGCAGCTGCGGTGCAGGGAGGACTTCGCGGCCCCTGTCAGGGACCGGGGACGGGAGGCCAGGCCGGCGGGTCCCAGCACGGCGCCTCGGGCGACCCGGCACAAGCTGTGCCGGTCTGCTGCCTGCCCCTGCAGCAGGCCTGCGTTCCCTGCGTTCCCTGCGCTCAGGCCTGACCCAAAACTTAGAGGAAAATCTGGGTCCCAGAGCAATTTCCAGACGTGCTGGCGTGGAAAGAGCACTTACTAAGAATTCAGGCTCAGCCAAGTTACTCCGTAAAGTGCCTCTTGGTGCCGGCGATTTGTTGAGGAGTGGAAGACAGGAAGGGGGCAGGGAAGGAGCGGAGAACGCGGGGCCCTGGCTGAGCAAGGCCAAGGCCTCAAGTGGAATCTCTCCAGAGCTTCCAGGCGCTGTTCCTAGCTCTCTCCTGCCCTGCTTTCTGCGCTGCTTCCTAGCACCGCTCCCTCCTCTCCCACCGTGTCTGGCCCTGAGCCCCAGCAGAGTCGCAGCCGGCACCCGCACAGCCCCGTGGGCCCCCGCCTTAGAGGGGGCATCCTGAACCCCCTGCAAGGCCGCCCAGGAAGCCATCAGCAGACCCCGGGCTTGGATCCCAGGTTGCTCTCTTCCCACTGCGGTCTCCTGAGTGGACCCAAGTTCAGCCTCAGAACGGAGGCCACCTGGACGTCCGTGGGGGTCGTGGGAGACGCTCCGCCCCAGCGCCCACCCAGCGGTGGCTGCCCAGACACCCTCCACGGCAAGCGCACTTGCAGCTGCGGCTCAGCCGGCGGCTTCTTTCCTTTTTATTTTCTTTTTTGTTTTTCACTTTAATGTTAATATTAATATAATACATGTATATCATTTGAAAAAAGATGGAACCATCAAGGTGTAAAATAAGCAGGGAAAAGCCCCCCTCCACAGAAGCTGCCTGGAGATTTATCACACTGACCTACTTCTTTGTCCTCGCCTGTCCCAGCGGACATGTGGCACATTTGTGTCGCGCTGTGCTGCCCGCAGGGGCCTCAGCCTCCCAGCTGGTGCCCTGTCACCCTCACTGCTTTCCAGACCCAGCGCGTAGGGGCAAAATTCCATAAGCCTCCATGTGAGGGGCGAGCTGTTTGTGTTTGTTTTTTAGTCCCTTCCCCCCACCCCCTATAGCTCCCTGTCTGTCTGCGCCTGTTCTTTAGGAGGCACCGGGATCCGAACCCAGGACCTCCCATGTGGGAGGCAGTGCCCAACCGCTGGAGCCAAATCCACTCCCTGCTGGTTGTGGCGTTGGCTCCTGTGGCGTTTGCAGCATCTGAGCTGTTTTTTAAAAGAGGCAGCTAAAGACAAACCTGGGAAGCAGGGATTGTTGAAGGCTATTTTTAGGGACTATCTGAATTAACTCTCCTATTGAAAGCAACTGAAAATGCTGGCTAAATCATTCTTTCACTCTTCGTACAAGCACTGAGCTGTGGGTAAGATACCAAAGAGTTACTAGGCCAAAATGTAAGGGAAGCCAGAGTGAAGAGAGGTGAGGAAGCCTGGCAGCAGTTCTCATCCCGAGAAGGTCTGCTTATCCCAGCTCCCTTGACCTTGGCTTTTGACCACTTCGCATAGTGAGGGGCATGGAAGGCAAAGCGTGGGAGCTCCTTCCACAAAGCCAGCCTAAGGGGAACACCAAAAGGTGAGAAAACCAGACGCTGACATTCCAGGACCTGCACAGTAAGCTGCCTTGCCACTGAGAACATGGTGGTGGGGGTGGAAGAGGTGAGCGAGCAGACCTCCGGGAAGTCGTGAAAGAAGATGATTCCTCATGTCCCCTCACCTGGGGAGGCCAAGAGACCCGAGGCTGAGAGTTTGGTTTAATGTGGGCTATGACTGGTAGTGTCCTAGGAGATTGCTGGCGGAAGCAAACACAGATCCTCTCTGAAGACGAATCACCTTTATTCTAGGTGTCCAAAGCACCCGCGAGTAACTCCTCAGGTGCAACAGGCATCGCACAACCAAGTACCCACAGAAACAAGGCAGAATGAGTGAAAAGCAAAACAACAGGTAACAGAAACAAGCCCAAGCCTTCAGCTACTGGAATTATTAGACCTGTATTATAAAAATGTATGCTCTCACTTTAAAAGAAGTAAGGGGGAAGCAGATGTGGCTCAAGCAACTGGGCTCCTGCCTACCACATGGGAGGTCCCCAGTTTGGATCCTGGTGCCTCCTGGAGAGGACAAGCAAGACGGTGAGCTGACACGACAGGCTGGCACAGTGAGCTGATACAACCAAGACACAGCGAGGAAACACAATGAGAGACACAACAAACAGGGAGCGGAGGTGGCTCAAGTGATTGGGCTCCTCCCTCCCACATGGCTCCTGGTGCCTCCTAAAAAGAAGACAAACAGACAGCAAGCGCAAACAATGGGGAGGGGATATAAATAAATAAATAAATAAATAAATCTTTTTTTAAAAAGTAAGGGATAAGTTAATAAATATCCTCTGGGAATAGAAAACTATTTAAAGGGACAAGATTTGGAAAACAACAAAATTTAATTCTAAAAATGAAAAATTCAATCACAAAAATTTAAACCTCAACAAATGGATTTAACAATAGACAACACACAGTTGAAGAGAGTATTAGTAAACAAATCAGAAGAAATTATCCATAATGCAATTCAGATAACCATCCTAAAATTCAGGAAAGTTAAATATGGAGGACATGCTAGAAACATGGATGAACCTTGAAGACGTCATATTGAGTAAAATAAGCCAGACACAAAAGGACAACTATTATATGATCTCATTTATATAAAATAGTTAGAATAAGCAATTTCATACAGTCAGAAATTAGAACATGAGTTACCAGCAGCTGGGGTGGGGGTGGGGAATGGGGAGTTAATGCTTAATTAGTAGAGTTTCCGTGTGGAAAAATGATAGAGAAGTTTTGGAAATGGATGGTGGTGATGGTAGCTGTATTTATCACCACTGAATTGTATACTCGAAAGTGGTTAAAATGGGAAATTTCAGGTAGTACATATGTCACCAGAATAATTAAAAAAAAAAAACAACCAATAGAACTGTACAATACAAAGAGTGAACCCTAATGGAAAATAATTAATAATATAATTATAATAACATTGTTTCATCAATTGTAACAAAGTTACCACACTAATGCAAAATGTTAATAATAGGAAAAAGGGAGAGTGCAGTAAATGGGACTGTGTACTTTCTGCATGACTTTCTGTAAACCTACAATTTCTCTAATTAAAGAAAAAGAGAAAACACAGAGGACATCAGGAGGAGTTCTGACGTGCTATTTTTTTTTTTGTTTACAATATTTACTTTGATTAAAATGTACCTACAATGAAATACACAAATCTTAAGTGTATATTCACTAAATTTGACCTATGTAACCCAATCCTTTATCAAGACATAGAATATTTCCATCACTCCAGAAAGTTCCTTCAGGCTGTTTCTCAGTCATTCTCTACTCCCACTCCCCAGAGACAGTGTTCTTTTGTCTTACCATAGTCTAGTTTTGCCCAATTTAGAATTTCATATAAATGAAACTTTAAAGTATATACTACTTTTAAAAAACCATTTATTAAGTATATCATTCATACATGAACATACATAAACTGTAAGTGTTCAGCAAACATCGTGAACTTACAAAACAAACATGCCTAACATCACACAGGGCTCCCACACATCACCCCACAAACACCCTGCATTGCTGTGAAACATTTGTTAACAAATCATGAAAGAGCATCGTCAAAGTATTACCACTAACTATAGTCCGTATCAGACTCCCCTGTACATTTTTTAAAAGGATTTATTTACTTATTTACTTGTATCCATTTTTACCCCTCCCCCATTTTTGCTGGTTTTGTGTCCATTCGCTGGGCAACTCTGTGTCCGTTTCCTGCCCTCTCTTCTCAGCCTTCTCCTCCTGTCTTCACTGGGTTCGATCCTCGGAACATCCAATGTGGTAGAGAGGCGTCCCCCCGCCTGCGCCACCTCAGTTCCTGTTTTTTTGGTGCCTCTCGTCTTGGCTCTCCCTTGTGTCACTCTCCTGTTACGTCCTCATCTTACTGTGTGGATCGCAGGGCCTGGCGGCTCACTTGGGGCCTGGTGGCTCACGTACCTTCTACATTTTTCTTTTTTTTAATTTTTACCGGGAGGTCCCAGGGATCAAACCCAGGTCCCTCCATATGGGAGACGGACGCCCAACCACCCGAGCCACATCTGTCCCCCTGCTGTATCTCTCAAGGTTGACCAAAGGTACCCAAAGTTACAGTCTTTTCCCATACAGGATGGTCATATAATAAATCAGGCTTAGTTTATCACCAGCATTCCAAAAACCAGACCTAGGGAGAAAAACTAGGTCTGGGGACACATGCACGGTTTCTAACATAGTGAATGTTTAGCCTGCCCTGATTATCTCAAAATCAGGACAGCGAGGATATTCACAAGTATATACTCCTTTGCGTATGCTTTTTCTCACTCAGCATGTTTCTGAGATTCATCCATGTTCTGTGTGTCCATAGTTTTTCCTCTTTATTGCTGTTATTCCATTGTATTACTTCACCACAGTTTATCCATTTTTCTATTGATGGATACATGAGGTATTTACAGGTTTTACTATTATGTATAAAACTGCTATTAGCAGCTTTGTACAAGCCCTTTTGTGAACATACATTGACTTTTCTTTCCTTGTGGGTAAATTCCTAGGAGTAGAATTATCAGGTGTTAGGAGAAGTATATATTTAGCCTTATAAGAAACTGCCAAGCATTTTTCTAGAATGGGTACACCATTCTACAGTCCCTCCCACAAGCATGAGAGTTCCAGTTGCTCCATGTACTTGTCAACACTTGGTGTTGTCAGACTTTTTAATTTAGCCATTCTAGTGGGTGTGTAGTAGTATCTGATTGTTCTTTTATTTTGCGTCTCTCTGATGACTAAAGAATGTTGATCTCTTTTTCATGTGCTTATTATTGGTCATTTATATATTTTCTTTTCTGAAGTGTATGTTCAAAATCTTGTGCCCATTTTATTTAATTGTCTGTTTATTACTGAGTTGTTGCTGTTCTTTACATAGCCTGGATAATAATCCTTTGTCATATGTGTGTTTTGTAATTTTTTTTTCCTATCATGTGGCTTACCTATTCATTTTTCAAATGTGTCCCTTGAGGAGAAGCTGTTTTAAATTTTAAGCCTTATTTATCTTTCTTCAGAATGAGAAGAGGAAGAAAATGGGACTGAAGAGAGAAAACCATGGCCGATAATTTTCCAAACTTGTTGAAAGATACCAATCCACATATGCAAGAAGCCCAGAAAATCCAAATAGGACAAATAAAAAGAAACCAATCCTTAGATACATCGTAGAGAAACTGTGGAATGTCAAAGAGAAAATCTTAAGAAACAACACTTGGAAGTTGGGGAAGGGAAATACAGGTCGTCTTCAGAGACGTAACAGGTTGACCATTGGCTTCTCAAGAGCTGCAAGAGCGTTCAGAAGGCAGAGGGATGCTGTCTTCAATGTGCCAAAAGAAACAACTTCCAACCAGTAACTCTACAGCCAGAGGAATGCCTTTCAAAGCTGGGGGAGAGAGTGTGAACTACATGTAAACCATAATCCACGCTTACTGGCAATGTCCAAGATGTGCTCCTCATCGTAACAAACGTACCACACTTGTAACATCCAAATGAAAGCTGTTGTTAATTTGGGAAAATGGGAGGGAGGGGTTGGGATTGGGGCATATGGAAATCCCCTATATTTTTTATGTAATATTTATGTAATCTAAGTATCATTTTTAAAAATTAAAAAGTATATTAAAAAAATAATAAAATAGAAAAAAAAAAAAAAAGAACAGTGCCTGGCAATGAAGAAAATACTCAATAAAAATTACACTTTATTAAAAAGGGGGGGGGGGGCGGGAGTGAAATAAAGCCATATAGGAAAACCAAAACTGAGACTGCCACCAACAGGCCCTCACTAAAGGAAATTTTGAAGACTATTACCTCAAGCAGAAGGAAAGTGAGGGGGGCGGATGTGGCTCAGATGGTTGGGCGTCCGTCTCCCATATGGAGGGACCTGGGTTCGATCCCCGGGACCTCCTGGTAAAATAAGGAAAAATATAGAAGGTGCGTGGGTGCGCCTTCAGGCCCTGAGTGCTAGAGCACGGTCAGGCCTGCAAGCAGGTCAGTCCCCAGGCCCCATGTGTGGGCATGCCAGGCCCCGCCAAGCCACATGTAACAGGAGAGTGACACAAGGGAGCGCCAAGATGAGCCAAGAAACCAGGAGCTAAGGTGGCGCAGGTGGTAGGACGCCTCTCTCCCACATTGGAGGTTCGCAGGATCAAATCCTGATAAAAACAGAAGGATGAGAAGAGACCTCAGGAAACAGACACAAAGAATTGCAGAGAATTGCCCAGCGAATGGACACAAAACAGAAAAGAAAAAAAAACAAAAAAACGGGGGTGGAGGTGGGAAGAGGGGGGGTTAAAAATGGGTAAAAGTAAATAAATAAATAAATCTTAAAAAAAAAAAAAAAAAAAAGGAAAGTGAGCCCACTTGGAAGATGTCCAATAGTAAAGAAATGAGCAAGAAGATGGTTAATATATAGGTAAATCTAAGCTGTATCAGCTATAATGTCTTTTTTTTTTTTTTAAAGTTGTAGAACTAGAGTTGGAACCCAGTTCTTCTTCTTCTTTTTTTTTTAAGATTTCTTTATTGATTTCTCCACCCTACCCATTGTTGTTTTTGCACTTGCTGTATGCTCTTCCGTGTCTGCTTGTCTTCTCTTTACGCGGCACTGGGAACCAATCCTGGGACCTCCTGGAGTGGAGAGAGGCGCTCAATCTCTTGCGCCACCTCAGCTCCCTGGTCTGCTGTGTCTCTTATTGTCTCTCCTGTCTCTTTTTGTTGCGTCATCTTGCTGAGCCAGCTCTCTGCTTGGGCCAGCACTCCTGTGTGGGCCAGCTCTCCATGTGGGCCAGCTCGCCCTCACCAGGAGGCCCCGGGAATCGAACCCTGGACCTCCCATATGGTAGAGGGAGTCCAATCGCTTGAGCCACATCCACTTCCCAGTTATAATGTCTTGAGAGGTTAAAACCATAATTGATGTATAGCAAATAATAATGCTTGAGGGTTTAAAAAAGACAGAATTATAATATTTGATTAAAATACAAGTCAGGAAGAGGGTAAATGGATTTATAGTTCTCAAAAGCCCTTGTACTGTCCAGAAGGATGGTAAAAGTAATTTTCAACTTTAGACTTTGAACAGGCTGGGCTAAAAACACAAAATAAAACTGTAGATTTAAACCCAAATATGTCAGTATTTATATTAAATGTAAATGGACCAAGTGTCTCAACTAAAAGACAAAGATTGTCAGACTAGAAAAACTCTTTAGCCATATGCTATTTATAAGAAATACATGTAAAATATAAGGATTACAGCAAGGTTGAAGATAAAAGAATGCAGTTAAAAGTTCCAAGCTCAAGTCTTTGCCTCACCACTCTTACTGTTTTTATAAATGTAGACAAGTCATTCACTCTTAAAGCCTCAATTAAAAAAAAAAATTTTTTTTTTTCAGGTACCAGGGATTGAACCCAAGACCTTGTACAAAGGAAGCAGGCACTCAACCACGGAGCTACATCCGCTTCCCTGAAGCCTCACTTTTATCATTTATAAAAATGGAATGAGGGAAGCGGATATAGCTCAAGTGGTTGAGTACCTGCTTCTCATGTACAAGGTCCCAGTTTCAATGCCCAGTACCTCCTAGACACAAACAAACAAATGAAACTCCCAACTCTCACTGGACAGTGGATTATCTCAGTGGTTGAGTACCTGCTTCCCCTGTACAAGATTCTGGGTTCATTCCCTGATACCTCCTAAAAGAAAAAAAAAAAAAAAAAAAAAAAAAAAAAGGAATGATAATCCCTATCCCAGCTACTCTATGGGATGAAACGAGTTCACATTCGTGAAAACATGAAAGTGCCTAATAAAGCGTAAGACATGATATCAGCTTAAGGGAGCCATGACCCATCAACATGAATTGTTAACTTAGGCTCTTAGGTACTGTGATGGGTTGAACTGTGGCCCAAAAAGGTGTGTCCACCTGGAACCTCAGACAGACCCTAACTTGGAATAAGGGTGTTTGCAGATGTAACTGATGTAAAAAGAATCTTTTTTTTTCTAAGTTTATTTTGTACATTTAGTAATTGAAAATATAAGCAATTAAAAACTAAAAGGTAAACACAGATGAATAAATATATACATTTCTCAATTAAATGTAATGGATACATATAAATTTTTTTTTTAATCAAACAATATATTACACAATATATTTGGTTCATAGTAATGCATTCATGCAGTATTTGTCCTTTTGTGTCTGGCTTGCTTCACTCAACATAATGTCCTCCAGGTTCATCCATGTTGCCATATGCTTTACGACTTCATTTCTTCTTACAGCTGCATAATATTCCATCGTGTGAAAAGACCAGTTTGTTTATCCATTCATCTGTTGATGGACACCTGGGTTGTTTCCAACTTTTGGCAATGGTGAATACTGTGGCTATGAACATCGGTGTGCAGATGTCTGTTCGTGTCACTGCTCTCAGTTCTTCTGGGTATATACCCAGTAGTGGTATTGCAGGGTCACGTGGCAAGTCTCTATTCAACTTCTTTAGGAACTGCCAAACAGTCCTCCACAGTGGTTGTACCATCCTGCATTCCCACCAACAGTGAAGAAGTGTTCCTATCTCTCCACATCCTCTCCAACAC
>JAKSZT010054281.1:21964527-22041197 GCA_026826555.1 Tolypeutes matacus
GGCTGGCAGTTTTTCTCTTTCAGTTTCCTAATTGTATCATACCACTGTCTTCTCGCCTCCACGGTTTCTGAGGAGAAATCTGCACAAAGTCTTACTGGACGTCCCTTGTACATGATCGTTTGCTTCTCTCTTGCTGCTCTGAGAATTTTCTCTTTATCTTTTACATTTGACATTCTGAATAATATGTGTCTTGGCGTAGGTCTATTTGGATTTATTCTTATTGGGGTACGGTGTGCTTCTTGGACATGTAAGTTCATTTCTTTCGTGAGAGTTGGGAAATTTTCAGCTATTATTTCCTCAAATACTCTTTCTGCCCCTTTTCCTTCCTCTTCCCCTTCTGGAACTCCCATGACATGTATGTTGTTGCATTTTGTGTTGTCATTCAAATCTCTGAGCCCCTGCAAAATTTTTTCCATTCTTTTCTCTCTCTCTTCTCTCTTCAATTTTAGCTCCTCTGTCTTCGGTATCACTTATTCTTTCTTCTATCATTTCGAGTCTGCTGTTGTATGTCTCAAATGTGTTTTCGACTTCACTTATTGTGTCTTTCATTCTCATGAACTCCGTTACTTTTCTGGTCAGGATTTCAAATTCTTTGCGTTTGTTCAATGTCTTCTTGATGTAATTTATCTCTTTATTTATATTGTTTTTCATCTCAGTTTGATTTTGGAAATTTGTGCTCATCTCGCTGATTAGTTCTCTCAAATTCTGCATCTCTTCTGGGACTTTGCTGTATTCCTTTTCTTGGGCCATGTCTTCTATTTTCTTAGTATGGCTCATTATTTTTTGCTGGTGCTTAGGCATCTGGTTAGGTTGTAGTTTACTCAGATGCTCTATGTCTTTCTCTTTTATGGGGTTTTAGTGGCAGGAGGCTGTGAGTTACCACAGCTCTTTGAATTTTGGCTCAAGCTTGATTGTTAGGATTGTCCTGCTGGTTGCTCAAAACTGGGCACTGGACCCAGTAATTGGTTGTAGAGTCGTTTCCTAGGGCCTTGGGCAGGGAGGCTATAGAGGCCAGGAAAAGCCTCTCCTACTTATTAATTTTCTTATGTGCACTTCCTTGGTCTGCCAGGAGATGGCGCTTGTTGGCAGCTCTCTATTCAATGCCTGGTCGGAGCGTATTTGTTGTGACACAGACCAGATCAATGTGATGGAGCTTCCTGTCTGGGGGCTAGGAGCCCTGTGATTCAAACTTTCTGAGACAGTTCTCCAGACTTCCCTCGTAGCGCCCCCCTTTTCCCAGCTAGGAAATATTTCCACTCCCCTCTGAGTCCTCAACAATCAGTCCCTGTTAGTAGAGGAGGAGATTGGGAGGTTTGTGTATCTTTAGCCCCTTGCAGGCTCCAAGGCAAACAATGGCGCAGCCCCACCCGGCCTGGAAGGGCTCTCGGGACAGGGCAGACCAAACCTGGGAGTCAAAAGCAGGGTCAGCCCCAGGCTCTCTCTCCCCTCTCCCGTGGTGTCCTCAACAATTAGTCCAGGCTAGAAGAGAGGGAGGTTGGGAGGGTCGGATTTCTCCAGTCCTTTCCAGGCTCCCAGGGCAAACCGCCGTGTGGAAGGGTCCGTGGGGCTCTGCAGCCCAAATTTCAGGTCCGAACCTGACTCAGCCTCAGGCTGTGTCCCTCTCTCTCCCCTTTCTGGTAGTGACAGATCCCTGGAGCCCCCTTTGTCTGTGGTCACAGGCCCAGGGGCCCGAGAATTCTGAAGAGTGTGGGGGAGGGTGCCGGCAGCAGCAGAAGCTGCTAATTCCCACTCACGGTTCTGTAGTCGCGATTTCCCTCTTCTGTCCCTCTCTCCTCTGGGTGGTGTGCAGCCTTCACCTGCTGTCCTCAACCCTAGAAGATCTTTTTCGGGGCTGTTTCAGCTTGTCTCTAGCTATTTTTCTGGGAAGAGATTCCCGCGTCTTACTAGTCCGCCGTCTTCCCGGAAGTCCTGAGTAATTATCTTGAGATCAGCTGGTTTAGGGGAGCCCTAACTGCGGTGACGAGTGTCCTTATAAAAGACAGGAAAAGGGGCGACAGGCACAGAGGGGAACGCCGCCGAGGCCGAGCCTGTAGTGCGCAGCTACCAGCCCAGGTACCCCAAGGGCAGCCGGAGCCGCCAGAAGCCCCGGGAGCGGCGCGAACAGATCCTCACCGTTCCAGAAGGAGGCAGCCCTGCCGACACCTCGGTCTCGGACTGCTGGCCTCCAAGTCTGAGCGAGAGCAGACTCCTGCCCACCAAGCTCGTGGTCACTGGCACAGCCGCCGGGGACGGGGCGGGCAGGCCCAGTGACCGGCCCTACCCACGGCCGGGAGCTCTCGGGCAGCACTGCGCCTTCCCACCTCTGCAGAGTGCTGAGGTTCCGCAAACCCTCGACGATTATTCGGTTTTCACCAAAGTCATGCTCACACCCTTCAGAATCTTCTTTCCAGTCACTCATCAGCCCAGAAGCCCTTCACTCCTGAGAAGAGCCACTAAGAAACTGATAAGGGGGAAAGGGATGTGGCTCAAGCGACTGGGCTCCCGCCTACCACGTGGGAGCTCTGTGGTCGGTTCCCACAGACCTTCCTAGGGAAGACAAGCGGGCGCAACGGGCAGGCGCAACAAGAGACACAAGAGGAAAAACGTAACGAGAGCCACAACAAAGCAGGGAGCAGAGGTTCCCGGTGCCTCCTAAAGAGGACGAGCAAGGCGGCAAGCTGACCCAAGATGACTCAACAAGAGGAAAAACATAACAAAGCAGGGAACAGAGGTGGCTCAAGCAATTAGACACCTTCCTCCCACTTCACAGGTCCCAGGTTCAGTTCCTGGTACCTCATGAGAAATAAGAGAGACGAACAGACCCAGCAAATGCAAGCAGCAAGGGGGTGGGGAGAGATAAAATAAATCCTAAAAGAAAAAAAAGAAAAGAAACTGCTAGGGGCAGAAGGCATCAGAGGGCCCTGGGCCTCTTCGCTCGAGTGGCGGCCGAGGGCAAGCCTCCGTGAGAGTTCCCGGGTTCCTGGTTAAAGTCCAGCTCAGCTACCCCTGCCCCCCACGCCCCCCTCTGGGAGGCACAGGGGTGGCCTGCTCGGGAGACGACCGTGGCTCTGGGCGGCAAGGAGGCGCTGCCACCCAAGCCAGGTCCTCCCACTGCCTCCTGAGAGCAGCAGGGAAGGCACAGGCCGCCAGCTTTGCGGTGACCCCTTAAAGGGTCGAAGCTGATGCCTTCAGGAGGGAGGCCGAAGCGCAGGGCAGAGTGACCGAAAGGGAGACCGCGGTGGGCGAGAGGCGGGCAGGCTGGCCCCGAGGTGGTCGTGCCCGGGCAAAGGGGGGTGAAGGCAGGGCCGCTCGTGCCCCCGAGGCAGGGTGCGCAGTCCTTCCTGAGCACAGCCAGGTGTGCTTCCCCAGCAAGAGCGAGTGTCTGCAGCATTCGGCCTCGCCAGAGAACAGCGCCTTGCCGTGCGAGGCCTCACGGAAGCAACTGGCTGCGCAGGCCGAGCCAGCCTTGGTGCCGGCAGAATCTGCGGCTCCTGCAGGGTGCCCCCTGCCCCCAGCAGGCTTCGTGGTCTGCAAGCGGCTAGTGATGGCGGAGACGCAAGGACGGGGGTCCAAGGGTGGGCTGCTCCACTTGCACATACTAGGTGAGCAATAAAATATCTCAGTGCCCCTGTGGGTTCTGCCACGCTGGGGTGACAGGACGGGGACAGGTGCAGCTGCAGGGAGCCCTGACATCCCACAGGCCAGGGCTTCCAGTGGCTTCTTTTATTTTCATTTCTTCTTCTTCTTCTTTAATTCCTTCTTTGCTTCCAGTGGTTTAAATAAGAGTCTAAGGCGGCTTCCTTCATTCTCTCACCAGCCCGAATCCCTCCTTAGCCCTGACATTTTTTTCTTCCCATTTCCTTCATGGTTCTGTCTTTCGTCCTCTGGACACCAGTAACAGAGATTCAGTGCGAAGGAAAACCAGTGGCGACGTAAGGGGCATTCCGAAGGAAGTGCCTCCACGGCGGTGGCGGAGCCTTGAGGAGCCTGCTGCCTCACAGGTGCGGGTTTCTGGTTGTGGGTTTCAGTTCTCTGACAGCTCCCAAACCGAGCTCTCCTGGCCCTTCAGAGGAAGCTATTGTAGCACCTCCCCCGGGCGCCTGGCACGGCGAGGCCCACGGGGGCTTCTCGCCCCGTTTCCTCAGCCACTCTTGCTGCAGGACGCGGTTATTTCTCCTCACGCGGCACAAATATGTGCCTGTGCCATACTTTGCTTTTTAAAGGCTCATTCCTTACTACACCACAGCAAACATCCCCTTCCAGGCCCAACGCAGGCAATGCGATTTATCAAATATCCATGATCACAGGCCAATATGAGAGCAGGAAAGCTACTGCACACCCCTAAAATGCTCGGGGCTTGTTCCATTTCAGAGAAGCGTCAGGAAAGCACAGGACTTTTTACACCTGGTGCATTTGCAGTCAAACCACATAATTTCTGCACTTGTTTTCAGTAGAAAAGTAATGAATGGCAAAGGTGGGTTTTAAAAATTATTTAGAGCTTGAAGAAATGCCACCAGAGTATATTGAAAACATCTGTCAGTTCTAAAATATCACAAGCCATTAAATTATGATCGCAGAAGAAATGGGTTACTACCTCGTCACACATCCGACTTAATTCCCAAGGACATGATTTCAGGTTCTGTTCTAACATGACCGTGAGCTAATTCATGAACTACTGACATTTTTCCAGGAGGCTGGCTACATGAATTATTGTGTATATGTGCTGTTTTCTCAGAAATGCCTATACATGTCCATTATTACCGTTAAAAGCTGCATTTCTCTGAAAGACTAGAATTTTGTCCATTTTTACCGTTATCCAACCTGGGTGGGGCAAGCATACCTGGTTTTCAGGGGGTGTGATATCATGCACTTGCTTTATGAAAATCTTAAGTTTTACTCAAGATTTTGATATCTGGATTTGGCAGCAGTAATACCTCGGTGGCCTCAAAGATTTCTAAAGCTTTTCAAGAGGCCAGTGATGGGGGGAGTAAAATATGGCCATGTGGCCATATTTTGTCACAGCCCTATTGCTAATTCTGTCTATAAACTTAGTTCTGAATGATTTTTAATACGGTCTTCGAGTCAGAGCCTTTTATCTAAGGGACGCTGGTCTTGGGCATCTTGAGTAGGAAACGTTAAGTCGTTTTGAAAGCCAGAGGTATTGGGGTATCCCACAGACGTTCAAGGTTTGTCGGTGTATTCTGCGTCTTTAGGACACGTCCGGAGCCCGGTCCTCCCCCCGGTTGACGTCCTCTTCTCAGTTTCAGTTCCCCTCCCTCCAGGCACGTGTGTGCGGAGACTTCGGCGCCCCCCAAGCGCGCACCGCCTCCTTCCCTAGCCTCTCCCACCTGCCGGGAGCACTCTTCCCCACCCACGGGGGCGGGGGGGGGCTTCACACCTCCAGCCCCAGCACGAGGCGAAGGACTTCCGGGCTTGGAAGATACAGGGGTTCTCGTTTCTAAACCAAACCCGGATTTTTAGGTGCAGAACCGCATGGTCTCACCTCGACCTTGAGCTGCACGGGGCGCACTGAGCCGGGGGCACGTGCTCGCAGGCGCCCCCAGGACCGCGGCCGAGCTCAAGACCCGGGTCGCAGGGAAGGGGCGGGATGCCCCAGAACCGGCCACCTCGGGCGCGGGCCCCGCGTGGGAACCGTCCTGCGGTCTCCTAAGAGGCGCGCGGCCTGGAGAAAGGGGGCGCGAAGGCCCGGGGCCCCCACCCGCCCCAGTAAAGAAGCGCCACAGGCAGCGTTGCGCAGCATCACAGAATGACCCGGTTTAATGCTTCTTCCAGTTATCCGTTTCCTTCCACAGAGCGTTGTTTGAAAAATAGCAAAATGAGGGAAAATAAATTAACGTATGTACACTTGATCGTCACACCGCGCGTGGGGCTTGCGGCCGCGCTGGCGGCAGCAGTTTGGAGAGGAAGCCGCGCGGCCCGAGCAGACCGGTCATCCTGGGGCGCCGCCGCCGCGGGCCGGGCGCTCAGAAGCACTTGCGGTGCACGATGGACGGCCCCGCCTCGTCGTACTCCTGCTTGGTGATCCACATCTGCTGGAAGGTGGACAGCGACGCCAGGATGGAGCCGCCGATCCACACCGAGTACTTGCGCTCAGGGGGGGCGATGATCTGCAAGACAAGGGCGCGCGCGGTGAGCGCGCGGGGCCCCCGGGCGGCTGGCGGGGCCCTGCGGCCGCGCGCCCGCGCCCACCTTGATCTTCATGGTGCTGGGCGCCAGCGCCGTGATCTCCTTCTGCATGCGGTCGGCGATGCCGGGGTACATGGTGGTGCCCCCCGACATGACGTTGTTGGCGTACAGGTCCTTGCGGATGTCGATGTCGCACTTCATGATGGAGTTGTACGTGGTCTCGTGAATGCCCGCGGACTCCATGCCTGCGGGGCGGGCGCGGGGCGTGAGCGGGGGCCGGGCCCGGGGCCGGGGCCGGGGCCGGGGCCGGGGGGCGCCGCTCACCGATGAAGGACGGCTGGAAGAGCGTCTCGGGGCAGCGGAAGCGCTCGTTGCCGATGGTGATGACCTGGCCGTCGGGCAGCTCGTAGCTCTTCTCCAGCGAGGACGAGGACGCGGCCGTGGCCATCTCGTTCTCGAAGTCCAGGGCCACGTAGCACAGCTTCTCCTTGATGTCGCGCACGATCTCGCGCTCAGCTGCGGGGGGCGGCGGCAGGACACGACCCCTTGGCGGAGGGTGCCCGGGCCTCCGCGCCCAGAGCCGCCCGGCCCCCCGCAGGCGCCCCGGGCGGCGCGGGCCGCGGGCGCCGCCTACCTGTGGTCACGAACGAGTAGCCACGCTCGGTGAGGATCTTCATCAGGTAGTCGGTGAGGTCGCGCCCCGCCAGGTCCAGGCGCATGATGGCGTGGGGCAGGGCGTAGCCCTCGTAGATGGGCACGTTGTGCGTCACGCCGTCGCCGGAGTCGAGCACGATGCCTGCGCCGCGCGGGGGAGGCGGAGAGGGGCGGGAAGTGAGCGGCCCGGGCCGCGCGCCGGCCGCGGGCAGTGCGGGGCGCCGGGTGCACGGGGGAGCCCGAGCGCAGCTCCCCACGCGGCAGCGGAGTGGCCGCGGGCGCGGGCGGGGGGCACGTGGCCGGCGCGCACTCACCGGTGGTACGGCCGGACGCGTAGAGCGACAGCACGGCCTGGATGGCCACGTACATGGCGGGCACGTTGAAGGTCTCAAACATGATCTGCGTCATCTTCTCGCGGTTGGCCTTGGGGTTGAGGGGCGCCTCGGTGAGCAGGGTGGGGTGCTCCTCGGGGGCCACGCGCAGCTCGTTGTAGAAGGTGTGGTGCCAGATCTTCTCCATGTCGTCCCAGTTGGTGATGATGCCGTGCTCGATGGGGTACTTGAGCGTCAGGATGCCCCTCTTGCTCTGCGCCTCGTCGCCCACGTACGAGTCCTTCTGGCCCATGCCCACCATGACACCCTGCGGAGCGAGAGGCCGCGCACGCGTCAGCGCGGCGCTCGGGCGGCTGCGGGCCCGGCTGCGCGGGGACGGCGGGCTCCCTGACCTGGTGGCGGGGGCGGCCCACGATGGACGGGAACACGGCCCTGGGCGCGTCGTCGCCGGCGAAGCCGGCTTTCACCAGGCCGGAGCCATTGTCGCACACGAGGGCGGTGGTCTCGTCTTCGTCGCACATGGTGTCTGGTTTCTGCAAGGACACGGAGGCCGCGAGGACGCGCGGCACGTCAGGCGGGGGTTCTCGGTGGCGGGCGCGGAGGCGCGGCGGGGTCGGAGCACCCTCTCTTCCCGGGGACCTCGGGCCACCACCCGTCCCGAGCCAAGCGCACCCGGCTGGGGCAGAGGCCGAGAGGGCCGCAGGTGCGCCTGGGGCGCTGGGGGCTGCGCTGTGTGGGGTGAGGGGCGCAGGGTGTGGCGACACCCTGAGGATCCGTCCGCCCGGGCACCGGGGTGCGGGGCTGCCCCGAGCCCGCTCCGCTGGCCTCAGCCTCCCGCGCCTCGGCTGCCTGCTCGCTGGCGGAGCTGAGGACCGCAGGCGGGGACGACGTGCCGGCGCTGTGGCGCTGCGTCCCGGGGAAGTCCTCCCCGCCCCGGGGCGAGCCCAGGCCAGAGCTGCCCTCGCTGCCGGCGGCCCTGCCCTCGGGTGGGAGAGACACTCCCGGCGCGGCCCCCGCCGTCTCCCTCCGCACCTGCTAGACGCCAGGCAGAACCGCGCAGAGGCGCTGCGGGTGAACTCGGGGCCTTCCCAGGCCTCCCCTGAGAGCGCCGTGGCGCGCAGGGCGAGGCGCAGGCCGCGGGCCTCGGGCCCTCGGGGCCCCGTCCCCGCCCCGCTCCCGGCTCCCGGCTCCCGCCCTACCTGGGCGGGGGGCTACAGCTGCTGCTGTCGGCTCGGGCTGGGTCGCCGCGGAGGAAGCGAGGCTTCTCTGGGCCCTGTCGGCTGCGGTGCGCCGCTGCGCGCGCCCAGGTTTTATATAGGCCGCGGCTCTGCCCCCGCGGCGCCCGCCGGGCCGGCCCGCAGGAATGTCGCTCCCCTTCTCGAGCCATATTTGGGTGTGGGGCACGGGCGCCCCCTCCCCCTGCCCGGTTCGCGGCCTGGGTCCCCGCCCGGGTCCCCGGCGCTGCCCAAAGAAGGAGCGGCCTGGCCGGCGCCCAGGTAACGCGGGCCGGGCCGTATATGGAGCGTCTCCCCGGCAGGCCTGCCCCTCCCGACCCGGCCCAGTTGCCCGCTGGAGGGGACCGGGAGGAGCGAAGGTCACTGGGTGCGCCTCCCGAGCTGCACCTGTCGGCAAGGCCTCCCCAGCCTGCCCACTCTGGGCGTACTAGGCGCCCCCGAGGTGGCCTGGCCGCTAGCCTGCCCGTCCCCCTTCCTTCTGGTCCTTTGCTCAGCCGCCCGCGTCCCCACGTGCTGATGACAGGGAAGGGCGCAGTGTCGAGGTGGGACTGGGAAGACCGGAGACTGGAGAAGCAGCCTCTGCACGCCCCCCCCCCACCCACCCAGTGAGCTCCATCTGCCCCTCCAGCCCCTGCCCCGATCTCCCCAATCCAGAGGGCAGACTCAAGTCGCCCCCTCCCAATGGCGGAGAGGCAGCAGCGCCCCGAGGGCGCGCAGCTGTCGCAGGGAAGACAACTGGCGGCCGGGAGGAGGCGCGGGGGCTCCCGGGGACAGGCCCGGGCCGGTGGCCTTGGCAGCGCCGGCCGCGGAGGGGCAGAGCGCCGGGTCACCCCGAGGGCAGGGAAGCGGCCAGGGTGGGCTGCACTGTGCCCCACCCCCCTTGGCGAGGCTCCTGGGACCCAAAGACAAGTCCCAACCCACGACCCAGCAGAGCTGGGGGTGGAAGTGGAGAGGCTGGTGGGGTGCTCTAACGACATTGATGTGGAATTCGAGGGTGGTAGCACTTTTTCCTCCTGCAAAGACTGAACAAACTCATCTTTATATTTAGAGGATGATCCCTTGCCCCAGGCCAGGCTGCTTTCCAGTCCCCTTTGGAGAGTCACCGTATACCGGAGGCTGCCGAAGCGGGTTCTATTTATACCACCGATTCACGGGGATATGCCTTTTAAATTTTCTAGAAGGATGTGGCTCTACTTATGGTAAGGTGTGCAGGGGTCAGAGCAGGGTATCCAGTTGGTGCCCATCCCATGTGTTTGGTTTTTTTTTTCTTCCCTCCCTGGAACAAGGGCAGTTTCTGACCTTGCTATGGAAGGCAAAAGGTGAGACGACTTTCTGTGCTGAACTCAGTGACATGCTTTAAGGGTACTCGGTGATCTGGTGCCAGCCAGAATGGAAGCACTCATTTTTCTGATGTGCTTGAGTGTCCTCAGAATAGATGCATCTCACATTTGGTGGTGGAACTCGGCAACTGGGACAGGTGTGGATTCTCCTGAGAGGGATGTAAACGCCTAAGTAAAAACCCTTCTCTGTAACCCACGCCACAGCAGCTCTTCCTAAAATTGATCGAGGCCAATTTTTTAAAAAAGGACTTTGGGTAAAATTGGTCTACACAGTAAATAGAGCCCGTGGTTAAAAGCCACTGTGGTGTCATAGTTAACATTCCCAGTGACTTTGGAGAATGGGTGAGTGAGTGACATTATTCTTTAGGAGGCACTGGGCAGCAGGCGCTCAACCGCCAAGCTCCACCCGCTCCCCAACATTTCATTCTCGCTGCCTGTGTCCTGCGTCACGGTAGTGGGGACACCAGTAAAGCCACCTGGCAGATGCACGGTCTGCGCTATTTAAGGCCGGCAGAAATGTGCTGCTATTCACTGGATGCTAAGAATTGGCGGATGTTTAAAAGAGGGACGGGTCGTCAGTATTTTTCAAAACTCTTACTGAAGGGGCAACTCTTAACCTCTCCTGTAAAGCAGGATTCTCTAAGCTCAGAGCATATTAGAAACACACACAGAAGGAGCCGGCTCCAAATCAATCATTCACCAGCTAATGGACATCTGCTGGCACAGAAACCCTTGGGGAGAGAGACCCTGGTGATGCCAGTTGAGGCGCTTGCTTTGCGCCCCCACATCTTCGATGTGGGCTTAAGTAGTCTCCACTGGTCGCCAATAGGGCCGCCCC
The DNA here is from genome assembly GCA_026826555.1 of Tolypeutes matacus. NCBI lineage: Eukaryota > Metazoa > Chordata > Mammalia > Cingulata > Chlamyphoridae > Tolypeutes > Tolypeutes matacus. The sequence goes on from JAKSZT010054281.1 coordinate 21,975,074, forward strand.
AGCTCCACCCTGGCCTTCGAGTGCCTGCTGGCGTGGGAGCAGCCCTAAGGAGCATCTCCATCCCTGCACTCCTGGGGGCACACCAGCACCCCGCTCCCCCCAGCAAGCTGGTCACTGCCTGCCTACCCTTCCGAGAAGGACCGCGGAGCAAAGGGCATGCCTGACCGAGCGAGCCGCATCCTCAGGTGCAGCCACAGCTAAGCACCTTCCCCAACTCCATACTTACCTGCGCCCCAGTGTATCTGATCAAATACAAGCATGCATTTGTAAAAGTTTGTAATGTGCGCGATTGTTTTAACTACTTTAATTATCCTGAGATAAATGAAATAGGCACTCTTCAGTCCAGCTTTAAAAATAAGAAAACCAAGGCACGATGAGCTGAGTAATATGCCCAGTACCCCACAGCCGGTCAACCGGCCAGCAGGCCTTGACCCTTCCACTCCCCTTCCACCAGGAATGGCCAGGGAAGGACAAGGACAGAGCTCTGCAAACCCAACGATTCTCAAGGCATCTTTCCCAGTGACGAGCCGAAAGGCATCCTGAACTGAAGAGCCGAGGCTTCACCCACTCTCGCCCATCATCTCAGAAGGAAAGGGGAGGGCTGACTGGCAAGGGGCAGAGAGCACCGCAGTTCCCGGCAGATCAAGACAAAACCACACGAGCCGAGCTTCTGCCAACGCCAGGAAAGCCGGGCAGGCAGGAGGCGGCCTGGACTCTGCCCTGCCCGCCTGAAGCGGGCGTTTCCTTCCCTGCGCTTTGATGGTTGAGGCGGTCGCCCCGCCATCCCACCGGCTTCCTTCGTGCTGTGCACTGGCTAAAGCGCCCCAAGCACACCCGGCTCACCCCCGCTCTGGCTGCGGTGGCCTTGGGCTCCTCACACGAGGATACCACCCACTCCACGGGACCTAAGCAGCAAGCAGCACACTGTCTTGATCGCCTAATGACCGGCCGTGTGCGGGGTGAAGTGTCAGGAGAGGACAGGCCGAGTACGGGACGTTAAAAGTCACTAGAATGAAATAAAAAAGGGAAACTTAAAAAGTTATTAGAATGGTACATTGATATTGTCCAGAACAAGGAGAGTCGATATAATTTTAAATTTGGAGTGCACACAGATTTTTGTACAAAGGTGTTTATTATAGCATTTTAAAAAATGGCCGAAAAACAAAATAACACCTAAACCCCAAACCTGTAAATAACCTGAGAGAGAGAGAAACGTTAAATATGAAAAAATCTTTAAGACATTCATTCTCAAGGGCGGCAAAAATGGTCCTCATGGGGTGAAAGAAATTTTGGGTGTTACAGTGGTTTGCAGCCCTCTAAACATTGTACATAAGTACCTGTGGTAATTAAAATTTCACTGGAGTGGGGGGGTTAGGAAAAAAAGAAAAGATTCCTAAGGGGGATAATAATGTAAAGGAAAAATAAAAATAAAAAGCTTGAGAAACAATGGATTAAAGATTCAGAGAAAGGCTCAATCTCCCACATGGAAAAAAAAAAAAAAAAAGGTTACAATATGAAATGGTCTGTATAGTCCAAAATATTTTTTATTTTACCAGGAGGTCCCAGGGATCAAACCCAAGTCCCTCCATATAGGAGATGGACACCCAACCATTTGAGCCACGTCCGCTCCCTCCAAAATATTTTAAGATATACTTCCAAAAGGTTAACTGAAGTTCTCATTGGTGGGATTACAAGGGTTTCTTCCCTATGTTCTTTTGGAAAAAATAGATTTTACAGTATTTTTAAAATTTTAGGATCAGATTATTTCTTAAATGTACTATGGTATTTGATGAGTGGTTTTAATTAATTATAATTTTTTTTTGAGTAGGTACCAGGGATTGAACCTGGGACCTCATACATGGGAAGCAGGTGCTCAACCACTGAGCTATACCCACTCCCTGTAATTTTTTTTTTTAATTTATTTAAATTGACTTTTTTTTTCCTTTTGGTGTACAGTTCTATGAGTTCCCCCCACTCCACCCCACTTGCTGCCTGTATTCGCTGGGTGATCTTCTATGTCTGTTTCTTGCCTTCTCTTCTCATTTTTCTTCTCCAGGCTTTGCCAGACTTCGATCCCAGGGACCTCCGATGTGGGAGAGAGGCCCCCTGTCACTTGCGCTCTCTCAGTTCCTGGTTTCTGGAATGCTTTGCCTTGGCTCTCCCATGCATCTCTGTTGCATCATCATCTTGCTGCGTGGCTCAGTTGGCCACGCACAGGCTTAGCTCGCCTGCTCGCCTTTTTTTATTTTACTGGGAGGTCCTGGGGATCAAACCCTGGTCTCCCCATATGGTAGACAGATGCCCAACCTCTTGAGCCACATCTGCTTCCCTAATTAACTTTTTTACATTAATATTTTTGAAGTTGTCAGCCTCAGTGGAGACAAGATGGACAGAAAAGGAAGTCCAGCATCCATTATGGGTGGCTGGAGAAAATGGCCTGCCTCACAGGGCAACAGTACCGCCCCAATGCCTAAGGCCAGTCCCCAGTGTGCTGATAGGTGATTCTTGGATTCCCCCCACTCCAAAAAGACACACCCAAGCCAAGTTTTAAAAGTCACATCCTCCAAAGGAAAGGGGATTACCACAGCCTTTCACTTCATTAAGGATTTTGCAAGTCTTGCCCTGTATGCCTCAGTGACTGACACAGGCACAAATTTTTTTTTTTTTTTTTTTTTTTACCGGGAGGTACCGGGGATAGAACCCTGGTCTCTCCATATGGCAGACGGACGCCGAACCTCTTGAGCCACATCCGTTTCCCGGCACAAATTCTTAAGGCATAGTAGCAGACAGTGCCTGCAGGACATTTCTTCTACTCACTACCAGAAGCACAAGCTCACTATTCCGTTTAAGCTGTGACTTTCAGAGCAGCAAAGACAGGAATGCACGATGACCTTTCCCAAGTCAGGAAAGCATTCTCCTTAGAGACCTGTCCTTATTAGAACGCACTCACAAAGCACCTTTATGATTACTCACTATCAGCCACCCAATTTATACAGAAATTAATAGTTTTTTTTTTATAAAGACTATATAATAGAACCAATTTTATAAGCTTAGGAGAAAAATTATTCAACTCTAGACCTTAATTTCACTTTTACTGTTGAAATAATTTTTGAAAAACACACCAGAGACAGCGCTAAGCCAGCAGGCCTTCCCTCACGGGAGCAGGGCTCCCCTGGAATGTGTTGGTGTTCTCCGGTCACACCAGGAGCTCGAGGCTCATGGTGGCGTGTGCCTCTGGCATACCTCCCTACCTGAGAGCTGGACACTGACAGCCGATTTCCAGTCTTCCAACACGTCTTCAATGGTGTATTACCAGCACCTGACTAGTCTCTTAGGAGCCTTCACTACATGCCTAACCCAGACCTTCATGCAGCTCCACATGAGCTGCTGATTTCCTTCCCTTAATTTTAATATAAATAGCTCCACCCAGCCATCCTTCCTAACATGTTCAAGGGCTGGAGTGTAAACTGGAGGAGACAAGGCACGACGACTATTTCTAAAACCAGGAACCGGACTCTCTTCACCATAATTAACGTGTGACCTCTTCAGCTGTAGGATCAAGGTGTTTAGTAGCATTCAGCTGGGACCAAAGTATGGCTATGCCAGCAATTCCCTGTCCAATCTCAGATAAAAGTGTCTGATGACACTGGTCAGGTCAAAGAAGCTTTGAGAGATCCACTACTTTTTGGTTGAATCAGTTAACGCATTAGGAAAACCCATAATGGCTTCTGGAATTACTTAGGCTTAGGACTCATTAGGTACATAAGCTTTTGACTAGCTGTGGTAAAATGAGTTCGGCGTCAATCATTCAGAAAATATATAAGGCTGACTGAAGCCCCACACAACAAACTCCATAAACTTAATATCAGTGGTAAGGTATAGATTAGTTAGAAAGCCACATAAGCATATGTTTCATTCACTAAAATACTTTCATCAAACTTGTTTATGTAGAAAGGTTTAAATTTTTCTCAATGAGTGAACCACTTAAAAGTTTACATGAATTAGTCCCACTCTTTTATCTTCCTGTCCTGTAATAAGTCAGCTACCCCCAACCAAAATATAAACTAAACATTCCAGATTTGCTGCAGTGCACAATTATCTAGAATCACAGAAATTTCTGGGACAATCTAACACAAAATTGCAATTTTTATAGTTACAGAAACTGATGCCTAGAAGTGATACCTGCAATAACATACAAGCAGCCTGTGGCACGCAGGACAAGACCTTCAGAACCCTGGATAAAGTGAGTTTAAAAAGAAAGGGCAGCAAGTATGGAAACAATGGATAAGTGCAGATGGAAAAAAGGAATAGAATATCATTTTAACCAAAAACCAAAATTATAGTCACACAACTATTTTGTATTCCCTTTCAAATAAGGTATTAAAAAACTCACCCATGCAAGTTATAAAACTATAGACTTCGGCATGTTTAAGACCTAACCTTTTTTTTAAATAAATACACACACAAATTCTCAGAAAAGACCATTTTTTAGAAAAAGTTACATCTGTCCCTGGACATAATATTCATAATTTGCTTTCAAAACAAATTCAAAGTAAAGATTGGACTTTAAGCTTCCAAGTTGATCTGCTTGTAGTAGGTCTTTCACCTCTGGTAAGTATTCACTGAGCTGAATGCCTGTAGACACAGCATAAAAAGTTATTGTAATAATAAAAAAAAATAATAAAAATAAAAATTAAAAAAAGTTATTGTAATAAAACTGTGGAATGAATTAAGATGATTGATGATAAAAACATCTGTGCTTCTATTTAAAATATAATGTCACTTTGCTATTGGGAAATATTCTGTTCTAAATTCCTTCCATCTATCAAACACTTAAAAATCTAATGATGTGACATTCTTCACTTAAGGAGGCTACTTGAGTTTATTTTCCTCCAGAGGTTAAAATAGCCAATCTATTTAAAGTCATTAATAAAATCTGAATTATCATTTTTATCCACAGCTTAAAATACTCCTTCAGTGTGAAAATTACTTTTTTTTTTTTTTTTTTAAAGATTTTATTTATTTATTCATTTATCCCCCCCTTGCTGCTTGTGCTCGCTGGGTCAGCCAACCACGCCACGTGGCGGGCTTGCCTTCACCAGGAGGCCCCGGGAACCGAACCCGGGGCCTCCCATATGGTAAACGGGAGCCCTACTGATTGAGCCACAGCCGTTTCCCTGAAAATTACTTTTAACTAATAATCATTTAAAAGCCAATATTTCAAACAATTATATTTTTACCTATTTGATAATTTGGTGGAAACAGTCATGAAAGCTACCTGCAATATCTCAAAATGCATTATACTTTTAAGTCTAAAGTTGGATAGAAGAAAGAATCACTTCTTCACAATGCCAGAGTTGGAAAGACAATAAACACTGATTAAATGAATTGTTTACATCGAGATCTATATAGTTACAAACACTATATATAATTTTCTCATCTGATAAAGAAATGGAAGGGAAAAACTTAAATAAGATAATTTGTTACATTACCATTATGTTCTCCAAATCAAATACAGTATTTTTTTAAAAAATATCCTCAAAGTGTCTAGTACCATGTTTTGTACTTAATTGCAACAATAAAAATCTGGATTTGTAAATGTTTTGAAGCTAAATCTAAAACATTCATCATTTACAATTAATATGCTTTCAGCAAAGACTTTTTCTGAGTAAGACAGTATTAAATTGTGAAAATATCGCATTGGTTTCTAAAAGGTAATTTATAGAAAATTAACATCTTATTTGATTTTTATTTTTAAGGTGCATGTCTTCTGGTTAGACCTACTATCTGATGACTCACTTCACTTCTTTAGAGCAGGGGTTACAAACTCAGATGCCAACAGAGTACACGAGTGCGCAATGCAGATGTGGGGGGCGCTGGCGAACCCAGAGCAAATCTTTCTAGCGGGGGCAGCTCCAGCTGACTGTGGCCAATGGTGTTGGCAAATCTCTTTTGACTTTTAAGAGAAGTTAAAAAGTAAGACTCTAAAGGAACTTTTCCCAGCTGTTAAATGCTGTGACCACCCCAGTGTGACAGAGTTGGACTCAGTTGTGGATTCCCTACATATGGCTCTTTGGTCCTTCTATCTGAAGCTATCATTAGTACTAGAGTTGTTAGGGGCATGTTCAAGAGACTGAAGTCTTGGTGTGCCAGCTGGGTCCTGAATCTCACTGGAGCTGCAACACCTACTCTCTAGTCCGTTGGTCTCACCCAGGACAACTAACAAGGAAGCGATGATGGACAACCACCATACCAAGGAACCGAGACTGTCTACAACTGCAAGCAAGAGTCTCATCCATCGGCCCCATGGGATCTAAGCCCTCTCTCCATTTGAGGTGGAGTGGACATCACCATCCCAGAATCCTCAGGATGGGGGAATGAACGATGGACTAAAGTAGACTTACTGGTGTTCTACTGTAGACTTACTGTGATTCTAGAAATGGAAGAAATTATATCACTGATGTGGAGGCAGTGGCCACTGGAGGTTCTGGGGGCAGGGAGAGGGAAAAACAGGTGTACTGCGGGGGTATTTTCAGGACTTAGGAACTGTCCTGAATGACACACTGCATGACAGATACAGGCCATTATATATCCTGCCACAGCCTACAGAATCGGGGGGAGAGAGTAAACTACAATGTAAACTACAGTCCATGCTTAGTGGCAATGCTCCAGAATGTGCTCATCAATTGCAATGAATGCGCCACACTAAAATAAATAAATAAATAAATAATAAATGCTGTGGCTACTTAGAAAAAAATTTAAACTCCATGTAATGAAATAGCCATTTTTTTCTCGTATATATAATGTACTTCAATAAAATGTAAAAACAAACCAACAGAATCCCATGGGCAGTTTAAACAGATCTGGAGACTCAATTCACCCCACCAGAAAGCCCCTGAAACACAATGTGCAGTCCTAGGCCTCTGCCCTGGAACCTGCCATCTAAGAACCTCTGCTGCTGCACAAGGAAGCCGTGTCACCGAAGAGGGTCCACAGATAAGTGTCCCTGCCCTGTCGCCATCATAAGTGTGTATCTTTTATTTATGTATTTTTTACATAAAAAACTTATTTATATAAAAGTTTCTACCAGTTTTTTTTTTTTAGGATTCTTTTTTTTTTTAATTCCACTCCGCCCGGCCCCGTTACGCTTGCTGTCTGCTCTGTGTCTACTCGTCTTCTCTTTAGGAGGCACTGTGAACTGAACCTGGGACCTCCCATGTGGCAGAGAGGTACTTAATTGCTTGAGCCACCTCAGCTCCCTGCTTTGTTGTGTCTCTCATTGTCTTTCCTCTGTGTCTCCTTGTTGCATCATCTCATTCGTCAGCTCATCGCGCCTACCTGTCGCACATGCTCGCTGTCTTGCTTGACTTCTCCAGGAGGCACCGGAAAGCAAACCTGGGACCTCCCATGTGGTAGGCAGGAGCTCAATCATTTGAGCCACATCTGCTTCCCTCCACTAGGTTTTTGTTGTTCTTCTTCTTTGGCCAAAACTGAGTAATTCTTTTTTTTTTTTTTTTTTTAAGATTTTATTTATTTATTCATCCATCCCCCCCCCGCTGCCTGTGCTCGCTGGGCCAGCCAACCACACCATGCAGGCGGGCCCGCCCTCACCAGGAGGCCCCGGGAACCGAACCCGGGGCCCCCCATATGGTAAACGGGAGCCCCACCGATTGAGCCACAGCCGCTTCCCTGAGTAATTCTTTTTGAAAAATGACTTTTACATCTATGATTTATAATCTACTCAGAACAGTAAAAACTGAAAAATCCCTCGTATACAATAATTAGAAAGCCTTATAGATAAATTTTATCTCTTCAAATTTCAAGTATTTTAAGTGTTTTCAAGCAAAAGACGGTTTCTTTTGTTATATCCCTTCCTTCCTTCACTTAGTTATTAATCTGTATTTCTGACCTTCTGACCTTTGTGTTACGTGCTCGTTTTTAGAATTAAAGCACTGATTAACATGGTCAGTGTCAGTGTGGGATGGTTAAGTGAGCCCACTTTCCCTAAACCAAGGTCCCGGTCAACTCTAAGCTCCGGGTCACCCAGCTGCCGCGCTGCATCTCCATTTCATCAGCCATCACTGGGAGCTGAGAGCCAGAAAAGCAGCGCGTGGGGACCCATGGAGATCCTTTAGGATGGCCTAATCTTCAACAGCATTTTGTCCTGTGCGTTTTCTCTATTTGATATTTTAAAGAGTGTCCTTGTATTTGAAAACATTAGCAAACACTGGATTAGCCTGTTTTGCACACTGCCTAGATTTTAGCACATATTTTGATCTAAAAATTCTATGATAAACATAAGTTACATTTGTTTTTATGTATAAAGGCATAAAAGCTCTCATTTCTAGTATAACAGTCTCCATTTATTTAGCTCCCAGGAATATGAAAGGAGAGGAAAGACTATTCAAATTCATCTTTTTCCCTGAAAATAAGCATTTTATCCATAAAGGCTCATGTACCTATTTGTGTCTTTGTCAGCAAAAGGAATTTTGCTCACTGCCTTAGGCACAAAACACATGCAAAATACACTCTCTTCTTTTTATACCAAAATAGTTTATATGTTATTTCAAGTTTTCAGTCTTCACAAAAGACAAAAATACATCCATCACAAGATTTTCAGGCCACACCTACGTCTGTGTCCCCTTGGATCTTGAATCAGCCTGGAGATGGCCCATGGCATCACCCAGGGGTCAGGTGGCTGGAAGCTCCCCCACGACACCTGCTTCCTCAGCTGCAGAGCGAGGAAAAAATAAAAGGCCTCTGCTTTGAGGAGGACACTGATCTTAAACCACCAAATCTCCATGCTAAGGTTTTTAGAACTAAGGCATGATATTGTAATGTCTAATAGTGACAGACCACTTACCATCTTTTAAAAGTTTCTGTAAGATTTTCACAAATATACTGTCTTTAGATACTTCAATTGGATCATCTTTGCCATCTGAACTGGACCAACTAGAAAACAAAATCACTATGAGGGAAAATGAAATCACAGACATCTGAAGTAAAATTTTCTTTACTACTGTTAGGTTCTGTTTTACTGGTGGTGGAGGGGTAGAGGAGCTAAGTTTTGTGACATAGATAAGAGAGCTTAAATGCTGGGTAGATGTAGTCTGTGCATTAGATAAGATGCTACCCAACATATTAAACACTCCATCTGTGATTTCAAAACTGAAGCACTGAGGTGTCTTTCCCAAGAATATTCTGTGAGTAAACAGCAAATCTAGATGGACCCCGAAGGATGATTGTAAGATAGTTACAGTATCTTACATTCTCTTTCCAATGGAAGTAAAATGGCAAGTGTCTGGACTTCAGGGTTTACTGTAAGAAGAGCTTTCTTTATCTAGCTGGGACTGTCTACTACTAAAACACAAGCACACAGAACCAGTGCTATGTAGTCAATGGATACGTCCCACAAAACAGAAAGCCAGGACAAGGAATCCAGTCAAGATGACAGCATACTCTTATGTGCTTTGGGTGGGGCCAAGGATTCGAATAAGTACATACCTAAATGCTCAGAGGATGACCGCCAAGACCAAATTAATAACAATTTTAACTATTTGGAGTGACCAGAGGAAGGAGGAAATGCTTTAGTAGAAATATCACAGGAGAAAGGGAAATTGAGTAGGGGAGGCTTTCAGGGGTCAAGCCACGATAATTTTAAAACCCACTTCTTGGAATGGACACGTCCCGGCCACTGACAAGCACTGATCCTCTTTTGCCACTGGATCTTACGACTAGGATTTCTGAACATGGAACATCTCCTCTGTAGGAAGGGACTGCGGAAATGAGGACTCCGACAGCTTAGAACAAACTGTAATACCTTTAATTTTTAACAAAAGTAGTCTTGAGTCTTCTTTGGCACAACAGACCCTACTTCTGAAACCGAGGAAATGTATTTCTGTGCAAACTGACAGTTTAAATTTTAAAATCAAAAGTACTTTTTTATGCCACTGGTTCTAAGTCCTTAAGCTATCACTTATTTGTAGAATCAAAAACTTAAGATTACTAATGCAACATTAAAATTTTTATAATGATAAAATACAATTAGAAGGTTACAAAACAATTTCCTGAATGACATCATCCTCTTCCTAAAGAACTCCTCTCCAAAACCTTAGCTTAGATTCATGCTATGAAACTTACTTATCTCTCTGAAGAGCTTTGCAAAGGATTTCCAGTTTTAGATCATTTATATTTACATCTTCTTCCTTCACAGAAAAAAAAAAAACAACAACCTGATTTTAAGAAAAATACATGCTGAAATTGGAGTTATGTAAACTCACAGTTCTGCCATCGGACACCTGGGCACTCCGTGCTCTTCACAGCACTGTGACTTTATTTCACTCCATAATTTTTTAAAAGTCTCCCTTTAAGATGTTAATAGCGCTGGACTTGCGGGAAGATGGCAGATTAGTAAGACCCGGGAATCTCTCCTCCAGAAAAATAGCTAGAGGACAAGCTGAAACAGCCCCGAAAAAGATCTTCTAGGGTTGAGGACAGCAGGTGAAGGCTGCACACCACCCAGAGGAGAGAGGGACAGAAGAGGGAACTCGCGACGACAGAACCCGGAGTGGGAAACAGCAGCTAAAAGATGTTAATAGCACACAGAAGAGTGAATCAATGAGTAACTTCGTGTGACCTGGTCTCAGATTACCCTGTGATGACCTGATTTTTTTTTTTTTTTTTAACTTTATTTTGTACATTTAATAATTGAAAACGTTTATAAACAATTAAAAACTAAAAAGTGAACACAGATGAATAAATATATACATTTCTCAATTAAATGTAATGGATACATGTAAATTTCTTTTTTTTTTTTTTTAATCAAACAATATATTACACAATATACTTGGTTCACAGTAACGCATTCATACAGTATTTGTCCTTTTGTGTCTGACTTGCTTCACTCAATATATTGTCCTCCAGGTTCATCCATGTTGCCATATGCTTTATGACTTCATTTCTTCTTACAGCTGCATAATATTTCATCGTGTGAATAGACCACAGTTTGTTTATCCATTCGTCTGTTGATGGACACCTGGGTTGTCTCCAGCTTTTGGCAATGGTGAAGAATGTGGCTATGAACATCGGTGTGCAGATGTCTGTTTGTGTCACTGCTCTCAGTTCTTCTGGGTATATACCCAGTAGTGGTATTGCAGGGTCACGTGGCAAGTCTATATTCAACTTCTTTAGGAACTGCCAGACAGTCCTCCACAGTGGTCGTACCATCCTGCATTCCCACCAACAGTGAAGAGGTGTTCCTATCTCTCCACATCCTCTCCAGCACTTGTAGTTCTCTGTCTTTTTCATAGTGGCCATTCTGATAGGTGTGAAATGATATCTCATTGTAGTTTTGTTTTGCATTTCCCTAATCATGAGTGATGTTGAGCATTTCTTCATGTGTTTTTTTGCTATTTGTATTTCTTCTTTGGAGAAATGTCTATTCAAGTCTTTGGCCCATTTTTTAATTGGGTCATTTGCCTTTTTGTTGTTGAGTTGTAACATCTCTTTATATATCCTGGGTATTAAACCCTTATCAGATATGTGATTTATAAATATTTTTTCCCATTGAGTCGGCTGCCTTTTCACCCTTCTGACAAAGGCCTGTGAGGTGCAAAAGTGTTTAATTTTGAGGAGGTCCCATTTACCTACTTTTTCTTTTGTTGCACGTGCTTTGGGTGTGAGGTCCAAGAAACCACCACCTACTACAAGGTCTTGAAGATGTTTCCCTACATTTTCTTCTAGTAGTTTTATGATCCTGGCTTTTATATTTAGATCTTTGATCCATTTTGAGTTGATTCTTGTATAGAGGGTGAGATAGGGGTCCTCTTTCATTCTTTTGGTTATAGATATCCAGTTGTCCCAACACCATTTGTTGAAGAGACTGTTTTTCCCCATCAGCGTGGGCTTGGTAGGTTTGTCAAAAACCAGTTGACTGTATAGGTGAGGGTTTATTTCTGGGTTCTCAATTCTATTCCACTGATCCATGTATCTATCTTTATGCCAGTACCATGCTGTTTTGACCACTGTAGCTTTGTAATATGTTTCAAGGTCAGGCAGTGAAATTCCTCCCACATTGCTCTTCTGTTTTAGAATACTTTTGGCTATTCTGGTGCACTTACCCTTCCAGATGAATTTGGTAATTGCCTTCTCTAATTCTGTAAAGTAAGCTGTTGGGATTTTGATTGGTATTGCATTGAATCTTATTATAAATCAGTTTGGGCAAGATTGACATCTTCACGATATTTATTCTTCCAATCCATGAACATGGAAAGTCTTTCCATTTGTTTAGGTCTTTTTAAATTTCTTTTAGCATTGTTTTATAGTTTTCTGCATATAGGTCCTGTACTTCCTTGGTTAAATTAACTCCTAGGTATTTGAGTCTTTTTGTTGCTATTGAAAATGGAATTTTCCTCCTGATTTCCTCCTCAGTTTGTTCAGTACTAGTGTACAAAAACATTACTGATTTTTGCATGTTGATCTTATATCCTGCCACTTTGCTGAACTCATTTATTAGTTCAAGTAGCTTTGTTGTGGATACTTCAGGATTTTCTAAATACAGGATCATGTCATCCGCAAACAGTGAGAGTTTTACTTCCTCTTTTCCTATTTGGACACCTTTAATTTTTTTGTCTTGTCTAATTGCCCTAGCTAGAACTTCTAGTACAATGTTGAATAACAATGGTGACAGTGGGCATCCTTGTCTTGTTCCTGATCTTAGGGGGAAAGCTTTCAATCTTTCCCCATTGAGTATGATGTTGGCTGTGGGTTTTTCATATATGCCTTTTATCATATTGAGGAATTTTCCTTTTATTCCTATCTTTTGAAGTATTTTTATCAAAAAAGGATGTTGGATTTTGTCGAATGCCTTTTCTGCATCTATTGAGATGATCATGTGGTTTTTTTCCTTCAATTTGTTAATGTGGTGTATTACATTGATTGATTTTCTTATGTTGAACCAGCCTTGCATGCCAGGAATAAATCCCACTTGGTCGTGATGTATAAGTCTTTTGATATGCTGTTGGATTCGATTTGCAAGTATTTTGTTGAGAATTTTTGCATCTATGTTCATGAGAGAGATTGGTCTGTAATTTTCTTTTCTTGTGGAATCTTTATCTGGCTTTGGTATTAGGGTGATGTTGGCTTCATAAAATGTGTTGGGTAATTTTCCCTCCTCTTCACTTTTTTGGAAGAGTTTAAACAGGATTGGTGTTAATTCTTTTAGAAATGCTTGGTAGAACTCACCTGTGAAGCCATCTGGTCCTGGACTTTTCTTTGCTGGGAGATTTTTGATGACTGATTCAATCTCCTTAATTGTGATTGGTTTGTTAAGTTCTTGCATTTCTTGTTGTGTCAGTGTAGGTGGTTATGAGTTTCTAGAAATTTGTCCATTTGATCCAGGTTGTCTAATTTGTTGGCATAGAGTTTCTCATAATATCCTCTAATGATTCTTTTTATTTCTGTGAGGTCATTTGTAATTTCCCCCCTTTCATTTCTGATTGTATTTATTTGCATCTTCTCTCTTTTTGTCTTTGTTAGTCTAGCAAAGGGTTTGTCAATTTTATTGATCTTCTCAAAGAACCAGCTTTTGGTTTTGTTGATTTCTCTATTGTTTTTGTTCTCATTTTCATTTATTTCCGCTCTAATCTTTATTCTTTCTTTCCTTCTTTTTGCTTTGGGATTGGTTTGCTGTTCTTTCTCTAGTTTCTCAAGTTGTTCAGTTAAATTTTTGAGTTTATCTCTTTCTTGTTTCTTAATATAGGCATTTAGGGCTATAAATTTCCCTCTCAAGACTGCCTTCGCTGTATCCCATAAGTTCTGATATGTTGTGTTCTCGTTTTCATTTGTCTCAATATATTTACTGATTTCACTTGCAATTTCTTCTTTGACCCACTGAATATTTAGCAGGGTGTTGTTCAGTCTCCACACATTTGCAAATTTCCTTTTTTCCTGTCTGTTATTGATGTCTAGTTTCATTCCATTATGATCTGAGAAGGTGCTTTGTATAATTTCAATCTTTTTATATTTATTGAGAGCTGCATCGTGCCCTAACATGTGGTCTATCCTGGAGAAAGAGCCATGGGCACTTGAGAAGAATGTATAATCCGCTGAGTTTGGATGCAGTGTTCTGTATATGTCTGTTAGGTCTAACTTGTTTATCACATTGTTCAAGTTCTCTGTTTCCTTGTTGATCTTCTGTCTAGTTGTTCTATCTAATCATGTGAGAGGGGTGTTGAAGTCTCCGACGATTATTGTAGAAATGTCTATTTCTCCCTTCAGTTTTGCCAGAGTTTGTCTCATATATTTTGGGGCACCCTGGTTAGGTGCGTAGATATTTAAGACTGTTATATCTTCCTGGAGGATCGTCCCTTTTATTAATATATAATGGCCTTGCACATCTCTTATCACTTTTTTGCATTTGAAGTCTGTTTTGTCTGATATTAGTATAGCTACCCCTGCTCTTTTCTGTTTACTATTAACAGGAGTATCTTTTTCCAACCCTTTACTTTCAGCTGGTTTGTATCCCTGGGTCTGAGGTGAGTTTCTTGTAAGCAGCTTTTGGATGGCTCATGTTTTTTTATCCATTCTGTCAGCCTGTATTTTTTGATTGGGGAATTTAATCCATTCACATTCAATGATATTACTGAAAATGCACTATTTATTTCCTCCATTGTATTCTTTGGTTTTCATATGTCATCTTATTTTATTTTTTTTTAATTTACCGGGAGGTCCTAGGGATTGAACCCAGGTCCCTCCACACGGGAGACGGACGCCCAACCATTTGAGCCACATCCATCCCCCTGTCATCTTATTTTTGTCTTTTTACTCTTTTGGTTATCCTTTCTGCTTTTTTTTCTTTTATACTCTCCTCCAAGCCTCTCTCTCCTGTCTTTTTCTTTCAGGTTCTAAGGCTTCCTTTGATATTTCCTGCAAAGGTGGATTCTTTTTTGCAAACTCTCTTAGTTTCTGTTTGTTTGTGAATACTTTATACTCATCTTCATATTTGAAGGGCAGTTTTGCTGGATAAAGAATTCTTGGCTGGCAGTTTTTCTCTTTCAGTTTCCTAATTGTATCATACCACTGTCTTCTCGCCTCCACGGTTTCTGAGGAGAAATCTGCACTAAGTCTTACTGGACTTCCTTTGTACGTGGTCGTTTGCTTCTCTCTTGCTGCTCTGAGAATTTTCTCTTTATCTTTTACATTTGACATTTTGATTAATATGTGTCGTGGCGTAGGTCTATTTGGATGTATTCGTATTGGGGTACGGTGTGCTTCTTGGACATGTAAGTTCATTTCTTTCGTGATAGTTGGGAAATTTTCAGCTATTATTTCCTCAAATACTCTTTCTGCCCCTTTTCCTTCCTCTTCCCCTTCTGGAACTCCCATGACACGTATGTTCTTGCATTTTGTGTTGTCATTCAACTCTCTGAGCCCCTGCTCAATTTTTTCCATTCTTTTCTCTCTGTGTTCTTTTCTCTCTTCAATTTTAGCTACTCTGTCTTCAGTATCACTTATTCCTTCTTCTGTCATTTCGAGTCTGCTGTTGTATGCGTCAAATGTATTTTTTACTTCACCTATTGTGTCTTTCATTCCCATGAACTCCGTTACTTTTCTGTTCAGTGTTTCAAATTCTTCTTTGCGTTCGCCCAATGGCTTCTTGATGTCACTGATCTCTTTATCTATATTCTCTTTCATCTCATTAATTTGATTTTGGAAATTTGTACTCATCTCACTGATTAGTTCTCTCAAATTCTGCATCTCTTCTGGGACTTTGCTGTATTCCTTTTCTTGGGCCATGTCTTCTATTTTCTTAGTATGGCCCGTAATCTTTTGCTGGTGCTTAGGTATCCAATTAGTTTCTATTTTACTTAGATGCTCTATCTCTTTCTCTTTTATGGGGTTTTAGTGGCAGGAGGCTGTGAGTTACCATAGCTCTTTGATTTTTGGCTCAAGCTTGATTGTTAGGATTGTTCTGCTGGTTGCTCAAAACTGGGCACTGGACCCAGTAATTGGTTGTAGTGTCGTTTCCTAGGGCCTTGGGCAGGGAGGCTATAGAGGCCAGGAAAAGCCTCTCTTACTTATTAATTTTCTTATGTGCACTTCCTTGGTCTGCCAGGAGATGGCGCTTGTTGGCAGCTCTCAATTCAATGCCTGGTCAGGGCATATTTGTTGTGACACAGACCAGATCAATGTGATGGAGCTTCCTGTCTGGGGGCTAGGAGCCCTGTGAGTCAAACTTTCTGAGACAGTTCTCCAGACTTCTCTCGTAGCACCCCCCTTTTCCCAGCTAGGAAATATTTCCCCTCCCTTCTGAATCCTCAACAGTCAGTCCCTGTTAGTAGAGGAGGAGATTGGGAGGTTTGTATATCTTTAGCCCCTTGCAGGCTCCAAGGCAAACAATGGCGCAGCCCCACCCGGCCTGGAAGGGCTCTCGGGACAGGGCAGACCAAACCTGGGAGTCCAAAGCAGGGTCAGCCCCAGGCTCTCTCTCCCCTCTCCTGTGGTGTCCTCAACAATTAGTCCAGGCTAGAAGAGAGGGAGATTGCGAGGGTCGGAATTTCCAGTCTTTTCTAGGCTCCCAGGGCAAACCGCCGTGTGGAAGGGTCCGTGGGGCTCCGCAGCCCAAATTTCAGGTCAGAACCTGAGTCAGCCTAAGGCTGTGTCCCTCTCTCTCCCCTTTCCGGGAGTGGCAGATCCCTGGAGCCCCCTTTGTCTGTGGTCGCAGGCCCAGGGGCCCGAGAATTCTGAAGAGTGTGGGGGAGGGTGCCGGCAGCAGCAGAAGCTGCTACTTGCAACTCACAGTTCTGTTGTCGCGATTTCCCTCTTCTGTCCCTCTCTCCTCTGGGTGGTGTGCAGCCTTCACCTGGTGACCTAAACCCTAGAAGATCTTTTTCGGGGCTGTTTCCGCTTGTCCTCTAGCTATTTTTCTGGAGAAGAGATTCCCGGGTCTTACTAGTCCGCCATGATGACCTGATTTTATCAGGAATCTGAGAAGGTTAAGATTTTAAACAAGGTAGTATATAAGCCAAAGCAACACACATTTAAATACCAGACCCCTTCAGACAGAGCATTACGTGGCGCACAAGCAATAGAACAACTTCTGTTACTACAGAATTTTCGCCATGAGCTTTTTCCTTTTTCCTTTTTTTTTTTTTTTTTTAAAGCCATAACCTTTTTAAGTCTGAGAAACTTCTCTCAGGATGACCACTACAAAGAGTAGAGAGGGTGTTGCTCAGTGGTTGAGCTCCTGCTTCAGAAGCATGAGATGTACGAGGCCCTGGGTTCAATCCCCGGGACCTCCCAAGATAAATAAATATTAGGAAGAAACAAACAACAAAAAAACTGATAAAGCAAACATCAGAGTCAAGAACTCATAATGACTTAATAAACTAAAGAGAAAAAATTACCTCGGGACATTGAAAAGCAGCAATTTTTATTTGTTCCTGGAAAAAGACATTTGGTAACATGAAAATTACCAGGAAATAGAATCTCCCGACTTTTCTAAAGGGATATACATGGTTCAAGAGTTACGGTTAGCAGAACCAGGAATAGTGTCTTTCTTTAATAATTTTCATGATTGGCTAAGAGATATTTTACCCCTCTCTTTACATGTGTTTGGTTCTACAGAAAAATGATGTATCAATTGTGATACTTGCCTGAGATCATCTTAAGTGACTTTCTTCTTACCTCATCGATATATTCCAGCAAGTCTAAAGCTTTCTTGAAATCATATTCATTAGCTCTTCTGTTTTCTTCACAGATATATAGCTATGGCAAATAAAAATGAGGTAGAGGACTATTCCAATTACTCATATAACCAATGCTACAGAAACTGGACAAAAGTCAACAGGCCTTTTTTATAGTAAGGAACAGTGTCACGTATGGCAAAAAACTGTCTTCTTAAAATAAATTGTTGCCCTAGCACTTTTGAAGCTGGCCAAAATGCTTCTGCAATGTTGCCATGTAAAATATTTTTTAAAATGGAGACCGAAGATAATCATACAGTTGGTCAACAGTTCAATTAAAAGACAAAAACACACCAACACACTAACAGTGATTATCCCTGGTTGATTAAATTACAGATGATTGCTACATTCGTTTCTGTATCGTTCCAATTTCCTGAAATTTTATGATCAGAAAAACACCTACTTTATTAAAAATATCAATTTGAATTTTTCCTATCTTCCTTTTCCAGTAACTATTTTTAATATAAGAAATTTCATTAAAATTTTTATGATCCTTTAAAAGATAATATCCAAACCATTTTGGGGAACATAAAACTACTTATTTCCAATATCTCATAACACCTAAAAAAAATGATACTTTAGTTTGTTGTTTGTAAACCCCCTTTTTTTCCTCCTACAATGCTAACAGTTCTGAAATTGGGCATTGTCAAAAAATTGACGGTGTATCATGGTAAAATTGATACTACACTTTCCTCTTAGTGATAAATAAAACAGTGAGTCTTACAATCAATGGAATTTTAGATTTAATTCAATATGCTACATCAGGAGAGACTGCTATGGGCTCAGTTATAAGAAATCTGAGACTAAGCATGGCTGAGGTACTCAAGTTTGGAATTGTTTTCTTTTAAATATGATTAGAGCAAGTTCAAGGTTTTCAAATGTCATCGCTCTTGCATGTGAAATACTTCCTTGAGCGGAAAAGAAGGTAGTAGGATTTAGGCCAGAACATCAAAAGTACCTTGTCTAGCCTGCACACTAGCCCACCTCTGCCCTCAGGCACGTGTTACGTGGCAGAGGAAGACGCTATGTCAAGAGAGCTCCCTACACCACTCCTATTACACCAAGCCTGAAAAGCACTACTCTCGGGGTGCCTGGCTGTCCTACAGGTAATCTCTCTGGTCACCTGGGTAAGCACTTTTCAGGAGAGCAGAGGCTGACCAACTGCCTCCTGCTAATTAGCTTCTTGCTCCCAGCCTCCAAAACTTATTTCCAGGGAAAGTTATCAGGAAGGTAGAAACGGAATACAATGACTCTGAGAATCTCCTATATGGCCCAGGAAACACTGAGGACGTTCTAGGAACAAGCAGTGGTGCAGGAATTTGAAAAGCACGCACCTCAATGAGCTGTGGAGCCGTCAGCACGGGCATTGCACTGAGGTTCAGCTGTTTCTCTGCGAGGAGCTGTTCAGGCAGGGTCTCCTGGTGCAGGAGAAAGCGCTCCTGCTCAGCCATCTCTAGCATTCAAAATGAGAGAACGAGGATGAGAATGCTGCCACTTTCATTTTGCTGCTGTAAAGCAAATCTGAACGTAAAATGAAAGCCTCTCTGAAGGTAATCCCATCACTAGTCACCTATCTTATTCTCGACTCTTGATTCTGTGAACAGCATATTCGTGATCTGATCCAAGACATGAATTATCATGGCAACAAGAAACAGAAGGGGAGAGAGCAGCTACGGTAACACATTCTGCTGCTTGAAGAGGATGAGAAAATAGCAATTTCCTGACTTACAAGTCTCCCAAATGTGGGATCTCCTAGTTCTACTTTATGGCAACTCAGGAAGTGCTTCCTTCCACCAGTTGATTGTGTAACTTCATTCACAGAAGGACTAACTGGTTATCGCTATGGGTTGAGATGCCCATAAGAATGTGCTGGGCTACAGGGGGGAAATGGTTAAGACCTGCTATGTAGCCTCAAAAAAATCAAGCAGAATGAGCAAAAGCACAAATATTATCACTAAAATATTGGCATCATTCCATATGACCCTAATTTTGCAAAAATTAAAACACTTGCATACCTAGAAAAAGACTGGGAAGATACAGATAAAACAGTGAAAGCAGCTATCCTTGGACAGGTGGGCTTACAGACAACTTACTTTTCTGTTGTGTTTCTTCCTAGAATTTACAAATTTTCCAAAAGGAATTATGTATATAACCAGGAAAAAAATATATTAAAATAAGAAAACCTACTCCCTAACATTAGCTACGCTGTGATAATAGTCTCTAGGAAATTGCTGAGTCCTGAAAATATTTCCATTACGATAAGAAAGCAAAAGCTAAAAACTGCCCAAATGCAGAACGACTGCCAGAGTCCCAATGATGCAGAGAACAGAGCCTCCTGCCCTTACAAGCACCTGCTTATAGATGAGGAAACTGAGGTTCAGAGGGTCAACCAGCCTCCCAAGTTACAAAGCTAACAAACTCCGGAGAAAAGATTTGGAGCTGTATGTGTCCCGTGTCCATTCCTCCCCCGGAGGAAAAGTGGCAGGATAACTCCCGAACCTGGCCTCAGAGACGGGCTCTCTGCAGCTATGCCCGACAATCACAGATCCTATCTGCATCTACTTTACCTTGATCACACAGCTGAGCCCCCCACCCCAATTTTTACTTTAAAAATTCCCAAACAACACAAAACTTAGAGAAGAATACAATGGGCACTGTTCAGCCTCTGCTGGAGTCACCTGCTGCTAACGTTCTGCCACCTTTGCTTTCTCTCTCTATAAACGGGTGTGCTTTCCCCAGGCCCAAATCACACGAAATGCAGACGTGCCATTTCACTTCTAAATCCTGCAGCACGCGCCTCCTAAGAACACGACATCCAGCCACAGTATCCTCGCATGACCTAGGAACTCAACATCGACGCCTCACGTTTTAGGAACGCTTCCCTCAAACGCTATCACGGCTGCTCTGGTTACGTGGGCTGACCCGCAGTCCCACCCAGGGCCTCGTCATGGCGCCGTCAGGCTCCAGGCTGCCAGGCTGCACTGGGATGCGCCCGCCAGCAGGACCACCCGACCTCTCCCCGTGACTGGCCTCGGAGGGCAGCACGGGTGATGGCCACAAGGCCGCCTCATGTCACTTAACCTCAAGGGTGGCGCTGCCACCGTCAGAGCTGTGCAGTTAGTGACTAACCCGTGTGAGCATACTTTGAAAACCTGTGAATATCCTGTTTCTCCAACCTTCCCCTGAAAAGTTTCAGCATCCTCTGATGACCAGTTACTCACCAAGGCTGTAAAATGGTGATTTCCTAAGTCTAACACTCATACGTTCATTCACTAGCATTCTGTTTTAACGAAGCATTTCACTGCCTCCTTCCCCTTTTGGGTATCACTACGGATTCATGGCTTTTTTAAAAATCGCGAAATATAATCTTTACCAACCATTATTCTTTTTGATGTTCAAATTATACCCCTATTTGGTAAGTGGAAGCTCTTTAAGGCTCTTGGGTCTTTCTGCCATCTCCATTAATTAACCTTGTTTTCTGGCCCAAGACCATTTCCTTCAATAAGCCCTAGTTTCCTTTTACTGGAAAATGATGACTAGAGATTAAAATAGGGGATTAAGTATACTCATGCTACTGGGGTGCTTTGCTTTTTAGGCCCTTGCAAGTGAACAGAGCCAAAGTAGTATAAATTTTTTAAAAACCGGTTATCTCTAAAAATCTGTTATCTCCAATTCAAATGCAATAACAAGGGCTCTTCCTTACCTCCCTTCTATATTTGCATCTCCCTTCACTGTGTATCTCAAGAATAACAAGACACCTAACCATTTTCTCTATCTACAACATACACAAAACAGTTTCAAAATAAACTTCACCAACATCGCTGCCTACAGCAAATCTTCCGAGAGATGTTCCAGATCTCTGTGGTTCTCTTCACCCTTAGAGTATGTGCCACCAAAGGTCCATAAGCAGAGTACTCTGGACAAAATTATCTGAATTTATCCTTTAGGAATGCTTATTTAAAACATAAATGCCTTTTCTCTAAAGGAAAAAGAAAACTAAAGAACATATGGGAGTGGAATAAAAAGCACTCCTCCTGGAGCAGGGCTGGGTGCCATTATATGGCAGGAGCATCAAGAGAGCTCACTGACAGCACAACTAACTTGTACGTTTTCTTGTTCAAATGCTTTCCTCTACCTTCAATTTTTTCTTGCAGTACATCCTCTGAAAAGTCTGAAGCCAGTGCAGCCAATTTACTCAAGCCAAGAAGGGTTTTTTTCTTTGCAAAGTAACGAGTTTCCATATTTGCCAGACCCAGAAGTGTTGCATGAGCCTACAAAGAACAAAATATGAAAACCAGGATAAGACTGAATATTAATTCAAGTTGAAATAAAGCTTAAGTATATCCTAAACTTATTTCCCCCCAAGCTCTATCAGTGAAAGAGCAATTAAATAAAATTAGCAAACATGAAAGCTGGCTGGCGCCATAACCCTGAGAGCGATTAGACACTGACCTCTCCACCATCCACTAGTTACTGAGCAGGAGAAATGCATGAAACAGTTGTTCCACAATGGCTACATATTCATTCCAACTGCCTGCCAAGGACAAACTTCAAAATTGTGCTGTTTATACTCATAAATTGAATGTGTATATTACAAGAAAATACTACAAAAAAAGATCAATGACTGTTTGCTACCTGAGAGTTGGATTTTTGTGCTTTATTTACTGTAACAGCAGTCTAATCAGTTAAAAAATGGACTACTTTTAAAACTGAACTATGAGAAGGAATGGCAATATCATTGTAAATGAAAAAGAATGCTTTATTCAAGTTATAGAGAGAATAGGAACAAGGTAGGTGTTTTAAATAATCTACAATAGTATTATAATAACTAAAAACTAAATTGATTAAAACTAAATACATTTAAAATTGCATAAATATGCTCCATATAACCAAATCCTTCTTTACCTTTTCTAATTCTTGGCTATTAATTTCATGTAACCAGCTGAGATGTTCATGAGCTTGCAAAAAGTTCGCCAATTGTCCATGCTGAGAAACGGGTTGAGATAAAAGTTTGCCTCGCTTTCCTTTCTCCAGATACCAACGGAAGAGAAAGTCTGAAAAATTCTACAAATAATAGAGCAAAAAATCCTTTAATATCGGTAATGCCATTTAAAAAAGTATATTTTTGATAATAAAATACTAATTCCTTCCAAGGGTGTTAGGCTCCCAAAGACAAATCTTGTTTAATTTCCAAATTTGGAGGATTCCATTGGAAAGACCCTCCAGGCTCACCTGATTCAATTTTCTCATTTGACAAATGCAGAATGTCTTGCCCTAGGCCACTGACGCTGTCCATTGCAGAATCTAGATCTGCACTGTCCACTAGAGCAGCCACTGGCCACATGCAGTTGTTTCAACTTAGTTAAAATTAAAGTTCCATTCCTCAGGGACCCAGACACACTTCAAGTGCTCAATAGGCACATGTGGCTAGTGGCTACCGTTTTGGCCAGCACATATACAGAACAT
Source organism: Tolypeutes matacus (assembly GCA_026826555.1). NCBI lineage: Eukaryota > Metazoa > Chordata > Mammalia > Cingulata > Chlamyphoridae > Tolypeutes > Tolypeutes matacus. Next base: position 21,998,284 of record JAKSZT010054281.1, read on the forward strand.
CTCCATCAACACGGAAAGCTCTATTGGACCAACATTTCAGGAGAGACTCTCAGGGGTAGGAATCTACCAGATGACCATGTAGGCTGGCGAATCAGTGAGGATCCAGGAGTCCCAAATGCCCAGCTGGTTTTCCCCATAGGACATCTACTGAATGCTGGGATGGTGTGTGAAACCGGGCTGGAAGGGAAGAGTAAAATGTACGCAGGCTCGCAGGGTTAGGAGTTATTTCCACTAAGGGGGTGGAGGGGTGGGGTTTCTGTAACAAAGACCATTCTCTCCTCCCAAGACTTCTGAAACTAGGAGTAAAATGAATGCAACAAAAGCTGCACCCAAGCCTGGCCCAGCTCTCTTCCTGATTAGATTTCCTCTCCCTTTCTCTGTCTGAAAGAGATAAGAGCAAACTCTCCTAGGGGAAAAAGTAACATTGATTTACATTTTACTCAATGTCCAAAATACAAATAAGAAAAAAATTACAAGACATAAGAAGCATAAAAATATTGCTAATAAGATAAAAAACAGGCAACAAAGCAGACCCAAAAGTGATCAGATTTTGGAGTTAACTCAAAAGGACTTTAAAATGACTTCTTATGTATGTAAAAGAAAATGAAAGAGAGAAAAAGCAAAAATAAATGGAAAATAGATTCGAGAGAGAACTAGAGGGGAGTACATATGGCTCGAGCAGTTGAGCACCCGCCTCCCACACAGGAGGTCCCAGGTTTGGTTCCCAGGGTGTCCTAAAGAAGACAAATAAACAACGAGCAGACAAGCAAAAACAAACGAGCAGGGAGTGGATGTGGCTCGAGCAGTTGAGCACCCGCCTCCCATATGGAAGGTCCCAGGTTCGGTTCCCAGTGTGTCCTACAGAAGACAAACAAACAACGATCAGACAGCAAGCAAAAACAACGAGCAAACAGACAAGGGAGCCGTGGGGGGTGGGGAGTGGGAGAAAGTTAGAATCTAAAAAGAATTATAAAATTATGATCTCTGCAAAAGTATTTATGTTAGAGCTGTTGTGAAACACTAGGTAAGCCATGTCCAACAACTGAGAACTGGGTCCTGATTTTATATATCCAGTCAATGAAATACTATGCCATTAAAAATGTAGAATATCTAACAATATGGATAAATGTTTGTGATATACTAAGTGAAAAAAAGCAGTTGACAAAGCATGATTGTAATCATGTAACAGTTTGGCATTGTTTATGAATTCCAAAAATAGATACTGGATTATGTTTGTAAACTGGTCTGTTCCTCTGGGCATATTAGATTGTATTATCTTCATATTTTTCACTTTTCTTGATTAAATTAGGATTAGGGCTTTGATTGGGCCACGTCAGTAGGACATTGAGTCCCCGCTCCCTTGGTGGGTGGGGACTCACAGAAAAAACAAGGCGGAGGAATTAGTTGGAGTTTTTAATGCTGGAATTAAATACAGAGAAGGATATATGATGAAAGAAAGAAGGCTCCATTAGACACGGCAGAGTCCCCAGGAAGAGAGACAGAGCTGTTCACCTGATAGTCTACAGCTGGCCTTGTGCGGAGAGACGAGCCTTATCCCAGCCTACACCTGATACTGGAAGCTGGGACCACGGAGCCTTAAGAGTCGAGAAAGGCTGAACGTCGGCAGCCATCTTGCTCCAAAATGTGAGGGAAGTAACTTACGCTTTATGGCCTGGTAACTGTGGGCTTCGACCCCAAATAAATACCCTTTATAAAAGCTAACAGATTTCTGGTATTTTGTATCAGCACCCCTTTGGCTAACTAATACACATAATATAGAATATAAGATAAACCAAATGATAAAAAAAAAAAAAAGGGTGGTTATCTCTGGGTAACAGAATTATGGGCAATTTTTTTTTTCCATTTATAGGGGTTTTCTGAATTTTATATACTACCAAAATTAAAAAGTAAGTTTTTACATACAAATCAACTGAGTTAACTGGTTTTAATTACTCATTTAAATTTACCCAGATAGTGTCATAATGTGAACTTTTAAAAAAAAAAAAAAACAGGAAGCATGATTTCAAACCCAAGGAATACAGGAACATTAGGTATATGTATGTCTAAGCTCCCTAAAAGTATAACACAAGTATCTTCTGTCTGAATCTAATCTAATCTTTAAAACCTCAACAATATCATTTAAGTACTTTTATTATATCTAAAAATATAAGAGAAATGAAAGCTTTAACATTTTTCAAAAACCAAAAGAATCTTCCAGTAATACTTAGGTATTAAAATCTGTCAACTTACAAAGAAACAAAATGTACAAATTAATATCTTCTCATCCAAGTTAACTACAAAAGGATTGTATTCTATTTCCAAAACCCCAATTATGATTAGAAATGTCAATGCATTACGACAGAACCCACGTCTCAGTATTCAGTGTTACCTCATCAGCAAATTGGGTCATATAGCGCTGCAGTCTAGTCTGGTTGTCAGTTTGCTCACACATCTGCACTAAGATATCAAAGTCGCAGTATTTCTCTGCTAAGGAAGCAGCCCACTGGTGCTGGCCTAATGTCACTATGGAAATGAGAACAGATGGGGGGAAAAGTCCCATTAGCAAAACCTTTAAATGCATAATAAAAAAATATTACTTGAAATGTTACCTTTATTCACATTATATATTAAAAATAATTAATGGAATGGAAATCTTTCCTGTTAATGGCGTTCAGTTTCACAATCCGTATAAACTCATTGAAGATGCAAACTCAGTGCCTCACTTTATCACTGCCTACCAAACGCTTCACGTACTAGCAGAACAAGCAACTCCTAACCCAGCCTTGAAAACCCTCTGTGCTCTGTGATGTTTAAGCTGTGCCTCTCTAACAGCCCTTACAGTGCTCTACTTCGCAGTCTGATGATTTGTGTAAGGTCTCGTTGGCCTTCTGAGATGATAAACTCTTTGAGGGCTGACTCCACATGTTGCTAAATTCATTTTTAATCATCTTCAGCATCTTCCATGGTACTTATCCCTGGCAAGTATTGAAAAAAGTTTGAATAAATGAACATAGCTGTACATATTTGGTTTGCCTTAAGTTCTTGGTTGTAGTGCGGTTAACTCCTCCATCCGTTCTGCAAGTCCAAAGACCTCTACCAGGCCTTGCTAGATACCATGCACTTACGAAGAGGAGACAGGAGATCGGATCTCTTCTGCAGGTACTCCATCTCCAGACTGCTGTATCTCTCTTGATCACTGGATCTGTCCAGAGACTTGAGCTGAGAAACGTAACCATCCAGAAAGCAATCGATCAGTGCCACCAGCTGTTCTGCCAGAGCATTCCGGAGGCTGCTGTCTGCCTGAGGATAAACAGCTTTCAGGACAATCCCATGCTGGCGCACTATCACTGTTCGGATGCCAGCGGGACCACTCGTGGCTGTGAAATGACGCAAAGTAATACAATAAACAAAGGTTCTATAATGGCTGGGGGAAAGACCAACTGCCCAAAAACTATGTCAGCTTACACTGTTGCCAGTAATCGAATAGGTGTTCCCCTGATCTCTCTGTCCTGCTCAAGCCCCATTTCCCCTATAAAGACTTCCTCAGCAATTCCTTAAATACTACTGCTCTTACTTGCTTGTATTAAATCAACATAAAATACAGTCAATACCTCCAGGGCCAGGACCTGCTTCTATGAATAACTATTTGTATTAAAACCTAGTAGATAAACAGAGAGCAGACAAAACAACGAGGGGGGCAATCAATAAATAAAATCTTAAACAAACAAAAAAACCTAGTAGATAAAACCACAACTTCTCTTAAAACAAAACCAAAACCCTAGAAGTATTAGTCAAATAAATAGGTTATAGGGAGATCTGTATATTCCAAGGAAATAAAGTGATTTCAACAGGAATTGCTTGTTTTGGAGATGGCACATTAAGTTATTTTTCATTTTACTTACATACAAACTTGCATGAGGGGGGTAATACAAGCTTGCAAAAAATGATGGATCCTTAGAAATAAATAAGCAAACACTGTGCTCTTTGCTGATATTCTAGCGGCACCTCTCTAACAGACCTTACAGCACTCTGCTTTGCACACAAGGCCCAATTTGCCTTCTGAGTGAAGCGTTTTATTCCTATCTTTATAAGCTGTTACTAAATCAGCCTATGAGCTCAGTGCTTGCTCAGTGCGCACCTGTCCACGGAACATACTCAGGTTCTTTCTCTAGAGGTTCTTCTCTTTTATACAAGGAGCTTCTATTTTGGCGATAATGACTCGCAGCCTGCAGTATATCCTGGAAGAAAGGAAATGTGTTTTCACATGCAGAAAAGGATGAATTGCTATATTTCTGAAGATAATTTGAAACAGCATAGTCTTGATATGAAAAAATACGCAGCATAGGCCTGTAAGGTTCCTTTATGGTTCCTTCTGCATTTGAAATTTGTTTTATTCCATAATTTAATTTCAATTTTAGAAAACTATAGTAACCAAAGTAGGAAAACCCTTACTGTAAGTCGATTAACTAAAATCAACTGGAACAGTTTAGTCAATAATTTATGTAGCAAGTTTTTGAATAATTAAAAATTAGAAATGAGAAATATTTATAGTTATATCAAATTAATACATTTGCGATGATATAAACACCCTTCTCCAAATAAAAGGTTTATTCTACCAAACGGAAACTCAGGATTATAGAAACATAGTTATATGCACAAGGCAAATAATCAAAATATTTGTTAACTGATAAAATGATATCTTGGAATTTTGGAATTAACACATGGCGAAACGCTTACAAAGCAAGCATCCGGAAACCACTTTCTTGTCAGTCTACACTCTGGGCTTTGACTGGCTGCGACCTTCCAAATGTTTGTACCTTGAGAATACTGTTCACGCTGACCACCACCTCGGCCCACTCCACAGAGTCCAGCGACGTGCCCTTCAGGACCTGCTCCTCGTGCTCGAGCAGACATTCACAGATGGAATCCACCTGGGACACCTGAGGGAGTGCACGGGCGCCACCACTCAACAAAAACAACACTGCCTGCGGCCCACCTAACGGGCTTTATCAAGTCATACCTTCAGCTCATTACACAGAAGAAAATTTATGAAGTTACGGTGAAAATTTAAAAACCAATGAAACCCAAGATCTTATAATTAGGCAAATTCTGGATTGTTGCAAAAAGGCTTTCAAATTTAAATGCCAAGGAACTGATAAATGTTTATATAGTTACTGCTGCTCAGTGCAACTTTTAAACACTAGGTTACAAGGGACCCCACCTTATCAGGAAGACACAATGACCCCAGCCTAATGAATTTGCCCATTTCTTTCTTTGAGGAGCACCCCCTCTTTAGCCATAACAGGAATGTTTGTAGAAAAGTGGTGGCTATATAAAAAAGTAAATGGCTTCTAACTGTTCTTTTCTATTTTTTCCCCATTCCAGTTTCAGTTCAGTTAAGCTTCTCTCCCTTTATTCAATAACTGACTAGTTAGTTAGTATTTACTGTTTGTATAGCACTAGGCACTTGGAGATAAAAAGGAAATACAAATCAGATTTGTTTCTAAGGCTCCTTCCAACTGCCTGTCTTCTGGCTGTGGCTCATCTAGGCAAACCCAACAGAGCCCACTTCCAAAGGCTACCCTCCGTGGCAGAGGCCAGAGTGAATCTGGACTCAAAAGAAAATACCCAGCACACAAAGCAAAGAGGGGTTACTTCTCAGACAACCCTGCAAGCCCTGATTTACAGGGTTAAGTGATAAGTGAGTGATACTTCTGAGGGCTGCTTTATCCTTTGTCACTTAAGCTGTTGTCAGTCTTCTTCCTGCTGGGGGAATAATCAGAACACGGCCCAGCTCTACAAAGCCACACGAAGGGCAAGAAAGAGGCCTTCACTCACCTCTCTGAAAAAGATGTCTGCAGGAGTGAGGTTTGCCGGGATCTCGCACTCCCTTTTGCTCAAGGCAAGCAAGATGGCCGCGTTCACGAGGCCGCAGAGCCTGGAGTGGTGGTTTTTGAGAACAATGGCGGCTGACAGCTTCTCCGCGTGCTCACAGAGCAACAGCCCAGTGGCCATCGGCAGCCCCCTCACTGGGAAAGTGCCCAGACGTCCAAACAAGCCGACCTTGTAAGAAGACACACATTGCCTCAGAAAGCCTTCGCGGCAGCACAAGCCAGGTCTGCGCCACAAGCACGCGGCGCGAGCCGTGCCCTCCTGGAAGGAGGGTGGGCCCCTGCTCCCAGGGCAGAGCTGCTCCAGAGCCTCCATCTACCACGGCCGTCTCTGCCCGTTCTACTCCCCAAGTTATTGTTCACGATCATCAACGTGACCAAATTGCTCTTCTCCATCCGTATCCACCAGCTCCCTCGGATTTCAAGCCTTTGGAATCTAGAGGATCTGCAGCCTGCGCCCTCAGCCCAGCTTCCAGGACCCTGTGTCTCTGGCTCCTGACTCGCTTGGTGCCCTGGGGTGTTACCAGAATTCTCATTTGATAAAGATACTAAAATAACCTGAACTAGGAAGAAGCCAAGAGACAGACAAAAATAAGGAATAATTTTCCACATTTTAAATATAACACCCTTCATTAATGATCTGACTTTTATGTATTATGGTTTCTTTTAAATACAGAAAAGTACACAGAAAACAAAAATGACCACTAACCCAAATCCCCAGGTAATACCCATTAGCTGGAGTAAAAAATATGCACACAGTTGGACAATCTAACAGTAGAGACAGCAGGCAGGTTAAAGCAGAAAGTCCCACCACCCAGCCCGCTCTTCTCCCCACTGGAGAGCAGTCAGGTGTCATTTATGTTTTTATGTACATAAAGGACAGATCTTTCTATTCATTCCCCCAGATTTTTATTACTTTACTGCATAGATGAAAAAGTGACAGGATATCCTCTTCCCAGCCTACAAATCTCCACGCATATTCTACAAATCTCCACGCATATTCCAACTTTAAAATGTTCTCCCTAATTTCCCCTCCAGCCAAACTCCAAAAATTCACCACTTGAGAGTAAAGCCAGCAGAGCAAACATCGGCCCAATAAAGCTGCAGGTTGTCGTGCACCAAGTAAATCTACAGAAAGCTGGTTTCAGCGCTCCTCGTTTAGAGAATTATTTTACTCCTACTGTAACACACAGCACAGCCTTTCTAAACACTGACGTAAAACTCCCTAATAAGACAAAGCAAAGGCAAAATCGTTTACCTTATTAGAAACAAGACATGCCATCACTTTATAGTCTTCAAATATTATTGCCCTTTTGATATTTGACAACAAATTCATGGAAACACCTGCAGACAACTACTGTTTTAACAGAGAACGCTTTTAAGGAGACACGCCTGCCCTACCTCACTTACCAGGCAGGGCCCTCACAGACATGGCCTATCACCTGCGGGAGCAGTGACAGTGGCACTGGAGAGCCCACGCTGCCCCGAGCTGCACAGCAGAACCGCTCGGTGGGGCGGAGCTTGTGGCCCTGCCCACGGCCTGGCACTCACGGCCCCGCAGCCATCAGCCCACGCATCTGCGCCTGCTGGCGACCCGCTGGCACGAGGGGTCAGAGCCTACAGATTGTTGTATACTTTAGTATCTTGTCTTTTTCATAAGACATTTAGAGATTCCACGTGGTTTTTAATGGCTGTGGAATATGTCATGGAATCAATCTCTCTTCACTTATTCAACCTGTTCACCCGATTATCTTAAAACAAGTGTTACTTCCTCTCCTGACTTGCATTCATTTCCTGGACACCCCAGTTACCTCCTCTCACGCTTTGGAACTCACGGCAAGCAGCAGCTACGCATCACAGTCGTGCTAGTCATAAGACGAAGCAGTCTTGACGCGCCCCCTGCTTCCGTCCTCTCTTTGCTTCCCTCCTGACCAGGAAGGCGGAGGTGAGGGTTCTTCCCAGGACACTGGGATGTGGACTGGCTTCAGGACGAGGGGAGCCCTATCTTCAGGAATACTGATCTTGATGAGAAGCATCTAGTTGTCACACAGTCTTCCTGACTGGTGAAATTAGCTCCAAGTGTAAAAGGAAATGTAAATATAACAGGTTTACCAGGAATGGGACGTTCAGACCCAGGTGGGCCTCCCCTACAGGGCCTCCAAGGCCCGGGGAAGCCATGCCAAGACATGCTCTCACCCAACAGGTCAACGTGCCCTCAGTGTGGGGCACTGTTAGAGCATAAACCCCTCCCATCCCATGCGTGCCACTCCTCTCAGGAGGTGCACTCGATTACCAATCCAGTTAACCTGGGCTGCACTCGTGACTTGTGATGGACAGGAAGCGGTGGAAGTCACATTACACGTGGGGCTACAGCTTCGACCTTCAGCGCCTTGCAGCGCTGCCCTGGCGTCACCGGAAGCCAGTCTAGCCTACAAGAGGGTAAGAGCCCGCACCAGCCCCTGCCCGACAGGGGTCTTCCAGCTCAGCCCACCTCTGGCTCAATGCAGACACACGAGTGAGCCAGATAGACCAGCCTGAGGCCCGCCCAGCAGGCCAGACTGTGTGAAGCCACCACCATCTGGGTGGTTCATTACGTGGTGACAGCCAGCTGATACATGGATAACTAAATGACTGCTTTAAGAGAAACGTGGTTCCCACCCCAGCCCCATCAATCCACAGACCGACCACAACACTAGGAGGTGGCTCAGCTAACTACTGGAGTCCTCCCGCCAAGGCAGTGCGAGGAGAGAGGAGCCACACCACACAAAACCAGACAGGAATGTGGGGTTTGGCACAATCAAGTACTCCTGGAATCTTCTAGAGCTGCACTGCCTAGCCATAGTGGCTACTTAAAATTAATTAGAATTAAATGGGAAAACTGTAGCTCTCCAGTGGCACTAGCTCAGTGACCACCTGAGGCAAGCAGCGACACTACTGGACAACTCGGATTCAGTGCCTTTCCATCACCATGAAGTTCTATCAGATAGTATTGATTAGCGTCTCCTTAATATGGAGGCATTACTGATATTACTCCTTAATATGGAGGCATTTTTTTTCTTAAAAAAGAATTTAAGTGCACAACATTGTGGTTATACTAAAAGCTACTGATTATATACTTTTGATAGATCGTATCTCAGTAAAACATTCAATAAATAAAGAAATAATTGTGCAAGAAGAGCCAGAAATAGTAGCTATGTACAGCAGGGGAAACAGAGAGAGTGAGAGGGTAGGAATTTTCTTGTCTGTTTTTTGTTTATTATTATTGAAATAATGAAAATGCTCTAATGATTGAAGTGATGAATGCACAACTATGTGATTATACCAAATACCATTGATTGTACACTTTGGATGAATTATATGCTTTATTAATATGTATCAATAAAGTTGATTTGTTTTTTAAAAAAAAAAAAAAAAAAAAGCAAAAACAAAGACAACAGCAACAGAAAAGCAGCAAAGGGAGGAGGTATAGCTCAGTGGCTGAGCGCCTGCTTCCCATGTACAAGGTCACGGGTTCAATCCTCAGTACCTCCAAATAGATTAGATTAGATAGAAGCAAAAATAGGGTAAAATTCGTTAATTTGGATACATACTATGTCTGGGAACCACTTTTCATAAACCTGGCAAGGATGGATGATTTTGTGTAAAAATCCTGTCCAGCAGCAAAAACATTTTCTAATTTAGGTTCACTGTAAATGAGAATATAATACCGCTTTTAAAAGATAAAAGAACATTTCAAATGAGGGTTTGATTCTATAGGCATTTCAAAAAGAAAAATCTCTATATAAAAATCTATCAAAACCTGAATATTATTTTTTAATACTACAAAGTCAATTTGTGAAAACCTAAGTTTTTACATAAAAGCTCACAGGAAGTCAAAATGAAATCCTGCAGGGAAGCGGCTGTGGCTCAATTGGTCGGGCTCCCGTTTACCATATGGGAGGCCCTGGGTTCGATTCCTGGGGCCTCCTGGTGAAGGCGGCCGGCCTGCAAGGTGTGGTGAGCTTGACACAGCAGGACGACCCAACAAAAGGAGACAAGCAGATACAGAAAAACGCACAGCAAGTGGACACAGAGAGCACAAGCAGCAAGGGGGGGATAAATAAATAAATAAAAATAAATCTTAAAAAAAAGAAACCCTACTTTTAAATGGGTCTGGTCTCACAGGTAGCATAACAATGTCACCACAAAAAGGTGAAACATTTCCCTTAAAATAGGCATTTTTCTTCTTTTCACCTTATTTTCAACGTAGCTTTCATACTTGGAATGATACACCTCCACACACCCCTGGAATTATTTACTTTTAGATAACTGCAGAAAAGGAAAACACAAATCACGCCCCACCCAACAAAACATTTCCTGGAGAGAGCTGGAGAAAGGTGCATGAGGCCAGGTGTCCCGGGCCATGCCTGGCTCAGCCTAGGTGAGTTCAACCCTTACCTGGTGAATGAACTCCACAAGGAAAGAATGGGCTTTCATCTTGTCTTCCAGCTGGTGAAGAATAATTAGTGACGTATTGCTGAACCCAGGGGCTTCTGTTAAGACACAACAAACCATCAGCACATAACATACTGGTTTTAGGATAATTACTGCTATTAAAATTAGTTAAAAACCTAAAAGAAAGGGAAGTAACAACTATTCAATACAATTACTTATAACATTATCTAAGAGCTTAAAAAATTTAAAGGGAAACTTGAGGGGTTGATACAAGTCTTTAAATTCACATAGTGTTTATTCAATATCTTACTGTTAGGGGAGTGGGTGTAACTCAGTGGTCTGAATGCCTGCTTCTTAAGTATGAGGTCCCAGGTACAATCCCTGGTACCTCCTAGCAAAAAAATAGATATATAAACATAATTGTTAGTTTAGTCATTTATATCACTCTAAACTTGGCAGCTAAAAACAAACAGTGAAAGGGAGAAAGTAAGCACCAATGTTTTCTGCATAAATCTCTAAATAGGCTTGGCAAAGTCGCTAAGAAGTAATTAGGGAGAGAAAAATATATGTTTGAAACCGTGAGCTTATACTTGGGACCCCTCAAGACCCCTGACAGCTGCAGTGGGAGTAAGTGTGAAGGGGGAAGTCACCAGGACCCGCAGGAACACACTTGACAGAGAGACATGACACGCTACCAGGGCCAGGAACACACAACAGGGGGACACATCACCCTACCAGGGCCAGGAATGCACCGGGCAGGGGTCTCGACATGATACCAGGGCCAGGAATGCGCTGGACAGGGGTACACAACACGCTACCAGGGCCAGGAACGCACTAGGCAGAAAGACACGACACGCTACCAGGGCCAGGAAGGCACTGGACAGGGGGACACGACATACTACCAGGGCCAGGAACACACTGGACAGGACTCGACACACTCACTTCTACCTACTGAGCCTTACGCATTGCCACACTTGGGTGGCTGCATAATTTCTATTAGTCAAATACAAGGATTATATCCAAGTCATTTCATTTGGGGGCAAATGCATGCTATATGCCTAACTCTGCCACTAACCTCCTTTAGAAATAAAATGCCAAGGCAGGGCCAGTCAGGATTTGAGCCGACGTTCCTTCAGCTAAAAGACTCGGTCAGTAGTAACTTGTTTGGGAAACTAAAGGGCATGCCCTGAGAGCAGCATTCACTACAGACCGGCCCGCAGTGCTGAAAGCCCCTCACCCTCAGGCACGGACTCGGCCCAGCGCGGGTCAGAGGCAGGGTAGTCGTCCACCAAATCCACGCTGATCTGGGCCACAGCTCTGTCCAGCTCAGCATCGGAACCCAAATCCAGGTGAGAGGGAAAGAGCTCATCGACCATCGTCTGGGCATTACCCAAATCCTTTCTGAAAGAACATTGGAACACATAAGTATTACAGGAGGTAAAACATTTTCAAAAATCACCATGAAATAATTGTGAAAGGAAAGTCTTGTTTATAGGTTTTAGTCCAAAATTAATTATCGCTAATAAAATGCATTTAATTAAAGGAGGAGAAAAGTACTCTGCATTAGTTCAACAAATAAATCTGGAACCTTAAGACAAGCAAGGTGATGGAGAAAGAATGGCAAAGGAGAGATTAGCAAACAGTCCCAGAGTTCACCGAGGACTCTGACAATGAAGCAAGCAGTTACACAGTGTGACAGAACAAAGTGCGCAGTGGGAAACCTCGCCCCTCAGAGGGCAGGGTCTTCCTGGAGGGCGTGGTGGCAGAGCCGAGGCCTGTGGGTACGCAGTCAGTCAAGCAAGGCTGGGGACAGTGCCGGCGAGCAGGCAGGCAAGGGAGCCTGTGGCCCAGGAGGGAGGTGTGGGCTAGAGAAAAGGGTAGGGGTTCCTTCATCAAATTGAATCCAGGGGAGACCGCAGGGCCACCCAGGGAGCAGAGAGGGCAAAAACTTCCCAGGTAGAACTCACCCCACACTGCCAATTAAAGGACAGGTGAGCCAATGAGAAAAAACAACAGGTTTTTCTAAACTGGTCAGAGAGATCAGAGGAAAACTAACGTTTCAATGAAACCAAGAAGGGATTAAGCACAGTTCATATGAAGAAATGACATAAATTCAGAACGGATGACTCACAAAATCAGAGTACAGAATCTTGAAAACCACGTTATGGAGTTTGGACTTAATCCTAAGGGTAACGGTCAGGCACCAAGTTTAAAGGAGGGAATGCCACAATAGGTTCTACTTCTCAGAAAGATCGTTCTAAGTGTGAGGTGGAGAGAGGATTAGGTGGGAACAAGACAGGGAGAAAAATCCTTTAAGTGATCGCTGCAGGACTTGACATAAAAATTAAAAAACAAAAAAAGATGTTTAAAGACGTCTCCCAAGTTTTTGCTCTGAGTGACCAAATGAATGGAGACGGGGGAATAAGCTTTGGAGAAGACAAGCCCGGTTTGGGGAATGCTGAAATGCCTTTGGACACGGTCCATCTATATGGGGCTTGGCAGCTCTGGCTTCTTCAGCAAATGCGGCCAAGGAAGGAGAAAAGGCCCCTCAGAGGGGCAGAGAGCTCCACGGTCAACAGTAGCAAATGCAGACATCCTTCCATAAATTGGAACAAACAGACAGGACAGTAGCTCGGGAGAGGAATGAAGTTGAACAATGGCCTTTTTAAATTAAAAAAAAAAAAAAAAAAAGGCTGATAAAGTATGATTAGCTGCTGGCAAGAAGGAGCAAGCAAAAGAAAGACCGAAAAGATTCAGGGGAGAGGGATGACTGGGAGTGCAGGCTTCAGGAAAGTGTGGCATTCAAACAAAGACAAGAGATTAGCCTTAGACAGAAAACGGAGCTGGGATTCAGGGAAGCCTGTAGGTAGTAAGGACAGGGAGTTCCCAGCTGATGGCTTCTCTTTTCTCTGTGAAGTAGGAGGCCAACTTACCTGCTAAGTGAGAGAGAAGATAGAGATATTCAAAGTTGGAAAAGGTTAGAAAAAGGCTGAACTAGTCTCTTGATAGAACAGGAGACAGAACTGACAAAAGAAACACAGATGAACTGCCTAAAATGTTAAAGATCAGGTTGAAGGCTGGAGATCTAGTAACACCGTAGGTATGGGAATACAAAGTTAAGTATGGCAAGGTTCAATCAATAACTATCCTAATCAATAGAGTAAGTTCACTACAACTCATGAACAAAATAATCTGTTTCTCAGTTAAGTAAAATAAAGACCCAAATAATAAGATTTCAAAGTAATCATGTCATAGTCTCCAAGGGAGCAGCAATAGTCCTCTGAGTGCAGGGACAGTGTCTGTCAAAAGAGGATGACCCACTGATGCGTTCTTTTTATTGATGACTACCCTTGTGAGTCTTTGCTCTTGTAACTGAGACTTAGCCTGCAGTTGTGGGGTGCCTAAGGGTTGCCACCTGAGAGCCTCCTTGTTGCTCAAATGTGGCCTCTCTCTAAGCCAAACTCAGCATATGATTGCATTACCTTCCCCCCAACGTGGGGCATGACTCCAGGGGATGAGCCTCCCTGGCAACGAGGGATTAATACCAAGTGCCAACTGGCAACACAACTGGAAAAAGACCTTGAATAAAAGGGGGAAAAGGTAAAGACAAATGAGTTCAAGCGGCTAAGAGACTTCAAAGAGAGTCGGGAGGTCATCCCAGAGGTAACTCTTACACATACCTCAGCAGGAGCTCATAGAACATCTAAGTGCCTATCACCCCACACAGAGGGGCTCCTGAGAGCTCTGGAGACACCCAGGTCCTATATAAGGGGGGATAGCCCCAGAGACTGACGCCTTATCAGTGGGCTCTATTTTGGAATCTGTGCTCCTGAGAGTGACAGAATTGGACTCAAAAAGTCCTCCCTGCACATGGTTCATCAGTCTCTTCTATTCAAACCTATATGTGATGCAGAAGTTTTTAGGTATACTTCCAGAGACTGGAGCCTCTAGCCTACCTATGTGCCAGATGTGCATGGAATCTCGGTGGAGCTGCAACTCCTACCCTACAGCTCAATGGACTCATCCAAGTCACCTGGCAAGGAGACAACGATGGGCAACGGCCATCCCAGGGAATGGAGAGGGCCTGCATCTGCAGGCACGATCATCCCACCCACCATATCCATGGGATATAAGCCCTCTCTCACTTGGAGGTGGAGTGGACATCACCATCCCAGTCCCCTCAGGATTGGGGGAAGAACTATGGGCTAGAGTGGACTTGATGGTATTCTGTTGTACACATATGGTGATTCTAGCAATGCAAGAAATTATAACAATGAGGTGGAGCCAGTGGCCACTTGACACTTTAGGGGCAGGGAGGGGACGAGCAGTTGATATACAGGGGCTTCTTTGGGATTTGGAGGTTGTCCTGAGTACTGTTGTGGCAACGGATGTAGGCCATTTTAAATCAGCACACACCACTCAGAACTGAGTGGGAGAGAGTGTGGTCTACAATGTGAACTGTGCTCTATGGTTGGTGGCAAGGCCCCAGGATGTGTAAGTCCATTGAGGGTGGTGGGCCACACTTGTGGGAGATGTTTGTGTGGGATGTGGTGGGAGGTGTGGAAGGTGGGCAACATGGGAATCCCAGGGGGTTTTCGGTAATCTAAGCACCTCTTAAAATATATTTATATATATATAAATAACATTTTTGTAAGCAAATGCACATATATGCATATATATTTATATATCATTTTACAAATAGTGGTATGCATTGTGAAGATTTTGATTTTTACCCACAATAAAAAATTAAAAAAAAAAAAAAATTACATTAGCAAAAAACAAAACAGATAACACTTTAAAGAGTTACCAGCTAACTTTGACCTTCAGAGAACATCTGGCAACGTATGAATATAATTTTGGTTGTCACAACTTGGGGAAAAGGGCGCTACTGGCGTTTAGTGGGCAGGGGCCAGGTTTGGTGCTCAACATCCTACAATACACAGGACAGCCCCACAACAAAAATTATCTGTCACAAATGTCAGCAGTGCCAAGACTGGAAAATCCTGCCTTAAAAGTACCACAATTCCATTTGTGAAGAGTCTAACTCTGTAAGGCTGCTGGCGTACTGAACACTATGCCAAAAATAACTACTTGTCCATCTGAGACGACTTCAGCCGTGTTGAACAGGTTGCCCATAGGAGCAAAGCTGCAGCAGAGCTCCCACGGCACCTACTGACCAGAGTTTTTAAGGTTATGCTGTATATACTAGTATATAGTTACTGTTAGGACTTAAGACCAGGGACCCCTGCTCGTGGCTAACAAGCTTCCCTGTAAAACATTTAAAATTGACTGGTGACTTGCTGCATTATCATTTTAAATTTGCAATGCCATAAATATGACAGAATCGTATTAAAAGGATAAACTAGTGCAAGATAAAATCATAGTAAATTTTAATCCAAATCTCGGTGGTAAGATTGAAGACCACGCAACAGAACAAGATTAAAAGAATACTATATTTACACTTGATCTTAGCCAAAGGGCCAATACGCGATAGGAATACGACATTAAATACAAAAACCTTGTCCAATGGTGCCCCCTTCTGGACAAGAAATTAAGTTCAGTAGATCATTCTAGACAGCAAATTTTAAAATTGCTAAAACACTTGAGTCGAATTAACAGTCACCCCCTTTGTGAGTGAGCCACTGTGTTTCTACTAGGCACAAGTCTAAATATCAGAGGGGTGCTTATAGGATTGAGCTGAGAACTGGGGGAAATGCAGGCAGTAAACTCTGAAAGTTTCTTCAAAACAAAGATCTGCCAGATAAACTAATGGATCTTCACCCATTCCAACTTCCACATCACACAACACTTCACAAATGAAGAAATAGAATCCCAGAAATGTTACACAATCTGCCCTAAGTCTCCTGCAGCTAATTAGGGGCACACATTTCTGGAATATTCATTCCAGTCTGAATTTACTACACCTTTTAAGGAAGGTACCAGAACACAACATACAGGACATATGTCTAGAATAAGTGGAAATGACTGAATTCACCTCCAAACCAGACTGGTCACGAAAATGGCCAGCAGTTCTCCTCCTGGCTTACATGTCCCGTTAGTGAGCTCCCCTGTGACCTGCACACACGGCACAAGCAGAGATGTGAGAAGTGCTGTGCAGAGGCTTGTTCTCTCACTACTCCTGGAACACTGCAGTACTAAACAAGGTCAGGGCAGCCGGCTAGTTTCTGAGACCACGTGAAGCAGAGAAGCTGACAGCCAAGGTCCCAGAAATGACAGAGGCCAGCCAAGTCCAGCCACCAGCAGCTGGCCACACACAGCCCGCCTGAGCCCAGTCCCAAATACCAAAAGACACCAAGTTTTGTGGAATTTTGTACACACCAAAACCCAACTAACAGACGAACTCTAATTTCTTTACAGCACCAAGTAAACTTTGTATGTAACTCACTTCCCTTAACATTACACAAAAAAGGCCCTTCCAAGCTATCTATATGATCACCATTTTTAAAAGCTACATTGTTTTCCACTAAGTGGAGAGAGTAGGTGTAGCAGTTTGATATTGTTTATGAATTCCAAATACAGATACTAGATTATGTTTGTAAACTGGTTTGTTCCTCTGGGTGTATTAGATTATATTGGATTCAGAGGTTTCGCTTTTACTTGATTAAATAGTGACTGAGGCTTTGATTGGGCCTCGTCAGTAGGACACTGATCCCTGCACCCTTGGTGGGTGGGGACTCACAGAGAAACCACATCGCAGAGAGGGGAGGTTGGAGTTTTGATCCTGGAGCCTGGGAAGTAAACACATAGGAGAAGCAGATAAGTGAGGAAGGAGAGAAGGCTCAACTGGACACAGCAGAGGCCCCAGGAAGAAATGAATCGTTTACCTGATAGTTTACAGCTGGCCTTGTGGAAAGAGCAGAGGCGCTGAGTCCAGAGAGAAACAAACTCGGGGAAGAGAGGAACCCAGGAAGCCTAAACCCTCACAGACGTCAGCAGTCATCTTGCTCCAACACAGGGGAACAGACTTTGGTGACGGAAGTAACTTACACATTATGGCCTGGTAACTGTAAGCTTCTACCCCAAATAAATACCCTTCATAAAAGCCAGCAGAGTTGTGGTGCTGTGCATCAGCTCCCTCTGGCTCACTAATAGAGTAACTTAGGTCGTTTTTCCCATAGTCTAGTTGGAACCCTCCTGTGACTACCAAGTACAGAATAACAGTTCATTAAAATGCTAAAGCTCAGGAGAACATTCTCCCCAGGAGGGCATCAGTCAACAAATAAGTAGCATGTCAGCAGAACAGGTAATACCTGCAGTATTGAAGAAAAGCAGCTTTTAACAATTTGGTTTTATCTTCCTGTGCTATAGTTTCATTCTTTGTACTGGTTTCAAAAACCATACTCTGTAAAATAACCAAAAAGAAATTTAGAGGTAAAGGCATCAGAATATTCTCTATTATTGTACTAAAAACTGGACACAACATAAGACAGCCAGGACATGCACATCCAAGCTGTTAACACATTGTCTATACCAGTGATTTATGTATGTGAAACGTTTATTGATGACCAAATGATCAACTGAAGTCCTGCAGAAAGATGGGTAACTCAGGATTACATTATCATTTTGTTTGAGATTTCATTATAACAAGCATAATTTTTCAGAGGTTTACTCTTACACAACACAATCTTTTTACAGATCTGATCTTGAGATCAGGGATCTCTTCTCATGACTAATAGTCTTCCCTGCACAGCATTTAAAGCTGACCAGAGACGTGCTGCAGTAATTACCATGATGTCACAAAATCATCACAATGCATGTTACTAAGCACAATGGCTGGTTACAAGTTCTAAGATTAAACAAAGATTTAGGAAAATCTAAAAGAAACGGAATACCGTAAGATAGCTTCAGAATATGCAGTAGTAGGACAATAACCACATATTTAAAAAAGAATCAAAGTGAAAAACAGCTCTGTTGAAACCATACCAAGTCACTTTAATTTTGAACTATAGAAAGTCTTATATTTCACATAGAATATAAGCAAATAGAAATTATCCCAATAGTATTAACTTTTCGTCTCTTGTAAAAGAATGATCAAAATCTTTTGGTTGGTTAAAAACAAAAACAAAAACAATTAATTAAAAAAAAAAAAAAACAAATGGTTGGGGGGAGCGGGTGTAGCTCGTTTGAATGCCTGCTTCCCATGCATGAGGTCCCGGGTTCAATCCCTGGTGCCTCCTTTAGAAAACAAACAAACAAACAAAACATATGTTTGGTAATTGGTAATATTTCCGAGGTTTCAAGATGACAAAAAAAGGTAGTTTTTATCCCAGTATTCCTCTAAAAAAAATCAGACCAAAATAAGAAGACATAGAGACACTACCTCTACCAAGATGCCTGGTGATTCTAATTAAGACAAAAACCAGAAGGAATGTGAGTGACAGAGCAGAGAGGAGACTAGTGGACCTAAGAGTGTGTAGAATGGACGGGTCCTGGTGAGAATTTGAGGATCATGGAGAAGGGAAGTTCCAAGATGAGAGAAGTGTAGCTGTAAGTTTCTTGAGAGAGCTGAGTAGGGGAAAACTCTACTGAGGCATTTTATGTGTCGGAAGGTGTGGAACGACTAAGTCAGAGAGTAAAGAAAAGTAAGCAAATGTAAAATGAATCAATTATTAACTCCAAGAAGCACACACAGATATACAATAAATATATAGATGTACAATAAATCATACATAAGATGTAATAATGAAAGAAATGTAATCAAAATAGTACATTATTTGGCTCAACAAACCATTAAGTAATAGTCACAACGTCATTATAGTGAAAAAATTTATATCGGGAAGACAGAGACAGAGGAAGAAGTCTGTTACCCCAAATCTTCGCCTTCCATAATAGGAAACCAATAGAATAAAAAATTGTGAATCAGGGGACAGCAACATGTGCATACTACTTAGAAATATGGAAAAAAAAATACCAGAAGAAATGTCTGAAAGAAGCATTTGCTTTTGGGAAAGAGGACAAAGGGGGTGAGGGACTTCCAGAACTGTTTTTTTTAAATCATAAATCTTCTAAAACTGACTTTTTAAAAACTCTCAGGGAACAACTTTACCTCATTGCTTGGTCCAGCAACTGAAGACGCTAAGGAGTCCTCAAGGTCTTCTGCTAACATGGACGCATTTTCCTTCAGCATGATAGACACCAACCCACTGTTTCTAGAAAAGACGACAGGCACACCACCACAGGACCCAGCGCCCAGAACGCTATCTCCTAAATAAAGGAAAAGCACACCAACACTTAACAACAACAAAAACACTTTCCAAAACTTAGCACCCTAAGCAGAAAATCATTAACAACCTCCCCCTTTACGACATGACTCTTCCTCTGAACGGAGCTTCTAAATCCCAGAGTCAAATGCCAAGAACCTACTGTCATGTGAAGAAGCAGGCTCTGCGCCCTTCAGCACAACACTATGGTAAGCCAAAAACGGGAATCATTCATTCTGCAAAACTCGGAATAACAGTTTCCCCAATCCTGTACAGACCTCTCATGCCATTCTATCAGACCAGCCAACGACGCTGCTAAGAAACAGAAGCCCGAGCTCGCTCAGCGCTCTTAATGTTCTACTGCCCACGGTCAAGGCCCCCGACCTGGGACGAGGGGACCTGGTTCCCTCGACGGCCTCACCTGGGCTGGGCCCAGGGCCCAGCCCTTCCGAGGAGACTCCTGAGTAGGTCCGCTGGGCTTCTCTTCACTCCTGGCCAGCCCCTCCCACCTCCGCACCCACTCCAGCTCCTCTGCCCAAGGCCAGGGCCTGGACTCTTCTTGTGCAGGGTCTGGACAGACCTTAAAGGACATCGACTCAGCCCAAGTCACTCCTGCTGACTCAGAAAAAGCCATTTTTCTAGTGTCAGTTCTTTCTTTCTTGGCCTCTTCTCTTGGGAAAGAAATTGTTACTATTATTTGTCCCTAAATATAACAGTTTGAGGATTCTACCACCTTTTTGGCTCTTCTTTAGGGCTGTGACTTCAGCTTCAGCAGGTGCAGTATCGAATACCTTAGAAACACCTGGAGGTGCTGTGCTTAAAGAAACACTTAAGGAAAGAGAATAAAAACTACTGAGAATGACAAATAATGCTTCTTAAGACTGGTACTTTACCTTGTGTGTTGAAGGTGATTTTCTCCTGAGGAAGAGAAAATTTCCCAGTTCCTGTGGAGCACACATAGACAGCATTCTCAGTATACAGATAGGCAGTCTGGTTTGAGAAGTTTGGGACCACCAACCGACACATTATCAGGTCTTCACACTGGAAATTAAATTTAAGATGACACTTAAGGGGAATTGAAACAAAAATACTTGTTTGTATGAGTTTTGAATTCATGCTTTTGCATAACACAGCTCATAAAATGATATGATAAAATGACAATTCACTGACTCTCCTTGTAGAGTAAGCTTATAGACGTCAACTACAGAAACCATTTGTTTAGTTGCAAATAATTAGCAAATTTTGAAAACATTTCTATGGTGAAAAAATATAACTAGATGGTTATAATAAATGTAAGAAAATAAAAGCATTAATTAATTATATTATTTATTTTGGAACTGGCAAATACTTTATAAACCTGATGAACATTTTGGTTCTTTACTGTTAAGATATCAAGCACAAGAAAATTGAATAAGGAAGCGGCTGTGGCTCAATCAGTAGGGCTCCCGTTTACCATATGGGAGGCCCCGGGTTTGGTTCCCGGGGCCTCCTGGTGAAGGCAAGCCCGCCCGTTAGCTGACCCAGCGAGCACAAGCAGCAAGGGGGGGATAAATGAATAAATAAATAAAATAAAATAAAATAAAATAAAGAAAATTGAATAGCTTTTTCCAAGTACACATACTGAAATCAAAGGCAGGAATAGAAATGAAATAAAACCTAATTAAATAAAATTAGCAAAGGCTAAAAATAACATAGCTGTTGTTAAAGAAGCAATTTCACAAACAAAATATTAAAAGTGGGATCCCAGGGTTTGTTGTGTTTTTTTTTTTTAATCGCAAATCCTTTGCTTTATACCCTCCTCACTGTCTGAAAATTTTTTTAATACTGAAGCATGTTTTCCTTTCATAATCAGAAAACATAAGACTTATTTCTGAGTAAAATAAAAAAAACAAATTAAACTATTTTCTGACAGGAAAAATTAAACAAATCATATTAAGAATAAGGATTGAAAAGAATTAGATTATATAGAAGGTTAAATGAATTGAATTTATAGCTGATAAGGCTTTTCCTCCTGAACATCACAGCTATTAACACTATTTACAAAAGTTTAATCACTATTAACTTAAAATTAGAGACTCTGCCTTTTAATAGTTTATAAGAACTTTGATTAGTATATAATGCTGTTGCCTACAAATATAATTCTGCTTTGGGCAGAAAGGGAATTTTTCTGTAATACCAAGGGCTCAAAACCAAACCCCAATTCCTCTCAGGTGTTTCTTCCTTACTTTCATCCTGCATGTATGAGCAATTATTTTCTTCCGACTCACTAATACAGAAATGATAACCCCTTTATAGAAGTAGAGCAGAAGAAACAAACTGCTTGCTGCTAGTTGCCTCCACTCTCACTTCTCTTTAGCTATGGTAGAGCAAAGGAAAAACTCTGAGATGGCAAAGAAAATGCAAGGATGTCTAAAACCAAGGGTATTTTAATATACTTCCAAGTCCTGAAGGTGAATCGCTCCAATAATTTTTTTTTTTAGCTGTTATATACCCGGTTATGGTTTATTCCAATGAAAAGAAAGATTCAAATCATCCAGGGGAAGACACACACGGGCTGAGGGGCACCCAGAAAAGACCAGGAGCAAGCTTCCAGGCATCCTTTGCCAGGGGAGTCGTGCGGATGGCACGTGATTCTTCCAGCAACAATGTGTGACAACACGCACGGAGTGTCACCAACCAGGGCAGCGACCCCGAGCCTGGGCATCTGGGGCTTTCACTAGGGGTGGAACCACCTGGGCAGCTGGCCTCAGCTTCTAGCTCACCCCACTCCCCAGAGGTTGAGCTGATACCACATGGCCCAAGGCCCCCACCCAAAATCCAATAATTTTCTTTCTGCAACCGTTAGGGAGAAAACCCAATGTGTTACCACCCCTTCGTAATTTAACTCTTACCTGAAAAGGTGGACTATACTGAGTGACTTCTACCGTAACTGCATCAGACATTTGATAGCCATTATCTTCCACTGTTATCAGAGAGTAATAAACGAGACACGGGTTGTCTGCTGGGTGCCACGCTGCCGCCAAAATCAGGAGCCCATCACTGACCCATGAAAAAGAAAGATCTATAGCTTCTTTGGACACAGCTTGGCAGTTTCTTATAAAGTTAAACACATACCTTACTTATCTACACTCTAGTAATTACACTCCTAGGCATTTACCTAAGAGAAATCAAGACTTATGTTCACACAAAAGCCTTTGTGCAAATGTTTATGACTGCTTAAAACTGGAAACAATCCAAATGTCTGTTAACTGCTGAATAAATAACAACCTTAGGTGCATCCCCCCTACAGAGGAATACAACTCAGTAGTAAAAAGGCAGAAACTACTGAAAAGCTACTATAATGTGACGGCATAGTGTATTTCAAATGCATTATGCTCAAATGAAAGGAGCTAGATTCAAAATGCTTCAGACTATGATTCCATTTATATGACATTCTCAAACAGACAAAACCATAGGGACAGAAAACAGAGCACTGCTTGCCGGGGCCTAGGGATGGAGGGAGGGGTTGACTACAAAGGCGAGTGAGTATTTGGGGGGATGATGGAACTGTTTCGTCTTGATTGTGGCAGTGGTGGTTAAATGCCTACACGCATCTGTCAAAACTCATGGAATTACACACAGTAAAGGGGGTAAATCTTACTATGTGTAAATTACAGCTCAATAAACCTTACTTAAAAAAAAAAAACAAAAACCAACAGATCATCTAATGCAGGGTGGCAAAATACTGCCCTGAGGCCAAATCTAGCTCATTCCTAGCTTTTGTAAATAAAGTTTTATTGGAGCAGAGCCATCCACGTTCATTATGAGCCGTCTGTGGATGCGACCAACAGGAGGGCAAGCAGCTGCAGCAAAGACCACATGGCTCACAAAGCCGAGGCGGTGCCATCAGGGCCTTCACCTGAAAGCTCAGCCAGCCCATTCTGTTCTTCAGAGCTTAATTTTGTCCAGAGGGAAAAATTTTTGCTTTTAACTGTTGTTTCAAATACATTTCAAGCTGCAATGAAAACAAACCTTTTTCCATCTTAAAGCTTGTATGTTCCTTGTTTATCAAAGTTGTTGCCTCCAACAAAAAATTAAATGTTCTCTCACCTCAACCTTTCCAAAACATTTAGCAGCATTTTTTTATTTTGTACAGTTAATAATTGAAAATATAAGCAATTAAAAACTAAAAAGTAAACACAGATGAATAAATATAGACATTTCTCAATTAAATATACTGGATACATATAAAAATTTTTTTGAACCAAACAATGTTACATAATATATTTTGTTCACAGTAACGCATTCAAACAGTATTTGTCCTGGGAGGCGGCTGTGGCTCAGTCAGTGGGGTTCCCGTTTGCCATGTGGGAGGCCCCGGGTTCGGTTCCCGGGGCCTCCTGGTGGGGGCAGGCCCGCCCGCACGGCATGGTTGGCTGGCCCAGCAAGCACAAGCAGCAGGAGGGGGATGAATGAATAAATAAATAAAATCTTAAAAAAACAAACAAACAAACAAACAAACAGTATTTGTCCTTTTGTGTCTGGCTTGTTTAGCAGCATTATTAACAACTTTCATTTAAGTGTCAGAAATGAAATGAGATTTAATGAGATGGCAAGCACCCTCTCTGACATTAAAAAAGTTAGAGGAGCTGATGTGGCACAGTGGTTGAGTGCCAGCTTCCCACATACGAGGTCCTAGGTTCAATCCCCCACCCCAGTACCTTAAAAAAAAAAAAAAAAAAAGAGAGAGAGAGAGAGAAGGAGGAGGGAGTGGATGTAGCTCAAGCAGTGAGCTCCTGCCTCCCACACGAGAGGTGCCAGGTTCGGTTCCCAGTGCCTCTTGAAAAAACAAAATTGAACAACAAGCAAAACAAAGAAAAAACCAACTCAGGGAAGCCAATGTGGCTCAGTGGTTGAGTATCGGCTTCCCACTTACAGTTCAATCCTGGGCCTCCGTTACCTCAAAAAAAAAAAAAAAGTTAACAGCTAGTCTTTTCAAGCCAGGACAACTAACAAGGAGATGGTGATGGACAACGTCCACCCCAGAAACAAAGAGCATCTGCTGCAAGCAAGATACTTCCATCCATCTGCCCTATGGGACCTAAGCTTCCTCTGAACTCGAAGCAGAGTGGGCATCACCATCCCAAGGCCCTCAAGACTGGGGAATGAACAATGGACTAAAGTAGACTTATTATACTCCTATTATAAACTTATTGTGGTTCTAGCAATGGAAGAGCTCTTATAGTTGATGTGAAGGCAGCGGCCCCCGAGGCTCTCAGAGATGAGAGGGAAGCATGGGAGTGATGCAGGGGCATTTTCAGGACATTGCAGCTGTCTTGCATGACGCTGCAGTGACGGATACAAGCCTTTGCATATTTTGTCATAACCTGCGGAATTGTGCAGGGCCAAGTATAAACTACAGTGTAAATTGCAGTCCATGGGCAGTAGCAATGCTTCAATGTGGGTTCATCAATTGTAGCAAATGTACCACACTAATGTGGGATGTTGTTGATGTGGGGAAGAGTGGGAGGGGGAGGGAGGGGGACACATGAGAATCCCTTATATTTTTATGTGACATTCATGAAATCTAAAGCTCCTTTAAAAATTCTTTAATTCTTTTTTTTTTTTATTTTTTATTTTTTATTTTTTATTTTTAAGATTTTATTTATCTATTCATTTATCCCCCCCCTTGCTGCCTGTGCTCGCTGGGTCAGCCAACCACGCCGTGCGGGCGGGCTTGTCTTCACCAGGAGGCCCCGGGAACCAAACCCGGGGCCTCCCACACGGCAAACGGGAGCCCCACTGATTGAGCCACAGCCGCTTCCTCTTTAATTCTTTAAAAATAAAAAATTAAAACTTATTAATTAAAAAAAACAAACAAATGTGAAAATTAAAAAAATAGCTAGTCCTTTCAGCTGGAACTGCCATCTTGCAGTAATTTGCCAAAATGACAAACACAAAGGGAAAGAGGAGAGGCACCTGTTATATGTTTTCTAGGCCTTTTAGAAAACAGAGTTGTTCCTTTGGCCACATATATGCGAATCTGTAAGAAAGGTGATAGCGCAGACATCAAGGGAACGGGCACTGCTCAATAAAGAAGGCTTCCCAAGTGTCACCATGGAAAACCGGAAGTTGACAGTGTTACCCAGCGGGCTGCTGGCATCCTAATAAACAGGTTGAGGGCAAGACTGTTGCCAAGTGAATTAATGTACGCACTGAGCGTATTACCCACCTAAAGGCCGAGGAAGCTTCCTAAGACATGTGAAGGAAAATGATCAGAAAGGAACCGGAGAGAAAGGCACCCGGGCCCAGCTGAAGGGCAGCCCGCTCCACCCAGAGAAGCACAGCGGGAAGGAGCCGGAGCTGTTGGAACTGACTCCCTGTGAATTCATGGCATAAGAGGTTTAGAAAACAACAACAAAACAAAAACCTGTGGATGGTCAAAAAAAAAAGTCATCAGCTAGATGGTAAGAAGCCGAGCTAGTGGCTAAATTATACAATACTTCAAAGCAAGCAAACCTAACACAGCCCTCGTCCTACTTTGCCATTTTCATCCCCCTCTTAATGCTTCCACTTGGACTAGTTCAAGAAATTCAAGGGTACTGGCCCAAATGTGTTATATAGTAGCAAAGTTCTAAAGAGCTAACAAGGTATGACAGAAGAACTTTACATGTAAGAAGGAGATGCAAAAGCAACCAGAGAACGGAGTCTCTGCAGCAAATAAGAAGTATACTCGATGACCTTGGTGATGAGGCTCTACCAAAGCTACTCGAAACTGTATCACGTGTGACTGGGAGTGCCCAGTGTCATGGAGCCCTAGCTAACAAAGTAGGATTCCTTAGGGAAGGGTGGTAGGATCTGTTTTGACATCCTTATTAAAAACAAAACAAAAAATCCTTTGGATTTGAAAAAAGCATGAAGCTAGTTAAGGCAGTGAAGATAATTGAAAGACACCAGAAATCTGCAAATCAGTAAAAGTTTTACAAATGAGTTTTTATATAAGTACATACAAGGTAATAAACTTAAGATGTAAAAAATCCAAACTATACATCAAAATGAAGATACCTGAAATTTTATCAGTATTAATCTGTTCAAAAATATCAGCTTAGGTTATAATTCTGATCAAAATGGACAATAAATAAATGATATCAATGAGTATAAATAAGACAAACTATTAAATAGAAGAGAAACAGTTCTGATCACCATACCTGATCACTGCATCACAGTTCTTATCACTACACCTCATCACTATAACACAGTTCTGATCACAGTAACTCAATACAGCACGTTACTCACCACTGTCCTCACCACTACAGCTCAGCTCTCACCACTGTCCCCATCTCTACAGCTCAGCTCTCACCACTGTCCCCATCTCTACAGCTCAGCTCTCACCACTGTCCCCATCTCTACAGCTCAGCTGTCACCACTGTCCCCATCTCTACAGCTCAGCTCTCACCACTGTCCCCATCTCTACAGCTCAGCTCTCTCCACTGTCATCATCTCTACAGCTCAGCTCTCTCCACTGTCCCCATCTCTACAGCTCAGCTCTCACCACTGTCCCCATCTCCACAGCTCAGCTCTCACCACTGTCCCCATCTCTACAGCTCAGGTCCGATCACTATACCTTGCGGCTATGAATGTGACTAACTGGGTAATCTGGAGTAGAGGTGGAGACTAAACATGGAAAATGAGAGCTAGGTCCCCGCAATCCATTGCAAGGACTCTGTTAGCTTGACAGTGTGTGATGAACCCTGGGAGGGACCTAGTATAGCAATCCCCAAGCTCGTTTCTCCTTTCCATTCTCAACCCTTCGTCTCCAATTCTGAAAACAGTATGTAAAAAAAAGCCAGCACTGGGGTTGGTGGGATGAATAAATAAATCTTAAAAAGAAAAAGCCAGCATTAATGGCCTCAGTGATTATAAATATCTTTTTTTTTTTTGACTATTTTCAATGTTTATTTGATATTGGAAATGTGGCAAACTATCATAAAGTATTTCTCTTCATCACAAAAATTCTATATATTAAGAATTTACACAATCCAGGGGGAAAAAATATCTAGAAACATTCTTTTGCCTGGGCAAGAAATCTTCTAAAAAGGCTCTCCAAAATCTTGACTAGAGGTGTCATACTCTGCAATGAAATGCTTGAGTTCTTCAACACACCGCTCCCCTATTTCGTGTAAGTTCTGCCTCAAGGCAAACTGTATTGACTTTTCTAATAAAGGATCTTTTTCAATCAGCATTTTCACAACCATCCCGAAAGTTTCACAGTCTTGCCTGTAAACCTGTTCAATCTCTTTGGTTTTTGAAGCTATTGCTTTAGAGCGGCTGGTTAGCTGACTGTCTTCAAATAATTCTATGCCATCTGTTGCATTTGACTCAGGCTCTTCTGGCTGGTCAATAAACAATGGTGCTGTGGATCCCGCCTCATACTCGGAAATTTCAAGTAAGTTGCTCTCATCTCCCTTCTCTACCTTTTCAGCAGCCCACTTGCTGGCAGCCTCAGCAAGTTCCTTTTCAGTTAGCCTACTGGGCTTGTCTAACACCTTTGATGAAGTAACTGCTGAAGAACTGGAGGGTGAAGTGTCTCCTGATGTTTTCAACGACTGGACAGGTCTCTCTTTACTTCTATGTTGAGATTGATGGAAAGAGTATGTTTTGCTTCTTTCTGGAGAGTAGCTTCTACTACTGACACTGGAGCCAGATCTGCTGTGAGGAGAATCCTTTTGGCCTACAGGTGATTCTCTGAGATAAGAATTGTCCCTTTTATGAGGAGACCAATCTCTTGCATAATGGGAAGAATAGAAACTTTTTCTTCTAAAGCCATCTCTCATGTCCCTGTATTCAGGCTGTCGACTTGCAGAATGATCCTCTTGGCCATCTATAGCCAGATTCATCACTTGGGTGACTCCGAGGAGGTAGTCTTTCTCTTGGAAGCCTTTCATAGTCATATCGTCCCTCAGACCACATTTCATCTCTTCTGTAAGCCACGACTCTGGGCCGCGGAAAACCAATATCTATCTTTTTGATAGCTGTTATAAAAAGTTTTAGGCATCTATAAAGAGCATCTACTGGGGGCGGATGTGGCTCAAATGGTTGGGCGTCCACCTGCCATGTGGAGGGACCTGGGTTCGATCCTCAGGACCTCCCAGTAAAAAAAAAAAAAAAATATATATATATATATATATATATAGAAGGCGCATGGGCTGCCAGGCTGTGTGTGCCGGTGAGCCGCCAGGCCCCGGGAGCCATGCAGCAAGACGATGATGTAACAGGAGGGAGACACAGGGGAGAGTCAAGACGAGATTCTCCGAAAACTCTGAAAACCAGGAACTGAGGTGGTGCAGGTGGCAGAACACCTCTCTCCTACATCAGAGGTCTCCAGGATCGAATCCTGGTGAAGACTGGAGGAGGAAGATGAGAAGAGATGGCAGGAAACAGACAGAGAATTGCCCAGCGAATGGACACAAAACAGCAAATGGGGAAGGGGGCGTTTAAAATGGATAAAATAAATAAATCTTAAAAAAAAAAAAGAGCATCTACTGATAGTCACAATAGCTCGAGAGAAAAATTATACATAACAGCCAAGATCCTTCCCATAACAAATAGAATTTGTTCTACTAAACTAAACATGTACTAAGAACACAGTGAAAATTACTCTAAGACACATAAAAATAGTCCATAACTTCTGATAAGTTGTGTTTTGAAGATCAAGTCATATATCTGGACTCCTTACAAGAGTTCTTATAGAAAGAAGCCACGTCACCAATGCTGTCAAGTTCCCTATCACCCTAGTGTTAAAACTGAATAGTGGGGGGCGGATGTGGCTCGGATGGTTGGCGTCTGTCTGCCATGTGGAGGGACCTGGGTTCAATCCCCGGGACCTCCCGGTAAACTAAACTTAAAAAAAAAAAAAATACATATATATATATATATATATATATATATATATATAGAAGGCGCATGGGCTGCCAGGTTCTGTGTGCCGGTGAGCCGCCAGGCCCTGGGAGCCATGCAGCTAGATGACGACGTAACAGGGGAGAGACGCAGGGGAGAGTCAAGACGAGATGCTCCGAAAAAGGCTCCGAAGGCCAGGAACCGAGGTGGCGCAGGTGGCGGAACACCTCTCTCCTACATCGGAGGTCTCCAGGATCAAATCCTGGTGAGGACTGGAGGAGGAGGATGAGAGGAGATGGCAGGGGACAGACGCGGAGAGTTGCCCAGTGAATGGACACAAAAGCAGCAAAATGGGGAGGGGGGGGTTAAATTGGATAAAGCAAATAAATGAATCTTTAAAAAAAAAAGAAGAAACATCACAATTAAAAAAAAAACAAAACTGAATAGTAAGGATGGGCTATATTAGCTTTGTCAGACTACCCTGTGATCTTAAGCACCACGTGGAGCACTGTTTCTAAGAGGAAATGCACTCTGAAAGCAAACACGACTGAGTTCCAACTTGTACTGCCAAGACGAAACCTTACCCTATCCTTCCTTTACGCAGTTTAACCACAAAAGAAGGCTTTCTCAAGCTCCTTCAACAACAGAAAAAGAACTGAGAGTCTTAAGAGCTAAGCCCCCTCTAAATCTGAAGCAGAACAGGCAGCACCATGCCAAAATCCTCAAGACTGAGGAATGAACAAACATAAGGGGGCAAACGCAACCATGGACCAAAGTACACTTATTAGTATTGTAGTAAAGGAAGAACTTATGACACTGATATAAAGATAGTGGTCACCAGAGGTTCTAAGGAG
Organism: Tolypeutes matacus; assembly: GCA_026826555.1. NCBI lineage: Eukaryota > Metazoa > Chordata > Mammalia > Cingulata > Chlamyphoridae > Tolypeutes > Tolypeutes matacus. Next base: position 22,028,560 of record JAKSZT010054281.1, read on the forward strand.
AGGGGGAGGGAAGAATAGGTGTAACATAGGACATTTTAGGACAATGGAATTGTTCTGTATGACATTGCAATGACAGATACAGGCCATTATACATTTTGCCAAAACCTATGCAATTGTACAGTGCAAAGTATAAAACATAATTTAAACTACAGACCATGGTTACTAGCAATGCTTCAATATTTGTTCATCAATTTTAACAAATGTACTACACTAATGCAAGATGTTATTAATAGGGGAAAATGTGAGGAGGGAGGTATGATATATGGGAATCCCACATATTTTCAACGTAACTTCTAAGTAATCTAAAATTTCTTTAAAAATAAAATTAATGGGGAAACGGATGTGGCTTAAGCAATTGGGCTCCCATTTGGGAGGTCCAGGGTTCGATTCCCGGGGCCTCCTGGTGAAAGGCAAGCTGGCCCGTGTGGTGAGCTAGCCGGCGCAGAGTGCTGGCCTGCACAGGAGAGAGCTGGCGCAGCAAGATGATGCAACAAAGAGAGACACAGAGGAGAGACAATGAGGGATGCAGTAGACCAGGGAGCTGAGATGGTGCAAGAGATTGAGCACCTCTCTCCACTCCGGAAGGTCCCAGGATCAATTCCCAGTACCTCCCGGGGAGAAGACAAGCAGACACAGAAGAACACAGTGAATGGACACAGAGAGCAGACAGCGAGCACAGAATAATGGGGGTGGGGGTGGGGTGGAGGATAAATAAATAAATAAAATCTTAAAAATAAATAAATAAGGTTAATGGGGAGCGGTTGTAGCTCAGTGGTTGAGCACCTGCTTCCCATGTACAAGGTCCCAGGTTCAATCCCTGGAACCTTCTTTTAAAAAAAAAAGGAGCTGGGAGGAGTGTGCTAAATGTCTGTGAGGAGAGGAAAAAGCACAGCCCTGAGCACTCCGCAGCGGGGAGGAAAGGACAGGGTCTCTTGGCAATGAGAGAAGCTCCAGCTGTGAGAGCAGGAAGATCCAGCTCTGTAAAGAGCAGACAGCTATGGAGACGGTGTAAGAACTGCCTATACTTCTCAAAATGAACCAGCACCACCAGGTAAAGCAGCAGCAAGGCCGCTCGGCAAGGCTGCAGAGGCTGCAGAGGAGACTAGCATTAGAAGCACTAGAAAAGCAGACAGCAAGACTGCTCGTTGTGATTTTGGAGTAACAAAAATTTATTTTTCCAAACTATTGCCTATATTCTTTACGACAAATTGACTGCTTACCAGTTTTGCTTCAAATCCAAATATCGAATGTTGACACCTTCTTTGATAGCTTCATAGTTACTTTCAGAGCCCTAAGTGAAGAAATATCAAGAACATAAACTCTCTGAGTACAGGAGTCATTTCTTTTTACCTTTGTATTCCCAGCACTTACCCTAAGTACCTTACCCATTAGCTTATTTGCTCAATGAGTAACATATAAATGTCTTAAATTTAGTGAACCTGTGATCTAGAGATTGACTACTCCATTTTGGACACATCAAGTTTATTACACTGAAATAGGCTCAAGTAAATAAAGCAGAAGAAGGCAGCATTATCATATAAAATGTGAATTGCAGAAATGAATATATTGTTCCTTACCCAAATAGCATCAGTGATGTTTTCCTTCAGGGCTCTATTTATATCCCAACTATGTGCTTGTTTTTCTGAAAAATCATCTAATTCCCATTTACTGATGTTTATATTTGTAAGGCTATAAAAGCTTGATCTCTCTCTATCCCAAAGGACACTTGAAAGCTGTATGGAGAGGAGAAAAAGGTCAAGTTTATGGGTTAGTACATTCTAGTATTAACAAACTTTTTCTGAAATTCAAATTTTGTGTATTTTATGATTATTTGACTAGTAATCCTAGAGACTTCTTAATTCACAGTTCAAAGGAAAGAGTGATCCTGAAAGGCTTTGAAAGGAGCGTAGGACAGCAGAAGGTCCAGGAAGAGTAGAGCAAGTAGAAGTAGTAGCCCAGTTAAATTGGAAAGTAGGTTAGAAGTAGCAAAGCAGCAAAAAACAAAAGACAAGGCTAGTGTAAAAAGTTGGCAACACATAATGAAGAGTCTCAAATGTGAAGTCTGGACATCTAGCAGGCAAGAGAGGTCACAGATGGCACTGAGCACAATGTGCTACACTGAGAGCTGTGTCGCAGGAAACGATCGAGCAGGGGGGGCATGTCTAGCTAAACACATGGGCGCTTTTCTTGCTTATAAAGCACAGGTGTGTACACATGATTGTTTTGTCTAGTTGTATCCATTCCTCCTGGCGCTGTAACTGTGGCCACGTATGAGTAGGGGGTGCCAACAGTGAATAAAGTAGACTGAGGCCAGGAGTTCAGGTGAAAATTTACCAAGAGTACAGGTTAGGGCACAAGAATTGAAACAGAAAGATAGGGGTGGAAATGAGACATAACAGAAGTTAAATCCACAGCACCTGGTAAATAATTTTCTGAAGGAGAGAGGGGCACAAAGAAATTTCCAAGCTTCACAGCTGGGTCACTGAAAAAGTGATGGCATCATGAAGAAAAGAGGTCAGAGGAAAGTGAGTTTAGGAGGGCTGCGTGTGCAGTCAATAGGAGAGAAGAGGGAAGACGACAGATCTCTTTCTAGACATGTAAAGTTTCAAGTTCCAAGAACACTGGAGGGAGGCTAGTGATGATAGCTACCTAAAGAGGAAAAACAGTACCACACACTTTAAATTCAAACTGGGTATGAATTCCAGTTCTTCCATTTAACAGCTAAGTTACCTCAATGAGACTGTGTCCTCACCTGCAAATCGCAAGCAGAGCTACCTAGTTTACGAGTTCTTGTAAGGATTACGTGATGTAACAAATAAGGAGCACCTAGCACAGAGTAAACACTTAATAAACGCTGTTCCCTTCATCCTTCCCTTCACTATTCTGGAGCTCAGGACAGAAGTCACGTCTCCAGATCTAAATCTGATCATCCACACAGATAAATTCAACCAGGGAAGTAGAGAATATACTTCTAGTTGCATCTAGAAAGTCAAATTAGTCCTTAAGAAAATCGTTTAAAATTTGCATGATAGTAAATAAATGTGCTTAAAAGAAATTCTAAGGTATTAATGTTATAGACTATGGTGGGGGGAGTATGGACACATTTGATCATAGAAATGGTTCAATGAAGAGATCAAAGGTTCTATTCCATGTACACTATTGTTCATACTGGAGGCAAACAAACTTCAAACCTCAACTTACTATTTCATTAATAAACAAGCTTGGAGAACAAATTCATTTTATAAACTTACTATGAGATCACTACTGGGAGATAGAATTCCCAAGAGAGTAGAAACCTTCCGACCAATTCCTGAAAGCATGCCTTGCCCTTGAGGGAGAATATGATGATGAATCTTTCCTGAGCTTTCAGGTATCAACCGAATTAGCTGGCTTCCCAACGAGGACAAAATAAAACTTCCTCCCTGTGAACAAACATTGTGAGATTACTTCAGCTAAATATCTAATACTAAAATATTAAAGAAAATTACTAAAATAGTAATATTAGAGAAAATAACACTTTAAAACAGAAAAATCATCTGCACCTTAAAACAAATCTAAAAGAAAAATGGAAATTATTTTACTAAAATAATCTAATCCATTCACTTAATATTAACTCTACATAAAATACTTTTGTAGCAGAAAAAAGTTCACGGTTTTTCATAATTTTTAGATTATAGGCTCGTCATATTGCAGGTTCAACAAATCATGTACTAGACTTTATTTCCCTGGTAAATTTGCAGAGCACACAGCCACAAGCTATTCCTCACAGCGCGTAGGAGCTTTTAAACTAATTTCCTAGACTGTTTCTGAAGGAAACGAAAAATGCTGGCCCCCATCGGATAGTGATATGTAGCGTCCTCTGAAGGGCTTCCCTTGCCTCCCTGTTCAAATCCTAGCATCCTGCTTCTTCTCTTCTGGTCTCTTCTTGATCCCCACCTGGCCTGTATGGTCTGTTTAAAGACCCCAAAGATTCAGTCACTCAAATACCACTTCAAAGCTAAATCACAGGTTTCCAGCAAATATAAAGAAATACCTGCACGGCTGTTAGGAAATTGTAAGTCTTGTCACCTCCCAAATCTACGGAAGTCTCTGCGTAGGTGTCTTCATGAGCAAGGCTTGGCCAATAGCGGATGGAGCCTTCTCTGGTGGCCACCATCACAGCAACAGCCTGGGGACATGACATTGTTAGCAGTCACCATAAAAGAATGATGTAAAAATTGGGAAGCTGAGGACGCTGACAAAGACACCAGGGCAATTTACTATCTGAACAATAAAAATCAGAAAAAAGACATTTTTTACTTTAAATTTCATTTTTTAAATGATCATAGAGTAAAACTGATTTTTTTTTTCTTTTGGTGTTCAGTTCAATGATTTCAAACTCACATATAGATTTGTATAGCTACCATCACAATCAAGACACTTAACTTTATAAGAAACTGCAAACCAAGTGGCTATATCATTTTTGCATTGCCATCACCAGCGTCTAAGAGTTCCATTTGTTCCACATCCTTGATAGTACTTGGTAGTGTATTTTTTTTTTTTTTTTTTTTCATTTTAAAAGCCTTTCTACAGGGGAAGAATAGAAGGATTGAAAGGTGACCGCTAAGGGGTCGGGGTTTTTTTTCCTGGAGTAATGAAAATGCTCTAATATTGACTGCAGTTGATAATGGACAACTCTGTGATTATACTAAAAGCCAACAAGTGTACACCTTAGATGGACTGCATGGTATGTATGTTCGATAAAATTGCTTGGAAAAAAAAGCCGTTTTAAGCACGATTGTGTGCTGGGTGGCCAAGATGTCATTCCCAAGGTACAAGCTGTCATGCCTGGCCTGGGGACCCTGCCCACTATCCTCAACCGAAGCAAATATGACTTATCTCTGGAAACCCGGCAGGGTCAAGCCAAGCAGCTGGCCTTAAGACTCTGGCTTAAATGGGAGTATCTGCCTAGGTAGGATGAGCCCAGCCTGAGGGTTCATCAAAGACCCTGCCTTGATTTGTAGGATCTATGCAAGATCAGCAAATGTCTACCTCAATTTCAGGCCCACTCTCAGTATTAGGAGCTGTTTGGGATTGGGTCCCTATTCTGGTGTTATGTTTTCAAAAGTGACAGAGATAGGAAAGAAAAGCTCATCCAGGAAGGAAAATTGAACCGAACCTTTAGCAGCTCATATTAAGTGTGGCAAAGATGACTATATATATTCTTGCTTAAATAAATCTCAATCATTTAAAAAAAAAAAAAAAAAAAAAAAAAAAAGTCATTCTAATAGGTGTCCACAGGTATCTCATGTTTTAACTTGTGTTTCCCTAATGGCTAATGATGTTTGGACATCTCTCCACGTGCTTATCTGCCATCTATAAGTGTCTGCTCATGTCCTATGCCCATCTTTTAAAACGAGTTGTTTGCTTCCCTATGTACATTCTGGACACAAGCCCTTTGTTGGAGAAATGATTTACAAATATTTTCTCCTAGTTTGTAACTTGTCTCTTCATTTTTTTGTATCTTTGACAGAACAAAGTTTTAAATTTTGCTCAAGTCCAATTTATCCTTTTTTTTTCTTTTATGGATCATGGTTTTGGTGTCATTTCCAAGAACTCTTTCCTTAATCCCAAGTCATAAAGATTCTGTTTTCTTCTAGAAATTTTTTACATTTCACATTTAGATCTATGGTCCATTTTGAGTACATCTTTGTAATAACGTGTGACATTTAGGACAAAATTCATTTTTTGCATAAAGATGCCCAGGTGCTCCAAAACCCTCCTTTCTCAGCTGAACTTTCTTGCGCCTTGGCCCTAGATCAAGTGGCCAGGTTGATGGAGTCTGTACCTGCAGTCTCCATCCTGTGCCATCGACCCACGTGTCCATCTCTCGGTCGATACCGTAGGGTCTTGATTTCTGCAGCTTTAGTTATGTCTTAGAGTCCAGTCTCAGGTTCCTACAACTTCAGCGCTCTGCTATTTTGTTTCAGTAAACATTTACTTCACCTACCTGAATAGAGTATGCTTCACCTGAGGTAGCAGAGTGAGAGAGAGCTACCAAGTCGGAGCTCCAGTGGAAATCACTAGACGGCAGCTGAAGTTCTTTGCAAACAGATAACTGTGGAACAACCCAAAGAGAAAATCTGTCTCATCAAATCCATTTTTTTGGGATCTATATCTGACTTCTCTCTGTAATTTCTCTATTTCAGGTTTGCACTCATTGCTGGATATAACATTCTACAGTTATTTTTTCTTTTCTCTCACATCTTTTGATCATGCTTTCATCATGGCTTTTAGTAATTTTAAAATAAAGTATCTTAAAAGATATGGAATCAGGAAAACTTAAGAACTAAACTGATCTTGGATATCTGCTAGTTCAATCTCTTCCTGGGCTAAAGAAGTCTATTGCTTAAGAAAAGTATTTAGTCTTCCTCTCAAACTTTCCTAGTCTAGTTTTGATTTATTTACGTGACACTTAAAAGTAGTGTGACTACAGATTAACTGTACCGAGTCACCTAGAGAGTATTTCAGGTTCCCTCCATTTAACTCAGCAGACCCTCCAGGATGTTTCCCCCACCTACAAACACTACTTTCGAGGCAGTCACAGCACAGACGCAGCAAACCTGAAGGGTGTGGGTTAGCAAGAGCCCCCACTTCCAATGGAACAATGGCCCAGGAATGAGTGGTGCCAAGAAAACACTTCTGTGCTGTAAAAGGCAGAAAAAATAAGCCAAAGGATATGTCACTTGAGGTACAAATAGCCCCTCCTGGAGACTGACAAATGGATGTCAGAGCAGCAACTGCACCATTTTTCCAATTTTGCTCAACACCCGTCAACAGATCCAGCAATCCTATCTTCTTAGAAATAAGCAGACCCTCAGTTCATGCGCTTGGGTAGCATTCAATCTTATACTTCATCAGGCACACCGATCAGCGTGGCCTTCAGCACAAGTTCCAAGGTCTCTAACTTTAACTGTAAGTAACATGGATCTTGCTTAAAAATTATTGAAGGGGAAAGTGCCCAATACTTAAATGTGTATGTATGTGCAGTATTTCACATCACTATGAAAATGCAAATCCGTAATACCTGTGTAGATTCAGAGTTCTGCCCTCCATCAAGTCTAAAAACTTAGGATGAAAATTAAGAACAAAGTGATATCCCTCTCCTCTATTGCCTTCTATCTCTCTGAAGAGCCATTACCTTAGTAATGGGTGACAGACCAAATTTCCAAATAATGAGTTTCTCTTTGCAGCCCAGACAAGCCCATCCACTTTCTTCTATGTAAACAGGCAGCTGATCATCAACTAAAGAAAAAAAAATGAGGTGGACAATTAATCTTAAAAGTATGAATATGAAAAACTCTTTCAAAATTTCCTGGGGAGCAAATTTAGTTCAAGTGATTGAGCGCCTGCTTCCCATGTATGAGGGCCCAGGTTCAATCCCCGGTACCTCCTTAAAAAAATTTTTTTTAAATTTCTTTACACCAAATTCTTTATTGCCACATGCTTCACCAAATAAAAAGTAACTACCACACACAATAAAGATTAATTCACAACAGAAAACACTCTTGACTAATTCAAGAATTATCACCATCCAAAATGAGAGGCCACTTAACTTTGATACCTACTTTTAGTAATAGATCAAAAAACAAAAGTACATTTTGGGCCTAGGTTTAATATTACTTAATTTTTGTTATAAATAGATACCTTACTTTTTGTAAGTAAATATTTAGTAACATTCATGATTTTTTTTGACAAAGCAACATAAATAAACTCTTTCAGGAGCTCCAAAAAACATTTCAAAGAAAAATCATGTTCCTTCTACGAAACATGATGGATTTCAAATAAGAGCTCTTTAAAGGCACAATAAATTAATAAATAGACATAAAGGGTTACATTCTCTATTAAGTGACAAAACCAAATTGGCATGTCAATATGTCTTAAGCATTAGTGATACCTCCGTAAACTTAACAGCCCTAGAAATTTAATTATTTTGTGCTTTGCTCTATGCTTAATGGCAGGATGGCAAGGCAAAATGAAAGGCATTTATTTAGAATGGCTGCTATTAAGAAAATGGAGAATAACATGTCAGAGAGGACGCAGAGAAATAGGTACACTCATTCATTGCTGGTGGGAATGTAAAACAGTGCAGCTGCTGTGGAAGACAGTTTGGCAGTTCCTCAGAAAGCTAAACATAGAATTGCCATATGACCTGGCAATCCCTCTACTAGGTATATACCCAACAGAACTGAAAGCAGGGACTTGAGCAGACATTTGCACACTAATGTTCATAGTTGCATTATTCACAATTGCCAGAAGATGGAAGCAACCCAAGTGTCCATCAACTGATGAATGGATAAAGAAAATGTGGTCTATACCTACAATGGAATATTACTCAGCTGTAAAAGGAATAAAGTGCTGATACACGTGCCAACGTGGATAAGCCTTGAGAACATCATATTGAGTGAAATAAGCCAGACACAAAAGAACAAGTATTGTATGATCTCACTGATTTGAAACAATTAGAATAAACAAACTCACAGAATCAGAATCTAAAATATAGAGATGGGGTGGGGACAGGGAATGGGAAGTTAAGGCTTAAAATGTACAGGGTTCCTATTTGAAATGATAAGAAATGTTTTGGGAATGGAGAGTAGAGAGTAGCACAACGTTGTAAATGCAGTTAACAAACAGCACAGAAATATTTATCCGAATATGATTCAAAGGGGAAGTGTTAGATTGTATATATGGTAACAGAATAAAAAAAATTTTTTTTAATCCATGGAACTACACTACACAAACAATCCTAAGTTAAACCATGGACTTTAATTAATAGCACAATTATAAAAATGTGCTATCATCAATTGTAACAAATGTTCCACACCAATGTGAGATGTTGGTGGCAGGGTGGTGTATGGAAATCCTGTATTTTGTTCATGATTTTTCTGTAAACCTACAATTTCTCTAATAAAGAGGGAAGAAAGGAATTAACAATGTACCAGTTAAAAATCATGCCTATCTACATATGGGCTTTTTGTTGAAATATACTATCTGCTTAACAATATTTTTCCTGAAAGCACTATAGCAGTTCTGAATCCTCTACCAGTGTGCCCGTGAAGGCACTGATTTAAGAACAATACTTGGCAGGCTTCCACGAGGGGAAGAGTTCTTCGAGTTGACACAGCTCTTCAGTTTACAGTCTGATCTCTAGGGACACTCTCCTCTGAGTTTCTAGACTTGATTGTTAAATTATAGTAAAAAGCTAGATAGGCTGTTTCTCCCCATTTAGTTATATCTCTTAGGTATACTAGAGAAAACACAAATTTCATCTCCATGACAAACTTAGGCTTAATTTTTTAAAAAACCATCCTTCTTAAAACATTAAAAAATTTTGGTGACATGTATAAACATAAAACTTCCCATTTTATGGGAAGCGGCTGTGGCTCAATCAGTAGGGCTCCCGTTTACCATATGGGAGGCCCCAGGTTTGGTTCCCGGGGCCTCCTGGTGAAGGCAAGCCCGCCCGCACAGCGTGGTTAGCTGACCCAGCGAGCACAAGCAGCAAGGGCGGGATAAATGAATAAATAAATAAAATCTTTAAAAAAAAAAAAAAAAAAAAAAAAAACTTCCCATTTTAAACTACTTTCAAGTATACAATTCAGGAGTTTAAATTACATCACCACCTTCCATTACCAAAACTATTCCATCACCCCAAACAGAAACTCTACACCCATCAAGCAGTAACTCCTCATGCCCCTCCCCACCTGTATAGACTTTCTGTCTCTGAATTTGCAAATTCTAACTACTTCATATAAATGAAATCATATAACCTCTGTCCTTCTGCCTGTCTTATTTCACTCAGCATGTCTTTAAGGTTGGTCCATGTTTCAAAACTTCATTCTTTTTCTACAGGAATATATACAGCACATTTTGTTTATACATTCACCTGGTGACAGGCACTTGGGTTGCTTCCATCTTTGGCGATTGTGAATAATGCACCATAAACATTGGTGTACAAATATCTGTCTAAGCCCCTGTGTTCAATTCTTGTGGGTATAGAAGTGGATGGTCAACTTTATGAGGAACCGCCTTACTGTTTTCGACAGAGGCTGCTTGATTTTACATTCCCACGGTAACATAGGAGGGTTTCTATTTCTTTGCATCTTCACTTGCTATTTTCTATTTCTTAATATTAGCCTTTCTAGAGGGTATGAAGTGTTTTCTCAGGATGGTTTTGATTTACATTTCCGTAATGGCTAAGCTTCATTTTGAATTACTAATAGAGGCAAACTGAAAGATGACACTTACCTTCAGCCAATGTTAGGGCTTCCATAACTTTAACAGGGAGAGAAGATCCAAAAGTTTTCACATCATAGTTCATAGTCTCAGTTACGGAGTGGTATAGGAACATTCGTGTAGGTGTTCCTCTAGAAAAGTAAAGAGACCATATTACGTCACTCATAATTTAGATTTTCCATTCTCATAATTCACGTATATAATTTCATAATAAAGACAAGATCTTTAATAAACAAGAAGAAAAAAAGGAGAGTTGTGAGTGGGAAGGACACTATTAACTCATGTATACTTGTGTGATTAAATATATCATTCACTGAAAAAAAAAAAACAAACCACCGAATTTAGGAAAACTTGGCTTTTGACCTTTGTGCTCTAGTAACTAGATGCAAGCCTCTAGTCACAACTTTTTATAACTGATTCCTGAGCTAGAAAATAAGATTAGATAAATGTTTTTCAAATTTCAGGTCATTTTGAGGGTCTCAATCAACATTTTTGAAAAGCAACATAGAATATAAACTATCAGAATTTATCACATATTATGGTCAAAAAAATTTACAAACATTGGGTTAGATAAACCTTATGCTCTTGTCCAACTCTAGAATTCTAAGAATCTACCAGATCTTGCAACCAAGCAAGAAAGTAAATAGGGTCATGAGCATCTGCTCTAGCCTCGTCTTCAAAAGCAAAAAGTACAAATACTTCTTTCTCACTCTCCTCACATACATTCAGAGTAATAATGTAAAGCCACCATTATGAATGCTACCCTTTCTCTTTATCACAACAACTTAATCAAGCAAGAGATGCACACACAGAGTGACTGAGAGCTTTGTTTCCTGACAGAAGTTATCATAACAAGTTTTTTCTTTGAATGATCTCCAGAAGGTAGGAAGAGATTTAAAAACAAAACCAAACCAGGGCTTTTATTCTTTTCTCAAAAGGAACAGAAAACCCGGACAAGATCAGCACTTCCAAGAGCATTCTTCAAAATGCAAAAGTCAAGGATACAGTGCATTCTTTCAATATCCTTTCTCCTTTAAAGTATTGCAAAATTGAATAAGTTCAAGATCCAATACTACCGTTTTTTCCTGCAAGGGAAAATTCATTTTTGATGGGTGGATTCAGAGGAAACCCACTCAGAAACAAATGAGGAAATTACTACCGTCTCCTAAAGTTCAAGGTTGGTTATGAACATGGTTTTGATGGGGCATGCTTTTACCAGTGATGTGGGCTGTTCCTCCACAATTCTATTTGGTTACAAACTACTCTTAAAGGGCTGTGGAGGGCCTTTTCCCTATTAATTTAACTACAAAGGGAAATTGTGTAGCTTTAATTATCAATTAGCAGACATTAATGACCTACTATGTTAGGAATTACATAATGTCTTTCTAGGGTTGGAGGTCCTCTTTACCATCATAACTTTACACCTGCATTACCGCGTTTCATTTGACTCTTTTGGCCTTAGTGAAGCAGACTGCAGGTCGGGTAGTAGTATCGCCATTTCGCAGGTGAGGAAAATCACGAGTGATTTATTCCACACCATAGGGGTGGTAGTAGGGGGGGAGAAGACACTGACTCAAATAGTTTGTTCTACACTTCGGCACCAAGGTAATTACACGAAAAGTGCAAAGCGACAAAGCTGACAATCAAGGTGACGCTGAAATAGTCCGCAAGCGTCTGCTTTCCCAATATTTTGGCACCAACCCCCCCCCACGTTTCCAGAGGCTTCAGGAGACTCTCCATTAGGCCTACCGAGGCCAGGGTCAGCCGGTTGCTGGACCCAACTAGGGAGGACTCATTTACCTCGAGCTCAGCGAGCTTCGCCGGCCGACCGGTGAGAAGACCACAGGGGAGCTCACTGCAGACCCCAGGGACAGGCCCTTCCTGCTGGCCGCCCGGGGCGTAGAGGCCGGCCCGATTCCGCCGAGTGGGCCCCTTCGGGACCCCGGACCAGGGGTCCGCGGGGAGGGGACACCCGGGAACATGACGCCAGGGAAACCACGGAGAGCGCGCGACTTCCGGGCCGAGGAGCAGATTCGGAGCTCGCGCGCCAAGCGTGACACAGAAGGCGCGCGGTGATGACGTATTACAGCGCAGAGCCCGCGGGAGTGGGCAGAGCTGCGGCCTCCGGAAGCTAGGCGGGCTTGGCGGCCCCCGGGCTTCTGGTGATGACGTAACCCAGCGCCGAGCCCGCGGGTGTCTGCTGAGCTGCGGTCTCCGGAAGCCAGCGGGGCTTAGAGGCTCCCGGGCCTCTGGTGATGACGTAGGCCCAGCGCCGAGCCCGCGGGTGTGCGCCGAGATGAGGCCTCCGGAAGCTAGGCGACTCCCTGGCCTCTGGTGATGACGTAGCTCAGCGCCGAGCCCGC
>JAKSZT010054281.1:22041207-22089308 GCA_026826555.1 Tolypeutes matacus
GCGACTCCCTGGCCTCTGGTGATGACGTAGCTCAGCGCCGAGCCCGCCGCTGAGCTGCGGTCTGCGGAAGCCAGGGGGGCTTAGAGGCTCCCGGGCCTCTGGTGATGACGTAGGGCTCAGCGCCGAGCCCGCAGAAGCGCGCGGAGCTGCGGCCTCCAGAGGCTGGGTGGGCTTGGCGGCTCGCGGGTCCATGGGCCTTGCTGTCCTCCCTTCCTTCCAGAGAAGCGAAGCTGGAAAACCAGGCGGCCTTGGCAACTCCTGTAGGGGGAGGCTGGCCCTCTAGCAGCTGGAACGGGAAGCCTCTACGCGCGCTGTGGTCTTTCCTGAGCCGGAGAAATGGGGTGCGGGGGGATTGGGGGGCAGTAATCCTAACACTGGTTTCACGCTCAATATTTTATTTGTTCTCACTCATGTTGTCATTTCCCCCTGAATCTGGACAGTATCATCCACGCTAATGACGCCACAAGTCTGTATCTCTAACCCAGAACTTGCTCAAAAAACAAGACTTCTGTCAGTTCCCTAGTGGACGTTTTCACCTGGATGTCCTTACCATCCACTTGTCAAAACTGAATTCACGTTTTCCTCTAGGACTCCTGCTACCGTCTATGTCCCAACTTGGTAAAATTGGCCAGTTGCCCAAGGCAAAAAGAAGGGCTTTGTTCTAGAGTCATCCATCACACATCCCTACCACAGTATCCTGGTACTGTAGCTCCTGAGCATCTCCAGCACATCCCACATCGGCACTGCCTCTGACCTGGTTCAAGTACTTATCTTGTCACTGGACCTTAGCAAGAACATTTTTGGGGTTTCCTTTGCCTGTGTCTGCTTTTTCTCCACACCATCCTCTACATTGCCAGATAAACGAATCAAGTTATCTTAGTCTGCCAGGGCTGCTATGACAAATACCATACAGTGGATTGGTTTAAACAATGGGAATTTATTGTCTCATGGCTTTGAAGGCTAGAAGTCCAAAATTGAGATCTCCATAGCAATGCTTTCTCCCAGAGACTGTTGCATTCTGGTGCTGGCTTGCTGCAATCCTTGGGGTACCTTGGCTTGCATTTGTTTCATCACATGGCGATCTTCTTCATTTTATGGCTTCTTCTGACTTTTGGCTTTTTCTGACCAATGGATACAAATTTCCTTTGCTTATATGACCTTCACCCTGATTGAATTTGGCCTCATCTAAATAGGAACTTTAAAGATCCTATTCACAAATGAGTCCAGATCTTAATAAGAACATCTCCAAAAGTCCTGTTTAGTGGAGCAGGTGTAGCTCAGTTGTTAAGTGCCTGCTTCACATGTACGAGGTCCTGGGTTCAATCCCTGGTAGCTCCTGGGAAAAAAAAAAGTCCTGTTTACAAATGGGTTCATATGGGAAGCGGCTGTGGCTTAATCAGTGGGGCTCCCGTTTACCATATGGGAGGCCCCGGGTTCGGTTCCCGGGGCCTCCTGGTTAGGGCAAGCCCGCCCGCACGGCGGCGTGGTTGGCTGACCCGGCGAGCACAAGCAGCAAGGGGGGGAGAAATGAATAAATAAATAAAATCTTTAAAAAAAACAAAAACAAAAAACAGGGAATCGGATGTGGCTCAAGAGGTTCGGCGTCCGTCTACCATATGGAGAGACCCGGGTTTGATCCCCGGGACCTCCCGGTAAAAAACAAAAAACAAAAAACAAATGGGTTCATATCCACAGGAACGTAGATAAGACTTGAACATGCCTTTTGTGCAGTACGGTTCAGTTCCCAGGATTAGGTAAATTTGATTTTGCTCTTAGGCATGTAAATGCTTCAGTAGCTGATTGTTGTCTACAGGTATTTTGGTAAGCTCCTTTGTGATATCCTTTGTGATTTAATTCTGGCTGGCTCATCTGTCTGACTTCCACCGCTTTCCACTTGCAGTGCATATTCCAACAGGGAAAAAACTACAGGGAGCAAGTGTAGCTCAAGTGGTTGAGTGTTGGCTTCCCACATATGAGGTCCAGAGTTCAATCCCTGTCCCCAGTATCCCAAACAACAACAACAACAAAAACCTATATAGAGTTCCCACATCACCCCTCCAGGGTATTTTCACTTGTTTCACCTGGAGTGCTCCATCTGCCCTCCTTAACCTTGTTGGCCAAGCAAGATTCTAACTCATGCTACTGTTGCCAGATTTCCCCTGGTTTTGGTGTATGTTAAATGAAAGAATTTAAGAACATGCCAGTTTAGTTAGGCCAGTAGTTTAAGGAACTAGAGAAGAGAATAGAAATGGGAGAAAATAACAGATTACTGGTTCCCAAGTATACTTGCGGGCCGGTCCAGGCATAGAAGGGAAAAAGGGATGATTTAGTTTCTGTGCTTCCTTTTTTGTTTTTGTTTTTTAAAGATTTATTTATTTTGCGTTCGCTGTCTGCTCTCTGTGTGTTCTTCTGTCTGCTTGTCTTCTCTTTAGGCAGCACCGGGAACTGATCCTGGGACCTTCAGGACTGGAGAGAGCTGCTCAGTCTCTTGTGCCACCTCAGCTCCCTGGTCTGCTGTGTCTCTTATTGTCTCTCTTCTGTGTCTGTTTGTGTTGTGTCATCTTGCTGTGCCAGCTCTCCTGCACAGGCCAGCTTGCTGTGTGGGCCAGCTTGCCTTTCACCAGGAGGCTCCGGGAATTGAACCCTGGACCTCCTATATGGTAAATGGGAGCCAGGCACTTGAGCCACATCTGTTTCCCATCTGTGCTTGCATTTTAAACCATTAATTATTCCTCCCCCTTACTAATGTTTGGGGGAGGGATCCCAGTTGTTTGCTGTTTTGATTGATTACTCCACCTGTCAATTTGGGGGGGGGATAGGGCCCCTTGAGAATATCTGGAGCTTTTCCTTGATCCCAGACAAAATCTCATTCTTGCGGGGTTCTTCCAGCAGCTTTTTGGTGGGATTTTCCCCTTGTGGGGAAGGGTGTCCAGGTGGAATTCCATGGCCACGTGTTTCACGGCCGTGGTTTTCTGTCAGGTCTCAGATTTGTCTCCTCATTCCCTAAACTAGCTTCAACATCTCCTCCATGAAGCCTTCCACAGAGGTAGGTGTCCCTTTATCCTTTGACCCTTCTGCTTCTGTACATTGATTATTCATAATATCTTTATCTTGCATAGTAGGTTAATGTTTTCAGAACTGTCTGTCAATCAGTTCTTTTGTCTGTTTTTTAAGTTTATTTTTAAAGAAGTTTTAGATTACAGAAAAATTACATTGAAAATATAGGGGATTCCCATATATCCTTCCCCCTACCCTCCCACACTTTCCCCTATTGCCCCATTAACAACAACTTTCATTAGTGAGGTATATTTGTTCCAGGTGATGAACAAATAGTGATGCATTGGTACTAACCCAGGTCTATAATTCACATCGTTGCTTACAGTTTGCACTGACAATGTCAGAGGTTTTGACAACGTGTCAACGTGCCTGGCTCCCATTTACCATATAGGAGGTCCAGGGTTCAATTCCCGGAGCCTCCTGGTGAAAGGCAAGCTGGCCCACACAGCAAGCTGGCCTGTGCAGGAGTGCTGGCCTGTGCAGGAGAGCTGGCACAGCAAGATGACACAACCTGTTGCTGCAGTATTTTGCAGAACAATCCCAATGCCCTGACAATGCCCTAGTTCCACCTGTTCTTCCCTCTCCCCCTCCAGAACTCTGGTGACCACTGTCTCCACCTCAAGGCTCTAATTTCTTCCGTTAGTAGAGCAATAATACACCTACTGCGGCACCTGGCTGCATTCCCGCCTTATGTTTGTTCATTGCTCAGTATTGAGGATTTGGGGAGCAAATGAGAGGGGGCTTGGATCCCATGGGGCAGATGGATGGAACTGTCTTGCTTGCAGTTGTATATGCTGTTTCTGGGGATTGGCATTGTCCATCATCATCCCTTTGTTAGTTGTCCTGGGTGAGTCTGATGAACTGGAGGGCAGGTGTTGGCTGCAACTCTGCTGAGATTCAGGGCTCAACTGGCCTATGAACAGAGCAAAGATTTAAATCTCTAGGACACATACTTAATGGGTATAGTGCTAATTATAGGTTCAAATAAAAGGGGTAGAAGAATCATGTGTAGGAAAATTATAAATGAGCCTCACTTTTTTACAGTGGGGAAATAGGGCATCATATATTTCAAGGTAAGACCCACCGACAGGTTGCTGATTTCATGGGCTGCCCTGCCGATAGTGTCCAGATGTCTCTAGAGCCCTCAGGAGAACCCCTCTTTGAGGCTTTGTTTACTGTGGCAGTTAGTGAGATCCCCCTGAGACATACATAAGTGTAACCTCTGGGATGACCCCCTGACTCACTTTGAAATCTCTTAGCTGTAAAAACTCTTTTGTATTTAATATTTCCCCCTTTTTGTCAAGGCCTTTTTCCAAATGCATCGCTGGTTGGTGTCAAATAGTTCTTTTAAATGTCTTGAGAGTAGGGACAGAGGCTTTTTTGCCTTGGTGTGCGCCATAACAGATCCATAGTAGACCTTCATTAAATATTTGTTGAAATAAGGGAACGGTTACTTAAACACTGGCATATCCATAAGTGGGTGTCAGTTGTTGATATTTCCCTGGGAAGCCGTTCTTCTGTGCAAGTTAATAACATCTGAGCAAGCTGCTTTGCTCCTTCTCCTACCTGGTTTTATAGCCTACTTTTGCAGCTTATCTCTGGTGTTATGCCCAATGCCTTTCCTCCCTCTTTCTTTCTTACTTTGTGGGGTATGAGGTCAGAAGTGGAGAGTATCCATGTCTGAGAGGTAATTGGTGGGATGAATTCTGTTCTTGTGCTTTGTTAGTGGCTTGCCAGCATCCAGTTATAAAAGCTGCTGTCTTCAGGAGCTGGATGAGTGCCAGCAGTTTGAGCAGGCCCTTCCTCAGGGCCCAGGCTGATGCCTGGAGGACTGTGGGTGGACAGCACTGTAAACCATCTATCGCTACTTAATTGAGCACCTCCTGTGAACCAGGTGGTGTGGTTAAGTGCTAAGGTTTATAACCGTAAACAAAGTGGACATGGGCCCCACCCTCATGGGAATCACAGTCAGACGAATGAGAAAGACAGAGCTTGAACGAATGAACACAAATAAATAGACAAATACAAACTGAGCTGTGTGCTATGAATCAAATGAGCAGGATGTATGAGGGGAAAAAAAACTGGTGATTCCCAGTTTTGGAGGAAGATCTGTGAAAGCCTGTGGGAGAAAAGGACATTTAAGCTGAGACATGAAGCATGAGTAGCAGTTAGCGGGGCGAGGGGGAAGAGTTTCAGGCAGAGGATCCTCAGGCTAAGGCTCCAAAGCAGCAAAGAACTTGGTGCATTCCAGAACTTTAAACACACAACAAACCTGAAGGGCCTTGAAGGCTCTACCAAACAAGATCCTAGAGGAAACACAGGCAACCCTGAAGCTGGGCATTAAAGAGAATTTGATAAAGGCATATCATGGACAGTGTAGAGCCCTGAGGCACCTGGTAACAGATGGGCCAAGAAGGGAAGTGGTTACCAGAACCCAAGAAAAAAGGCCACTTTCCAGGAGCTGTGGCCTTCAGCAAGGAGGTGCTGCCAACCCATGGGAACCTCCTGCCCCCCGCCTCTGGTGCGTCCCCAAATGGCTGGGCCCACCCAGAACCAGAGAACAAGGGAGTAGGACACTGGTACAGTCCATTTGGGCCAGTGTCCTGGATCAGAAGGTGGAGAAGGGTGGTGGTGAGCAGAACAGGGGGTGTTCAGGACACACCCTGTGGGGCAGTGTGGTGCTGCCTTGTTACTCCCGGGTAGTCTGCCTTTTCTGAGTGTATGGACATTTTCTTATTTTATATTTTTTCTCTTATTTTACACAGACCTAGAAGGAGAGTGCAGCACGGTAGTTCTCAAACTTAAACTTACACTGGCTTCACCTGCAGAGCTTGTTAAAACAGATTGCTGCCACTTCTTGGTATATGCCCAAAATGATTGAAAGCAAGGATGCAAACAGATATTTGCACACCTATGTTCATGGCAGCATTATTCAGAATGACCCAAAGCTGGAAGCAACCCGAGTGTCCATCCACAGACTACACAATGGAGTATTGTTCAGCTGTAAGAAGGAATGGCGTTTTCATACATGCAACAACATGGCTGAACCTTGAAGACATCATGTTGCATGAAATAAACCAGACACAACAAGACAAAGATTGTATGATAGCACTTTTATAAAATGCCTAGGGAAGCGGCTGTGGCTCAATCAGTAGGGCTCCCGTTTACCATATGGGAGGCCCCGGGTTCGGTTCCCGGGGCCTCCTGGTGAAGGCAAGCCCGCCCGCACGGCGTGGTTAGCTGACCCAGCGAGCGCAAGCAGCAAGGGGGGGATAAATGAATAAATAAATAAAATCTTTAAAAAAAAAAAAAATAAATAAAATAAAATAAAATAAAGTGCCTAGAGTAAGCAAATTCAGAGAGCTAGAAAGTAGATTACAAGCTACCAGAGGATGGGGCTGAGTTGAGAGGAAGGGAGAATTATTGCTTAATGGATTCAGAGTTTCTTTCTGAGGTTTGAAAACTTGGGTAATGGATGTTGGTGATAGCGCACAATATAGTGAGTGTAGTTAATACACTGAACTGTATACTTGAAAGTGGTTAGAGTGTAAAATTTTGATTTGTAGCAGTGTTGCTATATAGAAAAGTAAAAAAAAAAAAAAAAAAAAAAGATTCCTGGAGATGAGCTAAAAAGGTGAAATTCCTAGAAGAAAGCAAAGGGGGAAAACTTCAGGACTTGTATTAGGCAGTGGATTCTTGGATTAGACACCAAAATTGTAAGCAACAAAAGAAAAAATAGGTAAATTAGACTTCATCAAAATTTAAAACTTTTGTACATCAAAGGACATTACCAAGAAAGTTAAAAAAAAATCTACGGAGTGGGAGAAAACATTTGCAAATCATATAGCTGGTAAGGGTTTAGTATCCAGAACATGTCATGAATCCTTAACAACTCAAGAATCAAAAAACCAGTTTTAAAGCAGGCAAAGGATTTTAATAGACATTTCTCCAAGGAAGATATACACGTGTCCAAAAAGGACATGCAAGGATGTTCACACCTCTAGTCACGAGGGACATGCAAATCTCTTCACACCCACTAGGATATTTGCTAGGAAAAAAAATCTGAAAATAACAAATGTTGATGAAGATGTGGAGAAAGGAGAACCCTCAAACTGTGCTGGTAGGAATGTAAAATGGTGCAGCCTCTGTGGAAAACAGGTGTTTCCTCGGAAAGTGAGCCACAGGGTTACCGCATGACCCGACAATGCCCCTTCTGGGTGTGTGGACAAGGAATTGGCAGCACGGGCTCCAGCGCATGTGCACACAGGGTCACAGCAGCGTGACAGCGGCCGGACGGTGGGGACAGCCCAGGTGTCCGTGGGGCTGAATGGACAGACCGCGGTGTGCCCATACAGGGCAACACAGGGCAGCCGTCCCCACGCAGACCTCAGCCTCGGCAGGGGCCCCTTGACAGCCGCGAGGAAGAACTCCAGGGCTAGGCAGAGGGTAGCGGGAATTTGATGCAAGCGACAGTGCACACCCCACACCCGAGGGGTCCGGCTGCCCCTCTGAGCCGCACCTGCTGGGGCGGGGCTCCCCTCCTTCCCCTCCGTGTCTCGAGCACTTGGGAGTGCCAGCGGCCGCACTGGTTCTGCCTTATGCAAAAGAGGGACTGGAAACTGCACCTTGGTGGGAACTGTCCAGGGCCGGGGCCAGCGAAGGCAGGCGGTGGGCAGGTGGGTGGCCTCCCACCCTCTGGTACCTTCTGGAACCAGGCCTGGGGCGGGTGCTTCTCCACGGCAGCCCGGGCCCATCCGATGGCGACCGTCCATCGGCCCCCCGCCGCCTCCTAGGAGGGATGAAGCACGGCCATGCCCCAGCCCGGTGAAAGCAGACAGGAAGGCCACGCACTGCAGGTTCCATTCACACGAGCTACCCAGAGCGGGCAAGGCCATGACGACAACGCAGGTGGGTCGTTGCCAGGGGCTGGGGGAGGGGAGCGGGCAGCAGCTGCTCAGTGGGTAGCTCTTTTTGGGGTGATGAAAATGTTTAACTACACCACATTTTGAATGTACTAAATGCCACTGAATCGTTCACTTTAAAATGGCTAATTTAATGTTGTGTGAATTTCACCTCAATTGAAAAACAAGCCTGAGGAGTGCATTTATGTCGTTCTATGGCTTTGAAAAACCAACCAACGAACCAACCCAGACTGCTGGACCCTGCCTAGAGCTTCTGATTCAGAAAGTCTGTGCAGAGGCATAAGAATTCGCATTTCTAACAAGTTCCCAGATGAGCCAAGGCATCTTGATGCCCTGTGTGCAGTGGTTAAGAGAATGTGTAGACTCTAGAATGAAATGGAACTTGCTTCCTATCTCACCTTTGCTATTTACTCTCTGTCACCTTTTTCAGCCTCCATTTTCTCTGTGAAATTACTAATAGTAGCAGCATCCATTTGCTGTGAGAATTAGATAACAAATTATAGATTTGACTATATTTCCAGATGTCAAAAACCTAAACATAATTTAGAAAGGCAAACAAACTTAAGAGGAAAATGTTTACAACTAAATAGTACTCCTAAAAAAATCAGTAAGAGAAGGAAATCTAGAAAATGGAAATGAACAGAGGGCATGAACTGGTACTAGATCGAGGAACAGAAATTAACAGACACATGAAGATATTTTCAGCTTTGCTAGTAAAGAAATGCAAATTAAAACCAGCCATCAGTGTTGTTTGTCTGAGATTTTTTTAAAAAGAAAAGAAAATATCTTATGTTGAAAAGACTATGGGAAACAAGCACTACTTGTATACACTTCTGGTGGGATTATAAATTAGTACAATTTTTAAGGGGACAATTTAAACTTACCAATTTCACTACTAGAAATTTATCTGAAAAAAAAATCAGAAGTCATAAAGATCTATAAATTGTATTGCTTATTATAGCAAAGAAAATAGAAAACTGAGATGTCCAACCATATAGCTTTAGTACATCCATATAATGGAATACTATTAGAGTAAAAAGAATGTGCTATTAGGGAAATGCAAATCAAAGCTACAATGAGATATCATTTCATACCTATGAGAATGGCCACTATTAAAAAGAAAACCACAGGGAGGCGGCTGTGGCTCAATCAGTGGGGCTTCCGTTTACCATATGGGAGGCCCTGGGTTCGGTTCCCGGGGCCTCCTGGTGAAGGCAAGCCCGCCCGCACGGCGTGGTTAGCTGACCCAGCGAGCACAAGCAGCCAGGGGGGGATAAATGAATAAATAAATAAAATCTTTAAAAAAATAAAATAAAATAAAATAAATAAATAAATAAAAAGAAAACCACAAGTGCTGGAGAGGATGTGGAGAGACAAGAACGCTTATCACTGTTGGTGGGAAAGTAAAACGTGCAGCCACTGTGCAGAACTGTTTTGGTGGTTCCTCAGGAAGCTAAATATAGAACTGCCATATGATCCAGCAATCCCACTGCTAGGAATATACTCAGAAGAACTGAGAGCAGGGAGGCGAACAGACATCTGCACACCCGTGTTCCTAGCAGCATTATTCATGATTGCCAAAAGATGCAAACAAACTGGCATATAGACACGATGGTGTCATGAAGCATATGACAGCATGGACTAACCTGAGGACATGTTGAGTGAAGCAAGCCAGACACAAAAGGATCTCACTAATAGGAGTGAAATACAATGAGTAAAGTCCTGGGGTTAATAGCTGAAGACTGGTCAGCATAAGACAGGAGGAGGATACAGAATGGGGAGCTGAGGCTTAAT
The DNA here is from genome assembly GCA_026826555.1 of Tolypeutes matacus. NCBI lineage: Eukaryota > Metazoa > Chordata > Mammalia > Cingulata > Chlamyphoridae > Tolypeutes > Tolypeutes matacus. The sequence goes on from JAKSZT010054281.1 coordinate 22,050,981, forward strand.
CTGTGAATGTGTAGCAAGGTTGATTGTGAATGTTTGGAACTGGATAGAGGTGATGACGGCACACTAGAATGAATGTGATTAGTAGCGCCAATACTGGGGTGTGATTGTGGTTGAAGAAGGCGACCTTTAGGGCCGTGTATTTCACTAGATGGAAAGCTAGAGGATGAGACCTGGGACTGGATATGCTGCAGATGATGAGTGTGGTTAATAGCACAAATACAAGAATGCTCTTCTGTGAATCAGAACAAATGTACATTCATATTACAAGATGCTAATAATAGAGTGGTATTTGGGCAAAAATACATCTAAAGCAAACTGTGGACTATAATGAATAATAATGTATTAATATTTTTCATCAATTGTTAAAAAAATAAGAGAATTACACAAAGTACTGCATATTGTTTGGCTCCATTTATATAAATTGTAAAAGAAATAAATTTATAGAAGCAGACTAGTAGATATGTATTAATGGAGGTGACTGCTAAGGGGCAGGGGGGTTTTCTTTTTGGGGTAATGAAAATGTGCTAAACTTGACTGCAGGAATGAATGCACAACTCTGATTATACCAAAAGCCTTTGAATTTTACACTTTAGATAGATTGTATGGTATGTGAATGTTTCAATAGAATTGCTTTAAAAAAAATATGTGGGTATGTGTGTGAATACTTAAAGATGTAAACTTAAATAATTTTTAGATTAAAAAATTTAATGTCTGGGAAGCGGCTGTGGCTCAATTAGTTGGGATCCCGTTTCCCATATGGGAGGCCCTGGGTTGGATTCTCGGGGCCTCCCGGTGGAAGGTAAGCCGGCCCACGTGGCGTAGTGAGCTGGCGCAGCAAGATGACGAAACCAAGGGAGACAGGCAGACACAGAAAAACACAAAGCAATTGGACACGGAGCACAAGCAACAAGGGGGAGGTAACTGAATTAAAAAAAAAAAAAATAGTATGTCCAATATAAGCCCATTTTTGTTTGATTAAAAAAAAAAAATTCCCTGAGAAGTATAGACGTATATATGTGTGAGATGTCCAATTTATGGCTCAACTTGTAGACGTGTCTCCACTCTGTACAACCTTCCCCCAAATAAAGCCTTTTCAGTTAAGACCAAACTTTGATTTATATAGTACTGATCACTGCAATCAACAGTAAAAGTAGGGAAACGGATGTGGCTCAAGTGATTGGGCTCCCGTCTACCATATAGAAGGTCCAGGGTTCGATTTTCGAGGTCTCCTGGTGAAAGGCGAGCTGGCCCATGTGGAGAACTGGCCCACACGGAGAGCTGGCGCAGCAAGATGTCTCAACAAAAAGACACAGAGGAGAGACAATAAGAGACGCAGCAGACCAGGGAGTTGAGGTGGCGCAAGAGACTGAGCAGCTGTTGCCCACTCCAGAAGGTCCCAGGATCAGTTCCCGGTGCTACCTAAAGAGAAGACAAGCAGAGAGCACACACAGAGCAGACAGCGAGCACAAAACAAGGGGGGGATGGGGTGGGAGAAATAAACAAAATAAAGTACCCAGAATGATTTCCTGCAGATGTGGTAGAGCTGTTAGAATTCCATTCACACCAGCTCAGTGATTAAGATATTAAAATAAAAAAGCAAGGGAGGGAAGCGGCTGTGGCTCCATTGGTTGGGCTCCCATTTACCATATGGGAGGCCCCGGGTTCGATTCCCGGGGCCTCCTGGTGAAGGCGAGCCGGCCCGCGTGGCGCGGCGAGCTGACGGCCTGTGTGACGTGATGAGCTTGCACAGCAAGATGACGCAACAAAGGGAGACAAGCAGACACAGAAAAACTCAAAGCGAATGGACACAGAGAGCACAAGCAGCAAGGGGGGGGTGGTAAATAAATAAAAATAAATCTTTAAAAAAAACAAAACAAGGGAACAATGAAGACATCTTGTAAATGATCCACTCCCACTCATTCCTAGGGACATACATCTAATTGGCAATGAAAAGCCGTGATAACTCTACCTTGCAGTGTCATTTAAAGTCCTTCAGGCAGTAAAGAACAGATGTTTATTGCACTAGCTCCGAGGTCAGCAAACGTTTTCTCTAAGTGCCGAGCAGCCCACACACCTTCTGTTGTTGACTACTCAACCTTACCTGGTGCACAAAAGCAGCCGCACGACAAAGGTGTACCCAAGAGCCTGGCTGTGCTCCAGTAAAACTATTTATGGGCACTAAAATTTGAATTTCATGTGTTATGAAATATTACTCTTGATTTTTCTTCACCACTGAAAAATATGAAAGCCGTTCTTTCTTTGCGGGCTGCAGCTTGCTGACCCCTGCCCTGGCTCCACAAGGGAGGCAGCCAGCAGCTGACAAGGTAAAAGCAGCTCAGTAAACGTAAATGGAGTGAATTAATATCTGGATGGAAACTATCAGGAAAACACCCTGAAGGGAAATTTACAATGTAGTCTTCACATACTTTTCACTGATACACTTAATGTTTTGTGATACATTGTTTTATTTTTGCGATCTGCTTTGGCATTTTTATGGTAAAATAGATTTCCGGCAATGGAGCCCTACTTTATAAAGATGCGCTTACAAGGTCTGGCCTTTCATGTTTTCACTGGTGGCTCCTTCCTGGGAACCAGTCAGGTCCAAGGTCAGGGGAGACCTGTGCATAGGTGACAGCAAGGATGGGCTTTCTACGAAATAACAACAAAGCCAGCAATGCAAACTGTTATCTTCACACGTAGAATTTCAAGTGACTTACATCTTTGCTTTTACCTGGGGCCAGGGATTGAACCCAGGACCTCCTATGTGGGAAGCCGGCGCTCAACCACCGAGCCACATCAGCTCCCTTGCTTATTATTTTTTTTTTTAAAGATTTTATTTATTTATTCATTTATCCCCCCCTTGCTGCTTGTGCTCGCTGGGTCAGCTAACCACGCCGTGCGGGCGGGCTTGCCTTCACCAGGAGGCCCCGGGAACCGAACCCGGGGCCTCCCATATGGTAAACGGGAGCCCCACTGATTGAGCCACAGCCGCCTCCCCTTGCTTATTTTTTAAATTGCCTTATGAGCATTCTATTTATAGTAAGAAATCCTTTCTGTATGCAGGGTAAAAGCTAAGATTCTCAGCATAGCATTGGAGCGCCTTTCTCTAACATCTTCTTCCACCACTCCTTGCCAAAGCATCATCCATGCTGAATGGATTACAACTTTCCTAGGCTGTTTTCCTCACCTGTGAATCGGAACAGGTACCCGTGTAAATTACAAGATCATCAGAAGTATCAAATGTGGTAACACGCAAACATTCTGGAAACGAAAAAGTGCTGGCAACAATACCTCTGTGTGAGATTTAACTGTTTTCTTGTCATCAAGTTTGCTGCCCGAACTCTCCTAGAGACTTCTGGGGGGGGCAGCTGCTATGTGACCAGCTCCTCCTTGTCCATGGTGGGGGCAGGCCATGCTTACTGAATTGAAGCAGAGTGTTTCTAAACAGCTAACAAACGAGGACAGTGACCATCTTAGGGAGGAATGCTCCTTTCACAGTGGGATTTGTAATTACTACTCACTTTTTTCAAAATATGTAATGCTAGCTTTTTTCTTTATTTCTGAATCTCCACAGCCGAATTCTAGTAAGAAACTGAATGTAGCAAAAAGTTTTACAAGAAGTGACAGGCACAAATAAAGTTCATTATAAGTTTTAATCAATGAAAGAAAATGTTATTTAAAAGCACAATTGAACATTTTGTTTTAGAAAATAAAATATAATGATCAATTTAATTTTGTAAATACTTCTATGGCACACAAAGAGATTTCCCCCAGATTCAACTCTGTGATCGTGTTGTTTGCTTTTTGAGAACCACACTCCATAATAGCAAACTGTGTAAAGAATACAAGTAAAGCTTGTTAAAATGATTGTCAGATGTACTGTTTACTCATTTAAAGAACACTGAATTCATTCATTTACTGAATTCATGTTATTCATTAATGCATTCCCTTACGTAGAATGAAATATAACACTCCATACTTATCATGAAATTGTGGTTTCCTATTCCAGTATAATCAGGGACTGATGAGCACTTAATGACATAAACATAATCACGTCTTCGGTCCTGCCATCATCAATGCAGAAAAAGCACTTTTTCAAGAGACATCAGCAAATTAGTAGCATTGATAGAAAAATATGCTAAATCTCATGGTTGTCAGCACTGTTTTAGAGATTTTGAGACAAAACTTCTAAAGTTTCTTCAAATGTTTTAAGGTTGAAAATTTCAGTTTACTATTCAGATTTTGGTCTCATTGAATGAAGTTTCAAAATTCTTTAAATAACTGATAAAAAGTAAATTTCAATTTGGCTGGGAACTATACATTTTTAGTAGATAATTTTCAAAATGCAAGTCTTCAGAAAAATTAAATGTAAAATTCATTTTTATCCATCTTTTTGGTGATCCCTGGTACTTCATTCCTTGCTTTCCAAAGTCCTCACAGAAACAAATACATGAATAAAGAAAACAGAAGTTTTCCTGTTCGAAGGACGGGGCTTCTGTTTTCAAAAACAGGATCACCATGTGCCAAAAATGTTGAAAACCACACACATTCAAACACAATCACATCCCAAGTTAACACATATTCTTAGGCTCTCACGCCTCTTGAGACACAGAAGACTGGCAATATAAAATTTCCCTTCTCTCCATTTGATGTCAACTATTTCTGTATATTAGTAGATTCACTTCATAAAATTATCAAGATAAAATAAAGGCTAGATTTTCACCTTGTATTATTCTACCAAGTAAAACTAGACCCAAAGTAGGTAGACTACTACAATTACACAGTGGTTGATAAACTGGCCTAAAATAATCAGGCTTGTTCTTTCTAATTCTCTCTTAAAAGTTCTCAGCTGACAATATTTTCAATCTATGGCAGCAGGCTAAAGAAAATGAGATGCCAAGCTCTATTAATTCAAATATTTCAAGATAAAATCAAGTATAAAACCTGAAAATAACTTCAGTGCTATAGACATTTAGAAAGTTACATTAGTAAAACTCTGCATAAAAAGGTCTGGAGGGCATGTATATTTCAAAAGAATATTTTACACACTTTGGAAAAAATAAGTATTTAAAATAACTTGAAATATTTATAGATTCCATATTGTCTCCAAGTTTTATTTCCTGCATTGCTGTTTTGCTTTCAAGTCTCTTACCTTCAACTGACAAATAACTGGCCTATTATGCTGAAATAAAACTCTGCTTGTTCATTAATTTTCTGTACAGCCCGTCTGGTTTTGAGAGCAGCTCCTCATGGTTCCCACACTCGGCGATCCTCCCCTGGCTGAGGACAGCCACCCTGTTGGCACTCTTGATGGTGGACAGGCGGTGGGCGATAGTCAGCACCGTCCTCCCCTCCATGAGACGGTCCAGCGCTTCCCGCACGAGGTGCTCGTTCTCCGCGTCCAGCGCACTTGAATACGAGAGAGCAAAGGCGTCAGTGCCACGCGCAGCGTGCCCGAGCTCATGGTCCACGCGGAGACCCTTCGCTGGCAGTGCGCTTTTACTAGGGCCAGACTTCCTTCAGCTGCTTGGGTTAAAGCTATTTTTAAAAAGCAGCTTGGGATTCCTTGATCTTCAAACTGTGTCAGGTAAGTGGAAAAGAATTCTGCACAGCTGCCAACTACAGCACGCTGAAGGACTCGTCTCGAGCACGTCTGCGTTGGAACAAGGAACCTAGAACCTTGGCCGAGTCTGTCCACTGGCTCCTAAGTGCCATTATCAATTCAAACTTGTTAACTTTATAAAGTAAGGGAGAAAAGGATTTTCAGCTGCATCCCTATGAATTACAGAAGAATTGGGTTTCACTATTAAGATATACTCACCTGGTTGCTTCATCTAGGAGAAGAATTTTGGGATTCTGAGGAAGAAAAAAATTGAAAATAAATGATTAGAAAAACAAACTCTTTAACAATAAAAATAAATGAACTACTGATACACGTTATAACATGAATAAACTTCAAAAACATTATACTAAGTCAAAGAAGCCAGATAGAAAAGACCATGTGTCTGACTCCATTTATTGACATGTCCAAAAATGGTAAATCTATATAGAGATAGGAAGTAGACTGGGGCCTGGGCCTGGGGGAACAGGAAATGGCTACACGAGGGACCTTTAGGAGTGACGGAAGTGTTCTAAAATTGCACTGTAAGATGGATGTACAGCTATAAATTTACTAAACGTCACCTAAAAGTACACGGAACATGGGGAGATTTTTGGTATATACATCACACCTCAATAAATCTGTTTTTTAAAAAAATGGTATGTGAACATATCTCAATAAAACAGCTTAATAAATAAGTAAAAATTGTGCAAGAATAGCCAGAAATAGTAGCTATGTAGGGCAGGGGAAACAGATTGAGAGGTGAAGAATTTTCTTGTTTTTTTTTGTTTAGTGATTGAAGTGATGAATGTACAACTATGTGATTATACCAAATACCACTGATTGTACACTTTGGGTGAACTGTATGCTTTATTAGTATGTATCAATAAAATTGTTTTTTAAAAAATCACACACAAGCCTGTGAAGAGCCATATAACAAAGGGGAAGGCTATAACTTCCTAAGAAATAGAATGTCCACGAGTCAGCTACAAGGGCTCTCCCCTCCTCCTAGGAGTCTTATGTAAGTACTGAAGGTTTGTAAAATGAAGCTAGCAGTTACTTACATATTATTCAATTAAGCAAATTAGTGTTGTTTGGTAGTTCACGTTAATAACCACTATTTCGACTGTACGCTTCCACGTGGAAGGTCCACGGGTTACACTTTTCCCTCTAACAGCCCTAACACCATGCTGGGCACTCAAGAAGTACTCGTAAAATTTGGACAATGTTCCCTGATCACAACCGAACTGTCAACCATGTATCTAACCTCCCCTTCCACACACACACAAAAAAAAAAGGAAAGAAAAGAAAGAACAAGTATTAGAAATCACAATGTCCGTGATTAGAAACAATACAGAAAAACCCAGACAAGCGGCTCCAGCCTACCTTCAGGAGAGCACGGGCAATTGCAATCCGCTGTTTCTGTCCACCTGGCAAAGAAGATTTTTTTTTTTAATACTGCATATATAAGACTGTTTTTCTTTGAAACTGAAGCATGTATGCTAATGTTACAAGATGTTAATATCGGGCAAAAATACAACCAAAGCAAAATATGGACAGTAGTGCATAGTAATATATTAATAATCTTCCATTAAGGGGGAAAAAAAAGTAAATATACTAAATGAAAGAAACTAGACAAAAAGTACTACATAGTGTTTGACTCCATCTATATAAAATATAAATACAAATAAACTGGAAAGATGGAAACAGAATAGCAGCTATGCACAGCAGGGGAAGCATAGCAAGATTGAAAGGTGATTATTAAGGGATAAAAGTTTTTTGTGTTTTTTTTTGTTTATTATTATTATTATTATTAGAATAATGAAAATGTTCTAATAATGATTGAAGTGATGAATGCACATCTAGGTGATTATACCAAATACCACTGATTGTAAACTTTGGATGGATTGTATGCTTTATTAATATATATCAGTAATATTGATTAAAAATAAAAAAAAGGAAAGCCTTTAACAAAAATTCTTGGTAATAGACTGTTTCCCTAAACCTGTGGCAATTTAAAGGTAACTTCTTCCAATCAGTAATAGCTGAAATGGATAGTGTAGAAAGGGATTCTAAAAAACACAGAAGGGGGCAGATGTGGCTCAAGCAGTTAATTGCCTGCTTCCCACATGGGAGGTCCTGGGTTCGGTTCCTGGTGCCTCCTAATAACAAAAAAAAAAAACAAAAAGCAAAACAAACCAACCAACCAACTCAGGGGAGCTGATGTGGCTCAGTGGTTGAGCGCCACCTTCCCACATACGAGGTCCCGGGTTCAATCCCCAGCCGCAGTACCTTAAAATACACATATGTCGGGAAGCGGATGTGGCTCAAGTGATTGGGATCCCATATCCCACATAGGAGGTCCAGGGTTCAATTCTCGGAGCCTCCTGGTGAAATGCAGGCTGGCCCGAGCTGCGAGCTGGCCCAGCTAGATGACGCAACAAAGAGAGACACAGAGAAGAGACAACGGAATGCAGCAGACCAGGGAGCTGAGGTGGCGCAAGAGACTGAGCCTCTCTCCCACTCCAGAAGGTCCCAGGATCGGTTCCCAGTGCCGCCTAAAGAGAAGACAAGCAGACACAGAAGAGCACACAGCAAATGGACACAGAGAGCAGACAGCAAGCACAAAACAACAAGGGGGGGGCGGAAATAAATAAATAAACTCTAAAAAAAAAAAAAAAAGTCCCTTTAAAAAAATACATGTATTTGTGTATATATGTTTATAAAAAAAAGTATATATATAGCTCCCATTGATCTCAAAATTAATAATGTTATAGCGAATATTTATTGCAGACTTTCTATGTACCAGGCATGCATTACATGTATGATTTCATTTAATCCTTATAACAAATCCTCTGAAGTAGATCCTATTATTATTCCCATTTTACAAATGAAAAATTGAGGCACAAAAATAACTAGTCCAAGGTCTCATACAGTTAGTTGGTAAGGAGTGACGGGGTTCAAATCTTTTAACTACTACATATACTAGTAGCAGGGTTTCTAGTAGCAGGGGAACCAGACGGGAACACAAAGCATCAACGCTGCTGGCATTTTCAGTTCCACTGTCCTGCTTCACAGCACCTTGTCTTCACACCTTCCATTCTCATGTGACTTTCTTTCCCGTGCCCTAGAGAACACTGCAGAATAGTAGTAGACACTCCCAGTAGAATGTGTGTATGCAGAAAATGGACGTTATGAATGAAGTAAGCCACTCTAATCCTTGAAATCTTGGGTAAGTTCACGGCGAGATGGAGCTCAAGGACCCTGCTAGATGGAAGGTCATGAAGTCATCTATTCCAAGGAAGGTGAGGTGCTAATGGCTGCAGCTTCCTGATGCTCAGTAACTTCTCCGTGAGCAGCCTCAGCCATCGCTCCACCTGGTTTTCTGACCAAGGAGAAGCTCCAGCAGTACAGGGGCTGCTGACTTTCACACAGCAACTTGTCGTTCTACTCTGGGAGCTTCCCATAGCCGCCAAAAACATGAAAACATCTTTTCACCTACTCCCTACAGTTCACAAAAAAACAACACGCTCACACAATACACCTAAAACATTTGTTTTAAATTTTCTGTGGTCCATCTTCAAGCAAACAATCAAGAGTTGGGAAGGCCTGTTGTGCAAGGGCATCTAGTCTACGTGCCAACCATCACTGAGGCAGAGGCAACCAGCTTCTGCTCAAACACTTCCCATGACGGGCTCATTAGACCAAAAGAAAACCCATTTCAATATTGGTGATGAGGTACTTATTTTTAAATGAAGACTTACTTCTCTTTAAGTTCTTCTCACTGACCCCACTTCTGCTCCCTGTAGCAACACAAAATAAGTTTGCCCTCTCCCTCCTCCCACGCGAGACATGCTGTGCTACACGCGGTCTCAACATCACAAGAACCCGGTGCCTTCGGCTCATGCCTGCGAGCGCTTCCGTCTGTCTGGAGCAGGGCAGCAGGTCAAGGACTGCTGGCCAGATCTGCTTTTTCACGGTCATCAGGCTAAGAATGGTTTTCACATTTTTAAAGGGTTGTGATAAAAAAATAAAAGAAGAATATGCGGAAGAGCCCAGACGTGGCTCACAAAACTCAAAATACGGACTCTGTGGCTCTTCAGAGACAACGTCTGTTGGACACCTGGTCAGGTATAAAGTACAAGCTGGGGAGGAACGAAAGCTTTCAGTTTCGTGCCTGGTTTGCAGTCTCTGCCTCCAGGGGCTCGTCAAGTCCTCTTGCCGTCTGTCTTATCTTCTGCGGTTCTCGAGGGTCTTGGTTGCTAGAGACGTCTTTTCTCAGATGAGGAAAAAGCTTGCTGTGGCTGAGCACCACACAGTGAGGATTTGGGGGACGTATTTGGGGTAGAAAGTGGAAGGACTGGGGTCGAGGTTGTTGACCACCTACAAGAGATGCTGGAAAGATGAGGCTAGTTCCACGGACGGGAGCACGGAGACCAGCTAGCAGACAGCACCGCAACACGCGACGCCTGCAGGGTTCTCCCGCCGAGCCGTTTCTGCCGCACAGCAGCGACGCGCTTACCTGAGAGGAGAACACCCTTCTCCCCAACCACAGTGCGGAACCCTCGGGGGAAGTTCCTGATGAAAGCAGCTGCGTTCGCCACGTCGGCCACCTTCTCCACCTGCTCCACGGTCACCAGGGCAGGGTTGTCGGCACCATAAGCGATGTTCTCGGCGATTGAGCAGGAAAACAAAACTGGTTCCTGTAGGTTGGGAAGAAAAGCACTGTTTATCGCAAATTTCGGAGCAGTCTTCAGACATAATGAGTTAAAAAACAGTGGAGCTTAATATAGTTCTCACATCTAAGAAACGCTGAAATCGTTCTCTAAGAACATAGACTGTTTTCTTGGCTCTACTTCTGAGTTTGAGCAGGCTTTTAAACAAACTCAGTTTTTGCCACCTTGATTTTGACATATACAGTCCCCACTGCACTGCAGGAAATGAAATACCACTTCGAGGGCCTACACGGGGCCTGGCACACAGGAGGCCCTTCTTAGATGTAAGCCCCCTTCCCCTCGGGCGCTGGAGACCCTGAGGTCGGCTGCACTTGCCAGCTGCCGGCTTCCCATTAAGGACCAAGTGCCATCCCTCACCATCGATTCCTTTCTCAATTAGCAATAACCACAAGTCGGATAAGCCCCACTGGCTACGACTCTGCCCCTGGGCAGAGCTGCCCAGTCCTTTTTTTTTTTTAAAGGAGGAACTGGGGGTTGGACCCAGGACCTCGTACATGGGGAGCAGGCGCTCACCCACTGAGCCGCATCGCTTCCCTGAGCTGGACTGTTTGTTTTGCTTGCTGTTTGTCCATGATTATTCAGGAGGCACCAGGAACTGAACCTGGAGCCTCCCATGGGGGGGGTACTCAACCCTTAAGCCACACCCGCTCCCCTCCACTCTTCTTGGAGGACACAAACCAGACAGGAACATGACATTTTGACAGAACCCACTTGAACATTCCTAAAAATCAAGCAATTAAACTTGCAGTGCCTCAACCAGTTGAAGTATAAAGGTCTTCAGGAAGCAGCACTATCTGCCAACCTAAGCGCCTTCTCCTACCTGACTCACTGTTCCAATCTTGGACCTCAGCCAGACTGGATTCAGCTCACGGATGTCACAGCCATCCAGACAGATAGCTCCTTGTAGAAAGGAAAGGAGAGCGTCACTGAACTTCACGGGGTTAATGCTAATATAAATACGGACAAATCCCAGACTCAGGTTTGCAAATATGAAAATACTCAAAATCTACAAACAGAATCTTATTTTTAAAAAAGCAGGTTTCATGGAATTTCAGAACAACAAGGAGCTTCCTGGATCATCCAGGTCGAGCACGTCCCTTAGTGGCTGCATGACAACCTTGCCTACCGGTTCACCCATCGAGCTCATCTTCCTGTACCTCAGAGGTGCAGAGAACTTTCCAGATGCCCTGCAGCTAGACTTACTCAGGATTCCACCAATAAGAGGCACTGTGTGAAGTGTTCCCTTAGAAGGGAGGTATGTGGGAGAGGGACAAGCCACGAAGTATTGTGGCACGAATACCGCCACAGGGCACAGTTCTGACCCCAGGGCAGGGTCAGTGGCTGCCTTGAAAGGCTCGTTCTACAGTCAGGTTTTGGGAGGTGTCCTGGAAGTTCCACCTAAAATCTACTGTGAGCTCTTCATGACTCTTTTTTTTTTTTTTTTTTTACCGGGAGGTACCGGGGATCGAACCCCGGTCTCTCCATATGGTAGACGGACGCCGAACCTTTTGAGCCACATCCATTTCCCTCTTCATGACTCTTAAAATATCCCTTTCTGGGGAATCTTTATCTACAACTAAGAATCCAATCGATGCAGCAGCAGAACTGAAAATAATTAGATGCTACCTCTGTGACCTGAGCTAACGGAATCAGGTCTACACTCGGAGTGCCTTCAACCACGGCCTGGTGGTGACTGCGACGGCACTGTCTGAGGAGATGCCGCGAAGACATGCTGGTGGGTAGGAGGCCGCACGCGGCCTGGAATTACACCAGCTGCTGTAAGCTTTCCTGCGCTGGCAGAACCAAAATATACAAGTGTCCGCAGGCGGCACGTGGCGGAAGTGTGCGTGGTTTCCTTTCTCCTCCTTTGATTTATTCACTGTGATGAAGAAGCTTGAGACTCAGTACTTTTTACTTGACTTGTGTGCTCCTAACTAGGATTTTTAAACTCAGAATTTTATAGCAGGTAGAGAGTGATTCCAGAGGCAAACGGTAAGTGAAATGCAATTTAAGAAAGTTGCTGGCTCCGTGGGAGAGTCCACAACTCAGACAATTCTCCAGCACGTACAAGGTCCACGTGGCTTGATTTTTACTAGCTGTTGTTGACTTGCTAGTCAACAACAGCTAATATTATGAGAAAAACTTTTGAGAACAATCCAAAATCAAATCAATACCTACCCAGGCCCCAAGGAATAAAGAGGTAAAATAATGTGTTCTTTGCTCTTAAAAATGCTACAATCCTGTTAAAATAATGAAAATAATAGGTAATAATAATAAAACAGAGCCATTGCAGTCCTTTAAGATGTCAGACGGTTCAAATTGGCTCCCACGGAGCCGTCCGCTGGCTGAGGCCACGAGCTGCCGCCGGCACCGCTGACCAGCGAGAGGCCCAGGCGGCCACCGCAGGCTGCCCCGGGCTGCGCGGCTTTTCCAAGAGCCCATGAGGGCTCCCGGGCACGGGCATGGCGTGCGGCTCGCCAGCTGCCGCCCTGCCCACGGCGCTCGACGGCGGGGACTGGCACCGAGGGGCCGGCTGGCCTGGGAGAGGCAGGCCTCCTTCCCTGGGCACGAGCCCGCGCCCTGCCCCACGGCACCGGGCGACACTTACCGGAATCGGGGTCGTACAGCCTCAGCAGGAGCGAAACCACCGTGGACTTGCCGGCTCCGCTGGGGCCCACCAGCGCGGTGACGGCCCCCGCGGGGATGGAGAGGCTGAAGTCCTGGAAGACGGGCACCTCCGGGCGGGCCGGGTAGGCAAAGCGCACGCTCCTGAACTCCAGGGCGCCCCGGAACGCCTGCTCCCGCAGCACGGAGCCCTCTGCAACGCAAGCGGGCCGGGCCCGGCTCAGAACACGCAGGGCTGTCGGCGTGCCCCCGGGCCGGCACCGGGAGGGGACGGCCACCCCAAAGTGACACGGCGGCCCGGAGGCCGAGGGCTGCGCTCGTGCCCCTCCCTCCAGCAGGCCCCGGCTACGGGCTGTGCCCGCACCTAGGACGCGGGAGCGGACGCTGCAGGTGCCAGCGCTCTGCCCCACGACCTCGCCGCACGGCTCGGGCGGGCATATTTCTGTAGCTCCCTTACTGGCGGCCATCGGGCGTTTACTTACCGACCTGGGCGCTAACGAACGATGTTCCCAGGAGTCAGCGAGGGGCGGTGAGGGTCACCGCCAGTCCTGGCTCGCGGCCCAGTCCCCCAACTCCCAGCTCGCTGGCTTCGGGGGAAGGAGCTGGCACGGAAGGAGGAGCTGGCTCTAGCGAATGAGTATCAGCATCCTGCACCCCACCCCAAAATGCCATGAGACTTAGGCTTTTATAGCTATGGCCCCTCCTCCTCGTCTCGCCCCCTCAGCTGCCAAATTTCAAAAGTGCTGAAGATCAGTCTGGGGGGTGAGCCCTTCCTAGCCCCAGCCCTGAGGGGCACTGGCTTTTATCCTGCTTTCAAGGGCCACGATTCACCTGCTAAGAGGTCGGCCCTCCCATTTCCAAGGCATGTCCCTGAAATGAAATGAAAGCGGATCTTCTCCTGCCACACCGCGCGGCGCGCCCAGTCCTCAAAGCACAGAAGTTTGTCCAGTACACTAAACACCCTTGTTTTGGATCCTTTCTGGTAGGTTAGGTAGTTGGTTTAATTTTCCAAAGCTGCATTTGTGTAATTCCAGCAAAGAACCAACCTTTGACTGCGGTGAATAACGCACCCGTATGAGATCCTCCTTCAGCTTTCGTTAGGCATATACCAGGAGCTTTAAGTGCTGCGTCATGTGGTAATTCTGTATTTAACTTTCTGAGAAACTGCCATATTGCTTTCCACAATGGCCGTACCATTTTCATGCCCACCAACGATGTAGTAGAATTCCAGTTTCTCCTTGTGAATGGGAAGTGGTATCTTATTGTGGTTTTGATTTGCATTTCCCTAGTGACTGATGTTGGGCATCTTTTCATGTGCTTACTGACCGTTTATATATACATATATCCTCCTTGGAAAAATATCTGTTCAAGTCCTTTGCCCATTTTCAAGTTAGGTTGTCCTTCTGTGGTTGATTGTAGGCTTTCTTTATATATTCTGGATATTACGCCCTTTTCAGATTTATGGTTTCCAACTATTTTCACCCATACTGTAGGTGGTCCTTTTGCTTTCTTGATGATGGTCTTGGAGGCACAGAAGTTTCTAATTTTGATAAAGGTGAATTTCTCTAAGGTTTCTTTTGCTGCTCATGCTTTCGGTGTCGTATCTAAGAATCCACTGTCAAACCTCAGGTCATGAAGATTTGTCCCTAAGTTATCTTCTAAGTGTCTTATTTTATGGCTTAAACTCTCATATTTAGGTCCTTGACCATTTTAAGTTAATTCTGTATATGGCGTGAGGTAGCGCTGTGGTTCAGTTTCATTCGTTGTATGTGGATATCCAGTTTTCCTGACACCATTTATTGAAGAAATTCTTCTTTCCCTCTCACACGTACTTGGCACCCTTGTCGCAAATCAAACAGCTACAGAATGTGTGGTTCTATTTCTGGAATGTTCATTCTATTCCATTGATCTATTTGCCTTATGCCTGTACCACACTGTTCTTTTAGCTACTGGGCTGGGGATTGAATCCGAGACCTCCCATGTGGGAAACAGGCACTCAACCGCTTGAGCTACATCTGCTCCCCACACTGTTTTGCTCCTTTTTCCTACACAGTTTTTTAATTTTTTTTAATTTTTAAAATTTTTTCTTTTTCTACAACAAATAATTTTTAACAAACCAGACCAGGAATTTATTCATTGACACCCTACCAAATACCTCCAGGGCACAGGTTTCACCTGCTATATGTATTCCTTTCCCAGTAAAGAAAGGCTAAATTGAAGTCCAAATGACAAGCACTGAATCCAAGAAGAGGGACTTGTATGGTTTAAATAAAGGTTATTGATTTGTGGTATCACTGTAATCCTCGCTGCTAATGAAAATATGTGCACGGCTGATTTTACACCCAGGTCAGTCCTTCAGGGCAAGCCTCTCCTTTGGCAATGCCGGGGGCCCCTGAGAAACTATCCTCGTCAACTCCTCATTGAGGATTTACTTCCACTGTTGGTCTGTGGCCAATAGGAGTATCCCCAATCACCCACTGATCTTGATCAACAATTACATTAGTGAAGATGGACTCTTTCAATTGAAAGTGTTAGAGAGTCAACTCAAACTGGACTAAGAAAAAAAAAAAAAAGAAACAGGTAAGTTATTTTCTCATTCCTGAACCAAATGTGATCAGAGAATGAAATGTTCTGATTGTCCAGGCCTGGGTTCCTCAACCACCCCTAGGATGTGTCCTACACCAACAGATCACAAGGACTGAGGGTGGATGGAGTTTCCCTAATGGAAAAGAAGGGAGACTGGACGCTGGGCAGGAAAATATAACAATATACAACAATAACAACAGGTCGTGACTGCTGTAGGTGCCCACTGCCTCGCCATTCAGGTTCTTGGCCGCACTCTCCTCCCCGGCTCAGTCACTTTCAGCAGGTAAAGGAGCATGGACACCAACCCCCAGCACAGTGATCGACTGCTGATTCCCTAGCAACAGAAGTAGCCACAGTGTCGTCCTTTGTGCCAGTTTCCTGAGCTTGAATTCCCACAAGGTGATGCAGTGAAGGCCAGGTAACACAGTGAGTGGGCATGAGAACGTCCAAATCATGGCATCATCAAGATGATGATTTCTTCCCGAAGACTGGCCACTGGCGATCCTGGGCTCCTCTGCCACATGGCAAGGCACACGGCAGTGTCTGCTGGTCTCTCCCTTCTCTTCCATGTTTTGTTGCTTTCAGCTTCTTGCTTCTGTGGCTTTAACAAATAATTTCCTAGTATAAGCATGTCCAATACAATACTTGGGACCTACTTACACTAAGGAATTATTTGCCATTTATCCAAAATTCATCATTCTTCATCACTGCACCTCCCACTTCCGACGGCATTTCACTGGCGTCTATTTCTGCATCACTGACTGCCTAAAGCTGTGGAGTGTGCAGACCGGATAGTACTGTCCAGCTTAAGCCTGCCATCTCAGTTTCAGCACGCCACAGTACTTTCGGGGACACAGTTTTGATTACTGCAGTTTCGTTGTACAATTTGTGTAGCTCACAAATTTGTTTTTCCTTTTCAAAAGTGCCTTGGCTCTTCAGGGCCCCTTGAAATTCCATCTGAATGCGAGGACTGGCTTTTCATTTCGGCAAAAGAAGACTGCTGGTGTTTTGACAGGGATTGCCCTGAAACTGTACATGACGTTGGGTAGTACTCATAGACTAACAATATTAATTCTTCCAATCTATGAACACAGGGTGTCTTTCTATTTATTTAGGTCTTACTTAATTTCTTTCGCGTTTTGTAGTTCTCAGCGTACAAGTCTTTCGCATCCACAGTTAAATTTATTCCTAGATTATTTTTTTTCTTTCAGATGCCATTGTACATGGACCTGTCTTAATTTCATCTTCAGATTGTTCATTGCTAGTGTACAGACAAATTTGTCTGTTTATTTTGTACCCTGACACTTTGCTAAATTAGTTTACTAGCTCTATATGAAAGATAATGTCATCCACAGTTTTACTTCGTCCTCTCCGATTTGGATGTCTTTTATTTCTTTTACTTGTCTAATTGCTCTGGCTGGAACTTCTATTTACAATATTTGATAGCAGTCATGAAAGTGGGTACTTTGTTTTGTTCCTGATCTTAGGGGGAAAGTTTCAGTCTTTCACCATAGCTATGGGTTTTTCATACATGGCTTTTATCACATTCAGAAAGTTCCCTTTTAATCCTAGTTTTCTGAATGTTTTTCTCAAGAGAGGGTGCCGAAGTTTTTCAAATGCCTTCTCAGCATCTATTGAGATAATCATACGGGTTTTTTTTTTCCTTCATTCTACTTATGTGGTATATTACATTGATTTTGTAGCTAAACTACCCTTGTATTCCTGAAATAAATCCCACATAGCCATGTTGTATAATCGTTTTAATATGCTACTGGATTCATTTTGTTAGTATTTCATTAAAGATTTTTGCATGTATATTCTAAGGGAAAGTGGTCTGTAATTTTTTTTTTCTTGTGATGTCTTTTTTAGGCTTGGTATGTGGGTAATGCAGGCCTCAGAATGAATTAAGAAGTGTTTCTTCCTTTTGAATTCTTTGGAAGAGTTTGAGAATGTATTAATTCTTTAAGTTTGGAAGAATTAACCAGTGATGCCATATGGTCCTGAACTTTTCTTTGGTGAAAGGCTTTGATTATTGATTCAATTTCTGTACTTGTTATAGGTCTGTTGAGGTTTTCTATATATTCTTGAGTTAGTTGAGATAATTTGTGTTTTTTAGGAATTTTCCCACTTCATCTAGGTATAATGCTTATCCCAAAGCTAACGTGTTGGCATTCAGTTGTTCATAGTATTCGCTTATAACCCTTTTTATTTCTGTGAGGTCTGTAGTGATGTAACCATTTCCGTTTTTTATTTTAGTTATCTGCATCTTCTAATGTCCATAGCATCGTTATTCACAATAGCCAAAAGGCAGAAACAACCCCAGCATCCACCAACAAGTAACAGACATGCGAGTGGAGGCAGCTCAAGCTGCTGAGCGCCTGCTTCCCGCAGGGGAGATCCCAGGCTTGGTCCCTGGTGCCTCCTAAAACAAAAACAAAGAAGCAAACAAACAAACAAAAAAACAACTCAGGGGCGCCGAAATGGCTCGGTGGTTCAGCGCTGGCTTCCCACATACAAGATCCCAGGTTCAATCCCCGGCCCCAGTACCTCAAAAAAAAAAAAAAGTAATGGACAGACAAAATGTGGTACATGCAGACAATGGAACATTATTTGATCATTAGAAAGGACAAGGTTCTGAGACACACTGAACACAGATGAACCTTGAAAACATCATGCTTAGGGAAAAAAGCAAGCCACCTAAGGACACATACTCTTCCAGGTCACTATTATGAGTCATCTAGCAGTAGGAAATTCGTGGAGACCGAAAGTAGAGGTTACTGGGGATGGGGGAAGGGGAGGGGGGGTCTCTGCTGGGTGGGTGTAGAATGCTTATAACTAAGAAGCAACTAGCCCATTAACTCACCGTTAAAAGGAAGCATGGGCTTCCTCTCAATGAGCTCCCAGAGGCGTCCTCCAGCACCCAGTCCCTTCATCAGCTCTGAGTAGAAAGAGCTCAGACCTGAGGGAAAAGCGAAATCCACAGGCTTGTACATTGCTGGATTCCCGGAAATGGCCATTTGCTACTCCATTCCTCTGGGAATAGCAACAACAACTTGCATTTGATATAAAGTCTGCTACTTTCAAAAAGGGGTTGCAGCAGCTCTCTAGGAATCCAAATTCAAAATTCTGTCTCAACTGCTGCTTTCCTTTGGATTCAGCTCCTCCAATTTCACTGATTTCTAATGAGGAGTTAGTTTTTGTCCAGGGAATTTATAAATGCGCATATAGTCACAATAACTGACCACTAATGAAAATCCCAGTGCAAAACAGAAAGTCCACCTCATCAAAAACGGTTTAAGTAAAATACAATGTTTAACTGAAAGTTAAAGACAAATCCTCGAAATCCAAGCTGCTCTTCAGGCACCCAGTAAATACTTCTTTTACAGAGGCTAAAAACTGAAAAGGAACTTGGTAATGCTAACCACTCCAGTAATCTCTCTCTAAACCTTTTAACTATGATTTAATTAACGATTAAAACAAACTCTGAGTACAACGGCCTATGTCCAGGTGAAAGAACACATACTTGTTGCATTTTCCTCAGTAAGGCCGAACAGAATGCAATTCAAATATTCTTCCTATAGAATAGGGGTATCTGTGCAAATACAATGGACTGAAACCTTCAGGCTGAGTTAAAAACCCACAGGGATTCAGGAACAAGAAGTAGGAACATCCAAGACAGATGAAAACAAAAGGAGGGGGGCGGACTTTTTAGGAAAGACAATACCAAAAGCGGCAGAAAGCATCAGATTAGGGGAGTCCAGAAGAAACCTGATCAAGGCCACAGGAGGGGCAAGTGCTGGAGGCAAATCCACGCTAAGGAGGAAAGAAGAGACCTTAAAGCAACAGGACCACAACGGCTCAGAAGATTCTGGAACTGCTTCCATGACCTTGTCTTGCCTCCCCTTGCTGGAGACTATCTGGCCCGAGCGTGAGGTGAGGGGGGACGGAGGGGCGCGAGTCTGTGCGGAAACTTTTAGATTGTAAGAAAGAAAACAGAAGCCATGTTTCAAAGATCTGTATCACAGGTACTTCATCTGTCTCTAGGACATGAGTCTGCAGCAGCTGGCAGTTTGGTTCTGAGAGATCTCCAAATCTGTGCAATTACTTGGGCGAGTGGGCCAGGACCCTGCCATGAGACAGGTGGAAGGAAAAAATCCAGTCACAATATTTTCTCTAGCAACAAATGAGAGGTGGTGATCAGCGGAAAGTGAAGATTACCAGATGGGTGATGTCAGTCACAGGGCACAGAAAATCAGTATTCCCGCCAGGCCTCAGAGATGGAGCACATCAGTGTGTGAAAATGGGGTCTCGAATTTACGTGGAAGGAAAAGTAGCCTACGGTGCATACACAGATGAAGACAACGGGAGATGACAGGCAACAACAATCTATAATTCTGAGAGACCAGATAAAAGGCCCAGAATGGATGATTCTTCTTTGGCCATTGATGGACACAGTCTCATTTCCAAATCATGTATAGTCTTTATAATTTCTATGGACAATAATTAAAATATTCTTTTACATTAAAAAAAAAAAAGATGATGATTCTGGAACTGTAGCTCCAGCAGGCTCAAGCCAGGGGACAGAGAGAAAAGGGCAGAATTCCATCCTTCATCCCTTCTGAACTCACCCTCTTGCTCCCCAGATCACCAGAACCCTGAGATGCTTTAATAGGGTTTTTCTTCAAGACCAACTGGCAGAACTAAAATGCTATTTTTAGGGGTCTAAGTCTCACGCTGGGAAATATCCTCACTTGCCTGCAGATGTCTAAGGAAGAGCCTCTGCATTTAACAGACATTGTAGCTGTCTGGCAGTTTGATGGAATTATGAATTCCAAAAATATAATTGGATCATGCTTGTAAACTGCTCTGTTCATCTGGGCATGATTAAGTTATGATTGCGGGGGACGGATGTGGCTCAAAAGGCTGGGCGTCCGTCTCCCATATGGAGGGACCTGGGTTCGATCCCCCAGGACCTCCTGGTAAAAATAAAGAAAAATAGAGAAGGCGCGAGGGCCAGCAGGCCCCGTGCGTGGTGGCGCACACGCCAAGCTGCGCAGCAAGATGATGATGTAACAGGAGAGAGACACAAGGGAGAGCCAAGATGAGATGTGCCGAAAAACCAGGAACTAAGGTGGCGCAGGTGGTAGGATGCCTCTTCCCCACGTCGGAGTTTCCCAGGATCGAATCCCAGTGAAGACAGGAGAAGGATGAGAAGAGAGGGCAGGAAAGAGACACAGAGAAGTGCCCAGCGAATGGACACAAAAACAGCAAAAACGGGGGATGGGGAGGAGGGGGCAGGGGGTTAAAAATGGATTAAAAAAAAGTAAATAAATAAATCTTAAAAAAAAAAAAAGAAGTTATGATTAGGGCGTTGAGCCCCACCCCTTGGTGGGTGGGGAATCGAACATAAACGGCAAGGCAAAGGACGGAGGGAGCAGTTTTTGCGAAGCAGTTTTGATGTTGGAGAGAAGGCCCCAGGAGAAGAGAAGTGGGCCGTTCTCCTGATAGTCTACAGCTGACCTTGTGGAGGAACCAGAGGAGCTAAGCCCGGAGAGAAACACAGCCCCGGGAAGAGAGGAACCTGAGAAGTCTGGGCCCTGGCAAATGTCAGCAGCCAGACCAAACATGTGGCAGTGGACTGTGGTGAGAGAAGAAACTTAACACTTTATGGCCTGGTATCTGTGGACTTCTACCCCAAATAAATACCCTTTATAAAGACCAACCCATTTTTGGTATTTCACATTAGCACCCCTTTGGCTGACTAATACAGAATTTGGTACCAAGGAGTGGGGAGTCCTTTTGTAATTACCAAAATGTTGGAACGGTTTTATAAATGGGTAAGGGGTATTTTTTGGAGGAATTGTGAAATGCTTGATGGAAAAGGCCTGGATCACTTTGAAGAGACTGTTGATAGTAATATGGACGCTAAAGAGACTTTCTATGATGCCTTAGAAGTAAATGATGAAACTATTATTGTAAACTGGAGGAAAGGCGATCCATGTTTTAAAGTTGCAGAGAACTTAGCAAGATTAACTCCAAGTGTTACATGGAAGACAGAATTTGAAAATGGCAAACTGGAGCATATAGCTAAAGAACTTTCCAAGGTAAACTCGGAGAATGTGGCTTGGCTTCTCCTTGCAGCTTATAGCAAAATACTAGATGAGCAAAATACACTAAGGACGGAACTTTTGGGCACAAAGAAAACAAAAACTGATTCCAGAACTTCCAAGTTTCTGGAAATCAAATTCCCAGATGAAAATGCCCTATTTGAAGAATTTACTAAACTTGGAACTCGTAACTCAGAATTGAAGATGCAGTTATCTCGGAAAGACTTGTGGAAAGTCTCACTGTCTGATGGCTTGGACCCCTGCTTCCTGCATGCTAAACCAACAAAGTTTTTGAGAGAGCTGTATGTACAAAACCACTGTCAGCTTGGACAAAAGAGAGCATGGGGGAAGCGGCTGTGGCTCAATCAGTAGGGCTCCCGTTTACCATATGGGAGGCCCCGGGTTCGGTTCCCGGGGCCTCCTGGTGAAGGCAAGCCCGCCCGCACGGCGTGGTTGGCTGACCCAGTGAGCACAAGCAGCAAGGGGGGGATAAATGAATAAATAAATAAAATCTTTAAAAAAAAAAAAAAAAAGAGAGCATGGAAAGGAGAGACTGAAGGAGAAAAAGCTTTAAGAAGAAAACCATGGAAGCAGAGATCTGGGATTAAGACATCTCCTTGGGCCAAGAGAGGAGCCCACCCATGCATACAGAGAGGGTGAGTTTGCGCCTGCAGTTGAAGAGGGTGGATGTCCCCACCTGATGTTCTGGGAGAGTTTTGCCACCCCAGGGGGCAGAGAGGTTGGAGCACATTCCTCAAAGATTAGGGCGGTTAAGGTCAACACCCCATAGGTCTGAGAGGGGTGTACCTGTCCCCCATGGGTTAGGGAAGGGCAGGTGGTCAACTCGTTGCTCTGAGAGGGTTGAGCCTGTATGCCAAAGGTTAGGGGGAATGTTGTCTTCACCTCACTGTGCTAAGGGGGCTAAAACTCTAACCCAAAGATTGGGTAAGGTGTGGCAATCACCCCAACACTCTTGGACGGGGAGGTCTGGAGCTTGGTCGACACCCAGATGCTTGATGAGGGTGGAACCAAGAAAATGGCCGTTGGGCAAGCCTGTGGAAAGGGTGGGTTCCCATGTGGCCCCAAGGAAAAGAAACCATCTTCTTAAAAATGACTCTCAGACTTTAAAATCGAATGGAGGATTCCCTGCAGGTTTACTGATCTGTAGAGGATCCATGACTCACGTTTAACATCCCAATTTCTCCTTATGATAATGAAAATGGTTATTCTTTGCTTTTCCATTTATGTATTGGAAGCAGGTAAATTGTTTTTTAAGTTTCAGAGGTCTATAGCAGATGGGATTTTGCCTGAAGACAAATTTAATTTCTTTAAACTGCCTATGATATGATTTTGTACTTGAATTGTTACTGATTTAAGTTTTTTTTTTTTAATATTATAATGCATTTTTGGAATTCAGAGGGTGGAATGTAGCCGTTTGGCAGTTTGATGTAATTATGAATTACAAAAATGTAATTGGCTCATGCTTGTAAACTGATCTGTTAATCTGGGCATGATTAAGTTACGATTAGGGTGTTGACTGGGCCACATCAGTAGGGCATTGAGCCCCACCCCTTGGTGGGTGGGGAATCGAATATAAAAGGCATGGCAAAGGACAGATGGAGCAGTTTTTTTGAGAAGCAGTTTTGATGCTGGAGTTCTGATGTTGTAGAGAAGGCCCCAGGAGAAGAGAAGCAAGCTGTTCACCTGATAGTCTACAGCTGACCTCGTGGAGAGAAGCAAAGCCTAGAGGGCCTCATAGTCTACAGCTGACCTTGTGGAGGAAACAGAGGAGCTAAGTCCGGAGAGAAATGCAGCCCCGGGAAGAGAGGAACCCCAGAAGCCTGAACCCTGGCAAACGCTGGCAGCTGTCTTGCTCTAACACGTGGCAATGGACTGTGGTGAGAGAAGAAACTTAACGCTTTATGGCCTGGTAACTGTGGACTTCTACCCCAAATAAATACCCTTTATAAAGACCAACCAATCTCTGGTATATTGCATTAGTGCCCCTTTGGCTGACTAATACAGACATAAAAACCTTAAAATAAAAATCTCTGGTTGCGAAAACACTGTGGCAGGTTAGCTGAAGTTCTGTTTATCAGACATCAAGCTGTCCTTTCCATTGCTGTTTGTAAAGGGAGGAAGGAAAACAAAGAGCAAGAAATCATTTGCCCCATGTTGGCTGAGGATACAGGAAAAGTATAGGAGAAAAAAACTTCACACACTTCATACAAGTCTGCTTCCCTGGACATGGCCTTCCTTGACCCAGGAATGGACAACAGAGGATGAACTCTTCAAACAAAAGCAAGCAACTCTGTGTAATGCGTTTTATAATCTATGAATGTTCTAATTTTGAACTTGATTGGTTTTGTATAAAACGAACTTGATTCGCCGACAGTTTGCCAAGCATGAAAATACCTGTTCAGCAACCATCCTTCTGCACCCCTCCATTCTACGATAAGGAGTTAACAAACTGTCTTAGCTGCAGGTTGGAAAACACTGCTCAGGGAGCGACAAGAGGCTTGCAGAAAGCCAAAACTGTGCAACCAAGAGGCTGTTCAGCACTTGTAGCTTCATTTTGTTCCTGAAAGGACAAGCTCAAGCAACAGGCCAGGAAATGGTCTTTTGGCGGAAGTTAACTCGTACGAGGTGGAGCAGTGTGGAAGTGTGCGTTTATTTCCTGGAAACTCCCCAAGCCTAGTTAAGTCATATACCTCCGATGCTTAATCCGACCCAGAAAGAGTACATCAGGAAGGAAGAGAGTTCACCCACTGTCATGTGGGCACTGCCCATCAGCAGCCCGCCTTTGTAGAGAACGGAGAGCACGATCAGGTTCCCGGAGAGCCCGGCCTAAGGAGGAAGAGAACAGAAACAGGCTGGGACCCAAACTGCACAAAGCAGCCATGGGGCGCATATGTTCTCTCATATTTAACTCTCAAAGTAAGATTTTTTCCCCCGAAATATTAAATCCAATCTGAATTTCAAATAAAAATTACTTTTGAAATCCCGCTATATTGCAGGAAACCTGACGACCGTGAAAACACAGACGCTGAGTCGCCCACCAGACCACTTTACCAAGCCACCCTGTTTGCAAAGGAAAAGGCACAACACGCCGCGCCGCAAACCCTCAGGGGTGCCGCAACTTTCACGGGCCTCGGGACGCCTGGAGACGCCTGATGAGTCCGCTGAGCCTCACCCCCGGCTCCTGGAGCAGTGGGTCAGGTGGGGCCTGGGAACCTGCATTTCTAACCCGCTCCCAGGCAGGCCCACCTGGGGCCACATTCTCAGAACAGGGTCTCGGCTCGATGCTTTGAGTCTTCCCGTGCGCTGTGTTCTCACTGACGACAACTGCTGGCTTCCCTCTTCTTTCACAAAAATACTTCAGAGAATGAACTTATTAGTTGTGAAGTAGAACAGAGTAATTTTCTACCTATGGCAGGACCCACAGAATAAAAGTCTCCAGCCACGCCTGCCCGCGTCCCGCTTCCACACGAGCCACTTACTGCTCCAAAGAAGCCTGCGCGAGCAAACGCCTCTCTCCTCGCTAAGTGCAGCACGCGGTCCACTTTGCTGGTGTATTTCTCTATTTCAGTCATTTCTTTTCCAAAAGCTCGAACGGTTCGTATATTTCCAA
The DNA here is from genome assembly GCA_026826555.1 of Tolypeutes matacus. NCBI lineage: Eukaryota > Metazoa > Chordata > Mammalia > Cingulata > Chlamyphoridae > Tolypeutes > Tolypeutes matacus. The sequence goes on from JAKSZT010054281.1 coordinate 22,076,265, forward strand.
TACATTCCTCGGCTAGCTGGGAGAATAATAAATAAATTTCAGTGGCGGTGATGCGGAGAATCAAAAGTTTCAAGACTTTTCTAGAGGCAAAATTAAAATCTGATTCTCGCTTTTAAGGACACTATCAATTGAAAGCTCTTCATGGTTACCAGGTCAAAAGAGCAGAATACACACAACAACCCTATTTCTGTAAAAAAAAAAAAAAAAAAAAAAATAGAGAAAGAGAGATGCAGAAAAAATGATTTGAAAGGAGAGACTCCAAAGATATAGTAATTTAACTCTGACAGGATGATGCACAGTTTTATGTTTTGATATATATTTTTTCAAAGTTTTCAATTACAAACATGCAACTTTTTGTAACATAAAACATTAAAATGTTATTTTAAATTTTTAAAAAGACAATATTAGACAGCACTGCAAAGCTAACTTTATTTAAAAAAATAAGCAAAAACAAAAAAAGCCCAAAAAGCTAACTTTTTTAATGAAGGACGGTGTCATTCAGGAATGATTTTTAAACCATGATTAGCTTTGTCCTGTGAGAAGTGGTGATGGTGACAAGTTCATACAATGGTCAGTGAAGGTGCATCTCCTTTGAGAAGCAGGTCATCATTTCCTCTAAAAGGCAGAGAAAAGGAAGGGCCTGGGAAGGCCGGCGCACAGGCCGCAGGCTCTGACCCCTTCCTACCAAAGGCCAGGGGACGCAGGGCACCCTTTACCTGAGTGGCTTGGGCCAGGGAATCCTGCGTGACTTGGGTCAGTTTCCGCAGATATCGTCCGTAAATCACAGCAAGGACGGACAGCGGAGGCACAACACTCAGAACAAAGGTGGCCAGGCCAGGCGAGACAAAGAACTGCCAAAAGGAAAAGCCGAGGAGAGCGTTATGCCCAGTGGCAGGAAATCCTCGTTGCCGGCCGCGGTTGTGTGTGTTTAAGTGAACAGGCCTGTGGAAGGTGCTGGAGTTCTTTATCCTGTTTGGTTTTACGTTTAAGGCGGCGCCAGGGACTGAACCCAGGACCTCGCACACGGGAAGCAGGCGCTCAACCACTGAGCCACACCCGCTCCCCTCCCCTCTATTTTCTTTTTTTTCCTTCTTTTTTTTTGGTTTGCTTTTTATTTCCCCCTCTATATTTTCTATGTAACTTTTCTGTAATCTAAAACATCTTTAAGATTAAAGTTTGCTTTTGTTTTTTTTAAAGTAGGGAGGCCCTGCTCTGCTCCGCGCTGGCCCGACCACCCCAGCAGCTCTGTGCCCCCTTCTGGCTCACCTCAAGGTCTCAGGACGAGCAGGGCAATGCGGTCCACTGAGGTGCCTGAGACGGCGAAGAGACCGAAACCCACATCAAGAGACAAAGGTGAAAGGGGCTTGGGGGGACATAACTGACGAGGGGAGGAGAGCTGGTTTTTCCACCAAGATGGAATTGGGCTCAAAATAAGGAGGCGCTTCCCAACAATTAGACTCACTTAAATAATAGCCCACTTCTAGCAGTAACGTGATGGGGTTTCCTGCCAACTCTGTAATTTGGTGACTTGAAGTGGCACTAACATCTCTTCAATAAATTATCAGAGGGAAGCAGATGTGGCTCAAGCGATTGAGCTCCCGCCTACCAGATGGGAGGCCCTGGGTTCAGTTCTTGGTGCCTCCTGGAGAAGGCAAGCTGGTGCGGTGCGCAGGAGCAGCGAGCTGACGCAACAAAGAGACACAAAGAGGAAAGACAACGAGAGACACAACAAAGCAGGGAGCTGAGGTGGCTCAGGAGATTGAGCGCCTCTCTCCCACATGGGAGGTCCCGGGTTCGGATCCTGGTACCTCTAAAAGAGAAGACGAGCAGACACAGAGCACACAGCATGCACAAACAACCAGGAGGGGGGAATAAATAAAAATAAATCTTAAAAAAAAAATAATAAAAAGTTATGAGAGGGGTCGGATGTGGCTCAACTGGTTGGGTGTCCGTCTCCCATATGGAGGGACCCGGGTTCGATCCCTGGGACCTCCCGGTTAAAAAAAAAAAAAAAAAAAAAGTTATTAGAATCTGTAAAATCTCATTTTTGCAAAAAATTGTCTCATCAGTTCAAGGCTCTCCTAAAATGCTGAGGAAATGTTACAGCCTGGAATGTAAAGGAATAGAAGGGATCCAGGACCAACCAGTTATTCCCCTGCTCATGCAACAAATCTTTACAGAACACTCACATGGAGCAGACCCTGTTTTAGGCACTTGGGAGATAACCAAAATCCCAACCCTGGTGGAGTAGGTGTTAGACAATAAGTAAAAGGGAGAGAGTATAACTCCAGGTGGAACGGGGTGCTGGAATTCCTCTTCAAGAGGAGGGAACAGTGGCACAAAGGTCCTGGGGCAGGAGTGAGCTTGGTGCCGTCACATACAGGAATGGCTCATGCTGAGCAGGCAGCCCTGCAGTTTTAGGCCATGTAATTTTAGCGGGAACTGAGATGCAGCTCAGGAAATTGCTGTCTCCCCCGGTGCTGACGTGCGAGGCAGCCGTGTTTTCTGAACACAACTCATCTCAAGTCAGTCAGTGATGCCTTCTCCGTCCAAGCCTAAGGTGACGGAAGTTGCCGCTAAGCAAGACTGTCCCTCCGGCCTGACCCCGTCGAAGGCAGACACGGGACGGGCAAACGGGAGCGTTTTGGCAGCAAGTGTGGCGGCAGCTCTGCGGTGGGACAGGAGAGCCCACTGGGCTTTTCCAGGACCCAGGTGAACCTCTCTCAAACCTGACCAGCTCCTCTGCTCTGATTCCAAGCTGAAGGAGTAACTTTTTGAGACTGAGGCAGGATCCTGTCACCGGAGAGGAAGGCGTGCGACGTAAACGAGCAAACGCACACGGCAGGCCCGGCGGGGAAACAAAGCCGCAACGCCTGTCCCTCTGGCCTACACTGAGCTCTCTTTAACTTTACAAAAAGTTGTTCCTCAACTATCTTCTCCCAGGGTGAACTCTTCACGAACCCCAGAACTACCACCATTCAGAGACGGCTGCTTCTCTTTTGGGTGGGAAAACATGAAATGTCAAAGCCATTTCCCAGTGCAAAAGCCAGATGGAGCAGGCTGACTGTGGCAAGCAGCCCCTGTGCTCTGGGGGGAGGGCACATGGGACTCAGGACAGAAACCCGAGCTTTCCTAACTGCGAGAAAGGACTAGCTGTCCCCCAGTCTAGAAGTCTAGAGCTGAGCTCTCCAAACGACAGCTGCACGTGGCACTGGCCAGATGTGAGAGTGAGGAACTGAATTTTACATTTTGAGGTTAATTCATTTAAAATTTAAAATATTTACATAAAACTCAGTCATTGCAAACTTTAAGTGTGTCTGAAACAACTTTTATGTGAATCTACTTTTATAATTGCAAATTTTATGAAATCTAAATACAGATCAAGTACATCCAATAAAATTTGAGCGTTTGAATTAGGATGTTCCATAAATATAAAATATACATTAGATTTTGAAATCTCAATATGAAGAAATTATACAAAATATATCATGAATAATTTTCACTAACATATTACGTTGAAATGGCAATATTGTTAATACTGGAATTATTAAAATTAATATGTTTCTTTTTACTTTTTAAAATGCACAACTATAAATCTTTAAATTCCATTATGCGGCTCACATTAGCCCCCTGCACTGAAAGCTTTTTTGAAGAAGGGAGGTAAGCAGACATGACAGTGCTGTGGCAACCCCGTTGAGGCAGGAGGCAAAGCCCTGGGACGTGTCTCTGGTTCCCCTTAGAGGGGGAGGAAGGGAGCCGGGCCCTGGTCCCGGGGACGTGCTTCCTTTGGATGTAAGCCACTGCTATTTTCTCCCCGCTGCTCGGAATCCAAGAGGACTCCCGCTCCCTGTCGGTTTCTCCTGTCTTCACACCCTGGACTCGGACATTCCTGGGAAATCCAAGCAGCAACGCGACCGTTTCTCCAGGCCAAGGTCCACTCTCAGCTAAGGGCGCGCCCTCTCCGCCCCCGGGGCCGCCACGTACCATCATGCCGGTGCCGATGGAGGCCTGGGCCCCGGCCCGGAGCCCGTCTGAGAGGTTCTCGGTGACCGAGCGCCCCAGCAGGGCCGCGTCCGAGGCCAGGCGGTTGACCAGCTCTCCCGTGCGGGTCTTGTCGAAGAAAGCGACCTCCTGCCTCAGGACGGAGGCGAACAGCGCCGCCCGCAGCCCGCTCACGATGCGCTGGCCTGCAGAGAGCACACGGGGCCGTCCCACCGCGGGCACGGGGCCGTCCCCACCGCGGGCTGGCGGCACAGCCGCTTCTCCCCCACCCAGCGCCGAAGGAGCTTCACCTGCCGCCTGGCAGAGGGGCGGCCGTGGCTCAGGCGCAAAGCGGGCGAGGGACGCTGAGGGGGCGCCGGGACAGACACGACCAGAGACTTCTGAAAGGCATACTCTTTACAAAGCCGTGTCCCTGCACGAATTTCTCAAAAGCGATTTTGGCCCTCCTCGGTAATCCTGCTCTGTGGCGAGCCTTCAAAGGCCAAGAGCTGGTTGATTCTCCACAGAGCACGCTGTCAGCTGAATGGCAAGCAAGGACCCTGGGTCAGGGGCCTGCTGTGACAGCGGCCTGCCTGCTTGAGGGCTACTCTTCCCAGGGATGACGCAGAAGCGTCCCGGAGAGGAACGAGCTGGGGACAGGAGGGCCAACGCTGCGCCATCTCCGCGGCTTGCAACAACCAGGGTAAGCAAACTCAGAGTCAGGAGCCAGAGTCCAGGTTAGCAAGGGACGGGGCGGGGACGGGGCAGGGGCGTGAGCCTGTCTGAAGGTGGGCAACGTTTAGGCAAAGGACGGTGGCGCCGGCAGCACTGCACAGTGAGCACAATTAACAGCCCTGAGACACACATCTGAACAGGACTCACAGGGCAATGCTGGGACTGCACATACCAGGACAGAAGAATTCATTTTTTAAATCCAGGGAACTGCAGTTCACAAACAGTGAACCCTCAGTTAAACCAAGGACCTTAACTAATAGCACAATTACAGGAAGCAGATGTGGCTCAGCGGTTGAGTGCCCGCTTCCCACATGGGAGGTCCTGGCTTTGGTCCCTGGTACCTCCTAAAAATAAACAAACAAACAAAAAATCCAACCCACAGGAGCGAATGTGGCTCAGCAGTTGAGTGCCGGCTTCCCACATACGAGGTCCAGGGTCCAATCCCAGGCCCCAGTATCTCAAAATTTTAAAAAAGAACAATTATAAAAATATGCTATCATCAATTGTAACAAACGTCACAACATCAATGCAAGGTGCTGGTGGTGGGTGGTGCATGGGAATCCTGGAATTTGAGCATATGATTGTTCCGTAAACCACCAACTTCTCTAATAAAGGGGGAGAGAAAAAAAAAACACCTGGGGGACCTAAACAGGCTTCCACAGAAGCCCCAGAATTCCAGACTTGGGACTAAGCCTTGTTCTCAAACCATCCCGCCACCAGCTCAACTCCAGTGCATGTAAGAGGAGAACCGATGGGAAGCTCAGGGTTACACTGTGTGGAACTGGTAAAAAGGATGTGTGTTAGTCTCTGGAAATGACTAGAAATGGTGAAAGCACATCATAGTGTTTGTAACTAACAGAGCGATTGTATGGGCGTGGCAGTGGTTAAAAGGGAAAGTCTAATGTCAGGTACAGAACTAGAAGGAAAGCTAAAAACTGTACCATGGGACTGAATAGCATTGTGGAGCTTCACGTGAAATATGACTTTTTCTTTGAAGCTGAACAGATGGTATGTTAATGTTACAACATGTTATTACCAGACAAAAAGCCATCATGCTAGGTGACAGAAACCAGACACAGAGTGCTACATGTCGTATGATTCCAGTTATATACAATGTAAATATAAATCAATTTATAAAGATGGAATCAGGTTAGTGGTTACGTAGGGCTGGGGAAGGATAGAGGGATTGAGAGGTGACGGCTAAGGGGTGTGGAGCTTTTCTTTGGAGTAATGATACTGTCCTAAAATTTTTTTGTGGTGATGAATGCACAACACTGTGATTATACTAAAAACCACTGACTGTATATCTCAATATAACTGCTTTAAAAGAGAGAGAGAACCAAGAAGCTGAGCTTGACGGACAGGTCGTCCCTCCCGCCGTCTGGCCAGCTGTGGGGTCTGTCCTCTCTGACCGGGGGGCTCGGCCAGGGGCAGCAGAGCCAGGGAGCAAATGGTGCCCCCGCCCCCACTTCAAGAAGGCGGACCCGAGGCCACAGACCCCTTACCTGAGGTCTGCATGAGGTAGATGCGGATGGCGTTGGCAGCGGCCCCGCCCAGGAACACGCCGCTGAGCAGGAGGCAGAGGCGGCTGAGGCTGCTGGCGGAGTCCACGCCAGGGCTGGTGTAGATGACATCGATGATCCTGCCCAGCAGGAAGGGGGCGGACATGGTGATGGCGCTGGACACGGTCAGGAAGCCCAGGGCAGCTGGGGGACAAGAGCAGCCACGGCCGTCAGGGCTCGGCCCGAGCCTCTCCAGGCAGGCTGTCTCAGCTGCCGAGGGCCTCCTCCCTGTTGTCCAGGGACAACTAAGGGGGATCTAAGGCCAGGACAGGTGGGAACTCGGGGAAAGCTCCTGAGCCCGACAGCCTTGGGCAGCACAGACCTGCACGCCCGCCTGTCTGCCTGTCCGTTACTTCCCCAGAGATGATCCTTGTGGGTGCAAATCTAGAAACAAAACCCGCGTTCACCTTTGTGTCTTGGGCTTACTTTTCCCCCCACTGACAGCATATCCTGAGTTGCCTCATTCTTTTTAATGACTTGTGCAATTTAGGGTCTCGCGGTCTGACTGCGGGGTCAGCACCCCGTTCAGAAAGCAGAAGGGTCTCCGAGGGGCGGGGGGCTTCTCCGGGGCCAGTGAGGACATGGTCCGTGGCCGACCTAAGTTCCCACCCCACACAGGGGAAGGCTGACCGAGAGGGGAGCAAACGGCACTGGCTGCCCGGGCCTGGCCGATCGGACACGCTCTCTCCCCTGGACCACAGCCGGCTGACCAGCAGGCGTCCCGGCAGCTCTGTAGGGTGCGTCCCACTGCTCCCCAGGCCTTCTCAGGAACAGGCGGCTACTGCCTACGAGGAACTATGTCTAAAATCCCATCAGGAGAGTCCAGGGCGCGGCCGAAGGGACAGAGGAGCACAGGAGAGCCCTGGAGGTGGGGTCGGGCCACCGCCCAGAGCAGGGCTCTGACCAGTGCTGCACGTCAGTTAAAGGATGCTCCTGATAAAGGAGCCAAATCGGAATTGCTGGGGAACCAGGAGCATGTCACCTCACCGCTCTCCCACCTCTCGGACTTTCAGTCAAATGTCTTCTCCTCAAGGGCTGCTCCAAGGACCTTTTTAAACAGAAACCTGTGCTTCCTACCTCCTGACACTCTAAATGTTGTACTTGTTTACTGTCTCCACCAGGACACGCAGATTTTCGCCTGTTTGTTCACGGCCATCTCCCCATTGCCTACAGCGAATGGTGCAGAGCGAAAGCTCAGGGAGGATTTGGGGAATGGCCTACATCCAGGGGCTCAGCAAGTTCACAGGGAGATGATTCCCATGCCTGGAGCCAGAGCATCCACGGTGGCTGAAAAACCAAGCACAATCCGACTGAATAATGTGAAACTGCCCAAGGACCGTTTCATTTCCATGTAAGACCTGGGGGTTTTGTTTCAAAACATCACGCCCAGCCCAAGGCAGCAATGCCCAGGCTAAACCGAAAGTCCAAGAGGGCAGAGAAAGTGACCAACTCTGTGCTCTGCAGACTTGGCGCCACAGGCTTCAGGGGTAGGCGTGCCCAGAAACAGGTGGCTCTGGAGAGCCGAGGAGGAATCAGAAAATCCTTTCTGTTTCATATTTCAATTTCACCGGTAGCTAATCTCTCCAATCTACTCTTCCGCCTTATCAAGTATTTCCCTTTCTCCCTGGTTAAGCCTCTTTCTGTTACCCTCGTTCTGCTGTGCCCCAGCAGTCACAGTGAAAAGAAAGAAATGTCCTTCAAAAGAAACGGGAGCGAAAGCCTCTGCAGGTGGCTGGGAGAAGGGCCTAGGCAGGTACTGAGTGCCTGCTGGGAAAGAGGCTTGGGCAGGGCAGAGGAGAGACTGCTGGGCATGCGACTGTATCTTTCAATGATTTAGGCAGGTAGCGATCCCCAAAGCCCACCCAGGTGCTAAAGACATGCACACACCAAATGCAGCATTTGATATGCACCGTTTCTTTAAATCCCCACACCCCCCTTTTCCAGAGAGAAGCTGCGGCACAGAGGGGTCAAGGAGCTTCCCCAAGACAGCCCAGCATGTGGACGACAGATGCTTCCAGACACGAAGCCGATCCTCTTAACCTCCCTGCAACTTGGGATAAGAGGGTGCAGGAGCAAAGCGTTCCAGCAGAGACCCAGCCGAAGCCTGCAGGCCGCAGGAGAGAGGGAGGAGTCCGCGGAGGGACACAAGGGGCCAGCAGCCCTGGACTGTAACAAGGGCACAGACGTTGCTTGAAGGGAGACTCACGAGGGAGACATGCCGGGGAGCGGTAAGGGCAGGTCTGCCACAGAAGGGGCACTGCAGGCCAGCAAGTCTGAACACAGGGAAACCAGGGAGGGCCTCGGAGAGCCAGGCGGGATGGGGCAGGGAGGGAAAAGAGCCTGCGAAGCCTTGGACTAGAACCTACGGGATTCGGGCAATGGGTCCGAAGGGCCGGCTCTGAAGCTGGGACTAAGGATCAGACCCCAGGCCTGCCACCAGCTGTCTGACCTTGGGTGAGGTCAGCTGCTCTGTACCTCAGTCTCTTCATCTATAAAATGGCAAGAAAAAGAACATTTCCCTCGCAGAATTGCTGTGAGGATAAAATCAGATGACTTATGTAAAGCAATTAGCAGGGTGTCCATTGCCTCGTAAATAATCAACCAATACTAGCTATTACCTTTAATATTGTTATGAATCGTTAAAAGGGTCCCATTCACTGGGACAAGGGACAGAGGAGAAAAAGGGGGGCGGGCGTAGCTCAGTGGCTGAGTGCCCACTTCCCATGTAGGAGCTCCGGGGGTCACCCCCGGTGCCTCCTAAAAGAACAGCAAGCGGCAAGCCAGCAAAGGACGGGAGGAGGAGAGCCAGGTGTGGGGAGGAAGGTTAGGTTTGGCTTCCGGACGTGGCGAGTTTTCAGGTGTCCTGGTGACGTTTCAGAGGCTGCAGGAGGGTGTGACGGGACAAAGGCAGAGGTCATCTGTGAGGTAGGGGCTCAAGTGAAGGGACCCGGCGCTGAGGCTGGACAGGGGCAGAAGACACGAGGGGCTTGGAAGGGGATTAGAAGAAAGCAGGTGAGAGTTCCAAGGCTCAGAGCCCAGGCGACTTCTGGGGCTCACAGGGCAGTGTGCAGGACAAAGACCCGCGTCCTGGCACAGGCCAGAGTGTTCAGCCGGCACCGAGAGGCGCGTGCAGCGTGACCACGGAGCGGCGCTTTCCAGGAGGAATGTGACAGGAGCCACCGGTGTAATTCAAAACTGGAGCAGTCATATTTAAAAACCATTTTATATTTGACCCAAAATATCTACAATATTACCTACATGCAGTCAATATAAAAATTTAGTAAAATTTTAAAATCCTTTTTTTTTTCATATTAAGTCCTCAAAATCTGGGGAATGTTTTATACTTAAATCACATTTCACGGGCTCAGTAGACACTTGTGGCTGGCGGCTACCGTTTTTAATGGTAGCTATAGAATGTTTTCTCTGAAATACAGTATCTCCATAGCAAACACACCCCTCTGACTTTCTGGAACAGTCCTAATTCCAAAAATTCTGCTTTACTGTCCCATAAATACACTGTGCTTGTCAGAACCAGGTCTCGACCTGGGCTTCGGGGACTCGGTGCCCTCTCCTTACTTACTGCACTCGTTGGCTCATCTCTATTTTCATCTCGGCCACTTCCTGGGTGACTTGTGCACCTTCATGAAACAGAACTTCAAATTCCACAAAGCTCCTGGTGCCTCCTGTTCTGAGAACTGCCCCAATCTCAAACCCCACCACCCTTATCAGCAATTTAGGTGGGAGACGCCCTCCCAGTCCAGCACTGCTCTGTGGGGAGGGGGAGGGGACCTTCCAAAGCTTCCCTTGGAATCCGTCTGAGGAACAAGAAGAGGCCCTACCCTGCTGGGCTCCAGGGTCCTGAAGGAAGACCCTCAGAGCCCAAGAGAGTGGGCTACGCACGGGCTTGGCGGCCCGAGGCCCTGGGACGCCCAGGCCGCGGTGGCCTCGTCTATCTGCCAGGCACAGCGGGGCCTGACTCAGGACTTCTCGCCCCAATCGGGCGGCACTGGCCCCACAGCCAGCTCCTGACCAAGGGGATAAGGTGAAGAATTATCAGGGAAGGGGCTGGAGAGCAACTGTGTGGCCACAGCTGTAGGAAGATAGCTGCAAGTTCCCACACAAAGTGGGGAAAGGGTAGACTGGAGGACCCCGTTCATTTCTAGAAGAGGAATGGAAATAATGCTGAGCCTGCTCTCAGCACACATTGTCAACATTTTAAAAGACAGATCCTGTTTTTAAAGTTTCAGATACAAATTACTTAACATCAAAATGCCTGGTCACACAGTCCAGGCGGAATACTCCTCAGCGAACCGCTGAAGATAGATGGAAGTGTTATTATTCAAATACACTGAATTTTTGAAAAGGAATTTTTGTTTTCATTTTTCCTGAAATTAAGAAATTATGGAAACAAACTGAGAACTCAGGAATAGACCCTCACATATACAGCCAAGTGATTTTTGACAAGGCTGTCAAGCCCACCCAGCTGGGCCAGAACAGTCTGTTCAAAAAATGGTGCTGGGAGAACGGGGTATCCATATCCTAAAGAAAGAAAGAGGACCCCTGTCTCCCACCTTATATAAACAATTAACTCAGAATGGACCAAGGACCTAAATATAAAAGGTACAACCATAGAACTCCAGAAGAAAATGTGGGAAACATCTTTCAAGATCTTGTGGCAAGCGGTGGTTTCTTAAACCTTACACCCCAAGAACGAGCAATGAAAGGGAAAAACCGACAAATGGGACCTCCTCAAAATGAACTTTTGTGCTTCAAAAGACTTGGTCAAGACAGTGAAAAGGCAGCCTACACAATGAGAGGAAATATGTGAAAGCCACATAGCCAATAAGGGTTTGGTATTCAGGTTATATAAAGAAATACTACAACTCAATGATAAAAAGACAAGCAGCCCAATTTAAAAATGGGCAAAAGACTTGACATTTTTCCAAAGAGGAAATATAAATGGCCAAAAAGCACATGACAAAATGTTCAACATCACTACCTATTAGAGAGATGCAGATCAAAACTATAATAAGATACCATTTAACACCTCATGGAATGAACACTATTAAAAAACAGAAGCCTACAAGTGCCGGAGAGGGTGTGGAGAAACAGGAGCTCTCCTTCACTGCTGGTGGGAATGCCGAATGGAGCAGCCTCCGTGGAAGAACTGCCCTATGGTCCAGCAATCCCGTTACTGGGAATAAATTCAGAAGAACTGTCATTTGACACTGAGGTTCACAGCGGCATTATTCATAATTGCTAAAATGTGGAAACGACCCAAGTGTCCATCAACTGAAGGAGGAGAAACAAAATGTGGTACACACATTTGATGGACTACTATTCATCTGTAAGAAGAAATGAAACCAGATGCCTGTGACAACACGGCTGAACCTTGAGGATACGAAAGGAGAGATGCTATATGGTCTCACCAATATGAACTAAATACGATGAATAAACTCATGGAGATAAACTCTAGAGTATAGATTACTTGGAGATAGAATGTGGGTTGAGAATGGGAGATGATGCTTAATGTAGGTAGAATTTTTAATAAGGTTTATTAAGGAAATGATAAAGATGGTAATACATTATAGTAAGTATGACTAACACTGCTGATTTATAAATATGATTATGGCTGAAAGTGGTAGTCTGTGAATATAAATGTCAATTGAAAGGAAGCTAGAGGATAATCTAGAGACTGTATAACGTTGATTTCATTGATGAAGACTGATTAATAGTATAAATATAAGACTGTTCTTTTACAAAGTGTTAAGAAAATGGTGGGAAGCGGCTGTGGCTCAATCAGTAGGGCTCCCGTTTACCATATGGGAGGCCCCGGGTTCAGTTCCCAGGGCCTCCTGCTGAAGGCAAGCCCGCCCGCACAGCGTGGTTAGCTGACCCAGCGAGCACAAGCAGCAAGGGGGGGATAAATGAATAAATAAATAAAATCTTAAAAAAAAAATGTATTAAAAAAAAAAAAAGAAAATGGTGATACATGGGGAAATTACAACTAATGTAATTTATGGACATAAGTAACAGTAATATTGTAATATTTTTGCAGCAATGGAAAAGATGATACTGTATCAACTCTAAGGGACAATAGGAGGGTATAAAGGGGTATGGGAATTTTCCTTGTGGAGTAATGAAAACGTTCTAAGATTGACTGAGGTGGTGACAGCACAGCTCTGATGAAAACGAGAGCCACTGAGGGCACACGCTGCACGGACTGCACAAAGCCTGGGGCTGTACAACGCATTAATTTGTTAACTGCATAAAAATTAACAAATCAGTGTTGAAATTCTTCCTATGCAAGTCAGCTTTTTTGGTCTCTTGATTAAAAGACGCACACACAAACTGTTCTTTATCTCCAGCATTTTAAAGAGATGTGCCAACATCTGAGGCTGCTCTTTAAGTTACAAATTAACGATGCTACCCACTGCCTCTTAATCCCACAAACCGCATCATCAGATTGGTGTCCATATATTGTATACGGCAACTTTTGAGGGACCCATATGTCCTAATCATCAGATTCGGTCCTCGTAACATACAATATGTATTTATTATCTCTTCAAGTTACAAAAGCAAAAAGAAATTAGTATACCAATTTCAGACTTATCTCCTCAAATTATACAGTCACGATTTTTCAACATGACAGATCAAAATAGAAGGAAGTACAGTTGTTGACTTAAGACTATTGTCTCAAACATGTAGGGCTAGAGCAGGAGGTAAAAGGTGTGAGGATCATGGAGAGCAGGCCCGGGTACCCCAA
>JAKSZT010054281.1:22089708-22144900 GCA_026826555.1 Tolypeutes matacus
CCGCCGGCCCCGCGGAAGGAGCTTCGCGGGAGGGCCCCTGCGGGGGGCCCCTGCGGGAGGGCCCTGAGCTCCGCGGCCGCCGGGAAGCTGGGCGGCGGCTGCGGGGCGGAGGCAGCGGGGGCCGCCGGGGTCCTGGCGAGAAGCGCAGGTGCGGACGCGGGCCGAGGCGAGGGCGGCTCTGCACCCACGTGCAGACCTCGCGGGCCACCGGCACCCCGCAGTAGCCCCGACCCGTATTTTAGTGCCGCGCTCCAAAAAATTAAGTTAATGCACAAAGTCCATGATGAACAAAGTGTCAGAAATGTGAATAAAGATCTCCCGATGACCCGCTGCCCCACGCGGTCTCCGCGTGCTCATCCCATCCGTGCAAACCTGGCAGGCGCCGGCGGCTGGCCCGAGGAGTGCAGGATGCTCGCGGGAAGTCACCGGACGTTAGCAAGAAAGCGGGGGGCACGGCATGCCCCGAGGCCCTCCCTCCCACACCGTGGCCCAGGCCCGCCTCGCGCGGCGTCTCAGTTCTAGAATTCCGAATTTGACCTGGGGTCGACTCCACTGAAGGAGGAGTCAGATTTTATTGCACGACTTGGAGCTCCTCCTCGAGCCCAGCTGAAGCAGGGAAGGGAAGCAGCTTCCCAGAGGGACGGAAAGGACCGTCGTTACCCAAATCTAACCTTCCTCTTCCTTTCTCGTTCCCATTTTCCAGCCTAACTTGCAGCTGCAAGGGCCAGCGCAGGCGGGACTGGCCTTGTTTCCTACCTTCCTTTCTACCAGGATTTTTTAGCCAATGCTTTCTGGAGCATAGAGTCAGAAAAATAATTCAAGTGTAGCTGATTTAAAAAAATAAAAACACTCTATGCTGGGAAGCGCATGTGGCTCCAGCAATTGGGCTTCTGCCTACCACATGGGAGGTCCTGGGGTCGGTTCCTGGCGCCTCCTAAAGAAAAGACAAGCAGACACAGAGAGCCCAAACACTGTGGTGGGAGAAAAATAAATCTTAAAAAAAACACACAAAAACTCTATGCTTGCATTTCTAAAACTCATGCAGGAAAATAATCTAAAAATCATTATCACCAACAAAAAAGTCCCATCCCGCTAACCATACAATAAACAAGGATTTACTAGCATAGCATCTAAAGAAAATGTTCATGGCCAAAAAAAAAAAAGTAATTCTATAGAGGATGGAAATGGAGTGAGAAATAAATGTTATCAGAGGTATCACCTGGATTTTTATGGTTCTCATAAATCAAACATGTATATTGATTTTTAAAAAGTCAGTATGTATATTGACTTCTCGTGTTTTCTTTCCAGGATATAGTTATAGATACACACACACGAGTTGTTGCGCGGCATCACCGTGACCGTCTTTCCTAGCTGCTACTAAGGATCACTTCTCACTGCTGCTTTGGAGATGAGGATAAAACAGATGTGAGGTTTGGCTAGAAGACCCTGCAGCACAGCAAGGAAGGCCTGCCAGGAGAACAAGCCCGAGATCAAACCATGCCCTCAAGCCAGGCAGAGCGTGATCTCCTGGAGGTGTGACCAAATCAAGAACTAAAATCTAGTCTTGGGTGAACAGACTCTTAATATGTTTAGCTGCCAGTAGGTGTTGATCTGAAAAGGATTTTTTAGACTGCAGCTTGAGGGCAATTAGGGGTTACCTGGAGAGCAGTGGACAGGTTCCACCTGCTGGTTGTTGTCTGTCCACATTTATACAGCAGGAGCTGGACACCTGGAGCAAAAGCAGCCTTCCTGGCCTGCGGTCTGGGATCTGGTGGGAACTGGGGGGACCCTTGGTAGTATGTTTTTCTCCTCACTCAAGCTGGCAGCCCACCCTGTCGTGGACAGGCAAGACGGGGGCCAAAGGGGGTCCACGGCCCAGCGAAGCGTGCCCAGGGAAAGCCCTGGTGGAACGCTTTCTGTAATCACCTGCACTGTGCGAATTTAACCTTATGTTAGGAACGCGAATGGATTCAACGAAGGCTTCAGCACCTGCAGCTTTTCTCTCTCGCTTTCTCTCTCCTCCAAAAGATCCCAGAGAACGGCTCCGCATCAGTGTCTCGTGCAGGGCTCAGCAGATGCTTGGGGCTGGCCCAGTTTCTCGTGCTTGAGCAGCCGACCACCGGCGCGGCAGCTGAGCCGCCCAGGCTGCTCCACTCCCGGAGCAGGACGCTCAACTTTATTCCCCCCAAGGATGCTGGAGACAGAGCCCGGCCTGGCCGAGGGTCTCCTGTCAGACGCAACGTAGGGGAAACCAGAAGGGGGCTGCTTCCACGCCCTGACAGGATCTGGGTCGAGGATTTTTCTTATTAAGCCTCTGTGGTTGGGTCTGAGCCTCTAGAAAAGTTACCCGTGGCCCGTCACTTTTCTCATGCTATTCTGGTCTTACCTTCCTTAGCTTCCCAGGGCTGCCGAAGGAAAGCTCCGCAAACAGGGAACAGAAATGCATTCCCTCCCGGCCCAGAACTCGAGACCAAGGTGTGGGCAGGGCCGGCTCCCTCTGAAACCCGGGGGCGCCGTCTCCCCTTGCACCTCCTAGGTCCCCTGGTGCTCCTTGGTTCAGCGTGCCTGCCCCAACCCCCGAGGTGTCTGCCCCTGTGCCCGATGCCCCTCTTGCAGACACGGGGCCAGCCTCCCCGGGTTTGGCCTCACCTGAAGTAGCCACTTCTTCAAAGACCCTACTTCCAAGTAAGGACATCGGGGTTCAGGCGTGGGCATGTCTTCTGGGGAGACACGACTCAACTCTTGATGCACTGCATGCTGAAAAGAGGGTTGATCTGAGGTATTTGGTAACTATGTCTTTCAGTGCAAAACATGAAACCTCTTGGCTTGACAGAGGATTTCAATACAATCGTTCCCATCCCAATTTGTAAATTTCTGACTATAAAAATATGTGCATACCTAATAGAAAAACATGCAAAACAAAAAACAACAACAACAAAAATCCAGTTCACCTAAAAGGAAATTCACGTGGCTCAACTATATTAAAAGAAAAATTTAAAGATGTTCTATAAAGTTTATAAGAGATATGAAAACTGAAATTACATATGTACTTATTTTTCCTCTGTCAGTTGGGCAAAGATAAAAAAAGTCTTGGCTGCATTGTATTTATGAAGGTAAGGTGTAAAAAGAGGCAGTGTGATTCTTGTAACTTTTAGGGAAAGCACTTGGTAAATTTATTGAAATTTTAAATGTATATATCTTTGACACTGCAATATCATTTCTAAGAATTTAAGCTATGTATACACTCCCACAAGTGTGGAATGATAAATTCATACATATCCATTGCAGTGTTACTTGTAATAGGGAAAGACTGGAAACTACAACCAGGCATTAGGGCATTCGTCAAACAAACTGTGATATACTCAAGCAGTGGAAAACTGTGTAATCTTCAGAGAATGAGGCAGCTCGACATGCACCAGTTTTGGAACCTTGTCCTAAGATGTACAATGAAATAAGCAAGGTACAGGAGGTGTGTCCAAAGTAAGCTATATTTGTGTAAAAAATAAAACTATGGATACACATTCACAGAATATCTTTGGAAGGATACACAAGGAACAGTGCTTGCCTCTGGGGAGAAGGGAAGGATAGGGGAATAAGCATGCATGTCCTTTTATTACTTTTTGATTTTGTACCATCTATTCAAAAATAAATAAAAATTATTAATTAAAAATTAAGAAAACAATAAAATATGGCCTCCCAAATTAGAAAAAAAGGGGGAAAATATTTAAAGACTCCAAAGTATAACCTTAAAAAAAAAAAAAAAAAAAAGGGACTTTTGGCACAGATGGCTTTATAGGCAGGTTCTTTCAAGCTTTTAAAGAACAAATGGGCGGACTAGTAAGACACTGGAATCTCTTCCCAGAAAAATAGATAGAGGACAGGCTGAAACAGCCCCGAAAAAGATCTGCCAGGGTTGAGGACAGCAGGTGAAGGCTGCAAACCACCCAGAGGAGAGAGGGACAGAAGAGGGAAATCGCGACTACAGAACCGTGAGTGGGAAGTAGCAGCTCCTGCTGCTGCCGGCACCCTCCCCCACACTCTTCAGAATTCTCGGGCCCCTGGGCCTGCGACCACAGACAAAGGGGGCTTCAGGGATCTGCCACTCCCGGAAAGGGGAGAGAGAGGGACACAGCCTTAGGCTGACTCAGGTTCGGACCTGAAATTTGGGCTGCGGAGCCCCACGGACCCTTCCACACGGCGGTTTGCCCTGGGAGCCTGGAAAGGACTGGAGAAATCCGACCCTCGCAACCTCCCTCTCTTCGAGCCTGGACTAATTGTTGAGGACACCACAGGAGAGGGGAGAGAGACCTGGGGCTGACCCTGCTTTGGACTCCCAGGTTTGGTCTGCCCTGTCCCGAGAGCCCTTCCAGGCCGGGTGGGGCTGCGCCATTGTTTGCCTTGGAGCCTGCAAGGGGCTAAAGATACACAAACCTCCCAATCTCCTCCTCTACTAACAGGGACTGATTGTTGAGGACTCAGAGACCTCAAATATTTCCTAGCCAGGAAAAGGGAGGCAGCTGCTAGAGAAGTCTGGAGAACTGTCTTAGAGAAAGTTTGAATCACAGGGCTCCTAGCCCCCAGACAGGAAGCTCTATCACACTGATCTGGTCTGTGTCACAACAAATACGCTCTGACCAGGCATTGAATAGAGAGCTGCCAACAAGCGCCATCTCCTGGCAGACCAAGGAAGTGCACATAAGAAAATTAATAAGTAAGAGAGGCTCTTCCTGGCCTCTATAGCCTCCCTGCCCAAGGCCCTAGGAAACGACTCTACAACCAATTACTGGGTCCAGTGCCCAGTTTTGAGCAACCAGCAGAACAATCCTAACAACCAAGGTTGAGCCAAAAATCAAAGAGCAGTGGTAACTCACAGCCGCCTGCCACTAAAACCCTATAAAAGAGAAGGAGATAGAGCATCTAAGTAAAATACAAACTAACCAGATGCCTAAGCACCAGCAAAAAATTACGGGCCATACTAAGAAAATAGAAGATATGGCCCAAGAAAAGGAATACAGCAAAGTCCCAGAAGAGATGCAGAATTTGAGAGAACTAATCAGTGAGATGAGCATGAATTTCCAAAATCAAATTAATGAGATGAAAGAGAATATAGTTAAAGAGATCAATGACATCAAGAAGTCATTGCGCGAACATAAAGAAGAATTTGAAATCATGAACAGAAAAGTAAAGGAGTTCATGGGAATGAAAAACACAATAGGTGAAGTAAAAAATACATTTGAAGCATACAATAGCAGACTCGAAATGATAGAAGAAAGAATAAGTGACACCAAAGACAGAGCAGCTAAAATTGAAGAGAGAAAAGAACACAGAGAGAAAAGAATGGAAAAAATGGAGCAGGGGCTCAGAGAGTTGAATGACAACACAAAACGCAAGAACATACGTGTCATGGGAGTTCCAGAAGGAGAAGAGAAAGGAAAAGGGGCAGAAAGAGTATTTGAGGAAATAATAGCTGAAAATTTCCCAACTATCACGAAAGAAATGAACTTACATGCCCAAGAAGCACACCGTACCCCAATGAGAATAAATCCAAATAGACCTATGCCAAGAAACATATTATTCAGAATGTTAAATGTAAAAGATAAAGAGAAAATGCTCAGAGCAGGAAGAGTGAAGCAAACGATCACGTACAAAGGACGTCCAGTAAGACTTTGTGCAGATTTCATTTCAGAAACCATGGAGGCGAGAAGACAGTGGTATGATACAATTAGGAAACTGAAAGAGAAAAACTGCCAGCCGAAAATTCTTTACCCAGCAGAACTGTCCTTCAAATATGAAGGTGAATATAAAGTATTCACAAACAAACAGAAACTAAGAGAGTTTGCAAAAAAGAATCCACCTATGCAGGAAATATTAAAGGAAGCCTTAGAACCTGAAAGAAAAAGACAGGAGAGAGAGGCTTGGAGGAGAGTATAGAAGAAAGAAAAGCAGAAAGGATAACCAAAAGAGTAAAAAGAAAGACAAAAATAAGATGACATATGAAAACCAAAGAATAAAATGGAGGAAATAAATAGTGCATTTTCAGTAATATCATTGAATGTGAATGGATTAAATTCCCCAATCAAAAGATACAGGCTGACAGAATGGATAAAAAAACATGAGCCAGCCATATGCTGCTTATAAGAAACTCACCTCAGACCCAGGGATACAAACCGGCTGAAAGTAAAAGGTTGGAAAAAGATACTCCATGCGAATAGTAAACAGAAAAGAGCAGGGGTAGCTATACTAATATCAGACAAAACAGATTTCAAATGCAAAAAAGTGATAAGAGATGCGGAAGGCCATTATATATTAATAAAAGGGACGATCCTCCAGGAAGATATAACAGTCATAAATATCTACGCACCTAACCAGGGTGCCCCAAAATATATGAGACAAACTCTGGCAAAACTGAAGGGAGAAATAGACATTTCTACAATAATCGTCGGAGACTTCAACACCCCTCTCACATCATTAGATAGAACAACTAGACAGAAGGTCAACAAGGAAACAGAGAACTTCAACAATATGATAAACAAGTTAAAACTAACAGATATATACAGAACACTACATCCAAACTCAGCGGGTTATACATTCTTCTCAAGTGCCCATGGATCTTTCTCCAGGATAGACCACATGTTAGGTCACAATACAGCTTCAATAAATATAAAAAAAGATTGAAATTATACAAAGCACCTTCTCAGATCATAATGGAATGAAACTAGAAATCAATAACAGACAGGAAAAAAGGAAATTTGCAAATGTGTGGAGACTGAACAACACACTCCTAAATATTCAGTGGGTCAAAGAAGAAATTGCAAGTGAAATCAGTAAATTATATTGAGACAAATGAAAATGAGAACACAACATATCAAAACTTATGGGATACAGCAAAGGCAGTCTTGAGAGGGAAATTTATAGCCCTAAATGTCTATATTAAGAAACAAGAAAGAGCTAAACTCAAAGATTTAACTGAACTTGAGAAACTAGAAAAAGAACAGCAAACCAATACCAAAGCAAAAAGAAGGAAAGAAATAATAAAGATTAGAGCGGAAATAAATGAAAATGAGAACAAAAAAGCAATAGAGAAAATCAACAAAACCAAAAGCTGGTTCTTTGAGAAGATCAATAAAATTGACAAACCCCTCGCTAGACTAACAAAGACAAAAAGAGAGAAGATGCAAATAAATACAATCAGAAATGAAAGAGGGGAAATTACAAATGACCTCACAGAAATAAAAAGAATCATAAGAGGCTATTAGGAGAAACTTTATGCCAACAAACTAGACAACCTGGATGAAATGGACAAATTTCTAGAAACTCATAACCAACCTACACTGACACAACAAGAAATACAAGAACTTAACAAACCAATCACAATTAAGGAGATTGAATCCGTCATCAAAAATCTCCCAGCAAAGAAAAGTCCAGGACCAGATGGCTTCACAGGTGAGTTCTACCAAGCATTTCTAAAAGAATTAACACCAATCCTGTTTAAACTCTTCCAAATAATTGAAGAGGAGGGAAAATTACCCAACACATTTTATGAAGCCAACATCACCCTAATACCAAAGCCAGATAAAGATTCCACAAGAAAAGAAAATTACAGACCAATCTCTCTCATGAACATAGATGCAAAAATTCTCAAAAAAAATACTTGCAAATCGAATCCAACAGCATATCAAAAGACATACATCACGACCAAGTGGGATTTATTCCTGGCATGCAAGGCTGGTTCAACATAAGAAAATCAATCAACGTAATACACCACATTAAGAAGTTGAAGGAAAAAAACCACATGATCATCTCAATAGATGCAGAAAAGGCATTTGACAAAATCCAACATCCTTTTTTGATAAAAATACTTCAAAAGATAGGAATAAAAGGAAAATTCCTCAATATGATAAAAGGCATATATGAAAAACCCACAGCCAACATCATACTCAATGGGAAAAGGTTGAAAGCTTACCCCTAAAATCAGGAACAAGACAAGGATGCCCACTGTCACCATTGTTATTCAACATTGTACTAGAAGTTCTAGCTAGGGCAATTAGACAAGAGAAAAAAATTGAAAGCATCCAAATAGGAAAAGAGGAAGTAAAACTCTCACTATTTGCAGATGACATGATCCTGTATTTAGAAAATCCTGAAGTATCCACAACAAAGCTACTTGAACTAATAAATGAGTTCAGCAAAGTGGCAGGATACAAGATCAACACACAAAAATCAGTAATGTTTTTGTACAATAGTACTGAACAATCTGAGGAGGAAATCAGGAGGAAAATTCCATTTTCAATAGCAACAAAAAGACTCAAATACCTAGGAGTTAATTTAACCAAGGAAGTACAGGACCTATATGCAGAAAACTACAAAACAATGGTAAAAGAAATTTTAAAAGTCCTAAACAAATGGAAAGACATTCCGTGTTCATGGATTGGAAGAATAAATATCGTGAAGATGTCAATCTTGCCCAAACTGATTTATAGATTCAATGCAATACCAATCAAAATCCCAACAGCTTACTTTACAGAATTAGAGAAGGCACTTACCAAATTCATATGGAAGGGTAAGTGCACCTGAATAGCCAAAAACATTCTAAAAAAGAAGAGCAATGTGGGAGGAATTTCACTCCCTGACCTTGAAACATATTACAAAGCTACAGTGGTCAAAACAGCATGGTACTGGCATAAAGATAGACATATCGATCAGTGGAATAGAATTGAGAATCCAGAAATAAACCCTCACCTATACAGTCAACTGTTTTTTGACAAACCTACCAAGTCCACGCTGATGGGAAAAAACAGTCTCTTCAACAAATGGTGTTGGGACAACTGGATATCTATAACCAAATGAATGAAAGAGGACCCCTATCTCACCCCCTATACAAGAATCAACTCAAAATGGATCAAAGATCTAAATATAAAAGCCAGGACCATAAAACTACTGGAAGAAAATGTAGGGAAACATATTCAAGACCTTGTAGTAGGCGGTGGTTTCTTGGATTTCACACCCAAAGCACGTGCAACAAAAGAAAAAGTAGATAAATGGGACCTCCTCAAAATTAAACACTTTTGCACCTCACAGGACTTTGTCAGAAGGGTGAAAAGGCAGCCGACTCAATGGGGAAAAAATATTTGGAAATCACATATCTGATAAGGGTTTAATATCCAGGATATATAAACAGATGTTACAACTCAACAATAAAAAGACAAATGACTCAATTTAAAAAATGGGCCAAAGACTTGAATAGACATTTCTCCGAAGAAGAAATACAAATGGCAAAAAAACACATGAAGAAATGCTCAACATCACTCATGATTAGGGAAATGCAAATCAAAACTACAATGAGATATCATTTCACACCTATCAGAATGGCCACTATTAAAAAAACAGAGAACTACAAGTGTTGGAGAGGATGTGGAGAGATAGGAACACCTCTTCACTGTTGGTGGGAATGCAGGATGGTACAACCACTGTGGAGGACTGTCTGGCAGTTCCTAAAGAAGTTGAATAGAGACTTGCCACGTGACCCGGCAATACCACTACTGGGTATATACCCAGAAGAACTGAGAGCAGTGACACAAACAGACATCTGCACACCGATGTTCATAGCCACATTATTCACCATTGCCAAAAGCTGGAGACAACCCAGGTGTCCATCAACAGACGAATGGATAAACAAACTGTGGTCTATTCACACGATGGAATATCATGCAGCTGTAAGAAGAAATGAAGTCGTAAAGCATATGGCAACATGGATGAACCTGGAGGACATTATGTTGAGTGAAGCAAGCCAGACACAAAAGGATAAATACTGTATGAATGCGTTACTATGAACCAAATATATTGTGTAATATATTGTTTGATTCACACTCACAAAAAAACCAAAAAAACAAAACAACAACAAAAAAATTTACATGTATCCATTACATTTAGTTGAGAAATGTATATATTTATTCATCTGTGTTTAGTTTTTAGTTTTTAATTGCTTATGTTTTCAATTATTAAATGTACAAAATAAAGTTAAAAAAAAAAAAAAAAAAAAGAACAAATGACAGAGCAGATGCGGCTCAGCGGTTGAACGCCTGTTTTGTATGTACGAGATCCCAGGTTCAATCCCCAGTACCTCCTAAAACACACACAACACACACACACAGACACACAAACCCAAAGAAATACCATTTCACACCCATGAGAATTGCTACTATTTAAAAAAATAATGGAAATTAACACAGGTTAGTGAGGATGCAAAGAAATAGGAACCCTTGTACACTGTTGGTAAGAATATAAAATGTTGCAATCGCTATGGAAAATAAATGATTCCCATAGTATATACTGTTCCAAATCACAGAAAAAGATAGCCTTCTCAACTCAGTTTCTGAACATCACTAACCTGATATCTAAGTCTAAGATAGCCGTAGAAAGCAAAACGCAGACCAGTTTTAACATGAAAATGGGAAATTCCTAAATAAAACAGCAGCAGACCATATCCAGCAGAATAGTCAAAGACTAAGAAAGCCACATCATAACTAAATGACATGCAAATGACATGCTTGGGTACCTCAAAAACCAGAGTCAAGTGAAAAAAAAATGATATAAGTAATAAGAGAATCCCACAAAGTTGTTAAATCCAAAACTGACACACACACACACCCCACACATAAAAAAAGTCCCAAAACAATAGTATTCCTGTATATGAAGGTAAAAAATGGCATTGATAATTGTAATAAAATATATAAAATATCTAGGAATCAAATTACAAAGGAGGGAGCAGAGGTGGCTCAAGTCCTGGGTGCCCCCCGCCCACATGGGAGGTCCGGGGTTTGGCTCCCGGCAGCAAGCACAAAGAAGGGCGGGAGCGGGGGAAGAGTAAATAAATAAAATTACGAAGGAATGTACAAGACAAATGTGAAGAAAATGAGAACCTTACTGCGACAGTTTGAAGTTCTTTGGTGAATCCCGGAAATGATCATGTTCTTCAACTAGTCCATTCCTGTGAGTGTGGTGCCCTTGAATTGCAGTCGAGTCCCGTTAGGTCACTTGATTAGATCGATTTGATCGGCTACGTCAGAGCAGCGTGGCTCAGGCCGGGTCTCTGCCCCTGGCGGGGATCTTATATAAACAGAACTGAAAGCAGAAACCCAGAGAAA
Source organism: Tolypeutes matacus (assembly GCA_026826555.1). Lineage (NCBI taxonomy): Eukaryota > Metazoa > Chordata > Mammalia > Cingulata > Chlamyphoridae > Tolypeutes > Tolypeutes matacus. The sequence goes on from JAKSZT010054281.1 coordinate 22,100,853, forward strand.
GAAGACTCGGCCGAGGGGGCTCTGCCATTTTGACTGTCACGGGAGAGCACCCCAGGTTCACCCACCACAGCGGCAGAAAGACGAGCAGCCCTGAAGGCTCAGGAGACAGGCCCAGGGCGCGAGGCTGTCGCCCGCGGCTGAGCTCGGGGAGGAAGTGGCGAGGGAGACCCGCCGTCTCGCCTGCACGTGGCAGGACTCCAGGGTCGCCTGCAGCCCACCTTTGGTGAGAAAGCTCGGCTGATGCCCTGCTTTGGACATTCTCAGCCTCGGAACTGTCAGCCTTTACCCCAAAGAAATCCCCTTTATAAAAGCCAACCCACTTCTGGTATTTTTGCACCGGCAGCCTTTGGCAAACGAAGACACTGGGGGAGAAGGAAGGCTCAGGTAAAATAGAGAAATACGACCTTTTCCTGGCTGTGACTACTTAACAACATATAATCAGCCACTTGATATGTGCCAAGTTCTAGGTTTAGCAATTGCACACGTGATCACACAATCTTTTTTTGGGAGGTGCCGGAGATTGAACCCGGGATCTCACACATGGGAAGCAGGCGCTCAAACCACTGAGCTGCACCTGTGGTCACACAGTCTTTTAAGTTTTGTGTTTGTTTTTTACATTGAGGAAACTGAGGCCCAGGGAGATGAAACAATTTGCCTAAGGCCATTCAAATAGAAAGTGGCAGAGCAGGATCTGAGTCCCGGCAATCAGCTTCCAAAGAACGCGCTTGCCTGCCACGCCGGTTCTCACACATTAAGTTTTAGGTCTTAGTCACACAATTCCAATGGAACCCAAAAGTTTTTTTTTTTTTTTCATTTTATTTTATTTTTTAACTTACTGAAGTGAATCTAAGGTCTAAGAAAATAAAGCAGCCAAGAGAGATTTCTGGTACTGGTAGCCACCTAAGTAAGAAGCTTTCTACACATGCTCCCTCAAACTATACAGAGTAACAAAAAGGCCAAATAAAACCACACAAATCCCGTACCTTCCGCATAGGCAGGCACAAGCTTCACATTACCAGCAGGCAGAAGAAAAACACGAATTCCAGCAGAGCTCTCTCTCCAGCTGCAGCCACAAGGCTTAAACGGACCTGAAGAAAAGGGTCCCAGGCAAACTGAAAATAAGAGAAGGGAAAAGAGGGTCTCAATTGACCTCAAATCATCACAGAGAGACCTTCGGGATGAAAATAGGTAGACCAGAACACGGGCTACAAGGAAAGACGTGACATTACTCAAGGCAATGGCCTCAAAGGGGAAAGGAGGAGATGAGACGAGTTTGCCAGTTAAGCGGGTCCCCACACACTGGAGACTGGAGGTACAGGGAGAAGAAGAAAGAGGGAGAAGCGCAGCGTCCTGCGAGAACCAGGGTTCCTGGGGGACCTTCCCCCCAAGGGGGCACGTGAAGAAGGCGGCTGTGGGATGAGCTGCGGCCGTTACTGCGATTGGCTGCAGGACCCCTGGCAGTCACCGCCCCCCCCATGCACCCTAAATTCTCCCTGCCTTCAGCTCTCCTCTGCTGCTCTTGGAGGGGAGACCCAGGCCCTCTTCCGGGGGGCTGGTGGCCCTGACCTCCAGCCACGGTTGCTGCACTCGACCACTTCCTGTCCCCGCTGGGCAGCAGCAGCTCTGCCTCCTCCGTCCATCAAGCCGATTCTCCGGGCCTGGTGGGGACTCGCGTTCGTGCCTCCTGGTCTCGGAACACAAGGAGTAGGAGGGTCCGGGTAGCAGCCGTGGCTTGTAGTTCAACAGGACTGCGCACAGGGCGGAGGGGACAGGAAGCCCCAAGGTCTCCGGCAAGCCCCTCCTAAGCCCACTCGGGCTCGTGGGCCTGTGCATTCCTCCTTCTGGGGACACGGTGCTGCCTGGGGGTCTCTGATCCAGCCCCATGTCTACCCTGCTTCCAGGCTGGCGCTCCAGCTGTGCTTCAGGGGATCCCAGGGCTCCCTCCTGCTTTTGGATGGCGAGGCAGGGCGAAGCGGGTCTCCTGGCTGGGTGCTCTGTGGAGCACCGCGGGACGGTGGCAGAGGCGGTGGCTCTGGGCGGGAAGGAAGAATTGCTGGCCTTCCCTGTGGCGCTTGCCACGGAGAAGCGGGCTGGTTTCCTTGAGGACAGCGCAGCCTTGGGTGCTGATAAGCGGTCAGGGCCCGTCTCCGCCACTGCAGCCGCTCCACGTTGGTTTCCATCTTGCCAGTGCTGGGGTGGCCGATGACAAGGGCTGGCTATCATCGACAGGCCGGGTGACTGGTCTCTTTCACTGGTCATGCTGCTTGCGTGGTGAAGTTTTCTGGGGAGCGTCACATGCGGTTCGGAGAAGTTCCGCGCTCTTGGCCCATCCCCATATGGGCAGCCACATGCTTCTGGTTACCAGCCTTCCACGTTCCTGACAAAACTGGCCCGTCAGGGCCCATGTTTTCATCTTGGGCCACTTTTCCTTCCACGCAAAGAGCACAAGCAGGGGCTGCTCGTTCTGCCCCTGGGAAGGTCTTTCCTCCGCCGCATCAAAGCCGTGCTTGAGTGTGGCTGCAGCACAGCTCCCGTCCACCAGGCTTGCACTTGCCCACGGAGCCCACCCCTCCCAATCCAGTTCAGGTGTTTTCTTCCTGCCTCAGCTGGCCCCATCGGCCCATCCATGGCCACGGGTGTGACTGGAAGGAGGGTCCTGGCAGGGGTGGCTGGCCTGGGCGACCGGCTTTGGCGGCTAGCGGTGCCCTCTGCTCTTGCTTGGGCTCGGTCCAGGTGTGCCACGTCCAACTTGGGATGAACTGTCTCTGGGCTCATCCGACCTTCTGATCAGAAGCTCATGGCAGGGGAAGCGGATGTGGGTCGAGCGATTGGGCTCCCACCTACCACGCGGGAGGTCCCAGGTTCAGGTCCCGGGATCTCCTGGAGAAGGCGAGCTGGCGCGACGGGCAGGCACAGAGAGCTGACGCAACAAGATGATGCAACAAAGGGACACAAGGAGGAGAGACAATGAGAGGCACACACCAGGGAGCTGCGATGGCCCAGGTGACTGAGCGCCTCTCCCACATGGGAGGACCCCAGGTTCGGTTCCTGGTGCCTCCTAAAGAAGACGAGCACGTAGCGAGCGCAAACGAGACAAGGGGGTGGGAGGGGAATAAATAAAATAAATCTTTTTTAAAAATCTCACGGCGGGTGGTTCTGGACGCGGGGTCTCTCAGTTTTGTGTGGTTGAGCATTCATGCCCTTCCACGGAGCAGCACGTCAGAAGCTATTTTTCAGAGAGTGTAGAATTCTGCCCTTGTCCCGAATCCCACCCGCCTGCACTGTCGTTCTCCCTTGGAGGCTTGCCATCAACTCCTTCCTGCGTCTTTGCACACACTGATGCATTCAGCGCCCTAGGGCTCTTACATCACCTGGCCCAAGCAGGGAGCTTGCCTGGAGCCTGGGCCCGCTGGAGAGCCCCTAGCAGTGCCAGGCCCCTCGGAGCGGGAGCCTTTGGCGCCACGCGGTATCCACGTTGGAGTTCTCCAAGGGTGGAATGTGTTGCTCCAGAACCCAAAGAAGCTCCTTTGTTTGTGGGAAGGGCTGCAAGACGCAGCAGGTGGTCCTTTACTTTGCAGGGTGTCCCAGCACGTCCCTGAGCCCGGCAGCCCAGCGCCGGGCGGCTGTGGTTTCCCCCGGCCCCGAGGCACCCCCACCCCACCCAGGCCGTCAGCCTGCGGGGCCTGCCTGGCAGCCACTGGCTGCATCAGTGTTTCTCAGCACGTGAAGGGCTCTGCCCTCATCTCCTCTGGGCAGGGGCTGCCATCAGCAGGCGGCAGGAAAAGCACCAGCGCTCCCTGGACTCTGCCTGGTAGGGAACTTTGACCTCTGAATCGAGAAGGTGCTGTTAGGACGGAAAGGCATCAGCTGCTTCTCCTTGTAGCAGGGACTTACTACAGCTGAAGCAGGCTTTAGAAATGATTGCCAAAACCCTCCCGTTTAGGTGTGAGGAAACCGAAGCCCGGAGAAGTTACATAACTTCCCCGGAGTGACAATACCAACAACTGCTCTTACTGACTGCTTCGTGGCCGCCAGCCCATTAGGTGGCGGGTACACTTTCCTCGTCACAGCACTTGTTCTCTAACAAGGCAGTTTAACCCCATTTTAGAGGCGAGGAAACGGGCACGGGAGCCAGCTGCAGCTTGCGCAAGGCAAGGCCACGTGTGCTCTAGCCACAGCTCTGCCCTCGGCTCGGCCACGGCCAGGTGGCGGCTCCTCGCAGCCCGGCCGCCCGGCTCTCCGTGGCCGTGGCCTGAGTTGAGGCAGTTCCTTTCCAGGGCCCTAAACGGATCCCTTGAGGTCAGAGAGGATTCCACCACCAGGCCGCTCAGTTCCCTTGGCTGGGTCAGACCCACAAAGCGGCAGAAGAACTGGCAGATATCTCTGATATAAAAACATGTGGTCTTAAAGCAGTACAGGCAGGATGAAGGAAACTATTTTGCCAAGCCAGCTTTCTGGTTTCGATTGGGACCAAATCACTGGATTTTATAACATAACAAAAATAAGAATTAGGGTTTAGACAAAGTTTTGGAACTGAGCGTAAAACCTGGATTCAAGTTTTCAATAAACTGGCAGCACTCCCCTGGTCTGCCGGCCTCGAGGACAGATTTTTGGGGCCGTTTCTGCCTTTCCTATTGCTGTCTTTGGAGGAGAGGGGACCCCCGTCTGTCTCTACTCCGCCATCTTCCCCGAAGCCCCTCGTTTTCAGGCGGATGAGTCTGGGTCCCTGGCATTTGCGGGGGAGGCTGCGGCCCCTTATCAGCACAAGGCAGGCAGGTGGGCCTGGGACACGGCACTGCCCCAGGGGGAGGCCCCGCACCATCTGACCTACCACGGGACCCCGGCCCCTAGGTAAGTGGAACCTTTGAGGATTCTCCACCGCTCCCCTCTTCTGCCCACCCCCACCCCCCAAAAACGTCCCAGAGCCCCAAAGAGGAACTGTGCCCTGAAGTCTCGCAGCGTTCTTCCGCAGCTCTGTCACGCTGCACGTCGGGAACGGCCAGGCTGGACACAACAAGCGCTGCGCAGAGGCGGGGAAGCTGCTTCCTCCTCCTCAAGTGACTCCCGGGATTCGCAGGTGGAGTGGGGGGAAGGAGGTTTGCGGGGTCTGCACCAAGGCCTGTGCTGAGCTGTCATCAGGACAGAAGCCCTGGGAGGGCACGGCTGCAGGGGGAGACCGGCGAGGGGAAGGGGCCGGCTGCCTCCCGTCCAGGCCATCGCAGCGTTGACCAGAGAAGGCGCAGGCGGCTGCCGGCTGCAGCACAGCACAGGCTGCGGTGCAGGGGGCGGCTGCAAGGAAGCCCCCGCAGCGCCTGTCCCCTGCCCACAGGACAGCCATCAGAGGACTCGGTGCGCCCCCCCGCCACGCGAGCGCCCCGAAGTGCCCTCGGGCCGCCCCGGCCCCAGCCTCCCGCAGGCGCTGAGTGATAACGCAGGAGCTTCGAAGCTTTGAAGCCGGCTGGGGGCTGGCTGAGGGGGACGAGCCCCAAAGAAAGGGCCACACCAGGAGGGGCAGGCTCTCAGCAGCACTCCCACCCGGAGCGCGGCAGGAATGTCTGTGACTGAGGCGGCTGCGGGGGTCTGTCGAGAGCTGGGCCTTGTGCAGCCAGCCCTTACAGCAGGGGCCCCTTACCAAGCCCAGACTGGCCCGTGTGTTATTTAATAAACACATCACACTCGCACCAACGGGTCCCCACAGGAACAATGCATGTTTGAATTTCAATTCGAGCTCACAGACCCCTTGTTGAGCCCCTGCCTTACAGGGAAGAGGAAGGCAGTGGAGTAGATTAAGTGCAGCATGTGATAGCATGTTTCTGGGCATTTACTTAGAGATTTCTTCCTCCCCAAAGCACTTTATTTTATTCTTCTTGCAAGGAGTTATTGTGGTATCTTGTCCCTTGTTGCATTCACCTATGGTTTTTTTTACTCATGTGCCATCAGAACAAGTCTGTTTATAGACAGACACAAAACTCAGAAACACTGATAGACCCAGTAGTATTGGCTTAAGCAAGAATAGGTTTTCCACGTGACCCGGCAACACACCCAGAATTGCTGAAAGCAGCGACACGAGCAGACACCTGTACACGGACGCTCACAGCGGTGTTAGTCACAACTGCCAAAAGATTCAAACAACCCAGGTGCCCATCAACCGATGGATGCATGGACCAACTGAGGTCTACTCACACGATGGCATATTACGCAGCTGTAAGAAGAAAGGAAGTCGTGAAGCATATGGCGACATGGATGACCCTGGAGGACGTTATGTTGAGTGAAGCAAGCCAGGCACAAAAGGACAAATACTGTATGAATGCGCTACTATGAACCAAATATATTGTGTGAACTCATGGAGTTAATAATTAGCATATAGGTCACCAGAAGATAGAATGAGGGTAGAGAATGGAAAGCTGAGGGTTAACCTCTGCAGAACTGGTAAAAAGGTTGTTTGGAAATCTTTGGAAATGAATAGAAATGGTGAAAGCACATCATGGTGTTTGTAACTAGCAGAGCTATTACATGGGTGTGACAGTGGTTGAAAGGGAAAGTCTAGGGACATGTACAGTACTGGGAGGAAACCTAAAAATGTACCATGGGACTGTACAGCACAGGGAAACCTCATGTGAAATATGCATATGGGTGACATTGCATACGTAAGACTGTTTTTGTTTGAAACTGAACAAATGTACATTAGTGTTATAAGTTATTAAAATCAGGCAAAAATATAACCAAAGCAAAATATGGACAGTAGTGTGTGGTAATATATTAATAATCTTCCATTTAGGGTTAAAGGGAAATAGACCAAGTGAAAGAAATGAGACAAAAGGTACCACATATTGTTTGACTCCATTTATACAAAATATAAATACAAATAAATTAGAGAGACAGAATACAGCTATGGATGGCAGGGAAAGCATAGCGCGATTGAGAGGTGATTAGTAAGGGGTAGAGCTTTTTTGTCTTTTTGTTTTTATTATTATTATTGGAATGATGAAAATGTTCTAATAATGATTGAAGTGATGAATGCACAACTATGTGATTACACCAAATACCACTGATTGTACACTTTGGATGGGTTGTATGCTTTATTAATAAGGATCAATAAAATTGATTTAAAAATTGCATTTCAAAAAAATTTTAAGATTCTTATGAAACACAAATTCCATTTTTAAAATATCAAAAGAAACTGGAACAGTTCAAAATACAAAATATTAATAGTTAATATAAATGACCATCCTCCAGAAAAAAATTCTGCTTTTAAAAGCCCCGCAGGTAATTTGGTTGAAGTCTTCTTAAAGTCAAAAGGAAGCCGGGACTGTTGCACGGCCCCGTGAACGCGCAGCTCTCGTCTGTCACGCACTCACTCGCTCGCTCACTCAGCAAGCATTCAAGTGCCAATTACAGGCAAGTTGTCATTTAGAGGCAGCATCTTACTTTTTTTTTGGTAACAGCTTTATTGACATAGAATTATCATACCATACAATTCACCCATTTAAGGTATATAATTCAATCATTTTTAGTATACTACAGAATTGTGCAGCTATCACCACAATCACTTTTTACAACTTCTTCATCACTTCAAATTACCTTTTGATTTCAAAGTTTTTTTTTTTTTTTTTTTTTTTTTTTAAAGATTTTATTTATTTATTCATTTATCCCCCCCTTGCTGCTTGTGCTCGCTGGGTCAGCTAACCAAGCCGTGCGGGCGGGCTTGCCTTCACCAGGAGGCCCCGGGAACCGAACCCGGGGCCTCCCATATGGTAAACGGGAGCCCTACTGATTGAGCCACAGCCGCTTCCCCAAAGTTGTTTTCTCTAGGCAAACTTGTTGACTTTTCCATATTTTTGGTAAGGGATATGCTAGATTTTTCACTTAATATTTCTCAGTACCTAAGTATAGCATCACTGGCTATTAAAATTTAACCTTCTTAAATGCTATTTCAATTATTTTTCCCAATACCAAAATGGTATGATCTAAGGAAATAGAGGGCTTTATTTTGAAATAATTTCAAATTTGCAGAAACATTGCAAGAATGGTACAAATAACTCTTTCTTCCCTGAACTATTTGAGACTAAGTTGCCATTACATGCATTTTCTACAAACAAGCATCAACGCCTAGCTACCGTCTAGTTCCCATTCCCACTTGAGTCCCCCCAGTTGTCCCAGTGAAGTCCTTCGCAGCTCAAGGGCATGCCCAGCACCAGGGCTTGCGTTTCGTTGTTACATCTAGTCAGTCTCCTTGAGTCTGCAGCAGTTCCTCCGCCTTTCCTTGACCTTCATGTTCCCTCTGCTTTTGAAGATTATGGCCCATTTTGAAGGTCGTGCCTCACTTGTTTCTCCATGTCTCCTCACATGTGGTTCAGGATATGCATTTTTGGTTGGAATACCACAGAAGCCATGCTGTCTTCTTGCATCCTATCCGAAGGTACACAATTTCATATGTCCCTTTACTTGACTGCTTGATTAAGATGGTGTCTGTCACATTTCTCAACTGTAAAGTCATTTTTCAGTAATCAGTGTTTTGTGAGGAGTTAGAGTTTCTCATAAAATTTTCACCCAACAGTTTCAGCATCCATTGATGTTTCTTGGATAAATTATTACTATAATGGTGGCCAAATGGTTTTTAATTCCATCATTCCTTCAACATTTATTAATTAGCATTTTACTGCAAGAAAAGAACTTTTGTCTTTTACCTATTTATTTAGGGGAAAAAGAAATTTATGTCAGCATAGTTTCCAGGATTCCTATTTTATTATTTATATTGATTCTTAGATTGTCCCAGATTTAGTTGGTGGGAGCTGGCTTCTGTGTCTTTATGACATGTCATCATTTTTTTAAGAACTTCCTGTTTCTTCCCTGCCCCAGTCTGGGAATTAGCCATTTCTCCAAAGAGCCCCTGTTCTTTTTGATGGAGAATGGTATTTAGAAACCAAGATCTGAGCCCCCAGTTACTCATGCTGTTGGGGTGCTGCTGATCCCAGCTCTCTTAGTGGATAGAATTAGGGAATATATATAAATGTGCCACATACACACACACATGCAAATTTATTTCTATATCCATCCGTCATCCATCCATCCATCCATCCATCCACCATCCATCACCTATTTACCTCCCTAGCAATCATCATATTCCTCATAGCCATCTATTATATATATATATATATATAATCCAAACACATATACACATATGTACATATGCATGTATAAAACAATTTCACCCTGATACTTCCAATTCCAGTCCACTGTCACAGGGTTCATTCATTTTTCCTTTGCATATTTGTAACTCCCTTTTCCAAGAGTGGAAAACCTGGCTTCCATTATTCTCACTACATTTACCTATTTGATAAATTCTGCATGTATGAAATTAAACTCTGGTTGTCATCACCACTCCCCCACCAACTGTTGATACACAATTTAGCCCACAAGCCATTGGGTGGCTTTGAGCAGGAGGCCTGGGACACCCCCCTCCAAAAAAAAAAAAAAAATCCCCACTACCTGGCCCAGTACCTCCACACAATGGCGCTCATGTATTTGGTGAAGAAAGAACAACTGCAGCAGGGGGTCTCTTCCAGTGGTGTGGGAATCGGGGGGGGGGCATCAAAACCCATATTCAGAACAGCTTTCCTCTCCCACGCCATCTGGTGCCCAGGTGACAGGGACACTGTGAAGAAGGAGAAAAGTGGCAGGAAGCACCTCCTGTGGGGTGGGCACTTCCCATGCTTTCTCAGGTTCAGTTCTGCCAACAAACCCATTGGGTGTAAGTATAGACACATTTGTAGAGGTGCAAACAAGCTCAGCGGGTTGAGTCACTCCCCCAAGGCCATGTACCCTTCCTTGGAGCTGGGATTCCACCACAGACTTGGACGTTTGATGCCTCAGGACTCCATCCACTCTGCAAACAAAAGCTGGCCCCCTCCCCTGCACCAGCCCAAGTTAAGCAAACCAAGTAAAACACCCTCCCTTCCCCTCAAAAAGCCCAGACAGCCTTCTTACAGGTGTGCATTTCCAAATCTCTGAAATACGCGTCTGCATTGCTTCGGGAGTAACTGGACGTGTCCTACTGCTTCTCCTGATTGGGCTATGGGAAGACCAAGTCCAGGTTAAAAGCACCAGAATTGCTGTGATTTTTACTCAGACAAAAAAGCCAGCATTAGTTGAACTCTGCATATATATATCGATGTATTTTTTCTTTCATATTTTGAAAAGAAAACCTCATGTTCAGAAGGGTTAAACAGCTTGCTCTGGTCAGTTGTTAATGCCGAATGTTGCAAACAAAGCCCGATGCAGAAATATCCATCAAATTGAACCCAAACCAATCATACTGGTTACAGCCGGTGCTGACCGCGAGCTGACTCCGACCCACAGACTCCCCCCCTCTGCCCCTTCCTTCCCTTCCTCCCGCCTGAGCCCCGGCTAGGCGCCCCTCCCCCAGGCCCGTCTGCCCCCACGAGCCCTAGCTCTTCTCATCAGCTCACACAGGCTCCCTGCAGGGCCTCCCCAGGGCTCCAGAGATGGTGGTGGGTGTGGCCAGTATTGAGGTGTCTTTATCAGGGTACATCTCGCACACAGGGGTGACGGCCACCGAAACACTTGTTTTATATTCCATGTTTTGTTGAGGCTAAGATGCAATTTTTTAAAGCATGCGGGCGTTTCTGGACAAGGGTGGGGTGGCCTCTTGCAGCCGTGTCCAGGTTGTGGTTGGGGTGCAGTCGCCACACCGGGGCATGTGCGAGCGGGCGGCCTGCTCAGGTGGCCCTGACTACACACCTGCAGCCAACTATCCAAGGGGAGTTTGGGGAAGGAACGTGAAGCCTGGCTGCTTTTGAAAGAGCAAAGGTCAAAACCTGAAGAAGGGTTCTTCGTGGCTTGGGAGAAAATGCTGGAGACAACAGCGGTGCACCTGTTTCAGGTACTCTTCGAGCGTGTTTGTGATGGCACAGCAGGGGAGTTGTAGGTGCTGGTGACCCTGAGTCAAGAAGTGGGACTCGGCGTAGTTTTAGGAATACCAAAATATTCCACACCTGTTATAAAAATCTATGGGGAAGCGGATGTGGCTCAAGCAATTGAGCTCCCACCTACTACATGGGAGGTCCCAGGTTCAGTTCCTGGTGCCTCCTGGAGAAGATGAGCTGGCATGATGGGCAGACGCAGCAAGATGACGCAACAAAGAGACACAAAGAGGAAAGACTATGAGAGAGAGACACAACAAAGCAGGGAGCTGAGGTGGCTCAAGTGATTGAGCGCCCCTCTCCCACATGGGAGGTCCCAGGTTCGGGGCGCACCTTTTAATCAATGGACTCTTAGAGTCAACAAAACGCTAGATACCAACAGTATCCCAGTGTAAAATATATTTCTTACTGTCAGCTGGGGTCAGGAAGTTTGAAAGCCTTGGCTCTCGTAGCTCACCTTAAAACAGACAAAAACACAACAAAACACACAAAAACATTTCTCCGATTCCATGACACCTTCAGGAATCCCTCAACCCCTCTGCTCTTGCCATGGCCAAACGTCTCAAAAGAGGTGTCTGCACCCTGATCGCCACTCCCCACTCTCTCAAAAACTTTTTAAACAGTGAAATAAAACTTACATGTGCCTGATTTTGTGCTCTATATAAATGGAATCGTTCTGCAGGAACGATGTCATCTCTTTCACTCAATGTCATAAGGTACGTCCATGTAGTTACTTGTAGCTCGGATCTGTCCCTTTTTCTTGTACAGTTCACCCTTATATAAATATTCCGAAGTTTATTTATCCTTTCTACTGATGGGCATTTGGGTTGTTTCCAGTTTTGGGGAAGTTGGACGTCGTCGTCATGGCACTTCACATATTGATCACAGTGAACCTGAGTGTGCCCTCTAGACCCAGAGTGGAATTGCTGGGCAGGAGAGGACGCCTTCCTCAGCTTTGCCAGGTCGTACCACGCTGCTTTCCACACAGGTTTCAGACGTCCGTCCCCGTCAGCAGAGGGAGGGTTGCACACGTCCGTGCCCTCACCCACAGCAGGGCCAGGCCTCTACATTCTCGTTACTTTGACGGGTGCATAATGGGATTCCATAGTTTTAAAGCTGCATTTCCTTTCTTGCTTGTGAAGCCCCTCACTTGAGGACTTTTGTCCACACCCCACTCCCCCATTTTACTGTCTGGGTTTTGTTCCTCATTGATCTGTAGAAGTTCTTTATATATTCTAGAATTTTGTACAGTCTAATATGATAAGTCACTAACCTTGTTTGGTTATCTAAATTTCTCTCTCCTCATTTTAAAGAGACTTTAGATTACATAAATGTTACATAAAAAATCTAGGTGATTCCCACATGTCCTACTCCCTCCCCCCCCCACACTTTCCCACATTAAAAACATCCTTCATTAGTGTGGTACATTTGTTACAATTGATGAAAACATATTGAAGCATTGTCACTAACCGTGGATTATAGTTTACACTCTGCCCTGCACGATTTTGTAAGTTATGACAAAAGATATAATGGCCTGTATCTGTCATTGCAGTGTCAGGCAGGAGAATTCCAATGTCCCGAAAATGCCCCTGTATTACACCTATTTTTCCCTTTCCCTCCCCTCAAATCTCCGGTGGCCACTGCGTCCACGTGAATGATAGAAGTTCTTCTTTTGCGAGACTAACAAGAAGTCTATAGTAGAATAATAATGTCTACTTTAGTCAATTGTTCATTCCCCAATCTTGAGGATTTTGGGATGGTAATGCCCACCCTACCTCTAATTGAGAGGCGGCTCAGATCCCATGGGGGCAGATGGATGAACTATCTTGCTTATAGTTGCAGACTCTCTCTTGTTCCTTGGATGGGCACTGTCCATCATCATCACCTTGTTAGTTGACCTGGGTGACACCAATGAACTGGAAAGTAGTAGGTGTTGCAACTCTGCTGAGATTCAAGGTCCACCTGGCACATGGACAGACTAAAGATTTAAGTCTCTTGGACATACGCCTATCAAGTATAGTCCTAACTATAGGTTCAAAATAGAAAGGGCAGAAGAGTCATGTGTAGGGAAACCACAAATGAGTCCAAATCTATCACACTAAGGAGCATAAATTCAAGGTAAAGCCCACTGGCAGGGTGCCAAACTCCTGGGTTGTCTGCCCTGCCTATAGTGTATGGATGTCTCTAGAGCCCTCAGGAGCCCTGCTAATTTGAGGCACTATGTACTGTGGCAGTCAATGAGATCCTGCTGAGACGTGCATAAGTGTAACTTTTGGAATGACTCCCCGACTCTTAGCCATTTGTATTTACCATTTCCCCCTTTTGGTCAAGGTCTTTTTCCAGGTGCATTGCTAGGTGGTGCTTGGTAATAATCCCTTGGTGCCAGGGAAGCTCATCCCCGGGAGTCATGTCCCACTCCGGGAAGAAGGTGGTGTGTTTATATGTTGCGTTTGGCTTAGAGAGAGGCCATATTTGAGCAACAGGAGGCCCTCAGGAGGTAACTCTCAGGCAACATATAATACTAAGCTGTTTCAATTTCAGAAGTAAAGGATCCTAAGTACAATCATCAATATCAAGGGCCTGGCATAATGGTCTGTCTTCCTTCACTGGGCACTGCCTTTGCACTCGTGGGATTCTTGCTGTCCTATTAGAGAATGTAGCAGAACTCCCCAGGATGGGAATTCAATATTCTTTCAGTTATTGTGTGGATCTCCACCTACCGAGACCATGTCCCATGAACATCTGAACAGATTCACATGCCTTAGAGGCATGCATCCCCCATCACCAATGATCCTCCTCTGTGATAGTTGTGACCCTTCTGTGATCCAAAACGTTTTCAAAGATGAAGCCAAGAAAATAACCAAAAAAGAAAAAAAAGAAATGTTCTAAGATAAAATTGAAAAATCAGTTCCTCAGTTGTACCAGCAACATCTCAAGTGCTCAACAGACACATGTGCCAACAGCTACCTTATTGGATGGCAAAACATTTCCGTCTTCACACATTCTTTTGGACGGTGCCGTTCTAGGTACAAGTCCTCTGTTGCTTACGCGCTACAACTGTCTCCTCACTCCCTGAGCCTCAGTTTTCAGTCTTTTTGTGGTGTCTTTTGATGAATAGATATTTTTGAATTTAATCCATTTTTTTTTCCTTTTGGATAGTGCTTTTTGTTTCTTAATTTCTTCCTATCCTGAGGTCATGAAGATATTCTCTTTTAAATACTTTATAGTTTTGTTTTTCACATTTAGGTCTTTATCTGCAATTTATTTTTGTGGATAGTGAGACAGGAGTCCATTTTCTTTCCTTTCCGTATGGATAGTCAATTGCCTTAGCCCCTTCAGTAAAAAGAGTGTCCTCTTCCACTGCTGTGACACGTGACCTGTCATCAGTTAAATGTCCATACTTGTGGTTCTACTACCTTTCCCCTTTTCAACCCATGCCAATCCTTTTTCCATTTCCACCCAAACTGTCAGTGTTGAGATTATCAGCCACCTTCCCATCAAGTCCAATGGACCCTTTCTAATCTGTGCCTTTTGACCTCTCAGTGGCAGTCACTACAGCTGACCACCCCTCTTCTGAAATACTTCCTATTCTTGGTGTTTGGGGGGCCCTCGCTAGATTTTCTTCCTTTTTGACTTCTAAATGTTAGTGAACTTGAAAGCTCCTTTCCCTCTATTTTACACATTTGCCCTTGGTAGTCACATCTGCTTGCAAGGCTTCACATTCCAACCAGATGCCAAAGACACTTGTAGGAGTGCCGTGCTTGATTTCCGAGCCGCTCCTCCCCTGTTGTGTGACAGCAATGTCAAGTCTGGGGAAACGACCTCAACTCCAGGGGCACTGAGGGGTAGAAGCCAGACTCCTGGTGGCATCCAGAGCCCTGGCAAGGACCCACCCTCACGCCATGCCACTGTTCCCTCCTCACGATCTCAGCCAACAGGTCTTTGAGGGCACCAGGCTCCTTCGGGGGGATATGGCCCACTCCTTCCTGAACTCTGCCTAACTCCGACTTATTCTCCAGGTCTCAGCCCAGTCATCTCCTCAGAGAGGCCTTCCTTGAATGCTTCGTCTAAACCAGATCCACTGGTATATTCTCCCATAGTACCCAGCAGAGCACTGACTACGGCTTGAAATTGCCTATTTATTTAGGGTATTATTTTATTAATATCTGTCTCCCTCTCTGGGTGGTAAACCCAAGTCAGGGGCTATAGTTTTTTGCTTACGCTGAATTTCCACTCACTCACACAGCATCCACTCACAGTGGGCACTCACAAGCTTATTTAAAGTGTGAATCAGCCATAAGTAACTATGTTGTCCTTCAATGAGTCGAATCAACAAGGAATGTCCATCTTCCTTAAATCCTATGATGGATTTGCTGTTTCCTGCAGGGCAGTCTCAGCCATCTGCTGCCTTGGAGATGTCAGCGATGTGAGTTTTTGGTAGAGGCTGGGCATAGATATAAATGAACACTTTTCTAAAACATGCAAGAGAGACAGTTTCAAGTATAGACTCATCTTTTAATCCATATATTTAAATACCAACCTGGGAAATAGCAAAACTAGAAACCTACTGTAGCCATTGGGCAGTTTGATGTAATTATGAATTCCAAAAATATAATTGGATCATGCTTGTGAACTGCTCTGTTCATCTGGGCATGATTAAGTTAGGATTAGGGCGTTGACTGGGCCACGGCAGTAGGGTGTTGAGCCCCAACCCTTGGTGGGTGGGGAAGAAAATATAAAAGGCCAGGCAAAGGACAGAGGGAGCAGTTTTTGAGAAGCAGTTTTGATGTTGGAGAGAAGGCCCCGGGATAGAGATGAGCCATTTGTCTGGAAGTTCACAGCTGGCCTTATGGAGAGAAGCAAAGCCTAGGGAGCCTCATAGTCTACGGCTGACCTTGTGGAAGAAACAGAGGCGCTGAGCCCGGAGAGAAACGCATCCCTGGGAAGAGAGGAACCCAAGAAGCCTGAGCCCTGGCAAACGTCGGCTTCTGTCTTGCTCCAACACGTGACAATGGACTTTGATGAGGGAAGAAACTTATGCTTTATGGCCTGGTATCTGTGGACTTCTACCCCAAATAAATACCCTTTATAAAGACCAACCCATTTTTGGTATTTCACAATAGCACCCCTTTGGCTCACTAATACACCTACATATTCAATAGGTTTTTTTTTATACAAGCAACATATCTAACATTTGGCTACAACAAATGAAAATATAGTAATACTACCATGATCTCCTTAGATGGTGGGTTTTGCATGGAAAACCTTTATATTGTTTCTGTATTTTCTCTATTCATTACTTTCCTGCATTCTAATTTTCTCTCTTCCTTTTGGCCAGTCTCCCACTTAGGTTTCCTAAGGAACAAGAGCTCATCTCCGTGACAGCCATGCCGTGGTGTGGTCTAACCCTGCTGAGGCGGCCAGCGTGGCGCTCACGGAGGCCCCGCTGCCGATTCACCTGGCATGCCTGCACCTGGCTCAGGAGCGCTTCGCTGCTACTCAGCTCCACTCGCTCCCTACCTGACCCTGGTCTACTCAGAGCACAAGGTGTAGCGCACGAGCTCTGGAGCCAGAGGTTCAAACCCTGGAGTCGATGACTGGCGGTACCTACGGCAGGTGACTCAGCGTCCTCACCTGTAAACTGGGGCTAATGACGACACTTACCAA
Organism: Tolypeutes matacus; assembly: GCA_026826555.1. NCBI lineage: Eukaryota > Metazoa > Chordata > Mammalia > Cingulata > Chlamyphoridae > Tolypeutes > Tolypeutes matacus. Next base: position 22,117,463 of record JAKSZT010054281.1, read on the forward strand.
CAGGGCTGTTAAGGGGTTTTCGTAAAGGTCTTCGAACAGTTAAGTGCTGTATTCATGCTTGTTACATAAAGCAACCCATATTTCCTTTTCGGAGGCTTTCTTAAAACCTTTTCTTATTTCCAGGGCTACTCCGTCCAGCTAGAACCTGAGGGCACCGGATCTAAATCGCAGGCTGAAGGCAGGAGTGCTGCCTGCGGGGTATGGATAAGTAACCCAGGCTTTCCGGGCTCGGGTGTTTCATCCCTGAGACCGTGACGCCATAGTCCTGTCTGCCTCACAGGACCGCCCTGAGGCTAAAACGGGCTCCGCGCGACCAGAAGAGGCATCAGGCGCGTGTACGCCCATCGCGCCCAAGCACACCTGCACACCCCTTCAACGCGTCTAAGGGAGTGGGGAAGTCGTGACAGGCACTCTATGAAAGGTAAATCACTCCACATTAAGATCAATGCACAGAAGAAAGGAGAGAAAGGCCAGATACGCTGGCCACTGAGAGCTGAAAGCACTTCGTGTGGCATGGCCGCAGCGCCAAGACTGACGGACCTAATGCATTTTTGTGTTTAATCATGGAAACTCTACATTAACAAACAAAAAACCCTTTCCAAACATCCAAAGTCAGTGAGACTTCCATTGCCAGGAAAGACCCAGCCCAGTTTAGGAATTTCATTGTTTCTGGTCATATACCACAAAGTCTCATTTTAGAGCTCAGGTTTTACAGATAAGAACACGTGAATTCTAGGCTTTCCTGCAGCACACGTGGAAGGTGAGGCTCTACCTTGCTAAGTTACCAAAAGATCCTTCTTTATAAAAAACGCTTCCAATTAATCAGCATCTTTGAGTCAACTAAAAAAGAAAACTAGCATAGAATAATTGAGTCTTCCTAATTTCCTGATAATTCTTGATGTCTTTGGCAGAAAATTATGTTTGGAAGTAGACTTTTTTTTTTTTTTTTTTTAAATAACCGAATAAAATTAAATTTACCGACTCTGTTATTTTCTAAATATTTTCGAGAATTTAAATGCAGAAACCACGTCACATGACACAGAAAAAGCTTGCATTATTTTTCTACCAAATAAAAGTCCATTAATTTGAAAGATACATGAATTCTAGTCAACATGATCTCACTCTAATTTCTGATCAAAGGGAATCTACTGTCCCCCTAACAGATCAAAGTCAGTGTTTTAAGCTTGGTATCATTTACTCTTTGAACAAGTCCTGTGCCGTAAGTTGTTCAATTCAGAGTCTGTGCTAGTTAAACCACCCAGCTCTGAGGAGCTCTGGAAGGGCCTTTACTCACCGAATCACCGCATGGTGAGACACGCGGTGCGTCCGCTCGGCCGCGGGCAGCCCTGGACGCTGAGCAGTGGAGCGCTGTCCACACCCGGGTGCGCCATCAGTCAGCCGGAGGAAGCTGAGCAGGATCAGAGCGGACAGGAAACTGCCCTGCCGGGCTGCCACACCGCGCAAGGGCGACGAGACGCGGCGATCCCAGAACAAATCACAGAACCCGCCTCTCCTCAGGGCTTAAAGAAGATGCAAACACTTCGCTTATTTTTTTTTTTAAACTAAATGCATTTTAATAGAAAACAAAATACAAAATAACTCTTTTCAGAAAACAGAAATATTTAATCCTTTTTCCACAAATTAGAACTTGCTTTATTCTCAAAGCACAGTTTTAGATGCGAGCGTAGGTACTTAGGATTTTTTCACAAAGTGTTCATCAAACCGGTATTGCAGTGCAGGAGGTGGGAGCAGATAATCTCAGCAGAAAAAGTCTGAATCGGGAAACTCAATGTAAAGTTTTTCTAATTCTACCTTGTGACTTATAATTTCAAGTCGTTTGTATTTTTTTTACCACAATCTTTCTTTTTAGGGGAGACAATTACTGACAGAAGTGCAGCCATGACAAGAATCTTTCTTTCCCACCATCACTGCCAGAACCCAAAACTTTCTCAAGCAAATCCACCCACCTGCTTCTAGAATCACATCAGCCAGGGTGACCCAACTGTCGCCCAGAAATTTCCCTTCTCCCAATACACTGTGCTACCAAATTTCCTAAATTCCCTGAACCTCAAAATTCCAAGTATCACAGCCAGTGCCAGGAGTCAAACCTGAAAGTTAAAACCAGAGAAAGTTCCCTCTGCCAGTGCTAGATTTCCTCCTCAATATAATAATAATTATAATAACAATAATAAAAAAAAATCCTGGTTCTTTGTACTTACAGGAAAGGAAAGACTTTGTGGCCAGGATTTCTCTCTCCCCTTTCCTAATTCCCACCTCAGCATCCCTAAATACGTAAGGCTTTCCCTTCAACCAAAGTGACTGGCGAGACTCATGGGCACTGCCTATCTCGAGGCGCCTGCAGCCACTCTCACCGGGTCCGGCTCTCGCTGAGGGACGCGCTCGAGGTCACAGCGGGGTCTCGCGGGGACCTGCGTCCTAATTCTGGATCTCACGTGTCTCCCCACCTCAGCCCTTCGACTTCTGAGGGGGCTCAGCGAAGCGTGGGAAACCAGGGACGTCTGGAGGAGGGCGGGGAAGCGGCTTTCACAGTCAGTGATTAGATTATTCTCGGTTTGCAGTAAGACTCGAGACCCTGAGGCCTTCCGCCACTGTCCGCCCCATCGGGGCGAGAGCAATCAACGTTCCTGATTTTCCTGCGTGACGCCCGTCACCAGCAGGAGGTTGCAGGCCATGAACTGGACGCTGAGCACGCTGCTCACCGGCCCCGCGTAGACGCCCACGAGCTCGCTGGAGGAGCCGTCTGCGGGGGCGCTGCCGTGGCTGCTCCTGACGTCCCAGACGCGCACGGAGTTGTCCATGGAGGCCGAGGCGACGAGGCTGCTGTCCGGACTGAAGGAGAGGCCGGTGATGCTGTCGGAGTGGCCGCGCAGCTCCTTGCAGAGCGTGCCGGCCGCCAGGTCCCACAGCTTCAGCCGCTGGTCCTCGCCCGCGGACGCCAGGTACTTGCCGTTGGGAGAGAAGGCCAGCGCGAGCACGGGGCCGCGGTGGCCCGTGAAGAGCCGCACGGAGCTGCCCTGCTGCGCGCTCCACAGCCGCACGGTCTTGTCGGTGGAGCCCGTGGCCAAGTAGTTGGAGTTGGGGTGGAACTTGACGCAGTCCACGTCCGCCAGGTGCCCCGCGTACGTCCTCAGGGGGTACGTCCGGTCAAACGCCCACAGCCGCGCCGTGCGGTCGTGGGACCCGCTGGCGAAGTAGAGGCTGTGGGGGCTGATGTCCAGGTCCCACACGGGGTAGGCGTGGCCCTGGTACAGCACGGTGTTGGCGAAGCTGCCCAGGTCCCAGTAGCGGATGGACATGTCCTCGGAGCAGGAGAGCAGGCCCGCGCTCGCCGACAGGAACCGCGCGCCGTACACGGGCCCGCAGTGCCCTCGCAGCACCTTCATCTCTGCGCCGGCGCCGGCGTCCTCGTGGTCCTGGAGGCGCGGAGGTGGGCGGGGACGGAAAAGGAAAAGACAAGTTCAGTGGGCCGACAGGGAGAGGGGCAGAGGGGCAGGCGTGGGAGCCAGGCTCCGAGCCAAGGCTCCCGGGGCTGGAAACGCCGGTCTTTAAGCGCTCGCAGCTAAGGCCGCTGTTCTAAAGGGCCGGCTGTGGTCTGGCTCTCGGGAGGATTCCAGAGACTTCGCCAGCCCGCCCAGAGGGCCTGTGCTCCCCCGCGCTGCCAATCCTGAACTGCGCCCCTGGAGCAGGCGTGCCTTCCTAGTCTTCCGCTACCTGCACGGCAGGTGGCAGCTGCTCCTCTGCCCTTTAAAAAGCCCTGCCAGGGTCACGACTTGTACCGCCAGGGCTGACGACGGACGACGAGCGCAGCGTGGCCTCCTGTAAAGGCGGATACACGCGGCTGCCCGAGGCCGGCCAACGTGAAGCCTGGCACGCTGGAACTCACGGTGGGCTGGAGAGACGCAGCTTCCAGCAAGCGAAGCACACACCCTGCCTCCGGCCGCAAACTGCCGGGATCCAAAAAGAAAGAAAGATGAACTTCCAAAGCAGTGGCTTTCTGGAGGATCTGCAACACTTCCCTGAACAAAGCAAGGCATGAATCAGAACTGCTCTGAGTGAAGCCCAGGAATGCAGGTGACAGAAAAGAAGCCACCGGCCGTCCTCAGAGAGAAAGCCCCTTCTCCCCCTCCCCAGCACACTGTCCTCAAAGCCCTAGACTCCCTCCCGTGCAGGCCGCACCTCAGAGCGCCTCAGAGCCCCAGCTGTTTCCCTCCTGGAATTCGTAAATTAACATGGATTTTAATTACACACCAGGAGGAGGAGAAGCCAGAGGCAGGTTCCTCCAGTGCTGTGGCCTCGGGGCACGTGGGGAAGGGCAGGCGCCCTTTACACTGTATTTGAAAACTACCAAATCAAAATTTAATGAATGCCTCTAGGGTGTCCGTATTTAAGAGAAAGCTAGGAGAAAATAAACGGACGCACCATCTGGAGCATCAGGTTCTCCCGAGGCGAGGCGCGCACCCAGGAACGTGCGTCACTTTCCCTTGCGGAGGCCACAGCAGCGCTTTACGCTTTACAACTTCAAGAATGACTCAGCACTGCACAGCACAACGCTTATGTAAGGACGTGCACAGCCAAGGCCAGTCGCTACCTGGACGCTCTGCACTCGGCAGTCCTCCTCGGGGGCCGAGAAGCTGCCCAGAGCTGCCGCGGAGTCCTGTGGGGCAGCCTGCTTGACCCCGGCCCCACAACGCTCTCTGCCAGGACCCCGGCCCCGCACAGCTCGTCTCTTCTGTGGCTGAAGCCCTGAAAGAGCAGCTTGCTGGGACCTGCCCACCCACATCCCTCTCGCCCTCCTTCACTCGTGCTGAGAGGATAACACCCCAGACCCCAGATGTTTCTGCCTGAACACCCCACAGTCAAGGGGCCTGCCTCCCAAATACGAGTTTTTAATTCGTAAAATATACGTGTTAACATAAACAACGTTGTACACATAAAACACGCATAAAAATAGGAAGGTAAAAAGAATTAAGAAAAGTAAATATAAACAGATCTTCTAACCCACCTGCAAGCCTCGGCTTTCATGCCCGTGGACCTGACCCGTGGGCTGTAGCTTGCTGACCCCGGCTCTAGGCCACGAAGGCCCTAAAAATCTCAGCCTCGATGGAGCCCTGCTGCTGGGCCTGATCTTCCGAGTACCTCAGCTCACACTCCAGGCCTCTCTAGGGAAAGGTGCCTTTTGGGTTTGATTCCCAATTAGCCGTCACCCAGAAGGGAAGTTAATCAGGCACGGCCGGCCTCCGTGGGCCACGCGGCGGTGGCTCCTGAGGAGGGTCTACGACCTGGACTAGAGGCGAGTGAGCCAAGCGTGCTGGACACTTCCAAGGCCACGCTGCGTCGAATGAGACACATCTCTACGATCAGCGCTGCCTGCTTCCTTTTACGTTTTAAAAGTGGCTACTACAAGATTTTAAATTACACAGATGGCTCATATCAGAGCCCGATTAGCACTGATCCACCTGACAGTGTCATGTGCAAATTCCGGAACTGAACACTGCAGTCTACACCGACTCTGCTTACTGGAAAGGCTAGAGAGCCTCAGCTCGGCACCTGCAGTTTGGTCCACGTTGCTCGAGTATGAAAAGCACGTGGTGAACAAGCAACGAGAATACAAGTTTGACATCATTCCTGCGCCCCCTTTTCAATGGGAACACAGGATGGAAAGCACAGGCTCACGTTTTGGGCGTCTGAAATAGGAGGAGGGGCTGCCAGACCCAAGCGAGAGAAGAGGGGGCCGCTGTGCCAACTGAACAAAGCTTCCAGGGGTACCCCATGTTCACCCTCAACTTGGAGACAACAGAACAGGGCAGTGCTGCACATCGTTTTGTTTGGCATAATTTATAGAGGAAACCTTGTGTGTGTGTGTATATAAGCTTCTGATTAGTTTTCTTTCTTACTGTTTCTTAGGAGTTCACATACCTTAAGAGCCCTTCCGAGGTTTCTCGTCCACTCACTGAGGGCTGCGCCACCCCTCAATTCCAGAACATCTCCCCTCCGTAAGAAACCCTTCCCCACGAGCCGCCCCGCCGGCCCCACGGCCCACTCATCTACTGACCCTGAAGGCGCCTGCCTGCTCGGGACCTTCCTCCCGAGGGGAAGCAGCTCGTGGGCTTGGGCGCCTGGTTTCCTCTGCTGAGCCTAGCGTCTCCAGGCTCACCTGAGGCGTGTGTCGCAGGTGCTGAGCCTAACAGCACTCCGTGCCTGCGCATGCTTTGCCTGTCAATCCATCAGCCGGCGGCTCCACTTGGCTGCTGTGAGCCTCTGAGCGCCTGTTTTTAAGTGCTCCTGGCTGCACACCTACAAAGGGGGTTCTTGGGCATAGACTTAGAAATGGAATTGCTGGGTCTGACCACACTTCTGAATATCTACTATTAAATATTTTATCCACTCATGTATACAAGAGCTAATTCTTCAAAAAGATTAAGGTACAGGTTGCAAACTGGCTTTTAATTTGGCCGACACAGTGTTTCCTTACTTTCTATCGTCTCTTTAGAGACTTTTACCTTTACCTGCTTGGGCAGATGAGTTTGCAATCTCTGCGTTAAGAGTCTCAATTTTAATTGTAAATTCTACAAGGAAAAAAAACCAAAAGTCCAATTTCTCATAGAAGAAACTTTAAAAACCAACCCCCAAAACCGATTTATTACCCACCCCCCAAAAATCCTTCTCAGAAACCAAAAAGAGAACTTCCCCAAACTGCTGTGGCGAAATGAGTGGGGGGAACATGGGTGGTGTAGAAATCCAAACAGGAAGCCCCCGCCCCGCCAACAATACCTTTTAACATTAATTCTGAAGTTACAAAAAAATTTCTTCTCAAAAGACCAAAAAACCAAAAAAAAAACAAAAGTAGAAGCGAGAAAGTTACCGTATTTTCAAACTGGATGGTGGTGAATAAAAAGCAGCCAGGCCGACGACCAGCCTTGCGCCCTGCCCAGTGAGAGGCCACACGTCCTGCGTGGCCCCCTGCCTCTCGCGGCTGTCGACCTTAAGGACTAGACCACCCCACCCTCTAGTCCCCCCGGGCGTCTCCCTCTCTGGCCACTGCTAATTCAGGCTGCTGCAGCCCCTCACCCAGAGAGCAGCTGCCAACTTGCTCCCAGGCCCAGCCACATGTAATTCCTTTCGGTACTGAGATTCTGCCCACCACCCCCTACTCTGGTCTTTAAATTCGCTGCTCCAGCGGCTGGAAAACTTTAGAGAAGACGGCACAGAGCTGGTGGTTAGTGCTGCCAGGCTCAAACCATGAAGGTATTTGGTTTTGGTCTAATGTTCCCTCTAAGATACCGTATTTGCTATTTTCCCTTATATCAATTTTTATTTCCTAGAATAATCCCCAAACCCTAATGCTAATAAGGTCAGTAGGAAGAATCCTTTTTTTCTAAAAAATTTATTTACAGAAAATTGAAAGTAAATGAGGGCAAATCTCTCAGTTGTATGTGAAGACCTTCCAAACAGCTAGAACTGTCTCCAAGGAGAGGAGGAATTTGATAATTTGAATCAAAGTACAATGGGAACTATCTCAGAGGGTAGCATGACACTGAAATCAAAGCTTGTACATGGGAATCTATTCTTTACTCATATAACAAACTCTCTCAACTGTATTGTTTCAGTTGCAAAAATAAAGAGTTCTAAGGCCATACTAACTGGAGGATCCTCAGAAAACAGGACAGGAAAAAAACCCTTTATCGGCAACTGTAATCCAACTAGAGTGACTCTTTACTCCTTATTTGTCAACTCCATGCCAGGAATTTTTGATCCCAAATCACGTGAAGCAGAGCTGCTTGGATTTCAGTGGAGGCGAGACAAGACCTGCTCTGGCCTAGGCTTCTGCGGGGCCGCACAGGGCCGGCAGCCCCCAGCAGCGGGAAGCCTGCCTCCCCTCCCGCACTCTCCCCTGGGCCGTGATTCTCTGTGAGTGAAGCCCCGGTCACGGGCCACCCCAACAGATAAAACGAGATCTGGCAATGGAGCCTTTTCACTGTCATTGGATTAACTTCATTTCATTCATTCATTCATTCTAGGAGTTACCGGGGATTGACCCCGGGTCCTTGTACACTCAGCTGCACCTGCTCCCCGGTGTGTATTTTTAAAAACGGGGTATAAGAGCACCCCGATGTACCCCGAGCTGGAGGACTGTTACTGCAACAACTTTCAGTGTGATGAGGCTGCAGCATCCTCAAATACTGTTGAGATTACAAAACAACACAACTTGGTGGGAAAAGGACAATATTTGCCACAATCTAAAATGCACTGATCCTCTAACCTAGTAATCTATTTCTAATTACTTATACTTGCAAAAATGCAAAAGGATATTTACTGTAAATCTCAACTGATGTCAGTATCAGCCAAGGGTCTTTAATTAGGCTTGGCGGTGCGGCCGGCGTTTCAGATAAGGATAAATACTGACCGTTCGTTAGCAACGTTAATACTGTTAAAAAGGAGTCTTCGTCTCTTCCAAGGCTGGGCATTAGCAGCAATTCAATGGCTCCTTCTTACATGGCATTCGTTTGGTTCAAGCTATGATGAGGGAATAACGAAGCCCCTTTCTCTGTAAGATGTGCCATGTTTGGTAAGAATATTCCAAGCTTATTAGTGAGGCAGGCATAGGGAAGGAAAAATGATACTCATACCTCTTTCTCCAGAATGTCACAAGCCAAGTGGATACGGGACACGTCTACCTGATGGGGTTCCGATTTTAACTTCTTGGATTGCAAACTCCAAAGTTTTATACAGGAGTTGTCGAACCCGGCGGCGAGCAGTTTGCTGTCAGGGGAGATTTCTGCCGTGTTCAGCAGCTGCTCCGTGTTGCAGAAGGCGTAGACGCAGATGGTGGTCAGGGAGGGAGGCCCGTCCTTGACACGCCGGATGCTCTCCTGCAAGACCTCCAGGGCGGCCTCGTTCTGCAGCAGAGGGGTGGGCACGTCGGCGGGCTCCGAGCCATTGCTCTCGCCACGCGAGGTGCCGCTGGCGTAGAGCTGGTAGTCCGTTCTCTTGGCAGGCTGCACGTCCAGGTGGATGTGCAGGGTGAGGACTCTGCACAGGGCAGTGTTGTTGTCACTCTGGAGGTAGCGGATCAGGTAGTTGTAGCTGTCTTCCTGGAGACGGACCACATACTTGTTGTCGAGGAATGCTCGGAGCTTGAAGTTAGACAGGATGTCCTGGATGGTCTGAGCAGTCTGCAGCTGCTCGATGACATCCTTCTGGCTAGCGTTCTGCAAAAACATGCCATGGAAGCGGCTGTAGAAACTCTCCACGGCGCTCTTCGGGCTGCTCTGGACCAGGTTGAGATGGAGGTAGACAAAGAGAGGGTAGAGGAGAGGCATGACTTCGTGGCTGTACTGGGAGTCGGAATCTAGAACGGCAGAGAGATGAGGGCTTAGAACCAGAACCAGAACCAGAACCAGAGCCGCTTCACAGAACAAAGAAAGAAAAAGAAAGGCCCTTCGTGGGGCTCCCACTACACAACCCTTTCTTGTCAGGACAACATTTTGAGGCTATTGATTGAAATGAGCCCCACACCGAATCCCAGAACTTCGAAGTCCAAGCCTTTTTCCTTAAAGAAGGAAGCGCACTGGCTCTGAAGCCAAGCAACCCTGGCATGATTTCTGCCACAAACCACAAACCAGGAACTGGATGCCCAGGAAGGTGAAGAGGTTTGCCTAAGTTCCTCTAACAACTGGGCAGCGGGACCTGATCTTGTACCCAGGTAGTCTGCATTTAGTACTTTTTTCCCAATACATTTGTCTTTCTCAAATTGGGGACCTCAGACCTCTGTGGATCCTCGGATGTATTCTGGGGAAAAATCTAAAACAGTGAACGTAAGTATACTCAATCACCTGGATGACAGGCGATTTTCGCTCTTAGTCTGTGTTTCGCTATTACTTCTGGCATCCGTCACTTCAAGGAAAATTGAAGCACTTGCTTTGTGGGTTCATTACCTTGTCTTGGTCCCCAGGCTGGCACATCCTATACTACCACGACAGAATCCCTCCAGAGTCACCCCAAAGCTGCCTCTGCAGTCATCCTTATTTTGTCGGTTAGGAAGTAAAACGTCTCTTATAGAGATAACCATAAATGAGACATTAAGACTAACCTCTTTACTAATTTGAGACTTTAACACCAAGAAACTGTGCACCAAAGAATGTTCAGTGTACTGACTGAATTGTCACGGGCTGATGAGGAAAGAGCAGAGATGCACCCCACACCTGAGTTAGTGCTCACGCAGGCGAACAGAGGCTCTGCATCCTTCAAACACAGAAAAACGGTGAGAGGACAGCATGACCACAGGACACCACAGGCCAGACGAGCCAAGAGCTGCACCGCCAGGGCCGGCCGGGCGCCCGCGCTGGGCAGCAACTGAATTCTGGCAAAACCTTATCCATCACATTAAATTGCTGTTAATTTGAAATTTTATTGCTTTGGTGGTTCTGCTTGTATTTTATTTGTAAAGGAGTTTAGGTTTCATACAGAAATACAGGCATCAAGGTTTTATATCTAGATTAATATCTGTACATCTTTAAATAAGTTAATATAAAAATGCCTTGTCGGTACCTAAATGCTGCCAGCACTTCTCCATCCAGGGCTCAAGACTGGGAACACTGCATTGCGCCTCCCTAATCCATATGAAGCCAGTGTACTGTGTCTTGACACTACTTCACCTGCCATGAAGTAAACTACGCATAGTATGTGCATTTTAGAACCAGTTTATCTCTACTCAAATACATAAAGACAAGGCAGCTGCAATTCTTTAAAAGACCTATGGAAATTTTCATTCTCAAAATACCAATTACAGAAAGCAAAGAAGAGTCAACCGTGTTCAATACTTTCAATATATATGCTATGGGATGAAAGATCATTCTCAACTTCTTAAAATTTTAGTTTCAGCTTTATTTTCCAAAATGAGGGGCATTTCTAATTTAACAAGTTTAGAAAAAGCCTGGCCCATCAAGGAACAGGGAAGCATGACTTTAAAAATGACTGAAGGTGACTTCCGGGAAGATGGCGGACTAGTAAGACCCGGGAATCTATTCTAAAGAAAAATAGCTAGAGGACAAGCTGAAACAGCCCCGAAAAAGATCTTCTAGGGTTTAGGTCAGCAGGTGAAGGCTGCACACCACCCAGAGGAGAGAGGGACAGAAGAGGGAAATCGTGATGACAGAACCGTGAGTTGCAAGTAGCAGCTTCTGCTGCTGCCGGCACCCTCCCCCACACTCTTCAGAATTCTCGGGCCCCTGGGCCTGCGACCACAGACAAAGGGGGCTCCAGGGATCTGCCACTCCCGGAAAGGGGAGAGAGATGGACACAGCCTTAGGCTGACTCAGGTTCGGACCTGAAATTTGGGCTGCGGAGCCCCACGGACCCTTCCACACGGCGGTTTGCCCTGGGAGCCTAGAAAGGACTGGAAATTCCGACCCTCGCAACCTCCCTCTCTTCTAGCCAAGACTAATTGTTGAGGACACCACGGGAGAGGGGAGAGAGAGCCTGGGGCTGACCCTGCTTTGGACACCCAGGTTTGGTCTGCCCTGTCCCGAGAGCCCTTCCAGGCCGGGTGGGGCTGCGCCATTGTTTGCCTTGGAGCCTGCAAGGGGCTAAAGATACACAAACCTCCCAATCTCCTCCTCTACTAACAGGGACTGATGTTGAGGATTCAGAGGGGAGTGGAAATATTTCCTAGCTGGGAAAAGGGGGGTGCTACGAGAGAAGTCTGGAGAACTGTCTCAGAAAGTTTGAATCACGGGGCTCCTAGCCCCCAGACAGGAAGCTCCATCGCATTGATCTGGTCTGTGTCACAACAAATATGCCCCGACCAGGCATTGAATTGAGAGCTGCCAACAAGCGCCATCTCCTGGCAGACCAAGGAAGTACACATAAGAAAATTAATAAGTAAGAGAGGCTTTTCCTGGCCTCTATAGCCTCCCTGCCCAAGGCCCTAGGAAACGACTCTACAACCAATTACTGGGTCCAGTGCCCAGTTTTGAGCAACCAGCAGAACAATCCTAACAATCAAGGTTGAGCCAAAAATCAAAGAGCGGTGGTAACTCACAGCCGCCTGCCACTAAAACCCCATAAAAGAGAAAGAGATAGAGCATCTAAGTAAAATACAAACTAACCAGATGCCTAAGCACCAGCAAAAAATTACGGGCCATACTAAGAAAATAGAAGACATGGCCCAAGAAAAGGATTACAGAAAACTCCCAGAAGAGATGCAGAATTTGAGAGAACTAATCAGTGAGATGAGCACACATTTCCAAAATCAAATTAATGAGATGAAAGAGAATATAGTTAAAGAGATCAATGACATCAAGAAGTCATTGTGCAAACATAAAAAAGAATTTGAAATCATGAACAGAAAAGTAACGGAGTTCATGGGAATGAAAGACACAATAGGTGAAGTAAAAAATACATTTGAAGCATACAACAGCAGACTCGAAATGATAGAAGAAAGAATAAGTGATACTGAAGACAGAGCAGCTAAAATTGAAGAGAGAAAAGAACACAGAGAGAAAAGAATGGAAAAAATTGAGCAGGGGCTCAGAGTTGAATGACAACACTAAACGCAAGAACATACGTGACATGGGAGTTCCAGAAGGAGAAGAGAAAGGAAAAGGGGAAGAAAGAGTATTTGAGGAAATAATAGCTGAAAATTTCCCAACTCTCACGAAAGAAATGAACTTACATGTCCAAGAAGCACACCGTTACCCAATAAGAATAAATCCAAATAGACCTACGCCAAGACACACATTATTCAGAATGTCAAATGTAAAAGATAAAGAGAAAATTCTCAGAGCAGCAAAGGAGAAGCAAATGATCACGTACAAAGGAAGTCCAGTAGGACTTTGTGCAGATTTCTCTTCAGAAACCATGGAGGCGAGACGACAGTGGTATGATACAATTAGGAAACTGAAAGAGAAAAACAGCCAGCCGAGAATTCTTTACCCAGCAAAACTGTCCTTCAAATATGAAGGTGAGTATAAAGTATTCACAAACAAACAGAAACTAAGAGAGTTTGCAAAAAAGAATCCACCTTTGCAGGAAATATTAAAGGAAGCCTTAGAACCTGAAAGAAAAAGACAGGAGAGAGAGGCTTGGAGGAGAGTAGAGAAGAAAGAAAAGCAGAAAGGATAACCAAAAGAGTAAAAAGAAAGACAAAAATAAGATGACATATGAAAACCAAAGAATAAAATGGAGGAAATAAATAGTGCACTTTCAGTAATATCATTGAATGTGAATGGATTAAATTCCCCAATCAAAAGATACAGGCTGACAGAATGGATAAAAAACCATGAGCCATCCATATGCTGCTTACAAGAAACTCACCTCAGAAACAAGGATACAAGCCGGCTGAAAGTAAAAGGTTGGAAAAAGATACTCCACGCGAATAGTAAACAGAAAAGAGCAGGGGTAGCTATACTAATATCAGACGAAACAGACTTCAAATGCAAAAAAGTGATAAGAGATGCGGAAGGCCATTATATATATATATATATATATATATATATATATATATTTTTTTTTACCGGGAGGTCTCGGGGATCGAACCCGGGTCCCTCCATATGGGAGACGGACGCCCAACCAGTTGAGCCACATCCGACCCCCAGGCCATTATATATTAATAAAAGGGACGATCCTCCAGGAAGATATAACAGTCATAAATATCTACGCACCTAACCAGGGTGCCCCAAAATATATGACACAGACTCTGGCAAAACTGAAGGGAGAAATAGACATTTCTACAATAATCGTCGGAGACTTCAACACCCCTCTCACATCATTAGATAGAACAACTAGACAGAAGATCAACAAGGAAACAGAGAACTTGAACAATATGATAAACAAGTTAGACCTAACAGACATATACAGAACACTGCATCCAAACTCAGCGGGTTATACATTCCTCTCAAGTGCCCATGGATCTTTCTCCAGGATAGACCACATGTTAGGTCACAATACAGCTCTCAATAAATATAAAAAGACTGAAATTATACAAAGCACCTTCTCAGATCATAATGGAATGAAACTAGAAATCAATAACAGGAAAAAAGGAAATTTGCAAATGTGTGGAGACTGAACAACACACTCCTAAATATTCAGTGGGTCAAAGAAGAAATTGCAAGTGAAATCAGTAAATATATTGAGACAAATGAAAATGAGAACAGAACATATCAAAACTTACGGGATACAGCAAAGGCAGTCTTGAGAGGGAAATTTATAGCCCTAAATGCCTATATTAAGAAACAAGAAAGAGCTAAACTCAAAGATTTAACTGAACAACTTGAGAAACGAGAGAAAGAACAGCAAACCAATCCCAAAGCAAAAAGAAGGAAAGAAATAATAAAGATTAGAGCGGAAATAAGTGAAAATGAGAACAAAAAAGCAATAGAGAAAATCAACAAAACCAGAAGCTGGTTCTTTGAGAAGATCAATAAAATTGACAAACCCCTCACTAGACTAACAAAGACAAAAAGAGAGAAGATGCAAATAAATACAATCAGAAATGAAAGGGGGGAAATTACAAATGACCTCACAGAAATAAAAAGAATCATAAGAGGATATTAGGAGAAACTCTATGCCAACAAACTAGACAACCTGGATGAAATGGACAAATTTCTAGAAACTCATAACCAACCTACACTGACACAACAAGAAATACAAGAACTTAACAAACCAATCACAATTAAGGAGATTGAATCCGTCATCAATAATCTCCCAGCAAAGAAAAGTCCAGGACCAGATGGCTTCACAGGTGAGTTCTACCAAGCATTTCTAAAAGAATTAACACCAATCCTGTTTAAACTCTTCCAAAAAATTGAAGAGGAGGGAAAATTACCCAACACATTTTATGAAGCCAACATCACCCTAATACCAAAGCCAGATAAAGATTCCACAAGAAAAGAAAATTACAGACCAATCTCTCTCATGAACATAGATGCAAAAATTCTCAACAAAATACTTGCAAATCGAATCCAACAGCATATCAAAAGACTTATACATCACGACCAAGTGGGATTTATTCCTGGTATGCAAGGCTGGTTCAACATAAGAAAATCAATCAATGTAATACAGCACATTAACAAATTGAAGGAAAAAAACCACAATATCATCTCAATAGATGCAGAAAAGGCATTCGACAAAATCCAACATCCTTTTTTGATAAAAATACTTCAAAAGATAGGAATAAAAGGAAAATTCCTCAATATGATAAAAGGCATATATGAAAAACCCACAGCAACATTATACTCAATGAGGAAAGGTTGAAAGCTTTCCCCCTAAGATCAGGAACAAGACAAGGATGCCCACTGTCACCATTGTTATTCAACATTGTACTAGAAGTTCTAGCTAGGGCAATTAGACAAGACAAAAAAATTAAAGGCGTCCAAATAGGAAAAGAGGAAGTAAAACTCTCACTGTTTGCGGATGACATGATCCTGTATTTAGAAAATCCTGAAGTATCCACAACAAAGCTACTCGAACTAATAAATGAGTTCAGCAAAGTGGCAGGATACAAGATCAACACGCAAAAATCAGTAATGTTTTTGTACACTAGTACTGAACAATTTGAGGAGGAAATTTCCATTTTCAATAGCAACAAAAAGACTCAAATACCTAGGAGTTAATTTAACCAAAGAAGTACAGGACCTATATGCAGAAATCTACAAAACAATGATAAAAAGATATTAAAAAAGACCTAAACAAATGGAAAGATATTCCGTGTTCATGGATTGGAAGAATAAATATAGTGAAGATGTCAATCTTGCCCAAACTGATTTATAGATTCAATGCAATACCAATCAAAATCCCACCATCTTACTTTACAGAATTAGAGATGGCAATTACCAAATTCATCTGGAAGGGTAAGTGCACCCAAATAGCCAAAAGTATTCTAAGAAAGAAGAGCAATGTGGGAGGAATTTCGCTGCCTGACCTTGAAACATATTACAAAGCTACAGTGGCCAAAACAGCATGGTACTGGCATTAAGATAGATACATGGATCAGTGGAATAGAATTGAGAATCCAGAAATAAACCCTCACCTATACAGTCAACTGGTTTTTGACAAAATACCAAGTTAATGTTAATGGGACTAAACAGTTTCTTCAATAAATGGTTCTGGGAGAACTGGAACTCTATAACCAAAAGAATGAAAGAGGACCCCTATCTCACCCCCTATACAAGAATCAACTCAAAATGGATCAAAGATCTAAATATAAAAGCCAGGACCATAAAACTACTAGAAGAAAATGTAGGAAACATCTTCAAGACCTTGTAGTAAGTGGTGGTTTCTTGGACCTCACACCCAAAGCACGTGCAACAAAAGAAAAATTAGATAAATGGGATCGCCTCAAAATTAAACACTTTTGCACCTCACAGGACTTTGTCAGAAGGGTGAAAAGGCAGCCGACTCAATGGGAAAAAATATTTGGAAATCACATATCTGATAAGGGTTTAATATCCAGGATATATAAAGAGATGTTACAACTCAACAATAAAAAGACAAATGACCCAATTAAAAAATGGGCCAAAGATTTGAATAGACATTTCTCTGAAGAAGAAATACAAATGGCAAAAAAACACATGAAGAAATGCTCAACATCACTCATGATTAGGGAAATGCAAATCAAAACTACAATGAGATATCATTTCACACCTATCAGAATGGCCACTCTTAAAAAGACAGAGAAGTACAAGTGTTGGAGAGGATGTGGAGAGATAGGAACACTTCTTCACTGTTGGTGGGAATGCAGGATGGTACAGCCACTGTGGAGGACTGTTTGGCAGTTCCTAAAGAAGTTGAATATAGACTTGTCATGTGACCCTGCAATACCACTACTGGGTATATACCCAGAAGAACTGAGAGCAGTGACACGAACAGACATCTGCACACCGATGTTCATAGCCACATTATTCACCATTGCCAAAAGGTGGAAACAACCCAGGTGTCCATCAACAGATGAATGGATAAACAAACTGTGGTCTATTCACACAATGGAATATTACACAGCTGTAAGAAGAAATGAAGTCGTAAAGCATATGACAACATGGATGACCCTGGAGAACATTATGTTGAGTGAAGCAAGCCAGACACAAAAGGACAAATACTGTATGAATGTATTACTATGAACCAAATATATTGTTTGACTCACAAAAAAAAAAACAAAAAACAAAACAAAAAAATTTACATGTATCCATTACCTTTAATTGAGAAATGTATATATTTATTCATCTGTGTTTACTTTTTAGTTTTTAATTGCTTATGTTTTCAATTATTAAATGTACAAAATAAAGTTAAGAAAAATGACTGAAGGGGGCAAATGTGGTGCAAGCAGTTGAGCTCCCGCTTCCCACATGGGAGGTCCCGGGTTCGGTTCCTGATGTCTCCTGAGAACAAAACAACAACAAGCAAAACAAACTAAAAAACCATCTTGGGGAAGCCGATGTGGCTCAGTGGTTGAGCTCCGGCTTCCCACATACGAGGTCCCGGATTCGATCCCAGGCCCCCAGTGCCTAAAAAAGACTGAAATTCACCATTGCTTCAGCCCATCACTTCAGAATCGCTTCATTTGCTCTCCCTTAGCTGAGGACAGTATGCTGGGTATGAAAGAACATTTCAATCAACGTGTTTTACACATTTTATTTGTTCCACTGCAATCATGACATACCCTCCCCCATGGCACTGACCATGTCCTCACTCAGAGTATTTCCTCTAACTACAAAAGGACCTTAGCTGCTGGAAGCGGCACCCCTTCCTTCCACACACCTACCCTCTGAGCGTGTAGGTCCCACCCTCTGCTGGTAGTGAATAAGAGGAAAATGGAATTTTTCGTGGAGTTCACAGGAATTGCTACAAGACACTAAATGACCTTGTCCGCGCTCCTTCCCCTCCCTCTGGAGTGCTTGGACCTGCTGATGACACCTGCCCTGTGCCTGGAAGCACCTCACTCTGGCTCGGCCTTTCATTGCTTTCTTTGGTCAGGTGTGACTGGCTAGCCGCCTCCTCCTGAGTCGCCAGCCCTCCGGCCGTCCCACAGAAACACCACCTCGAGGCAGCTCAGCGTCTGCAGGAAAGCCACGGCCAGGCCGCACTTCTCTACTACCTTCCTCTAGGCCAGTCGTGTCCTAAGACTTGGACCTGCACTCCAGGTAGATGGTGAGGAATCCACCTGCACACCTACCTGCACCTCCACGTGGACGGTGAGGAGTTCTCCACCGTCAGGCTGCATGCTCTCTCAAACCCAGCCCCAAACCCCTACTGCAAGCCGCACAACGGATGTCAGCTCCACAAAACCCCTTCTGCTGGTTTTTTCACTGTACCTTAATTACCCCAGTCTCAAAACCAGACTCTTCCTCCTTTACTCTGAGCCTTGAGGGTTCTAACTTGCCCATTTTAACAGTGGAATCAAGATCTTGTTTCCATTCCCAACCACCACGAGCCGTGGCTCGTTCACGCCACGTTTTGAGGATGGTAGTGACCACCACCTCGCCGGTCAGCCCCCAGCTACCGCCTCTCATAACCTAATTTATGGACTGCACTCGGACTGCACTTCGCGTCAGCATCTGTCCGTGTTCCAGGAAGAGGCCGAACGTCCAGGACGGTGGGCAGCTCTTCCAGTCTGGCCCCAGCGTGTCGGGCTCGACTGCCCTTCTGAAAGCTGATTCAGAGTCACAAGGTGATTCTCTGCTTGCTCCTGCAGATAGAGCTGTCACCTCTGCCCCTTGCTCCTATCAGTCCGTTTACCCAGAACACTCCCTCCACTTCCAGTCTCCTGACACCCAGCCTGCCCTTCCGGGCGAGCTCAGACGTCACCTCCTCAGCAGAGCGTTCTCTGACCATCCCAGCCCAAGTCACCTTCTGAGTTCAGTTCCGAAGGCGACGCTGACAGATACACAGCTAACAACTGATGACATACTGGCCAGTGAAACTTCTACTATAAACATATTTCATCTAAAAATGTTTACTTTTCCACGTAGAGAAAAGAGTGCCAGGAAAAGCAGTCCCCACGGGAAAAATACGCGTGTTAACTCCTTCCCTCTACGTAATCTGTGCCCAATGCGTTAAAGGATCAAATTACAGTCACAACAACTTTCTCAGTTTCGAAACGACAAAAAAATCACAGAGGCAAGCTTGACAGATTACAATACATAGGAATGTAGAGGACGTTAGCGAGAAAAGCAGTACCATCCAATCCAAGCAGCAAGTGGCTAGTCTAAGTTAGGAGCCCGAACAAAGACGTAAGGAGAACGCCAAGACTCCCAAGGCATAAATGGGGAAGGGATCTGGACAGAGGGTTTTACCTAGGTAAATCAGATTAGTGACCGGCTACGCTAATTCTTCCCTGCAAGAAAACACTGCAGCTCTGCAATGATAAAATTATTTCAATGAGTCCATTTTATCATAGCTATGCTTCAGTGACTAATAAATACAAACCAAATCTATATGATGTTCACTTTTCTGTTTCCCTGATTGGATGGAATGCTCCAGGAGGTGGGGGCCTAATCAGCAGACCCCACTGCAGTGTCTCCACTTGGCTGAGTGGAAGAGGAGGCTGAGAGATCAGGCACTTCTCTCTAAACCAGCCTTCCTGCTATCAGAATGGTGAGATCAACCTACCGTGGAGAGATCTGTGTAATTATCTCCTGATTAAAAATAACTTCCATGGTCTCGGGTCTTGCTAACCTCTGGATAAAATCCTTACTATGTTATAAATCTGTTTTCTATCTTTAGCAAGGATGGAAAGCAGCTGGTCACTCTCCTAGATACTAAGCATTCATAAGATATGAGGATCTTAATGTAGTTACTTTCTTTCCAGTTTAAATACAATCGATTCTTTTTACCAAATCTTTAATCGTCATGATTTTTCATTTTTGTAACAATTTATAAGACTATTCTCTACTTAGGAATTCCATCATTCAGTAGCCATGAAACTAAAATAATTCTCTCGAGTTTTATTTTGTAACCTTTATTTTCTATTACATTTTTGGACATTTGCCCCAACTTTAGACCACAGATTCTTTCTTTTAAAATATTAACCATTATGGGGACCAATTAAATTAGGACAACTCTAATTGCATCTGCCTAAAGCTAGGTATATTAATAATTTTGGTTTATATACTGATCAACCTACATGCATTAAAAAAATGATAAATCCAAGGACTGTTCAAGGAGGGAAAGAAAATTTAAAACAACTTCAAAGTATTCTGACTACAATTTACTACTATTCACTCCACGCTAAATATTCTCAGTCCTTTGAAGGCAGAGAGTTTTCTATTTCTTACACCTCAAGGTGTTCTGTACATGATTATTCAGACTACTCAACAGAAATTTTGGATTAGTAACTAGAATTGACATGATTTCTCTTATTGCAGTAATTTTTTCACTGAATGTGAAATGTCATTAGGATTGGAAGACATCATTGGTTTAGGCTTCCGGTTGCCTTCTTCACTCCACACAGGAGAAGACGAAGGCGCGTTAGCAGCTCTGGTGTCTTGGTGGCCTACGCCCGACACCCGGGGGTCTAAACAACTTCCACTTGTTCTGCCTTGCTGACTCTTGAGGACCACTGCCTTGCGCTTTTGGGAGAAAGGGGAAAAGGTGACTTTGAGACGGTCTCTGCCATCAGGCGTGGAGTGGCATCGACGCTCACCGGCCACTGCGCTGCGTGGCTGGCTCCCCACGCGCTTACGGAATGCCCGCCTGCCTTCTTCAACCTCAGCCGCGGGACCGCAGCCTCACAGGAATCCCAGCAGACCGGGGCACGCGCAGCTTCTGAGGGCCACGCGCTCTGCTCTTCCTCAGCCAGAAAAGGCCGCCAGGGCTGGGTACTCACCAGCGAGAAAGCTCCGCAGGCGTCCGAACTGAGCTTCGTACTGCTGCGGCTCAGCCTGGCAAGGAGCTGCCGACACCACGTTGGCGCACCCGGATTCTGCCTGGACTGCGGAGGGAGAGGCAGGGGAAAGGCAGGCGTTAACCCAGACCCGGCGGCCCGGGCGGGCGGCGCGCACGCTTCGAGAGCACAGGCACGGCAGCGGGTCTCCCAGCACGCGGGGCCGCGTCATCTCCTTCCCCTCCTATTACCCGATAAAAGGACAGTGAAGAGGTAGACGGTGTGACCACACAGATAAACAGACGGACAGGAGAGGGGGGCCCGTCAGCGCACGGGAGAGTCGCTGGGAACCCGCGGCCCCGTGTCCTCAGACTTTGCAGCGGGAGGCTTGGGCGGGTCTATGTGAAGCCACTCAGTGGACCTTCACGCTGGAAAGTCACGTCTTTCAGTTCTGCAAAATGTTCTTGAATCCTTTTGTTGGTTCCCTTTTACTGTTTCTCAGAGGCTCCTTCTATTTCAAGGTTGGATCTCCTGAATGGATCCTTCAATTTCCTCCCCTATATTCCATTTCTTTCTCTTTTTGTTCTACTTTCTGGCCAGTCTGCTCAGCTTTCAACCCTTATACTGATTATTTTTTACTATCAAACAATTGATTTACAAATTTTTATTGTTGTTTCTGTATTTTTTCTCTCTCCCTTTCTCTTTTCTTTTCCTTTCTTTTTAAACATAGTGTTCTATTCTTGTTTCAAGGACATGATTCTTTTTTTTTTCTTTTTCCTTTCAAGGTATTGGGGCCAGGGACTGGACCTGGGACCGCGCAGCTGTCACGCAGGCACTGAGCCACAGCAGCTCCCCTCAAGGATGTGAGGGTCACATGTTTTCTGTTTTTCCCTGTTTCTGTCTTGGTAGGATGTTTTTTAAGTGCCTGGACGCCAGCGTTCTTGTAGCTGGCTTGGGCGAGAAAGGCCAGAGGTTCAGTATTCAGCATTCGAACATGCCCTTAACTTCTGCTCTGTGAGTTTTCGCTTTAGAAAAAAATCCCCTTAGCCCTTCCGTGAGGGGGACGTGGCTGGGGACTGAGAGGAGGCACCTTTATTAGCAGTCTGGATAGAGCTGGGAAGACACCAGCGCACCCCATGAGAGCCAGAGGGCTCCGTGCGTGCAGAAGGCAGAGGGGAAGACGAGAGGACAGGGCTTGCCAGGAGTCTGCATACTCCTAAAACCCTGCAGATTCCCTAAAACCTCCTCTGCTCCCTCCACTCCTACTGCCACTTCTTGAGCTCAGGCAGTCCTCGTCGCCTGCATTGCTCCTAGGCCTTCTAACTGCAGTCCCTGATCATAACCTGGGCTCTCTCCATCAACAACGCCGTCAGTGTGAGCTTCTAAAATTCACATTTGATGGGAGGCGGCTGTGGCTCAATCGGTGGGGCTCCCGTTTACCATATGGGAGGCCTCGGGTTCGGTTCCCGGGGCCTCCTGGTGAGGGCAGGCCCGCCCGCACGGCGTGGTTGGCTGGCCCGGCGAGCGCGGGCAGCAAGGGGGGGATAAATGAAATAATAAATAAAATCTTTAAAAAATAAAATAAAATAAAATAAAATTCACATTTGATACCTCAGACACTCGCCTCTCACTCGTCCCCCTGCTAAGCTCCTGATGCTTCCTCTGAAGCGGGCTCAACCCATCTGTTAACGATGACCTCCTGCATGGTGGGAAGCTCTGGAGGTGGCTCCTTTGAGCTGACAGTCTACTTCAGGTGACCATCTTCTTTGCTCTACGGAGCCCGAGCACGCCTCCGTGCCAGAACTCATTCCATTAAACTCCTCCATAATCACTGACTTACTCGCCTCACTTCCCAGCTAGAAACTCAAGTGCCTCAGGAGCCTTTGTCCTGGCCTAGAGCTTATGCCCAGTACACGCCTGCTAACGGACACAGGGCTTTTCAGATTACTCACACAACCGAAAGACCAGCGCCGACCGAGGAGAACCACCATTATGTCTAAACTAAGAGCAGAACACTCGGAAGACAGTTAAGTAGCGTCACTCCTGCTTCCTGCCAGCAAGAGTGCAGAATTGCTGCTCCTGGGATGGCAGGAAAGTGAGGCAGGAGATCACCGCCGGGGTGGGCAGAGACCCTGTAGATTAGACGCAGTGATTCTTCTATGCCACGCCCATCATCTGGTGGAGCCTGGAGGAAGGAAACGTGGGTGACTGTGACCCCGTCTTCTCAGAGGGAGCTCGGCCCCCGCCGCTGTGCACACCCTCAGGCTTTCACTGCACGGCGACAGGAGCCTTCGAGCAAGGTGGCCTGGGGCCACCAGGGGTGGAGCAGGCTGTGCCGCCCTCGTAGAGGAGGAGGAGGAAGTCCAGCAAGCAAGACGGGCAGGTGAGACGGGGAACGAGCGCCGAGCCAGAGCGCTGCTCCAAGCCCATCAAAGTGGCTCCAGGCATCCGGGGGGACGGAGCAGCTTTCGTTTTCTTTCAAAATCTCGTGTGAGCGGATTCAGTGTAAGAGAACCCTACCACATAAAAACCGGAACTCACAAGGTAACCAAGCAGCAATTATTTCTTACTGCAGATTTTTTTTTATTTTTTAGGAGGTACCTGGGATTGAACCCAGGACCCCGTACATGGCAAGCAGGCGCTCAAACGACTGAGCTACATCTGCTCCCGTGACTCCAGATTAATTCAAGACAAGTTTTCCTAAAATAGAGTCCAATTTCAAAACAAATAACAACAAAAAACAAATAAAAAACCCCAGGAACACACCTATGATCAGTATTTCCAGCCACTGAACCCAACGTGCTCACTCACCCGGCAGCTCTCATTTCCACATGCGAGACTACGTGAGAGGAGGGGGACGTGAAGGACACGGAGACCCTGCTCCTAAGGGGCTTTCAGGATAATTTACAGAAGGAGAAAGTTCCACCTAACATAAGGTAGAGCAAACTAACTCGGGCATTCTGCAGAAGGAAATACTGCATACAGCCGGGACAGGCGGTGCAGCGGCCTCTGAAGGCCAGGCCAGGCCCCCGGAGCCCCCGGCACTGCCTGCCCAGGTTTCTGGACTCCACGCTTTTCCCATCCGCTCCGAGGGCCCACCGCGGAGGGCCCCGGCGTTACCTGTGAGGTTAGCTGCCATCTCTTCAGCAGTCTGCGACAGGCGCAGCCCTTGTTTCAGGGGACCTTCTAAATCCACGTACTGTCGGCGTTTGAGGTAGCAGGACACTGCCATCTGAATCTGCTCTGCGCGTACTCGTTTCATGACCTCCAGAGAAAGAGAGAAACGTAAGACAGAACCACAAAACGCAGAACCATAAGGGGTTTTAAAGGCCCTTTAATCCAAGCCACACATCGCTGGTAAAAGTAGTGGAGAAAGACCACTCACATGGCTAAGACTCAAAATCAAGTTCCCGAACTACCAACCTAGAGCTTCCTCCCATTTTATCTAAATTCCAGTGGCACACAGGCAGCTTGAAGGCTGGCAGGCGGGAATGGCAGGGGCCATGAAACCCCGGAGATAAGCCCACTCCATCTAACGCAACGAGCCACACAAACTTTTCATTATAGATGAACAAGGAGCAAACAAAGCCAGCTTGAATCTTAAGGTCTTTTATTTTTCCTGCCTATTCTCTGAGACGTGTTTATTAATAGTTAAAGGGCCAACAAAGCAGGCAGTAGGCAAGACAGAGTCAAAGATCTTTAAAATTCAGAAAATGGATATTAAGATGTTGGGAAAGTATGAAGTCAATAATGGAGAAGGGTAATATCATACTTTTTTTTTTATTTTTTTAAGATTTATTTCTCCCCACCCCAGATACATTGTTTGTATCTGCTCTGTTTCAGTCTGCTCATCTTCCTTTTTTAGGAGGCACTGGGAACCGATCCCGGGACCTCCCATGTGGTAGGCAGGGGCCCAATTGCTTGAGTCACATCCACTCCCCTTATACTTGTTTTTTTTTTAAACATTTATTTTATTTCTCCCCACCCCCTCTCTGTTGGCACTCGCTGTGTCTGTTCATCTTCCTTGTTTCTTTAGCAGGCACCAGGAACCGAACAGAGAACCTCCGACGTGGGAGGGAGGCGCCCAATCGCTTGAGCCCCCTCCGCTCCCTGCTTTTCCTCGCTGTGTTTCTTGGTTGCGTCATCTTGCTCTATCAGCTCACCACGACAGCCCACCCCATTAGCTCGCTGTCTTGCTCATCTTCTCCAGGAGACACTGGGAATCCCATGTGGTAGGCGGGAACTCAATCGCTTGAGCCACAGCTGCTTCCCCATCGTACTTTTTAATAGTCAGGAAATGGGTGCCAGCACTCAGTCGAGGATTTTGGCAATGGGCTTTCACTGTGATCATAAAGTTACCTCTTTCATTCTACATCAAAACAGTAAGAGCGTGTATGTATAAGTGTGTGTTGGAACGGGTCTTATAAATTCTTAAAAGAAAGAAAAGTAGTAGGACGTGACCAGCGGTAAATTATTTTTGAATAATTCAAGCTAATCTGAAGACTCACCAGGACTATTTTCCTTGACTACTAAACTTCTTATCAAGGACACAACAGGAGTCCCCAAGAATTGGCACAAGCCTAAAATATGACTTTGCCAGAAGTAAAGAATGCGGCAGAGCAGAAGAAGCGATGATGGCCACCTCAGTTTTCTAGGTTCCTGCCTGCCACGTAAAATATTTTCCTCTTCAAGATCAGAATATGGTCTCCATTTTAGAATGCATGCAACGGTACTGATGTATGTTAGCATCCCCACAAAAACAACATTCTCTAAATCAAGGGTTCCCAGACGTTTTGTGTGAAAGATCTACTGTTGATAATTTATTTGAATGTTTCAAGTTTTCAATTACATGCACTGGCTTTCTTTTCTGTGATTTCTTCCATTCCTTTTTAAAATTTAAAGTTGCCCTCTTTCTAAAAATTTGATATTCACTTTTTTCTTTAAACATTTAATAAAGTTTATTTTTATCTAATTTTTAAAAATCCATTTGCAATTCCTTTTAGCGTATGATGTATGGGAAATAACCAAATTTTTTATCCCAGATACTAGAGCTAACGTGTTGTCCCCAAATCATTTGTAAGTAATCCTTCCCTTCCAAACTGATTTGTGATTGCTTCTTTAAATTACACTCTGAAGAACTACTTTTCAATTCCCTAAAAGTCACATACCAGGGCAAACAGTTAAATGTGTACATATATACGCACACACATATACATACAAACTCAACATATGTGTATGTAGATATAAAATATTAAGGCATCACATATATTATTTCAAACTTGGTGTATAGAAAGATATTATCTATTGGTTTCATTTCTGAATTACCAGAAAGAGTACAAAACATTTGTTAAAAAGGGCCCTAGGTCTGATACAACTGAGATTCAATGATATAAAGAAATTAATATATTTCCCAATACCGAACCATCCTTTTGTTATGGAATTTGCCTCACTTGGTTACGGGACATTATTCTCTCACTGTACTGATGACTTAAGAGTTATTTATTTGGTTGTTTATTTTTTAGGAGGTACCAGGGATTGAACCCTGGACCTTGTACATGGGAAGCAGGCGCTCAGTTATTGAGCTACACCCGCTCCCCTACATTTATTTAAAAATTTTTATTGCTATTACAAGGATTCTGGTAGTTTGAGAAAGAGAAGCCTTTCTGTAAGCTTTCCTTTATCAATGAAGACAGATAACTGTTTCTGTGTAGCTACTAATGAAGCATTACTCCATCAATGTGACTACATCAGTGATTCTCCAAGGTTCTCCAACCTCACTACACACAAGAATCCCCTGTGAGTGAAGGAGTGGTGTGAGTGTAAATAATTTCAGCTCTGGAGATTCCAACTCAATAGCACATTTAGGAAAAAAAAATTAAAATGCATAAAGACAGTGATAGTGCTGCCCTTTCCCAGGTTAGCCCAAAGTCAAGACTAGTCAATCCAACCTCTCCCTTGCACCTTGTTATGACTTAAAAAAAAAAAAAAAAAATCAATTTTACTGATACATATTAATAATGCACACAATTCACCAAAGCGTACAATCAACGGTATGTGGTATAACCACATAGTTGTGCATTCATCTCTTCAATCACCATTAGAGCATTTTCATTATTTCAGGAATAATAATGATTAAAAACAATAAACAAAAAACAAACAAGAAAATTCCTCCCCTCTCAATCTCTCTCTGCGTCCCCTGCCGTACGTAGCTGCTATTTCTGGCTATTCTTGCACAATTCTTTCTTCATCGAGCAGCTTCACTGAGACAGAGCCACATACCATACAAACGGCTACTACTGCAATCACAACGCTGAGGACCATCACCACAGAAATCTCGGAACGCTTCCACTACTCCAAAAAGAGCAACTGCACACTCCTTGGCAGGCGAAGGCTGCTTCTGATCTACCTTCAAGAGCTCCTTGTGCCCAGGCTCTCCCAGATACGGAGCCCTGTTCCCATATTTTAGCTGAGGAAACATTCCCAGATGTCCCACTGCCACTCTCTTTGACAGGGAATGTGTGCAGTGTCAATGTGTGTCCAGCAGCATCTAAAACCAAAAGGCTGTATCTGACTAAAGGGGAGGGATGTCAGAGGGAGACCAT
>JAKSZT010054281.1:22152024-22173113 GCA_026826555.1 Tolypeutes matacus
CGGGGCCGGGTGAGCGGGGCCGAGGAGCGGGGCCGGGTGAGCGGGGCCGAGGAGCTGGGCCGCGCGCCCCCCCCACCCTCGGCCTTTCTGCTCCTCGGGGGTTGGGTCGTAGGCCCTGAACTTCCCGTCTCGCCCCACCGCCAAGGCCGTGGGGTCCACCCGAGCGCGGCGCCCAGGCCATCGCTGGGCCTCACTTAGTTCAGGTCGTTGAGCTGGAGGTGGACACTGACCGCTGTTCTCTGTGATAAACCCAGGGCTGACCCTAAGCGCCCTTCACCCGGATTCTTGCACCCTTACGTGGTTACTGACAGCAAGTTCTCAAGGCAGGTCCAAGATCTCAGGAAATGCGGGCACATCCTGATGCGGCCTTCGGTATTTCAAATTGTTTGGCTTTGGCACATCTTAGATTAGAATCATAGGACCACAATCCTTTTTGGTATTCGTGTTGAACCACTTTGTTGTTATTTATACTTTTACTTCGGTGTGAAGAGTACTAGAGGAACTGAATTGTTTACTTTTAATGTAATGAATATGACTTAATCTGATATGTTTCTCCTTTTTTTTGACTTTTAGGAAACTCAAAGCTAAGTTTATGCCAGGTTTTTAGTAACTGGAGGTGGTTGGTATGTTTGCTTTCCTTTATTCACTTTATTGTATTCTGTTTTATGGTCTCTTATTGTATAAATGACTTTTGTAGATATTTTGTAGCAACTTTTGGAAGCAGTATGTATGCTTGAAAATTTATGCATAAATGAATAAAATTAATTTGTAGTAGGAAGTTACTGTTGCAACCGAAATAGTATTTCTTTTGAGATTGGGTAATAGTATATTTCTTCTTCACTTGGAGAAATACTGCTTTCTTCCAATTATTGCTTAGTTGTCTCTCTGAACTGTTTAGTGGAGCTGGTCCTAATACATAACACATAGTATATTTTACAAGATTTATGCAGAAACCTAACTTTTTCAACCTAAAATCATGAGTGATTTAGCTCTCCTTTCACAAGTATTCTGAACACTTTGATTTTTGCCCAGATGACTTGCACACTCATCTCTGGGGAAACTTGTGAGTTGGAGCACAGTAGGAATACTTTTATATGTGTGTGTGTGTGTGATCCTTCTGCCTTCATTTGCCTGAATTTCCCCCAGAAAATCCATAGGTTCATGCATCTTTTTTTTTTTAGGATTTATTTTATTTATCTTTCTCCCCGCCTGTTGTTTCTTGAGGAGGCACCAGGAACTGAACCCGGGACCTCAGATGTGGGAGGGAGGCGCCTAATCGCTTAAACCACCTCTGTTCCCTGCTTTGTTGTGTCTCCCATTATTATTTTCTTCTTGTGTCTCTTGTTGCATCATCTTGCCGTGTCAGCCTGCCTGTCACACCAGCTCGCTGACTTCTTTAGGAGGCACCAGAACCAAACCACAGACCTCCCATGTGGTAGGCGGAAGCCCATTCGCTTGAGCTATATCCGCTTCTCAATGCATCTTTTTAATAGATTTATGCCCAACAATTTTTTTTTTTTTTTTTTTTTTTTTTGGCTTTTATGAAGGAAATTTTACTAGGGGGAAATCTACAGTTCCCAGGCAGTGAAATGTCCAAATCAAGGCACCATCCCAACAATTTTGTTGATGTGTTACAGTTCATTAAAGTTGTTTGAAAGAATGTATATATTATTTAGGCAATAAAGTATATAACGTTTAATTTCTGGTGCCTATTGAGTTTGACCACATTATAATGTTTTCCCCATTGTTTTAATTTGTAGATAAACTGTAGCAATGGCTGCTGTTTATTCTGGCATTTCCCTGAAGCTTAAGAGCAAGACAACTTCCTGGGAAGATAAACTAAAACTAGCTCACTTTGCTTGGATTTCTCACCAGTGCTTTCTTCCAAATAAAGAACAAGTAAGTTTAATGTGAAACTTATATTTTTATAACCTAAAATAATTGTCACTTGTGTAAAATGCATATAGACATTTAGTTAAAAAAATAAAAAAAGATTAGAGAAAAGGTTAGGGGAGGAAACGTCCCTGAGAGTTTTATGTGTAATGTCAGTGAAAAAAGTACAGAGTCAGGTATTTCATCAGCAATTTTTGTTTTTGTTATAAAACTTAATTTAGCATATCTTTTATGTTTGATTACTATATTACGAATTAAGAGTGTGCAGTAGTAAACAAATTGGGAAGTTAGATTCTGAGTCTGTCAATAGCGCCATCTGCATATAAATCCACAGCAACACTGTGTAAGCAAGTTCATGCCGGTGCTTTGTTAAAATTCTTTGGAATTTGATAAATTGAAGGTTGGGAAGTAGGTTAGGCCACCCAGAAGACATCACTCTTGGTTAACATTTCATAGGCTCACTCGACTAAAGAATACTTTAGCACGATCGAGACACCAGGCCCCTGTGCTCGTGCGGAGGAAGTCGGCAACAGAGGTGTCCAAGCTGGGCTATGCAGACTGACCACCTGTGCTGTGTCCAGGCTCACCTGGTAGATGGACGGTCACCTTGCCAGCGCCAGGGAGGGGGAAGTGGGGCAGGCAGGTGCTCAGGCTGTGCACTGTACATGCGGGAGGGTCGCTGTCTTCCTTTCCATCTCGCCTCTGTCGTGCTTCACCTGTTGTCACACTTGGGACACCCATTCCCAAATGATTCATGAATAAGGAGACATCCCAGTAATGGAAACTGCACACATGCAACACTGCTTTTCATAAAGCACGTCCACATCCTTTCTCTGTGACCGCCTCTGTGAGAGGTACATGCACTAGGGGTTGAGCTTCAGGTAATGTGGGAAGTCAGCACGTAAGGTCTGGTCCTCGGGCTCTTATTTGGCTTTTTGAAGCGTGTGTGATTCATTCTGAGCAGCTGCCGATGTGCTTCTAACTGTGGAAACGCGATGCAACTTGAGAGAAAGGGATAAGACATGTTAGAGTTTCTCCTGAAAACTTTTAATGGCCCCAGATGAAGACAAAAAGTTTTCCCCCTTTGTATTGGTTCTTTGATAATAAACAATTCTAAAACATTTACATAATGTAAATAAGCAAAGTAAGTTTTAAACGAGATTTTTTTTTTTTTTCCAGTTGAATTTGGTTATGCCTTGAATGTCCCTATAAATATCCGGCATTTTTCCCTGTTTTCAAAGAAATTCATTTATTTTTGGAGTATATTTCTTCCAAATTCAGGTATTACTTGATTGGGCAAGACAATCGTTGGTTGCATTTTATAAGAAAAAACTTGAGCTGAAGGAAGACATCGTTGAGAGACTGTGGATCTATATAGACAACATCTTGCACAGCAGAAGACTGCAGACTCTTCTCAAGAATGGAAAGACCATCAACCTGCAGGTCTCCCTGGTCAAGGTACACAGGCTCTTGGGTCACCTGCGTCCGTCACGCGTGTCTCGGCTTCCTGTTGTCAGCCTCCTGGGAGGCGGGAGACCCGACAGCCTCACTTGAGTTTCTGCCTGTGTGTGCGAGCCAGACGACCCTCAGTGGCATCGTCCTAATTTCCCCATTGCCGCTTGTTGGTTCATTTTGTTGCTTCAAAGTGTAAATGTAGATAAAAAGATACTCAGAGAAGGTGGTTCTCATGCAGTAGTCGCTCGTTTGACAGTTTTGAATTTGGAAGCTGCATGGACTTGGCTTGGAAAGTTGAGTTAGTCTAAGTGTATTTTTTGAAATTACAGCTAAGTTCTGAAAAGAGTTATACTTCTCTTAAAACAATACTCTGACTCAAAGGCAGGGAGTTATAATGCTAGAGACTTACTTGCTTTGGGATCAATTATAGGGAGAGATGGGAAATATCAAGACGGGAGGAGATGAGAAGAACGATCGTGATTAGAATTATGATGTTCTCTGGTGTTTATTGAATTCACGTCGTGTGTCCTGCACTGTGTTAAGTGCTTTATGTTATTCACTAGGCAGGAAAAGCATAGAGCTATTTCATGAACTGTGGAGGTTACCTTTTTAATTGGAAAAGGTCGCCAGCAAATTAAGCTACTCTGACTTTTCCTACCTTTCAAGTGGGCCTGGAGAGAGATCAGAGAGTAACATCTGAAGAGAAATGTCCTCAAAGTTTTTTTTTTTGTTTTTTTGTTTTTTTTAAATTTTATTTTGAAAGAAGCTTCTGATTACATAAATGTTATGTCGAAATATAAGGGCTTCCCATACACCCCCCCGCCACAGTTTTCCCCGCTAACATCATCCTTCATTAGTGCGGTACACTTGTCACAATTGATGGACACGTTTTTGAGCATTGCCACTAGCCGTGGTCTGTAGTTTACATGATGGTTCACACTTTGCGCTGCACAATTTTATGGGTTTTCCTCAAAGGCTTTTGAGTCAAAGTAGGAGCTTCATTGTCAAAACTGAATATTTTGAGATGCCGAGAGAAGAGCTGGTGACAGTAAGCCAATGAGCACTTAGTAGGTGCTAGCGCTGTGCTTGAAGTACTGCACATGTGTGATCACCTTTAATCCTCACAAGTATTGTGTCTCCATCCATCTTATGGTTGAGGAAGCTAAGCTCAGAAAGGTCAAGTAACTTGCCTGAGGTCACAGAGCTAATAAATGACAGACTTGGGATTAGAACCGAGAGCCGCCTGCTTCCAAAGCCTGTGTTCTTCACCACTCCCCTGCCTCACACGTGTGAGGGAAATCAGAGGCTGGTAACAGTGAAGAAGTAAGTAGTTGAGCTGCCTGCTGTCCTGGGCTTTCTGGTTCTTGGAATTATGCTCTAAATTGGGCTGTTGAAAATGGTCTTATGAGAGGTGGGAAGACATCTTAGAATGTCTTTTTATACTTTAAAAAAACAAAAAACAAAACTACCAAATGTATTTGATTTAAATTTTATCTATGTTTTATAATGTGTCAAAGTTAGTACCGTAGTAATCCATACAATTTTTAAATACTTTGCACATACAGAGTGTGAATGTGGATTTGAGGACCACTCTGGCAGTCTGTTGGCACTGAAGGATTTGACCTTTTTTGGCGTCAGCTTTTCCAGAAAGGTCACAAGAGCAGTCAGTTGATGGATGTAGTAACACGTGTCGCATTTGGCTTCTGGTAGCTTAGCATGCAGGATGACTTTGATTCTCGGATGGCGTAAGGCTGGGAGCAGGTCAGCGTGTGAGTCGGCTGAGGGATTTGCCCAGCCGTCATCGTTTCCGGAGTATGTGAATTTGGGGATTTCAGCCACAGTAGAATGTGGCTCTACTGCATGATAAGTGATAACTGGCAACTTTTGCTTTCCTTTTTGAAGAGTGCCCTTTGCTTCAGCTTTTTAAATACAAGAAGTATCATTACCTGTCAAAATACATTTTGGGTCTCAGGATCATAGACCGAGTGCCACCGTCCATGCACTTGGTAGCAGGTGCGCTGAAGTGCAGGTTTGGTATCTAAGAAGAAACGATCTTGGGAGTTTCAGCCTCACAAAGTGCCGCTCCCTAAAAAGGCGTTGGCCTCTGAGTGTGCCCTGGTAGGGGACTGGGGGTGCCCTATGGGCTCGAGGCGCGGCATGCGTGTCCCTGTCCTCTGAGCTCTCTGTGTGTGTTTGGTCTGGGGTCGGTAATGAGTTTCCTTTTTCCCTTTGTCTTCAGATCATAAATGAAAGAATAGCCGAGTTCTCTCCCTCGGGATCCCCACGCCACACCCGCGCCGTCCTGAGCTGCTGCCAGGGCGTCCTCTCCACGCCCGCCCTCGCCGTCATCTACACGGCCAAGCAGGAGCTGATGGTGGCCCTGCTGAGCCACCTGTGCCGCTTGGCCTGCGGGCAGCCGGAGAGGGCCGCGGCGGCCCCGGCGTTTGACGTCCTCCACCTGGCCCTCGGCCACTACCTGCGCATCCAGAAGCAGCAGGTCAACCCGAAGCGCGCCTTTGCGGAAGTGATGGGGCACCTGTTCCAGCCCTGCCTGGTCCTGCGGCACCTGCTCTCGGTGGGCGCCTGGACACAGGCTGGCCAGAGCCAGCTGCGGCCGGCCCTGAGCCGGGACATCCGCGCTCAGGTGGAGGCCGTGCTCTGTGGGGCGGTGTTTCAGCCCGAGCTGCTTGCTTCCTACAAGGAGGAGCTCCTGGGACAGCAGCAAGGCGGCGCGAAGGCGGGGGCTGTGAAGAGCCTGCTCGCGCCCACGCACACCCTGACCGCCAGGCTGCTGGACCCCGGCTGCTGTGAGCCGCCGCTGCACGCGGCTGTCGTGGCCAGCTCGGTGGCCTTGCTCTACCAGCTCTTCCTCGAGGCGTACTGCCAGGAGGGGAGCCAGCTGCTCTGCTTCCACCTGCTGCCCAGGCTCTTGGGCTGCCTGAGGGTTCTGCGCCTGCAGGAGGAGCAGGTGGCAGCCCTGTCCACGTCGGACTGGAGCACCGAGCTCCTGGCCGTGGACCGGCTTCTCGGCGCCGTCGTCAGCCACAACGTCTACAACGTCGCCGCCGACAAGATTCGGCACGGCGGCGTTCAGCTCCAGTTTTACCGCCGCCTGGCCGAGCTGCTGACCCGCCACCCGCAGGCGGCCCTGCCGGCCTGGTTCCGCTGCCTCCGGGCGCTCCTCTCGCTCAACCACCTGATTCTGGAGCCTGACCTGGATGACCTGGTGTCCTCGGCCTGGATCGATGCCGACGTAAGCGAGTCCCGAACCAGGAGAGCTCAGGAGGCGCTCATCAGTGCGCTGTTCCGGACGTACGCCAAGCTCCGCCAGGTGCCGCGGCTGCTGGAGGAGGTGCTGGGCGTGATCTGCCGCCCGGCTGCCGAGGAGCTGCGGCCGCCTGCGCTGACCTGGGGCCCTGCCGCCGCGCTGCGCGAGTGCCTCCTGGAGCTGCCTCCGAGCCAGCTCCTGGACGTGTGGGCCCTGCTGCTGCAGGCACTGCGCTCTTGGGTCCTGCCGCACCTGCGGGGCGACTGGGACCTGGCCCTGAAGTGCAGGTCCCTGAGCGTGCTGCTGCACCACGTCCTGTTCAGCATGAGGACCCTCGATGGCGGCACGCCCACGCCTGTCGTCAGGCGGACGCAGGCCACGATGGAGACGATGCTCCGAGAGCTCGTGCAGCCCCTGCTGGGCCTCGTCACGGACCCCCAGGGCCCCGCGCAGGCGCCATGGCTGCAGAAGGTCAGCGACTCGGCGCTGCTGCTCGCGTACTCCTGGGCGGAGGTCGACACCATGCTCACCTTAAACTGCAGCCAGTACCGCCCTGCAGCTGGGGCCGGCTCGGGCCTCGCCTCGGCCTCGGACCTCCCGTTACTGCTCCCGGGCGTAGAAACAAAGCACTGGAAGGAAATGGAGGCGCTCTCGGCCCAGCCCGAGTCCCTGGGCAGGTTCTGCTTGGAACAGCTCTATCTGCAGAAGATGAAGCGGACCTTACTGCATGCCAGGTTCCCCTCCGAGGAAGCCCTGCAGACCCTCAGGCACGACGCCGCCTGCGTCCTTCGTTCGGGCAGAGGCAGCCTGACGCAGAGCACGGCGGCTTCCTGGGACTGCCAGGCAGGGAGCGTGAGTGCCCTGACGTACCCCGCGGCACACTGGCACCTGGTCGTGTCACACCTCCCCATTTTAGTGCCCTACCTCTGTCCAGACGACGTGCAGCACCTCGCCAGTGTCCTGCTGCGGAGTCTGCCCACGAGCAAAGCCCAGGCGGGCTTGGTGCGGGAAGAGCCAGGCGTGACCGTCGGAGAGACGTCCGAGGCCCTCCTTCACAGCCCTCTCTTTGCGGAGATGCAGTCCCTTCACTCCGCTTTCCTGATGTGCGTAACCGCGAAGTGCGCTCGCGTTCTGTGTTCTGGCACCCGGGGTGGCAAGGAGCTCCTCAGGCAGCGGATCCCCTGGCTCTTCGAGAAGGACCACATGGCCATGGCGCACTGGGAAGCCAGGTTTGCGAAAGGGGGACCTGAGGGCGCAGAGCCGAGAGGAGACGTTGCCCGGAATTTGCTGTCTTTGGTCAAGAGTGACTTCCCGGTCGAGCTGGATGCAGAGCAGCTGGAGGGTGTCGTGGATCTCTGGGAAGTCGTCTCTGCCCTGCATCTGCACAGCTTCTCGCCTCCCTGGCACATGCGCTGCTTCCTGCTGCTCCTCTCTGTGGCTGTCACCAAGCTGGGGCGCTCCTGCTCCTGCTCCCGGGCCCTCCGGTTTCTGGTGACCTCCTACCGGCTCCTTGGTTCCCTGCAGCAGGGGAGAAGCGCCCGCGCAGTGTTCCGGGCCGTGCACGTCAGCGACGTCTTTGAAGTCGTTCTGACCTCGTTGCTGGAAACCAGTGGCAGGTTGCCGCTGGATGCAGGTGACCCTTCCTGGTCGGAACTCCTCCAGGTGACGGGGGCCTTCTTGGAACAGCTAATGCAGACCCTTGTGCAGGCAAAGCTGAGCCTCGTGCTCAATTTTGGGAAAATCGTGGCTTTCCTCTCACGTTGCAAAGCGTACGCTGAGGCTGCTTCAGGGGGGCAGTCGGAGAGCCAGAGCTCTCGGGGCAGGCAGCTCCTCCTGGTGTCGCTGACGAAGCTCTGCCAAGTGCTGGGGCCCCTCGTCAAGGAGCGGAAGCCGCACCGCGAGGCCGCAGAGGCGCTGCCTGAGCTCTTGCAGCAGGCCGTTCTCCAGACTGGGGCCGCCCTCGGGCTCTGCTGCGAGCAGGGCGCCCTGGGCCCACGCCTGCCCTCCTCTGCCATCGCGGCGGCCACCGCCCTCTTGGAAGCAGATGTGAGCTGGCGCTCCGGGGGCCGCGGCGCAGAGGGTGCCAGGACGGCAGAGGACACGCCGTTTTCCCACGCTGCCGTGTACCAGGGTGTTTACGCTCAGATACTGTCGGAGCTGCCAGCGCTAGCGGCAGACATGCAGCCTTTCCAGGCAGCCTTGCGCTTTTTGACTCTGTTCTT
This sequence comes from Tolypeutes matacus, assembly GCA_026826555.1. NCBI lineage: Eukaryota > Metazoa > Chordata > Mammalia > Cingulata > Chlamyphoridae > Tolypeutes > Tolypeutes matacus. The sequence goes on from JAKSZT010054281.1 coordinate 22,160,863, forward strand.
TTTGGCCCCAGAACTGCATCCCAAGAAGGATTCCGTTTTCAGCTCCTTGTTTCATTCCGTGAGAAGAGTCCTTGCAGGTATGGTCTTTTTCCTGGGCTTACTCTGTACTATCGAGTCTTTGATAAAATGGTAGCTCAGCGCCTTGCCAGGTGAGTTGCCAGCCCTCCCCTTGTTATGGAACAGGTAATAAATTAGCACGTGGTGTGCATTTCAAAAGGCACAAAACAGCCAGCAGTGAGAAGGTCTCCTTCCCAGTCCTGACTTGCAGGAATTCTTTTCCAATATCCACAGACATTCTATGTATTTGTAAGCAATTATTTTTTCCCTCTTTTTATACAAACGGCAGCATTCTGTGTGTACTGATTAGCACCTTGTTTATTCATTTAATAGTATTTTGGAAATTGTGTAAGTTTATAGTTTGGAAATTACTACTCTATCCTTTTTTAGCTTTTAGTTTGTCTTTGCCCCGAATGATGTATATGGGTTAAATAGCCTTATTTGTTTAGGTGTCACTGATAGTGAGAGAACATCAATATTAGTAGGCTCTTTTTATCAAATCTTTAGTGCCATAAATTGACTTCAGGTTTTTAAAATGCAAATGGCTTGTTGTATAAGAAACTTCATAAAATTCCTTGAGGGCAGGAATTGTGCTTGTTTGCGTCAGTAGCCATGGCTCTCGGTAGGGAAACCGGCTGCAGGTGCACGGGGAGTGTTTAGCGGGACAGAGGGGACACTTCTTCAGAGCTCAGCCTGCGATTCCAGCCGTAGGATTTCAGTCAGCCGCGCCCCTTCTAGATCAGCCTGACCAGTGGTGGGCAGGGAGTGGACGTCATCGTGCATAGAGACGTGATCCCGTAGGAAGTGGATGACGTCATATGTGGGGACGTGATCCCATAGGAAGTGGACAATTTCGCACGTGGAGATGTGATCCCATAGGAAGTGGATGTCGTGTGTGGAGACGTGATCCCGAGGGAAATGGACGTCGTGCGTGGAGACGTGATCCCGTGGGAAGTGGACAATGTCGTGCGTGGAGATGTGATCCTGTAGGAAGTGGACGTCGTCATGCATAGAGACATCATCCCATGGGAAGGGGACGTCGTCATGCTTGGAGTCGTGATCCCGTCGGAAATGGACGTCGTCGTGCGTGGAGACGTGATCCCTTAGGAAGTGGATGTGTGGATGTTGTGCGTGGAGACGTGATCCCGAGGGAGATGGATGTCATGCGTGGAGACGTGATCCCGTGGGAAGAGGACGATGTCGTGCGTGGAGACGTGATCCTGTGGGAAGTGGACGATGTGCGTGGAGACGTGATCCCGTGGGAAGTGGATGTCGTGTGCGTAGAGATGCGTAGTAATCCCAGGTTCAAGGCTAACAGCTCAGGTTTCTTCCGTAACTAGTTAGAAGACTGAGGTTTGGGGTTGGAGTTAAGGCAGTCTTTTGAGGGAAGCTTGGGAAGCCTACTAGCCAGGCCTAATCCTGCTTTTTCCAGTGGATAAGCTGTGGCGAGCTGGCCCTGTATTCTAATTTCTTTACAAGGGACCCTGGGCTGCTTCGGACACATGAGAGTTGAGTGTGGCCTTCTAGAAGTAAAGCCAGAGCTGGACTTGAAGTGATTTAAGCGCTGTGGCTGGAACAGGCTGCCACTGTCTCCCTCAACAACCCTCCGTCTCCCTGGTTGATTGTGGGCTAGTTTAAAAGGCTTCGGTGTCATGTCCTTAGGCTTGTATAATCGCTATCGGTTTATCTTCAGTTTCATTTATTCTTTCATCTACTGGTTCAAATCTACTGTAAGTCCCCTAACGAATTTTTTATTTCGGTTACTATACTTTTCAAATCCAGAATTTCTATTTGGTTCTTTCTTACAGTTTCTGTCCCTGTATTGATATTCTCTATTTGATGTGATATTGTCAGCATACATTCCTTTACTTTAATCAAGCTTTCCTTTAGTTCTGTGACTTGTTTATAATGGCTTTTTGACATCATTTTCTGCTAAATCTGATATCTGGTCACTCAGGCAGTTTCTGTTGCCTGCTGCTTTTCTGATGTATGGGCCATATATTCCTGTTTCTTTGCATGCCTTGTAACTTTTTGTCGAAAACTGGACGTTTTGGATACTATATTGTAACCACTCTGGGTACTTGTCTCCCTCTCCTGGGGATTTGCTGTTATTTGCTTGTTTATATGTTAGTGACTGGCTGGGTAACTTTAGTGAAGATCCCAACCCCACCTCCCAGTGTTAGGCCTCTGCTATGGCTCCTCGGGGAGGTATGGAAGTGGGGGTACCACAGTCACCCTGGGACTGTCCCTGACCACACCCAGCAGTTAAGTTCTGCTGATTGCCAGCTGATTGTGCAGCAGCACCCTGGGGTATCAACTGTCCTACCAGCCAATCCAGTCAAGTCACAGCTCTTGTGAAGGAATCATTTCAGGAGTCCCAGTTTCTCCTCTGCAAACTGGGGCCTTTGGTTTTGCCTGTTTTTTTTTTATAATTTTTTGTTTTTGTTTTTAAAGAAGCTTTAGATTACATAAATGTTACATGAAAAACACAGGGGACTCCCATATGCTCCACTCCTTCCCCCTCCCACACTTTTCCATGTTAAGAACATCCTTTATTAGTGTGGTGCATTTGTTATAATTGATGAACCCATATTGAAGCATTGCTACTAACCATGGACTATAGTTTACACTATAGTTCACACTTTGTCCTGCACAATTTTTTAAGTTATGACAAAATATACAATGGCCTATATCTGTCACTGCAGTGTCATGCAGGACAAACCCAATGTCCTGCAAATGCCCCCATATTACACCTATTCTTCACTCTCCCATCCCTCAGAAACTCTAGTGGCCACTGCCTTTCTGTCATGTTAACAGTTCTTCCATTGCTAGAATAATAAGTCTGTAGTAGAATAATAATAAGTCTCTTTTAGTCCATTGTTCATTCCCCAATCTTGAGGATTTTGGGATGGTGAACCCCACTCTACTTCTAATTGAGATGGGGCTTAGATCCCATGGATAAGATGGAGCGAGCTATCTTGCTTGCAGTTGTAGATACTCTCTGTTCCGTGGCATGGGCATTATCCATCATCATCACCTTGTTGTCCTGGGTGAGTCCAGTGAACTGGAGAGTAGGTGTTACAACTCTGCTGAAATTCAGGGCTCAACTGACACATGGACAGACCAAAGATTTAAGTCTCTGGGACATTTATTTATCAAGTATAGTACTAAGTATGGGTTCAAATAAAAGGGGTAGAAGAGTCATGTGAAGAGAAGCTATAAATGAGTCTAACTCTGTTACATTGGGGAGAATAAATTCCAAAGTAAGGCCCACTGAATTCCTGAGCTGTCTGCCCTGTTTATAGTTTCTGGATATCTCTGGAGCCCTCAGAAGCCCCACTATTTGAGGCACTGTTTACTGTGGCAGTCAGTGAGATCCTGCTGAGACTTGCATAAGTGTAACCTCTGGAATGACCTCCCAACTCACTTTGAAATCTCTTAGCCATAAAAACTCATTTGTATTTACCATTTCCCTCTTTTGGTCAAGGTCTTTTTCCAGGTGCATTGCTAGTTGGTGTTTGGTATTAATCCCTCGGTGCCAGGGAGGCTCATCCCCGGGAGTCATGTCCCATGCTGGGGTGGGGTAGGGAGGTAGTGCATTTATATGCTGAGTTTTCACCTGTATCTTGAATCTCTTCCCAATTGCCTTTCACCACAGCCTCCATTTAGGCTTGAACTTCTTCAAGCTGTATTGCAAATGAAGTCAGTTCCTTTGGGACAAGATAGGAGTTGTCTGTTTTGTGGACTGCTTCTCCCTTCAGGCAAATCCCTGAACCCGGGCTCTGGAGGGTGGGGGCGGGGGCAATACAAGCTTCTCTCTTCAGGGCATACCCCCCTCCCTTGCCCCGCTTGAGCACTACTGGGGAGGGAGCAGCTTCCGGGCTCAGCTCTCCTGGTGTGGCGCTCTGCCTCACAGGCTGGACACGGTGGTCTCGCCCGTGTGCCGCACTCACTGGGGTTTGGCCTCAGCGGCAGGCACCTGGGGCAGGGCAGGCACCTGGAGTCCTGCTCCCTGGAGGAGAGCTCTCAGGCGACTGGCGGGGAGGGCACCCCGTGCTCCTGGCTGGCGTGCTGTCCTTGCCTTGCTGAGCTGGAAGAGGGGCGAGAGGGAGCGGCCTTGGTCCAGACTCCACAGCACTTGCCTTTCTTTCCTAGTTTCCATAGGTCTTTCTTCATTTGCCGTTTGCCTTAGGACCATTTACAGAGGCTCTAAATAGTTGTTTTTTCGTATTTTCACCAGTTTCACTGGGGAGCAGATGAGTGGAGCTCCTCGGGCCGCTACGTCCCTGTGTCCATTTTGTTTGGCAGCCACACGAGCCTGCGCTGCTGCGAACATTTATTATGTGCAGAGGCTCAGAGGGGTCCCGAGACCAGGGTCTTACATCTTGAACCGAGATGGTTGTCACACTTGACCGTGAGCAATTCCCCCCGACCCCCACCACCTCACTCCCACCTCAACCCCCACCTCAAACCCACCACCACCTCACACAGCCCTGCGTCAACTGCCCACCGTCTCAGCCCCCCCACCTTGCCCCCCACTTCAGCCCCCCACGCTGTAACAACTACGCAGAGACTGGGAAGGAGAGAGACAACGTGCCGCAGTGTGGCGGGCTGAAGTGCTGGTCTGGAAAGGTAACCCGGGGTGCAGCTACAGGGGGCCTCGCCTCTTAACTTCAGGTTTCTTTCTCTTGAAGCTTTGGGCCTGAGGACTCTGGGAATGCTAGAATGCTCTCCTGCTCGCAGCGGAAACAGCTGGATGGCTTCACAAGGCAGTCCTGAGAAGCCCGAGACGCTTGTGCTCTTCCGACATTCCCATCTGTTTAAAATACCACCCCACCCCTTCGCCCCTTTCCACCTACTGTTTTACTTTGTCGTGATAACACGTGCGCAGCCCAGAACTGCCCATTTTAACACTTCCGTGCGTACAGTTCGGTGGCGTTAATTCCATCCACTATGCTGTGTTACCCTGACCACCATTCCTTACCAAAGCTGCTCCTTCACCCCAGAGAGAAGTGACCCCCCACTCCTCCTCCTCGCCTCTGGGGACCTGCACTCTACTTTCTCTCTGAAGTTTGCTGCTTCCAGGCATCTCATATAAGTGACCTTATAGAATGTTTGTCCTTTCGTGTCTGGCTTATCTCAGTTCATGCCGTTCTCAGGGCTCATTGTGTTGCATCAGAGCTTCGTTCCTTCCCACGGCTGAGAAATACTCCACTGTGTGGGTGGAACACACTTTGCTTACCTGTTCACCTGCTGACGGACACTTGGTTTGCTTCCACTTTCCAGCTGCTGTGAATACTGCTGCTACACACATTGTGCACACTTATCTGTTTGAGTCCTCGTTTCTAATTCTTTCAAGAAGAATAGAAAAAAATGTATAAAGAGAAAGTAACGGTCACGTGTGGGCCTGTGGTCTAGAGTTAATCCTCGTTGCTTGGCCTTTTGGTCTCTTTTTCCTGAGTATGTATTTATGTACAAATGCAAATGCGTGTTTATAGCTGCCATGAGTTTTTCACTCAGCACTTAGGAGTGTCCTCCGTGCCCCTAGCATGGTGATGTTTGACAGCCGCGTACTCTTTCGTCACGTGGCTCTACTGCAGGCCGTTTAGGCCTGTCCCCTTTGTCGTGTCTTAACCGTCTGACTTCTCCACCCAGATCCTGACATCCCCGTTCAGGTCATTCAGGATGCAGAACCTCACCTGGGAGCCTTGTTCACCCAGATGTTAGCAGTTGGGTCGACAGAGGACTTCAGGATGGTGATGCAGGATGTTCTCCAGGGATTGGAGGTCAGGAACCTGTGGACCGCAGATCTGCAGGTGGGTGGCTCCTTCCTCGTGAGTGGATCGAGTGGAAACTCGGCTAGCAACCCTGGAACTGCACAGCGGCTAGGTGAAGGAGCTGGCGGGGGGAAGAGGCCCAGGCTGAGCGCGAGGACGCCTGGCTTCTCCGAGGAGAGCTTCTTCAGATTACAAACGTAGGCTCTTATTTCGTGAAACTCTAGAAGATACATGCTCATAACATTACTAACACAGGAAAAAGTTAATTCTGCTCATCCTTTGCTTAAAACTTTTTCCGTAACACATTTTGAAAATCTTGCTTTACCTCATCATGCTGCCTGAATCCCAGTATTTGAGTCATTTAGGTTTGTGGGTCGCCCTCCAGGCCTCTGCCCCTTGGTCTACAAGGTGATCACCAGTAAACCCTGTTTGCATTTGGCTTCACGGATGTCAGGGTGCCTCTACTTGGGGTTCACATACTCAACGTCCCGGGAAGAGGCTGGTCAGATGTCACCCCACTTTTCAGAAGGGAAGGGGCTGCACGGAGAGACCGAGGAGCACGTTGGAGGCCACGGGGCAGCCTTAGCCTAGGTCTCCCGATTCAGCTTTCCCACCTTCTGCTTCATAAAAGCACGAGGGTCCTGGGGCTGGGAGAGTGTTCAGCTGCTGTGCAGCCCCTCTTCTGCCCACGCCTCCCCCCAGGCTCCTTGCTTGTCTCTCTGAAAGTGTTTGTTGTGCGTGTCTGCAGCACAAGAGGGCCACAGCTTTGAGAAAGGCCAAAGGCAAGGAAGTGAGGGCACTGTGCATGGCTCAGTGAGCGAGGCTGTGTAACAAGCGAGACTGAGCGTGAGAAGATTGAGGGGAGAGGAAGCGTCTGCTGGTGCAGTGTCCTGAGGGTAGCTGAGAAAGTGAGCTAGGAGCTTGGGTGAGAAGTCGGGGCCTAGATGGGGTGTAGGCTTACTAAGTGCTCCTAATCAGGAGAAGGGAAGGAGGAGCAGGCTGCAGCCATGTGTGGGCGCGTGCACAGTGTTAGAGGAGGAAGAGGCTGGCGTAAAGTGCCCAGCACGGGCAGCTCTGGTAGGTGCTCAATCAGTCGCCTTCTCTAAAGTCTTGTCCTCTTTTGCCTTAGAGTATCTTGTCATCGATCACATTGACCAAGTTGGTACTGAGCTGCCCGCTGAGTGCCGAGAAAGCAGCTTTGCTCTGGCTCGCGTGCCCCCAGATCGTCACGGCTCTGGTCGTAAGTACCCTCTGGGAGTTCGTGCTCCATCTGCGTCACCCCCGTCTTTCCAGCAGTCATTGTCCGTAAGGACAAGCCGGACTCTGGTTTTGCAGTTCTCTGATTTCACGCACGGTGCCTCCCTGGGCGTTGCTTCTTGAAGAGGGCTGTAGGGAAAATGCTGATTTTGTGTCCCATGGTTTTTGCCTCTTGGAGCACACTTGGTGCTGCCAGTGGACGAGGCATTGGGACGGTGTCACGGGGAGTTGGGAGGTCTGGATGCAGCAGAGAAAGAACCGTAGGAGGAAACCGTGTAGAGGCTGCTGTGCTGGCCTCTTACTGCACAAGATGAGAAGGGACTTGGGGGCTTGCTTTGTCTCCCCAAAATGGTCTGTTTCGTGCATTCACCCATTCGTATGGGGGAGGGGCATGTGTTTAAGGACGAGGACACCTTCTGAATCGACGTAGCAGCCTTGCAGCTTCTGTGTCACCAAACAAACTCCTGCTTGAGATTGGGAGTGCGCCTTTGTTTTGCCCTCCAAAGACTCTGAAATGAGTCTCCTAAGGAGCAGTGGCTCTTTTACCTTCAGAATCGGTTCTCGCTCTAGCCTGTGCTTCCTGCCCAGCATCTTCTCAGGGCTGAAGGTCCTAAACGATAAACTCAGCATTCTCTACTGATTTTAAGAACTTTAACAAATGGAGTTAAATTGTAGACAAGTAGAGCTAAGGATTTTTTGGAGGAAAGTGCTGTTATACGTATTTGATGCGCAGTGAGACGAAATTGCCTGCAGTCTTGTTCTGCGGAGTCGGGCCAGTCGTGTCCTGTACGAGAAACGCCCTCTCTTCAGGCAGATGCACCCAGCAGACGTGGCAGCCGCGGCACGTGGCCTCCGCCTCGTCCGTGGAGGCTGCCCGCCGACCCGCGCCTGCTGCTCCGGAGCCTGGCGCTTGTTCCTCGGCGTTCCGGTCCGTGTTTGCGTCTTTGCTTCCTGCTGTCTCCTTCTGCCCTTGCAGCTGCTCAGCCGGGAGGCCTGCCAGGAGCAGCCGCTGCCCCTCCGGCTCGTGGGGCCCGTTCTCGAGCTCCTGGCCTCCCTGCTGCGGCAGGGCGAGGCGGCCGTCCAGAACCCGCACCACGTCGGCCTGGCCTTCAGCGTGCTCCTGACGGTCCCCCTGGGCCGCCTGGAGCCCGCGGAGCACGGCGGCGTCTTCCGGAGGATGCACAGCGTGCTCTTCACCATCCTGCAGTGCCACCCTAAGGTGAGGAAGGACGAAGCCAGCGCGCGGCCTTCTCTCCTTTAGAAGGCGGTTGCAGCCTTCGAAAAGCACGCCCCTGCGGCAAGGCAGCGAAAGCGACGGCTTGCGAAGCGCGTCTCTGGTTTCGGGATTCCAGGGCCAAGGCTGTGCTTTAGGCTCGGAAACACTCGGCAGTCGTGGCGAGTGGTTTGGCTGAGTTCATCTTCGTTGGGTCTGACACCGCAGCAGCGTTGGCGGATTGGCCGTTGAAGGACGCTCATTAGACGGTACTGAACAGTCACTCGCTTGGGTTTGCTGCTGGGGTAATAGTCCCACTGGGTCCAGGGAGCCCGGCCTCAAAGCGTGCTGCCTTCCTGACCAAACCGAGCCTAGCGAGAAGCGGCCCATAGGAAAGGCCCGGCTTCCGCCAGCTTACGGGACACTTGTGGAGTCTCGTTTCACCCCTGCACCAGGTGTGTCGAGCCGGTGGTGGCCCATTTCATCAGTGGAGGTGAGGCTGAGAAAGGCTGAGTCAGTGTCACTAGCTGAGTCTCAATCTTAGACTGAGACGCGGAGATTGATCAGTGATCTTTCACCATGCCCCGGCTTTGCATGAGGCTGATGAGTTGGGGTTCATAAACAGGAAATCTACACATGTACACATGCATATTCAAATATTTTTAAGTGCTTTAGTGTTCTAAGGGTAGAAACCTGTGAGCGATGCAGTTTTAAAAAAAAATTCTCTGGGGGAGCGGGCGTCGCTCAGTGGTTGAGCATCTGCTTCCCGTGTACGAGGTCCTGGGCTCAATCTCCGGTGCCCCCTTAAAAAAATTCTCTAGCTAACTAGGCACTTGTGAAAATGGGCCTCACTCCAGGGTCTTCCCCAGTTAACATTGCCTTTGGCTCTGCATATCTTGTCAGCATTTTGCTATTAGATTTCTCTGCTGATTGTTAGATTTTACTGTGACCGTGCAGGATAAATGTGATGCAAATCGATCACAAACTGAAACTGCAGATCTTGCAAAAGATGCAGGATTTCTTGAAACTGATGCAAGTCATATTCAAAAATGCTTGAATATTCTGCAAAACCATTAATAAGCGACCAGTTTGTGGAATCAGACCGTTTAATGAAAGGAGAAAATTGAAAGAATAATGAGAAGGTATTGCAAAAGTCAATGGTGTGACTAATAATAGTAGCTCACACTTAGATAATGCAGGTCGGATGTGTGGGGAAAGTGGATCCGCGTTGACGTGTGATCGCAGTGCTGGTCACGTGCGTGAAACCGCCAGGCTAGCGTGCACGCAGGTGAGCCTGGAGGTAGACCAGAAGACCGCACGGCCAGGCTACCCAGCCACAGCACCAGCAGGGTCCTGCTTTCAGCCCTTTGTGTGTTTTAACTTATTTAATCGCCACGACAACCTATTATCCTCATTTTACAGATGGGGAAACCGAGGCACAGAACGATTAGGTGATATGCCCAAGATCGTATAAATAGCCAGGATTTGAACCCAGATAGTCTGGTCCATATTTTTGTGCTTTTAATCAACGTGGTAGTCAAGGATTAAGAGAAGTCCTTGGGAAATTTGGTGCAGCTCTGGAAGAGTTTAGCAAAGACAACCTCTTTCTGAACATGTGGCAGAAGGCTAATGTGATGTGAAGGAATATGGTATTGCTACCAAGAAGTTTGATTGGCTAAATTATGCCAAATAAAAGATTCCCGACATTTGATTTTCTGTCTTCATTCTAAGGACTAGAACGGTGCCGTTTGGTAGTGCACCGGCCGGGTTTGGAGGGACGTGCTCTGACCCGTCTTGTCCTGGATGGAACGCTCGCTGCACGTGTCTGGAGCTCTGGGAATGCGGCCAGTGTGACAAGGAACTGATTTCACTTTTATTTACTGCTGGTTAATTTAAACTCAAGGAGCCACGTGCAGCTGGTAGCGACCGTGACACTGTAGAACTGGTGTGTAGCTGTGAGGATAAGAGAGACCTGTTTTATGTCTTTTAATCTCAGTCTTTCAAGACAAAGCCTCAATCAAATCTTTTTTGTCACTATTAACTGAGATTTGGTTCCCATTTTAAGTAGCTTTGTTTTATGTAGCCTTTTTTCCTAGTCACAATTATAGCAAATAAATTGTTACTCTTGTTTTCCCTTTTATTATTTATTTCTGCCCATTTCCAGAATGGATTGGAGACAGCTCATTGTAGAAGGCACAAGACTCAGCAGGTTCTCAGCCAGGTTGCCCCCTCGGTGCCCTGCCCAGACCACCTGGGAGTGGGCGAGCGGGTCCACCGGAAAGCCTGGTGACAGGTGGTGGCTGCAGGGGTACAAAACTGTTCTGTGCTTCCTGATAGACAAGGCTGAGAAACAGCATGAGCCCCTTGAAGTAGAGAACTTAGAACAAGCAAGCGTTTACGTGCTTTATGCCCTTTCATCTGCCGTCACAGGTGATGCTGAGAGCCATCCCTTCTTTCCTGAACGCTTTCCATAGACTGGTGTTTTCCGTGATGCGTGAAGGGCGACAGAAGGACCAAGGTAACTTGAGTAACAGAACCAGACAGGCTGGTCCACGAGTGTCACGGGGTGTCTTTGCCCAAACACGTTGCTGAAAGTGAAAGTTGAAAATGCTCAGTGTTTTTTAAATTTCATGCTGTCACTTTGCTCTATATCCAGAACACTGAGTGCACCTGGCACCTCGTAGTTGAAATGGTTCTTTTGGGGTGGGAGATAAAGATTCAGGAACTGCTTATTGAGCACGAGCTCTCGGGGGATATAAAAATGACACAGTTTCAGGTTTGTAGGGAGAAAAAAAAAGAGCAGGCAGCTATAGAGCTTGTAAGTTATCTTATTTTATAAAAGTAAGCTATTTTATAAAAGGGATGGGCTCCTGAAGGTCACAGGGCAAGCCTAATCTTGGCAAGGTCATTTTGGTTCACTCGTGAAACAAAAATGCTGTATGGCAATACCATAATGATGTTTATGAGTCATTTGTCAGCTATGAAGTTTTTCGGTTCTTGCTGAATTTTAGTAGGAAAACGGGCACATGAAGTAAGACTTTCTGTTTTTATGCTGCACTTTTTTGAGTTTGCCTGGCCTGCGACAGCCCTGTGCTGTGCCGTGCTCGAGGACGGGGCACCTGGTGGGATGTTCTGGGACCACGCGGGGGGGGGGGCGGGTTGCAGCTCAGCTTTGTGGGTGTCATGGAAACCCTGGGCCAGACTTCCTGGCTGTCTGAATGTGTGAGCGGGATGCAGCTTCTCCCCGAGGAAACGAACCCGCTTAGTAGGTCCCGCAGTGTGGCTTCACGGACCAGCCGCCTACCTGAGAAAAGGCTCAGTCAGCACGGGGCTGTGACTCCCACGCGACTTCCGCGTGCCCGGGGGACCAGGCGGCCCCACACTTGGGCACTTCGCTTCCTCCTCGGTCTGGCCCAGAGAACGTGTCGGCTCAACGTCGCGCGCGTATTTCGGTCCAGGACTGGCAAATACGTTTCAGCTCACGGCAGTCTCGGTCAGTTGGTAGCGACTACCTGCGGCCAGTGTCGCAGCCTCCAAGGTCTCACCTGAGCTCGCCTGGGGAATTCCTGTTCCGAGTTGTGCTGCCCACCTGGACAGGTGGGGCAGCTGCGGCTCTAGGCAGCCCTGGGCCACTCTGTATGCACCGCCCTGTGCTGGTAAACACATCCTTTGTCGTGTTCTCTGAGAAGGCTCCAAGCAAGTCCCTCCTGGGTGGCTCCAGGTCGGCCGCGTTGGGTGGTTTAGTTGCCTCTAATCTACCAAGCCTGGGCTCTGGGTGTTACCTGCCCGGCTGAGTAGAGCCTTACCTGGGCTCTGAGTGTTAACCTGCCCAGCTCAGTAGAGCCTTACCTGGGCTCTGGGTGTTAACCTGCCCGGCTGGGTAGAGCCTTACCTGGGCTTTGGGTGTTAACCTGCCCAGCTCAGTAGAGCCTTACCTGGGCTTTGGG
>JAKSZT010054281.1:22173420-22184148 GCA_026826555.1 Tolypeutes matacus
CTCTGGGTGTTACCTGTCTGGCTGAGTAGAGCCTTACCTGGGCTCTGGGTGTTACCTGCCTGGCTGAGTAGAGCCTTACCTGGGCTCTGGGTGTTACCTGTCCAGCCGAGTAGCGCCTTACCTGCTGCCCTCTGTTCACTGTTGTGGTTGACACTCTTCCTCCTGTTTTGATTTTATTCTTGTTTACTCTAAGGCGCTCTTAATGACTGTATGCTGAGTCTGTGGCTGAGCCCGCAAACGCCAGATGTTTGTGTTGTGAGCCAGTCTGAAGAGGAGCAGATATTCCTCGGGAATTTGCTGGTTTTCCCACTCATGTCAGATCCTCAGGGAGGGGCTGTCACCTTAGGCTGCTAGAGTTCTTGGGAGGGCTTTTCCAGAAAGGCCTCGATCGTCCTGGCGTGTTAAGTGGATCTGGGGAGCCAGGAGGGGCCTGGTGCCGAGGAGCGAGCCGTGCCGTGCTCGGCCTCTGAAGGGAAGCCCTGTGGAAGCAGTTCTGGTACCGAAGGAGGCAGAGACCTCATCAGGGCACCTTAGCTTCATCATGTGATGTCAGTAAGCCACGTGTTTGTGGTTTTGTCTCGTTTTAGGCCCTCCTTTTAAAAATTTTAAAACTCAATAGCAATTCTAAGTTTTTAATCTAAAAGTTTTTATTCTAATTAGATCCTTAACAAAAAAAAACCCCATGGATTCTTGAGTATCTTAGGTGTTCTTCCCCTAGTTATATAGATAAATATTGGGGCCTATCTTCTCTCCCTTACTCCGTCTGCAGAGCAGAGCAGTTCAGGAGTTTGGAAGCGCACGGAAGATGGGAGGCTCTGCGTGAGTAGCGTAGACTTAGCCGCATTGAGCGGCAGTTTCTGACCAGTCATTTGCTTTGCTTTTTGTAGGAAGCACAGACAACCTGGCAGTGGTCCTGGAGTGCGCCCGCCTGGTCGAAAGGATGTACAGCCACATCGCAACGAAGGCTGAGGAGTTTACGGTGTTTTCCCCTTTCATGGTGGCCCAGTACGTGACGGAGGCGCAGAAGGTAGCTTGGAGTCGACCGCCGCCTCCTGCCTTTGCAGCGGTGCGGCGGCCCATCCTTGCGCCTTTTCGATGGTCAGCTGCACCCTGTGGGCTGCCGCCTGGCCTGGAAGGTGCTTGGGGGCGCAGGTCCCGGCCTCTCCCAGGTCTGACGGGCTCGGCAGCGCCTAGTGGGTGACGGGCACAGTTCTATGAGCTGAAGGTGCCATGGTGAACAGGTACAGGCAGAGCTGCCGCTCAGCGGGGAGACAGCCGGGGCGCGGCGGGAGCCGCGCTTTGGACGGCATTTGCGGAGACTGAGGAGAGCCGGAGCTCCTGCCGGGAACTCACTTTGGAACGTCAGTGTGCAGTTTTCACAAGAGCCCGAGTAGCCCACAGACGTCCTCTACAAGGCCTCATAAATCTAGAGCTGCCTGAATCTGACTTTGCCAAAGGGGGAGCCGTGGGCTTAAAGAAGCCCATGTGCTCATGTGAGTGTGTCTCCTGCGGGTGTAGACATGCATTGGCATGTGTCTGACATGCTGTACCTAAAACAGCGCCCTTGGTAAGCCTTGTAAGGTACCTAGGCTCGCTGGTAGCCTTGTTACCCTGGGGTCTTCCCCAGAAAAGGCTGGCGTGCACCAGCTTTCATCCCTGCCCCGGTTCAGATATTCTAGAACAGTCACACACTGTTCAAGCCTGCTGACCATGCTCACCTCGGTGAGTGGAGATGCCCTGGACAAGGACAGAAGGCCTGGGTGGGGGAGGGAGGGAGGGCAGCAGGGGGACGGGAGGGAAGGATGTAGTGGGCAGCCGGGGGTGGGGAAGGGGAGGACTCAGTGGGCAGCCGGGGGTGGGGAAGGGGAGGGCTCAGTGGGCAGCCGGCGGAGAGGGAGGGCTCAGTGGGCACCTGGGAGAGGGGAGGGAGGGCTCAGTGGGCAGCCGGGGGTGGGGAAGGGGAAGGCTCAGTGGGCAGCCGGGGGGGGGGAGGGCCCGGTGGGCCCCGGGGGGGGGGGAGGGAGGGCTCACTGGGCAGCCGGGGGGGGGGAAGGGGGGCTGTGGTGGGCAGGAGGTCACTTTCGGGCATGGTGTGGAAAGGCCCCTTGGATTTGTTCTTTGAATGAGATTTGAGCTCGTAGCCTTGATGTTGTCCTAGGAATTCAGTCGTTACTAGGTAAGCGTTCGCTGGAAGAAAAACTGGATTACCTTCTGTTTTACTGAAAACATGATGAGACATAGTAATATCACCTAAACGAAGGCCAAGAGGGGAAGCAATAATTTGAACCCTTAATATACTGACTATTCTAGGTTTATTCTATGAAAAGCCTCTGGTTTCATGTTTGAGTCATGCTTATCAGTTATTATTATTATTATTTTTTAGGAGGTGACTGGGGATTGAACCTGGGACCTCGTACATAGGAAGCAGGCGCTCAGCTCTGAGCTACACCCACTCCCCGTTATCAGTGTTTTTTTAATCTTGAAAACTGAAGGTTTGGGAATGAGCTAAGGCTTAGCAGCTCAGCAAGCTTTGGCAGCACAGTGTGTGTTTATCCTTGGTTTGTTTTTAAATTCAGTAATGAGAATATTCCAAATGCATTAGAGGGATCTCCTGAGAGCCATAAATCTTTTTTAGACCGGCGCTGCTGTGGGTATAAGCTGGGAGACATGCATCCGTTTAATTAAATGCTAGATAGGGAGTACAGCTAAACAAGCCTCCTGTGCATTCCCTCGTATTTTGTGGAGTTGGGTGTGGGTGGAAGGGAATCTGCCATAGTTGGGGTGAATAACATTGTGCAGGAGTATTAGTCAGGAGAGAACTAGTTTGACATGTTCCTTCCATGCAGGAATTTGTCAGCAGTGGAAGCAGATCAGTGAAATTATTGTTACTTTGATCTTCTTTTTTACCCTCCCACCAGATTTACAGCTGTCCCTACATATCGACAACTTAGAGTAAGTAACTTGTCCTGCTTCCTCATCCAAGGTCGTCTTAAGTCACCGAGAGAGGCCCAGTGGCCTCGGTGTTGTAGGAAGTGCCTTTGTTCCCGCTTTATAAACGAGTCACCTGTGAGCAGTGACCATGGGAAGTGGCTGTGTCTCCACGCCGCTGACCATCACACCGCTGGGCTCCTGCCGCGGCTGCCTCGCCGTTACCGTGGAGAGCAGGGGCTCCGGACCCAAACCGCCCGGGCAGGTCCCCGTTTCCGAAGCTCCTCTCTCCATTCATTTATTTGTTTATTTATATTAAATCTTTTTTATTTTGTTTTGTTTTAGACCTCAGTTTTACCACTTACTAGCTGTCTTTGGAAACGTTAGTTAACTTTTTTTTTTTTTTTTGCCTCTGGAACTAGTGATTTGTTCGGTAAGTGACGATTAAGTGAATGAATGGGCAACTTACTAAGTGCTCACTTACCTAGTAAGTTTAAGGAGTTTTTCTTTTTTGTTTGTTCATTTTGTTCTTTCTTTCCCTCCCCATTGCCTTAGTGTGAAACCAGAGGCCATTCAACCTTGAGTTCTTGAGTGTTCTTGTACCTATAAAGGGGTAAAGTTTAAAATGAACCTGTCAAAAACGGCTTTGCACGACCACATGGGAAGGGCCATGCCTTTGAAGGAGAGCTTCGTCTCAGTGACGAATGCTGATTGCCTTCATGACTCAAACCTCTCTGGGTCTGTGAGATACATATCCTCCTTAGATGTTAGGTTTTTGCAGAGAGCCAGTAACTCTTTCAGATCATTAGGATCAGCTGAATTCCAGGCCTGTCAGCTGGCACCTCACCACTGCTTTTGGTGGCAGCTACTGGGGCGCTGACCTTCTGCCCAGCTCCCAGGCCAGCTGGCTCCTGGATGGAGGTGGTGGAGAGGAGGGGGGCATGGTGGAGGGGAGGGGGGGGTGTGGTGGACGGGAGGGGGCGTGGTGGAGGGGAGGGGGGCGTGCTGAGCCTCGGATCTGAAAGTTCGGGCACAGTATCCGATAGCGCCACGTTGGAGCTGGACTGCCCCATCCTAGTCTCCCACAGATTGAGTCAACGGGAATTTGGGGAAGAAACCCGTCCTTAGGCACAGAGATCAGTTGGGAATTGTGCATCCGCTGTGCTGCTGTTGACACTTACAATGTTGGGTGGTGGGGTGCAACCTAATTACTGAGATGGCCTGTTCTGGGCCCTTTCGAGCCTGCCGTGTCCTGGGGTGACGTGGGGGTCACAGCCACTTAGTAAATGCTGTTGCCCTGGCCCCAGAGTCAGTGCCGCTTCCAGGGAAGAATGATGCTTAGATTAAAAACCCCACGTTTCAGGTGCCACTGGTGAACACGTGGGCACCGTTGGCTGTGTAGCGCGGCTCCCTGTGCGTCTTCTGAAATTTTACTCTGGGACTTTGTTGGCTTAAGCTACATTTCTCTAAGCTGTACATGTTTAAAATATGCATACTCAGTTATTTGCGTGCAGAATTCTACTTTAAAAGTGAAGTGCCTTTTCTCCACCTGAGGGGGGAGCTGGAATTCCTCGTCCGTTCTTCGAGGACACGTCTAGTGGCTCTTCTCCCGGCTGGTCCTTAGCAGCCCTTTCTTTGCCAGGTGACCTTGTACCCGGCTGTGAAGAACCTTCTTCAGGAGGGCATCTTCCTCATCCTGGACCTCTGCGTCGAGCGAGACGTGCATTTCTTACGGGTCTCCCTGCAGCCAGGTGCGCGGGACGTCTTTAAGGAGCTGCACAGTGATTACTTGAAGTATCACAGAGCAAAGCAGGAGGGCGAGAAGAGGTACTCGGCCTAGCGCTCTCCCACGGCTTTAAAAAGCCTGGCCTGGGGCCCTGTGTGTAATTCTGCATCCGAGAGACTTGGAGAATCAAAGGCTTCCTTCCATGTTATAATTTGCGGTGTTGAAATTAATGCAAAGTCCTTGGGGTTTATATAATTTGTTGTATTTTACAGTGATATTTTTCTTACTATTCTTTAATATATCTTTTTATGTAGTAAGCGTTACAACAGAATCCTGAAAACAGACCCTAGAACGAGATTAATTTAATGAAAAAATTGCTGTATCCATCTTCTGACTTCTAAACTTGGCTCTTCTCTTGTTTCTGTGGTTTGGTGCCCTGTGTCCCCTGCCCTGCTAGGAACCGGGTGGAACTTGTTCTTTTAGTTCAGGTACATGGGTGTATAGTTAAGTCCTTTTTAAATATCTTTGCCTTTTAAATTCTTCAAGTAATATGGGAACATGGGAAGTGTTCTTCAAATGCCACTTTCTCTGCCTTCCGACTATACCTTCTGATGGGGCGGCAGGAAACCAGAGCTCAGGTGCCTGCCCTGGGCAGGGGCAGCACACACCTGTTACTCAGGTGAGACACTTTCGATGATGCTACTTGAGCTCCGCATCTCCCGCATGCTCTTTCTACTCAGCTCTGAGAGGTTCTTTTGGGAATTAAGAAATAATCTAAGAAATAATTTTAATTGCTTTTTCTTACTACCTGAGCAATATGTTTTCATTGTAGCAACCTCAGAAAATAAAAGTAAAAGGGAAAACATTTTAAAAGCTCACTCACAGTCAGAACTGTGCAGACAACCCGTCATCACGTTGGATTATCTTTTTTTAGTCCCTTTACTATGCACATATTTATAGATGTATATATAAATATATTGTTGCCCAACTGGATCATAAATGCTTTTTGTTATCTACCTTTTTTCCTATGTAATATTTTAATAACATCTTTGCATCAATAAAGGTAGTCAACATTAAAAAAAATAATATATATATGATTATACTTTGGATAGATCACAGGGTATGTGAATATATCAATAAAACAAAATAATTGTGCAAAATAGAAATAGCAGCTATGTACAGCAGAAGAAGCATAGAGAGATTGAGATGTGAAGAATTTTCTTGTCTGTTTTTTGTTTATTATTATTATTATGTTGCCCCAGTAAACCTTTGAATGTTTTCCTTAGTGCAAAAGAAAAAAATCCCATACACCCCAAGCGACCCTTAGACTGATACAGTAAGTTGGTTGACATTGATGCAGGAATATTACAGTGTTGCTGTTAGCACATAAGTTACATTAACTGTATCTTCCCCATGCACCACCGTGCCATAGCCATAGTGACGTACGTTTGTTCTAGTTACAGAAGAACATTCTTGTAATGCCACAGTCCTTGTCTGCCGCCAGGCTCCCTGGGCCTCGGTCCCTCCATCGTCCTCTAGCTTCCCCTCGGCTGACGCTTACATCCCTAGAGCTACAGTCACATTTATAAACCAGGCTTGTTAGCTATATGCTCACTGTAATGTGTTACCATCAACTCTATCCATTTCCGCACTTCTAAAGTCAATAAACATTATTTTAATGGCTTCATAGTAGTCCATTGAATAGATACAGCTGCTGGTTTTTTGTTTGTTTTTAAATAAATGTGGCCAGACATTGGGATCTTCACAAATTTCCTTTTCAAATGGTGCTTGTAGCTGAATTTTTAAATATATTTTTAATCATTTCCGTGGGATAAATTCTCGGAAGTTGAATTGCTGTGTCCAAAAATAAACAACCGTTCTAAAGACTGACTTAGATATTGCCAAATTGTCCTCCAGAAAGAGTATTAATTTACTTTTCCCACTAGTGAGTCAACTTTTAATATAAGTGATTTTTGTTTTGTTTTAATGTTTCCTTGATAGGGGAGAAATGTTATTTTGAATTTAATTACTCAGGTTAAACATTTTTCATATTTGCCATTTTTCTTAGGTAAATTGTACTTATGTAATTATGTTTCTTACATAATCTTAAGTCTTTAATATTTGCTTTCTTATGCATTTTCTTTTCTTTTTTTTTTTCTTATGCATTTTCTTCATGGAATTCATGTTAGAAATCTCGTGTCTGTAGACATAAATGCTTGAATCAAGTTGTGTTTTTTTTTTGCTTTTTTTGGTGTTTATTTTTCCATCTGCTTCTGTTTCTGTTTCAATCTCTTTATAGAGATATTTATAAATATGTGATACGGAACTCAAAGGTACGAAAGGGCATGTGGAGCAAAGCCCACCCCACCCATGCCTCGGCCACCCTCCCTGGCCCACCTGAGTACATCAGGTGCCCTGGCAGAGCTGTTCCTGGGGCAGCCGAGCCTCCTTACTCACAGATGCTGCACTCACAAATCCGCCTACTCACTCAGATCGACTCCCCTCCTAATCAGCACTCAGGGCACTTTGGCGGGCACTGCAGACCTGGCAGAGCAGAGAAGAATCCCAGCCGAGGCTGAACAAGGCGTCGCCCCGCCTTCTCGTTTGAGCTCTCACGCTGCAAACAAGTGCCCTTTGCGCGGTCTCCCAAGCACCCCGCTTTCTGCACCGTTGTGCTTTTGGTGGGCGCTCACTGTTGAAGGTGGGCCCCTAGCGTAGTGCCGAAGTGCTGTCCAGTGTTGCCCAGCAGGCGAAGGCCGCAGGGCGCCTCGCGGAGGAGGCGGGCGCTGGGGAGCTGCGTCCAGTCGCGAGCCACGGCGCTGCTGGCCGAGCTCGAGGTTAAGGAGTCATCGGTACGGAGCGAATAAGGCGTCTTTGAACAGAAACGCGTGTAAACAAGGCTGGGTGCCGACTCGTCAGTGAAGACGGGACCAGAGCCTCACAGGAGCCGAGCCCTGCACCTCCCCCGGGCGCAGTCCTGAGCAAGTTTTCAATACTGCAGCTTCCAGAACATGATTGGAGCAGATAATGTAAAATGGATTTGTGGGGATACTTAAGAAAACCAGCCCGTTTTCAATGCTCTAGATTTGATTTTTTTTCACCAAAGGCGTACCCTGGCTTTATTAAGGGGCCTGCACCGCAGAGTCAATATAAAAACACAAAAAGTCTCGTCAGTTTAATAATAATTAAAAAAACCAAAAACCTCAAAATGGACACCTGAGGCTGCAGAGGAAGAGGCCCCTGGGCCAGGGCAGGGGGAGCGCGTAGCACCAGGTGACTGTCCTGTGGCTGGGGCCCCCCCTCCTGGGTGCGCTCGGGGTCCACAGGCCGCAGAGGTGAAGGCCTGGGGGTTTGCAGCGGTCCAGGGAAGAGGTGAAGGGTCGGGGCATTTTAGGAGTTGAGGCGAAGGCCTGGGATCTCAGTGATCCACAGCAGCTCCTCGCCCTGGCAGTGGGGGGCGCCGCCCCTCTCGTGTCCGGGAGCCCGTCCACACCGTCTCCAGCTCCGGGGTCTGCTCCTGGCGGCCGTAGATGCGTGTGCGCTGCTCTCGGAGCCACAGCCCAGGTGGAGCCTGCGGGGAGCGTCTCCTTGACGGTGACCTTCCCCGGCCGCGGGGGCCATGGCAGAAGACGCGCGGCCCCTGCTGCCTCTGCGCTCCAGGGCGCGTGCGTGCCAGGCTCCCACCCACGCTGCCGCCTCCACGCCGCCCTCCGGCTGTTTTAGGGACCAGGCGGCGCAGGGGGGGCACCCTGCCCGGGCCTCGCCGCCCGGGTCCCGCCGTCTGTCTGTCTCTATCTGTCTCGCTGCCCTCCAAGCCTGGTTTTCTTTCTTCCCGCCTGGCCGAGTCGGGAGGATTCCCGCCCTGTGGCCACGCTCCCCCGGCCTCCCAGCGGCTAGCAGAAGTGGGCTCGGGGGTCTGTCACCTTTTGCTTAATGCCCTGCCCGGGCAGGATGTGCTTCTGCACCCAGGTCCCTGCAGGCGCCCCCTGAAGGGCTGGGGACAGTGCCTTTGTGGCCAGGGGCTGCCCCGGAGGGTCCTGGAGCCCCGGGTCCTTTTCGCTGAGAAGCTCGGGCCCCACCTGAGCAGCGACCGTGATTTCCCTCGGGGGGCGACGCAGGGCGCCGAGTTCCGCAGGTGTCCTGGCGGTGGCGCTGCAGGTCACAGCGAGAGGTCTGAAGCCCCGAAAGGCCTGCCCGGGAGGAAAGGGAAAAGAGCTCCAAAGGCCTGCCAGGGAAGAAGGAGGAGCAGGGAAAGGCGCTTGGAAAGGCCTGCCTGGGAAGAAGGAGGGACAGGGGCTTGGAAAGGCCTGCCTGGGAAGAAGGAGGAGCAGGGACGGGCTTGGAAAGGCCTGCCTGGGAAGAAGGAGGAGCAGGGAAAGGGGCTTGGAAAGGCCTGCCTGGGAAGAAGGAGGGACAGGGGCTTGGAAAGGCCTGCCTGGGAAGAAGGAGGAGCAGGGACGGGCTTGGAAAGGCCTGCCTGGGAAGGAGGAGGAGCAGGGACAGGCTTGGAAAGGCCTGCCTGGGATGAAGGAGGGACAGGGGCTTGGAAAGGCCTGCCTGGGAAGAAGGAGGAGCAGGGACAGGGGCTTGGAAAGGCCTGCCTGGGAAGAAGGAGGAGCAGGGACAGGGGCTTGGAAAGGCCTGCCTGGGATGAAGGAGGAGCAGGGAAAGGGGCTTGGAAAGGCCTGCCTGGGAAGAAGGAGGAGCAGGGACAGGCTTGGAAAGGCCTGCCAGGGAAGAAGGAGGGACAGGGGCTTGGAAAGGCCTGCCAGGGAGGAAGGAGGAGCAGGGGCTTGGAAAGGCCTGCCTGGGATGAAGGAGGAGCAGGGATGGGCTTGGAAAGGCCTGCCTGGGATGAAGGAGGAGCAGGGAAAGGGGCTTGGAAAGGCCTGCCAGGGAAGAAGGAGGGACAGGGGCTTGGAAAGGCCTGCCAGGGAGGAAGGAGGGACAGGGGCTTGGAAAGGCCTGCCAGGGAGGAAAGGCGCTCTCACACTTTGCCACAATTGCTTCTATTGGAACTCTCAGCCTGTCTTGGGAAAGAATCACCTCGACTCGAGTTTGGTGGTCCGCGTGGAGGAGATCGCCCCCTTCTCGGTGCTGGTGAAGGCGGCCATGCTGTGCGCAGTAGACCTCACGCTCTGAGGTCCTCCAGAGTCGGAGGCCCGCTCTGTACAGGCAGAGTGGGGTGCCGCGTGCCCCCCGGAGCTGCCAGGCCCCCGCTCCCTCCGCACCGCCCGCCTTAGCAACGGCCCGTAGTGCCCACTAGCTCAGCAGACCAGGCTCCCGTCCAGGCAGGGTGACACGGCATTGTCGTCTCAGCACCTGCTGCCTAGCAGAGGACACGCCATAAGCAGGCAAACAAATGAGCGTGATCATTTCTGCAAGGGCCGTGGCTGGCTGGAGGCAGCAGTCATTTGGGGAAGGGCCCCTCGAGGTGATGCTGAGCTGACCTGAAAGGGAGCCAGCCCCTCGGAGGGCAGGGGGTGCTGGGCAGAGGTGGCTGCCCTCAGCGCCTTCGCGGACGCAGCTCCAGACTGGTTTTGGCGGAGAGGAGCACCCGGAGGAAGAGGCACAGGTGTGGGTGTTGGGGAGGAGAGGGGCTGAGGAGGGAGCGGCCCGGGGAGGTCCCGGCAGTGGCACGTCAGCCGGGGCCACCCGCAGCCATGCCCAGACTCGCCTCGCCGCCCCCAGCGGCGCCTTTGACCCTGCAGACGCTCGGATTGGAAGCAGACAGGTCTCCCCCTTCGCTGCCCCCCACGGAAGCTTTCCTCGGCCTTCTTTCCGGTCAGCGCCCCTGCTGCTGCTTTGCGGAAGCGTGGCCTGACACCACGGCCCGGAAAGAAAAGGTGTCGAGGAGGCCGAGTGTGCGCGAACGGGTTCGGGCTGGAAGCTTTCGTTTTTCGTGCATTGCCACTTTGCTCTCCACCACGATGCATGGAGATGGCTTTCACGCGTCACCCGCACGCCCGGCCACTGCCTCGCCTGCTTTGCCTAAAAACTCACCCAGTTCTGCTGTCTCATTAGACCAGCCACAGAGGAGAAGGATTGTGGTTTCCTTGGTTCCTTGTTCTCCC
>JAKSZT010054281.1:22184158-22219003 GCA_026826555.1 Tolypeutes matacus
TAGTTTCTCGGGGTTCTCTGTCACTCTCCTCTCCTAGGCTCTCGGGGGTTCTCTGTCACTCTCCTTTTCCTCTCACAGCTCTTCCTCCCCCTCTGCCTGTGTGTAATGTGCTACTTCTGTTGCCCTGGGCCCTGAGACCAGAGGACTCTCACTCCCCTTACCTCTGGGCAGTGCTCTGCCATCATCACACAGCAACTCTGCCCACTGTGGTCAACTCTTGGCCAATCCCAGCTTTCCTGGTGACCTCAGCTCCTTTCCTGTCTCCCTTTGGCTTCGTGTTCTCAGTATCTACACTGGGGAGTCTCAGTATCTACACTAACACCTGGCCAATGGCTTTCCCAGGTCTATCACATGCTCCTTCCTAACCTCACAGGTTCCCTTCTGCCTCCCAACCCTTAAAATGCTGGTGTTCCTCCAGGATCAGTCCTAGACATTTTCTTCTCTTCCTTCCGTCTGCCTTAACTCCAGGGTGCCCTGTCTACATTCCATGTCAGCCCATGAACACTAACCTTCAGTCTCACAACTGAGCCTCCACAGCTCACTCTTCTTTGCTCCTCTCACTTCCAGGGTCCCAGGGCACCTGTTTTTCCATGTCCCCCACCCCCACCCCCTCAGTCTCTGGCCTACTTACTGCCTCTACCCGGCTTGTTCCCTGCAGCCTCCGTGTCGGGGGCCCTCACTGGCATCCTGGCGCCCAGTTTCTCCTTACTTGGCTGTCACTTTGTCAGGCCTGGCGATTCACTGGTTATCCTACTCCCACTGGCACTCCAGGGCGTAGCACACTCTTGCTTGAAAAATGGTTGATGTCACGGTGAGCACATCCTCCACAAAATCCTGCCAGTTTGGTCTACCTGTTGGAAGGAAGAAGCATCTGTGAGGCCGCTTCGGTTGAGAGGCTATGACCTTAGTGTGACTGGATCACTACGCCAGTTTTAGTATTGAGTTATGGTTGGTTTGGGAACATAAATGTTAGGATGTTGCAGGTGAAAGAAAGAGGTTAAAATGCTCGTAGTGAGCACTGGTAGCAGCGGGAAAGGGTCTTCTTTACGGAGGAGACTAGCAGGCAGACGACGCAGGAGAGGAGACCTGCTTTCGGCAGGCTCGACTGAAGGGAAGTGGGCTGAGTGTCTGGCAAGAGGAAAACTTTCAGAAAAATGGGACCCCAGAAGTCCTGGCGACGAGTGACAGGCCCAACGC
Organism: Tolypeutes matacus; assembly: GCA_026826555.1. Lineage (NCBI taxonomy): Eukaryota > Metazoa > Chordata > Mammalia > Cingulata > Chlamyphoridae > Tolypeutes > Tolypeutes matacus. The sequence continues at coordinate 22,185,356 of JAKSZT010054281.1, forward strand.
CAAGATGGTGTTGGGGACTCGCCCAGAGACTGCGCGCACTGGGGGCTGCCCAGATCGACAGCCACACGTGCTGCTCCCTTTTCCGGATGCATCCTGGAGCTGTGCCGCTCCTGGTGGCACCAGCTGTGGCCGCCGAGTGCGGAGCCGACATCTGACTCCGACTCATGCTGCGAGCTGCGCGCTTTCCTCTGAGCCCTTTCTGAGCTCTTTCCCCAGGTTAAATAAATCAGATGATCTCTTTTCCGATCTTTTACCCATAGCCCCTGCTGTCACTTTACCTTCTGCCTACAGACACTGAATGGCCCTAGCCTAAAAAATCCACTACCCTTGGAGATCACCATCTGCCAACCCAGCACAAGGAGTCTGCATTCAGTGCTCACACTTTACCACCTCGTTCCTTTGGAGTCCTCCTCTGCCCCTCCCCTCATTTCCTGACTGACGCTGCCCTCTCTGAGAGAATCGGGTCTACTCGAATCAGCAGATGTAATGGCTCTGGTAAATCTCACTCGGCTTCCTAACTTGTAAGTTCCTTGAGGGCAGGCACCACTTCACTCTTCCTCATGACCAGCTAAGCGTGATAGAGAAAATGGAAAGGAGCTGGAGATCATCTGTGGCAGGTAGAGATGTGCACTCCAGAAAAAACATGGTCTTCATCTCGGTCTGCGTTCCTGTGGCTGTGAACTCAGCGTAAACAGGGCCTTGTGAAGCCGGCATTGGCAGTTAAAGTGTGGCCGGATGAATCAGGATGGGGCTTCTCTCCTAGTAGAAGTTAAACTCCACGCAAGCAGGGGCTTTGCCTGCGTCGCTAACCGAGCACCTAGAACAGTGCCGGCCCCATAGTAGGTGCTCAGTTTACACACATTGACTAAAGACTGCCTCGGAACTCCACACTGGGCACAAAGTAGGTGCTCAGTTAACACACATTGACTGAAGACCGCCTCGAAACCCTGTGCTGGGCACATAGTAGGTGCTCAGTTAACACACGTTGACTGAAGATTGCCTCAGAACTCCACGCTGGGCACAAAGTAGGTGCTCAGTTAACACATGTTGACTGAAGACCACCTTGAAACTCTGTGCTGGGCACATAGTAGGTGCTCAGTTAACACACGTTGACTGAAGACCGCCTCGAAACCCTGTGCTGGGCACATAGTAGGTGCCAGTTAACACATGTTGACTGAAGATTGCCTCAGAACTCCACGCTGGGCACATAGTAGGTGCTCGGTTAACACATGTTGACCGAAGACCACCTCGAAACTCTGTGCTGAGCACAAAGTAGGTGCTCGGTTAACACACGTTGACTGAAGACCGCCTCAGACCTCCGTGCTGGACACATAGTAGGTGCCCAGTTAACACACGTTGACTGAAGATTGCCTCAGAACTCCACGCTGGGCGCATAGTAGGTGCTCAGTTAACACACGTTGACTGAAGACTGCCTTGGAACTCCATGCCGGGCACATAGTAGATGCTCAGTGAACACGTGTTGACTGAAGGCCGCCTTGGAACTGCACGTGGGACACATGTAGGTACTAGTTAGTGCGTGACCCCCTTGGAAATCCAGGCTTCCAGCAGAGCTTTTTGGAAACCTGTGCGTCACCATCCTGCCTCCAGGAATGTTGACGAATGGATCTTTGTTGAGTAAATATTTGAAAGAACAAGTGAGTGCGGGAACGAGGCTTTTCCACACACTTTCCGCAGCAGCGGCGCCCGGATCTGTCGAGGCTGATGTCTGCGGCGGGCGCCTCGTTACGGAGACGCCCACAGCTTAGAGTTTAATGTATTCTGGAAATGTGACTCTGCATTGTGGGTGTTTTTGTGTTTTAGGTCCCCAATTGCCGCGATTCCCAGGCCCGTCCTCCCTAAACCAGCAACTGTCAAGGGCTCTGGACCCTGGAACCCACGTGCCCGGCCACACCAGCGCCTCTTCTTGGTTGTTCAGATTTAAGACCCTGGCGGGAGTCAGCTCAGCAGGGCGGACACTCTGGGGGCGCCCGTCACCGCGCCCTGCTGCTGGCACTGCGCGTGCAGGGACTGCCGACGCCCTCTGCAGCGGGGTCTCGAGGACGGCTGGGGGCGGCCCTCCCGCCGGCTGTCCTGGGGCCTCTGGCGGCGTCTGGGCGTCACTGTTGGGTTCGGCACAAATGGCCAAGGCCTTCGCTGCGCGTCGGGCAGCGGCTCGCGGGCCTCCAGCTCGGCCCGTGGCCCGCGGTCCCAAGCCTAAAGCGCTGGTGCTCAAGGGTCTGCTTGCCGGAGGGTGGGGGGCGGCAAAGGCGGGAGGCCGAGGTCTCCACAAGGGCTGGCGCCTCGCTTTGGAGTACCTGGTTTTACAGACCTGCCACATCCTGGGCGAGCTTTCTTCCCTGTGCGGTGGCAGCAGGTGCGGGACTGTCGGCGGTGGGGCCGCGTGGCGAGACGCTTTCAGCAGGGGCCTGGGCTGGGAGCTCTGCAGACAGCCCCTCCTGCCTGGCGCTGCGACAAATCCGAGGTCTGTAATTAACCTTTTTGTTTATCTCATTGAGGTTTTGATACTTCTTGCTGAGATGCACAGGACTTTTGGGGAAAAAGATTGGCAGAGGGATAGGGGAGACGCCCCCTCCCCCCAAAAAACAAAAACCCCATCTTAAACCTCATCAGTAGTCTCTGGCAGCCGGCTCGGTTTTTCGCTTCTGGTGATAGTTTCGAGCTGGCTGTGTGACTGTGGTGAGCCCCCCTCTCCCTGCCCACCCTTTTATTATTTGTTTTAAGGGGGGAGCAGAGACTGAACCCGGGGCCTCCTTCGTGGGAAGCCGGTGCTCAATCCCTGAGCCGCATTGGCTCCCCTGAGTTGGTCTTTTCGTTTGTTTTGCTTGTTGTAGTTGCTGTTTAGGAGGCACCAGGAATGGAACCCAGGACCTCCTATTTGGGAGGCAGGCGCTCAACTGCTCCAGCCACATCTGCTCCCCCTGTCCAGCTCTCGCGCACCCTTGGAGTAGAAGCCGCCGGGTTCTATCCAGTGCTTCTGCCTGGGAATGGTGATTGTGTCTCCTTAAAGCAGAGGTTCTTAACCTGGCCTCCCGGGAGCCAGAAACCCACTGAGAGCCTCCTGCAAGTTTCTGTTTGTCCGTGCAGTTGCCTGGGAGGGAGCCCGCAGCTTCCTTATTCCCTCCAAGCCTGAGACGCAGGCCATAGGGGGTGGAGGGCAACCCAGAGAGCAGGCGTGAGGAAGGGGGCCTGACGCAGAGGCGGGAGGGGGCTGCGGGGGCCCCGGGTGCAGGACGGGGCAGGTGAGGTCAGGGCTCTGCAGCGCCGCGGCGGGGCGCCGGCCCTCTCCCGGGCTGCCGGGGCAGCTGTGCAGCGTGGCCCCGTCAGACGCCCGGCGGGGGGCGGCTGGAATCTGACCTGGGCTCTGCTGCCAAGCTTTTGCCCACGGGCCTGTGTGCATCCAGAGCGGGCGCTCTGTCTAATTAGCCCGACGGCCCTATGGACAGGGCCCTGTGGCCAGGTGGCCAGTGAGGCGCGGCCCTGTGCGCCCCGCGGGGCCCACTGACGGCAGAAGGCAGGCCAGGCGGCCTGCGGTCGCCCCTGCTGCGGACCCCTCAGCAGCCGGCGCCCAGGCAGCCGGAGCACCCTGAAGCCCCCGCACACGCCGAGCCAGCCCCGGGGCCCGCGCCCTTTCCCACGCCTCAGTTTTGTACCTGACCGTTGTTTCTTGCCCTTCGCTGGGCTGCCTTGGGTTTCTTTGCGCTGCTCTTTCTTGTGCAGATTGGGCCCTGGGTTCTTCCCTTTTTTGTTTTTAACTTTATTTAGTACATTTAATAATTGAAGATGTAAACACTTAAAAACTGAAAAGAAAACACAGTTGAGTAAAAACATACATTTCTCAAGTATACTGGATACAAATAAAGTTTTTTTGCATCATACAGTATGTCACACAATATATTTGGTTCATACTAACGCATTCATACAGTATTTGTCCTTTTGTGTCTGGCTTGCTTCACTCAACATAATGTCCTCCAGGTTCATCCATGTTGCCATATGCTTTATGACTTCATTTCTTCTTACAGCTGCATAATATTCCATCGTGTGACTAGACCACAGTTTGTTTATCCATTCGTCTGTTGATGGACACCTGGGTTGTTTCCAGCTTTTGGCAATGGTGAATAATGTGGCTGTGAACATCGGTGTGCAGATGTCTGTTCGTGTCACTGCTCTCAGTTCTTCTGGGTATATACCCAGTAGTGGTATTGCAGGGTCACGTGGCAAGTCTATATTCAACTTCTTTAGGAACTGCCAAACAGTCCTCCACAGTGGTTGTACCATCCTGCGTTCCCACCAACAGTGAAGAAGTGTTCCTGTCTCTCCACATCCTCTCCAACACTTGTAGTTCTGTCTTTTTAATAGTGGCCATTCTAATAGGTGTGAAATGATATCTCATTGTAGTTTTGATTTCCCTATCATGAGTGATGTTGGACATTTCTTCATGTGTTTTTTGCCATTTGTATTTCTTCTTCACAGAAATGTCTATTCAAGTCTTTTGCACATTTTTAAATTGGGTTGTTCATCTTTTTATTGTTGAGTTGTAACATCTCTTTATATATCCTGGATATTAAACCCTTATGAGAGATGTGATTTCCAAATATTTTTTCCCATTGAGTCGGCTGCCTTTTCACCCTTCTGATTAAGTCCTGTGAGGTGCAAAAGTATTTAATTTTGAAGAGGTCCCATTTATCTATTTTTTCTTTTGTTGCACGTGCTTTGGGTGTAAGGTCCAAGAAACCACCACCTACTACAAGGTCTTGAAGATATTTCTCTATATTTTCTTCTAGTAGTTTTATGGTCCTGGCTTTTATATTTAGGTCTTTGATCCATTTTGAGTTGATTCTTGTATAGGGGGTGAGATAGGGGTCCTCTTTCATTCTTTTGGTTATAAATATCCAGTTCTCCCAGCACCATTTATTGAAGAAACTGTTTAGTCCCATTAACATTAACTTGGTATTTTGTCAAAAACCAGTTGACTGTATAGGTGAGGGTTTATTTCTGGATTCTCAATTCTATTCCACTGATCGATGTGTCTATCTTTAGGCCAGTACCATGCTGTTTTGACCACTGTAGCTTTGTAATATGTTTCAGGGTTAGGCAGTGAAATTCCTCCCATGTTGCTCATCTTTTTTAGAATACTTTTGGCTATTTGGATGAATTTTCCCTTCCAGATGAATTTGGTAATTGCCTTTTCTAATTCTGTAAGGTAAGCTGTTGGTATTTTGATTGGTATTGCATTGAAAATATAAATCAGTTTGGGCAAGATTGACATCTTCACAATATTTATTCTTCCAATCCATGAACATGGAATGTCTTTCCATTTATTTAGGTCTTTTAAATTTTCTTTTAGCATTGTTTTGTAGTTTTCTGCATATAGGTCCTGTACTTCTTTGGTTAAATTAATTCCTAGGTATTTGAGTCTTTTTGTTGCTATTGAAAATAGAATTTCCCCCTGATTTCCTCCTCAGATTGTTTAGTACTAGTGTACTGTCTTCTCGCCTCCATGGTTTCTGAAGAGAAATCTGCACTAAGTCTTACTGGACATCCCTTGTACATGATAGTTTGCTTTTCTCTTGCTGCTCTGAGAATTTTCTCTTTATCTTTGACATTTGACATTCTGTTTAGTATGTGTCTTGGAATAGGTCTATCTGGATTTATTCTGGTTGGGGTATGCTGCGCTTCTTGGACATGTAAGTTCATTTCTTCCATGAGAGTTGGGAAATTTACAGCTATTATTTCCTCATATACTCTTTCTGCCCCCTTTCCCTTCTTTTCTCCTTTTGGAACTCCCATGACACATACGTTGTTGCATTTCATGTTGTCATTCAACTCTCTGAGCCCCTGCTCAATTTTTTCCATTCTTTTCTCTCTCTGTTCTTTTCTCTCTTCAATTTTCACTGTTCTGTCTTTGGTATCACTTATTCTTTCTTCTGTCATTTCAAGTCTGCTGTTGTATGCCTCTAATGTGTTTTTTATCTCACCTCTTGTTGTCTTTCATTCCCATGAACTCCGTTACTTTTCTCTTCAGGATTTCAAATTCTTCTTTGCATTCGCTCAATGTCTTCTTGATGTCATTTATCTCTTTAACCATATTGTCTTTCAACTCATTAATTTCATTTTGGAAATATGTGCGTATCTCACTGATTAGTTCTCTCAAATACCGTGTCTCTTCTGGGGCTTTGGTATATTCCTTTTCTTGGGGCATGTCTTCTATTTTCTTAGTGTGGCTTTCAATTTTTTGCTGATGTATAGGCATCTGATTAGGATGTGGTTTACACAGATGCTCAATTTCTTTCTCTTTTGTAGGGATATAGTGGCAGCAGGCTGTGTGTTACCACTGCTCTTTGATTCTTGGCTAAACCTGGATTGTTAGGATTGTCCCAGCTCATTGCTCAATACTGGGCACTGGACCCAGTAATTGGTTGTAGACTCACTTCCTTGGGCCTTGGGGAGGGAGCCTATAAAGGCCAGAAAAAGCCTCTTTTTAATTTTCTCACATGCACTTCCTTGGTCTGCCAGCAGATGGCGCTTGTTGGCAGCTCTCAGTTGAATGCCTGGTCGGAGTGTATTTGTTACAACACAGACCAGATCAATGTGATAGAGCTTCCTGTCTGGGGCTAAGAGCCTTGTAATTCAAACTTTCTCTAAGACAGTTCTCCAGCCTTCTCTAGCAGCTGCCTCCCTTTTCCTGGCTAGGAAATATTTGAGGTCTCTGAGTCCTCAACAATCAGTCCCTGTTAGTAGAGGAGGAGATTGGGAGGTTTGTGTATCTTTAGCCCCTTGCAGGCTCCAAGGCAAACCATGGCGCAGCCCCACCCGGCCTGGAAGGGCTCCTGAGGCACAGCAGACCACATTTGTGGGTCAGAAGCTGAGTCAGCCTTAGGCTGTGCCTCTCTCTCTCCCCTTTCCTGGGGTGGTGGATTTCTGAAGTCCCCTTTGCCTATAGTTACAGGCCCAGAGGCCTGAGAATTCTAATGGGTCTTTTAATGTGTCTTTAGCATTGGGGAGGGTGCCAGCAGCAGCAGTCGCTGGTTTCAACTGACAGTTCTGTTTTCTCAATTTCCCTCCTTTGTCCCTTTCTCCTCTGGGCAGTGTCCAGCCTTTGCCTGGTGTTCTAAACCCTAGAAGATCTTTTTTCTAGGCTGTTTCAGCCTGTCCACAAGTTATTTTTCTGGCAGAGAAGAAAGTCCTGTGTTTTTCTAGTCTGCCATCTTCCCGGAAGTCCACTCTGTGCCTCCTGAATCCTCACAGCCTGAGGATCTGTCTGCTTGAAGGCTCTGGGTTGAGACGCACCCTGGCTGTTTGCAAGCCCCTGAGCTCCTCCTGGGGAGTGCAATGGTGAGGCTTGGTTCTTTCTTTTTCCTCCCCTCCCCTCCCTTCCCCTCCCCTCCCCTCTTCTTCCTTTCTAGTCTCTTCTCCCTCCACTCACTCCTTTGGCTCCACCAGGAGCTCCTGTCATGCCCCAAAGCCAGGGCGGCCTCAGATATGTCACAGGATCCGTGGGTATTTGCCATACTTTTCCTTTTGGCAGGCAAATATGTTTAGCTTATGACATGTATTTTTAAACTTATGAAATTAATATATATTCATTCATGCAGTCATTTAACATACATTGCCTTTTACTCTATAGCAGGAGCCACTTTGTAGCTGTGAGACTCTGGGTAAGTTACTTAATTTTCTGAGTTTTATTTCCTCCTCTGTAAAATGGAGACAGTTATTTAGTGCAGCGCTGTCATGCAGCTTAAACAAGATAATGGATTTTAAAGAGCTTAGTCCAATACTGGCATGTTGAAAGTGTTCAATAAATGTTCATTTTTCTCCCCTGCTAATTGTCCTTTTGCTTCCCCAAAGGAGAATAAAGTTGCTGTGACCGAGGAGCTCCCAGACAGTCCTGCCTCATCCTGTCTCCTCCCTCCCCATTCCAATACCTTCACATCCTGAAGTGCGTGTGTTAAAAGTATGGGCTCTGGAATTGTGCCATCCCAGCTCTACTGACTAGCTATATACTACTTACAGTTCCTGCATCTCATTTTCCTCTTAGAACACACCTCACTGAGTTGTTTGAAGAATTAAATTAGTTACTGTATCAATGGCATTTAGGAAGTGTTCAATGCACAGTAGCATCCTCACCATGATCATCACTCTATAACCAAGGAGAGAGAAGTGCGTTGAAATCCAGTCTTGCTTAAGGGTCAGTAATATTCGAAATGAGCTCTGTTGGTCATTTGCATGTGGGTGATTGGGGAAAATCGTCCTATTTATTGGAAACATTAGACTGTGTAAGTAGGAAAGCATATTCCTGTAAGAAGACACAGCAAGTTCTCCTGTGTTCTTGGTTGAAGTCATGGTAGGGTGACTGTGGCAGTTTGAGATTATTTATGAATTCCAAAAAGAGGGATTATGTTTGTAAACTGGTCTGTTCCTCTGGGTGTGGTCCCCTTTGACTGTATTAGAGTCAGCTGGGATGTCTTTGAGTAAATTATGTTAAGATTAGGGCTTTGATTCGATCACATCAGTAGGGTATAACTCAGGGTTGAGTCCCCGCCCCCTTGGTGGGCTGATATAAATGGACACCCACTCAAGAAGACACAGAAGAAGATACAGAGGAAGATAGAGCTCCATAGATGCCAGAGGAGAGAACTTTGTCCTTACATGGAAGAGGAGAGAACTTTGACCCTGTGGCCCCGGGAAGAGATAAGCCCTATGCCGGCCTGTAGCTGAGGGAGAGGAAGGCTGAACCCTCACAGAGATCAGCAACCATCTGGCTCCAACATGTGGTAGCTGACTTTGGTGAGAAACCGACCCTGAGTTGGACTCTTTAGGGCCTTGTAACTGTAAGCTTTTACCCCCGGTAAATACTCTCTAAAAGCCAGCAGATTTCTGGTACTTTGCATCAGCGCCCTTTGGCTGACTAACACAGTGACCTCGCCGCATGCGGTCCTGAATTAGGGTTCTAGTGTCTCCAAGTTCACATCCACTGATGCTAGAATAAGATCGAGCTTATACAGAACCAAAACTGTAGCTCTTTCTTTTGAATGTTTGAGGAGGTAATGTGCTTTTGTGATTCAGAACTTGGATTTTGAGTCAGACATACTCAGTTTGAATCTTACCCTTCATGTCTAAAACTATCTTTCTGATAGGAATAATGGGATAATAATGGTACCTCTTAGGGTACTACATAAAGTAGGGTAAACATAAAGTAACTACTTATGTTTGAGGATTAAATATGATAATGCACAAAAAACTTTTAGTAGAGCCCCTGGAACAGGTTAAATACTGTTACGATTATTTTAAAAATTTTGTCCTCAACTTTTCTTTTTAATTAAAGAAGTTGTGGATTTACAGAAAATACTACAACAAACCAAAACTTATGGGATGCAGCAAAGGCAGTGCTAAGAGGGAAATGTAGAGCTCTAAATGCTTACATCTAAATGCTTACTATAGTTGCTATTGTAAATGGAATTTAAAAAAATTCTTCTGATGGCTCATTATTAGAGCATAGTCTTGATCTTGTACCCTGTCACTTTTCTGAATTCATTTATTAGCTCAACTATCTCTGTTGTACACTTTTCAGGATTTTCTGTATATAGGATCATGTCATCTGAAAATAGGGCAAGTTTTACTTCTTTTCCAATTTGGGTGCCTTTAAATCCTTTTTCTTGCCTTATTGTTTTGGCTAGAACTTCCAGTACAATGTTAAGTAATAGTGGTGACAGTGGGCATCCTTGTCTTGTCCCTGATATTAGAGGGAAAGCTTTCAGTCTTTCAGCATTAAGTATGTTATTAGATACGAGATATTGCTCTGTAATTTTCTTTTTTTGTAGGATCTTTATCTGGCTTGGGTATGAGGGTACAGTGGGCCTCATAGAATGAGATTCGAACTGTTCTTTCCTCTTGAAGTTTTTGGAAGTATTTGAGCAGGATTGGTATTAATTCTTCTTTGACTGTTTGGTAAAATTCCCCTGTGAAGCCTAGTCTTGGCTTTTTTTTTTTTTTTAGGAGATGCTGGGGATTGAACCCAGGACCTCACACATGGGAAGCAGGTGCTTGACCACTGAGCTACAACTCACTTCCCAGTAAGAGCTGACTTTTGTTGTTATTTGTTTGATTGTTTTTAGGAATTTCCAGGGATCAAACCTGGGACTTCATATATGGGAAGCAGGCATGCAACCACTGAGCTACATCTGCTCCCTTTGTGCTTTTCTTTATTGGGTGGCTTTTATTACTGAATTAATCTCTTTAGTAGTTATAGGTTTGCTGAGATCATCTGTTTCTTCTTGAGTCAGTGTAGGTGGCTTGTGTGTTTCTAAGAATTTGTCCATTTCATCTAGGTTATCTAATTTGTTGGTATACAGTTGTTCTTGGTATCCTTTTACAGTCATTTCTTTTTTTTTTTTTTTGTAAAGATTTATTTATTTACTTTATCCATTTTAACCCCCCCTCTTCCCCATTTGCTGTTTTGTGTCCATTCGCTGGGCAAGTCTCTGTGTCTGTTTCCTGCCATCTCTTTTCATCCTCTTCCTCCAGTCTTCACCAGGATTCGATCCTGGAGACCTCCAATGTAGGAGAGAGGTGTTCTGCCACCTGCGCCACCTCGGTTCCTGGTTTTCGGAGATTTTGGAGCATCTCGTCTTGTCTCTCCCGTGTCTCTCTCCTGTTACGTCATCATCTTGCTGCATGGCTCCCGGGGCCTGGCGGCTCACCGGCACACAGAGCCTGGCAGCCCATGCGCCTTCTATATATATATTTTTTATTTTACCGGGAGGTCCCGGGGATTGAACCCAGGTCCCTCCATATGGCAGACGGACACCCAATCATTTGAGCCACATCCGCCCTCCTACAGTCTTATTTCTGTGAGGTCGGTAGTAATGTCCCCTTTTCCATTTCTGATTGTAGTTAATTATATCCTCTCTCTCTTTTTCTTCATCAGTCTAGCTAAAGCTTTGTCCATTTTCTTTTTTAATGTAAGCATTTAGAGCTCTAAATTTCCTTCTTAGCATTGACTTTGCTGCATCCCATGTTTTGGTATGTTGTGTTTTCATTTTCAGTCACCTGAAGATATTCTCTAATTTCTCTTGTGGTTTGCTCCTTAATCCATTGGTTATTTAAGAGTACATTGTTTAATTTCCACATGTGTGTGAATTTTCATTTCTCCCTCTGTTATTGATTTCTACCTTCATTTCATTGTGGTCAGAGAAATACATTGTATGATTTCAATATTTTTAAATTTACTGAGACTAGTTTTGTGACCTAAGATATGGTTTATCCTGGATCCATGTGCACTAGTGAAGAATGTGTATTCTGTTGCTGTTGGGTGAAGTGTTAATGTATGTTTATTACATTTAGTTAGTTTATAGTATCACTCAGGTCTTTTATTTCCTTATTGATTTTCTGTCTAGATGTTGTATCCATTATTGAAAGTGGCATATTAAAGTCTCCTGCTGTTACTATAGAACCATCAATTTCTCCCTTTAAATATGTCTATTTGCCTCCTATATTTGGGGGCTCTGCTATTAAGTTCTTGTATATTTATAACTATTATGTCTCCTTGATGCATTGGCCCTTTTATCAGTATATAATGACTGTCTTTATCCCTCATAACAGTTTTTGATAAGTCTATTTTATCTGATATTAGTATAGCTACCCCAGCTCTCTTTTTTTTTTTTTTTTTTTTTTTTAAAGATTTCATTTATTTATTCATCTATCCCCCCCTTGCTGCCTGCGCTCGCTGGGTCAGCCAACCACGCCGTGCGGGCGGGCCCGCCCCCACCAGGAGGCCGCGGGAACCGAACCCGGGGCCCCCCATATGGCAAACGGGAGCCCTACTGATCGAGCCACAGCCGCTTCCCCCAGCTCTCTTTTGTTTACTACTTTCATGGTATAGTTTTCCAGCCTTTCACTTTCAACCTACTTGTCTTTTTGAATTTAAGATGAGTCTTTGTAAACAGCATATAGCTGCATCATGCCTTTTTATCCATTCTGCCAAACTCTACCTTTTGTGTGGAGAATTTACTCCCATTTACATTTAAAGTAACTACTTATGATGCAGGACTTTCTTCTGCCATTTTGCTATTTAGTCTTTATAAGACTTATACGTTTTTTTGTCCCTCAATTCTTCTGTTAATGCCTACTTTCATATTTATTTAATTTTTTGTATTATACCATATTGACTTCTTTCTTATTTCCTTCTGGATATATTTTTCATATCTTTTCTTTGTGTTAGCATGGTGTTAAAATTTAACATCCTAAATATATTGCTTTGATACTGTAGTAGTCAGCCACAGGGGTGTGATACAAAATACCAGAAATCTGTTGGCTTTTATAAAGGGTATTTATTTGGGGTAGAACTTACAGTTACCAGGCTGTAAAGCGTGAGTTACTTCCCTCACCAAAGTCTGTTGCCATGTGTTGGAGCAAGATGGCTGCTGGTGTCTGCGAGCGTTCAGGCTTCCTGGGTTCTTTTTCTCAGGGCTCGTTTCTCTCCAGGCTCAGCTGCTGTGCTCTCTCCACAAGACCAGCTGCAGACTATCAGGGAACGGCTCGTCTCTCTTCCCAGGGCCTCTGCTGCGTCTAACGGAGCCTTCTCTCCTTCCTCATGTATCTGCTTCTCTGTGTGTTTACTTCCCGGGGCTCCAATATCAAAACTCTAACCTCCCTTCTCTGGGGTGCGGTTTCTCTGTGAGTCCTGCCCACCAAGTGGATGGGGAAGCAACATCCTACTGATGTGGCCCAATCAAAGCCTTAATCGTTATTTAATCAAGTAAATGTGAAACCTCTGAATCCAATACAATATAATATTCCCAGAGGAAAAGACCAGTTCACAAACATAATCTGATATCTATTTTTGGAATTCATAAACAATATCAAACTGCCACACATACCAATTTGACGTCAACGGCATACACATAACAGTGTTCCTATACCCCTCTGGCCCTCTACCTTTTTTTTGTACTTGTTACCAATTACATCTTTGTACATTGTATGTCCCAAGTCATACATTTATCACTATTTTTAATGTATTTCTATTTTAGCACCTGTAAATAGTATGGAGTGGAGTTCCATTCAGAAAATACAGTACAATAGTAGTGACATTTATAATTACCCATATGGGTACTTTTACTGGAGGTATTTATTTCCTCATGCCTCTTTGATCCACTGGCTGGTGTCCTTTTCTTACAGTCTGAAGAACTTCCCTTAGCATTGTTTATAGGACACGTCTGGTGGCGAAGAACTTGTTCAGCTTTTGTTTATCTGGGAATGTCTTAATCTCTCCCGCCTTTTTGAAAGAAAGCCGTGCCAGATATAAAATTCTTGGTTGTTTTCTCTCGGCACTTTAAGTATTTCAACTCACTGCCTTCTTGCCTTCATAGCTTTTGATGTGATAACAACACTTAATCTAGATAGGGCTCCCTTGTATATAACAGGTTGCCTTTCCCTTGCAGCTTTCAGAACTCTCTCCTTGTCATTTGCATTTGACACTTTGACAAATATGTGTTGAGGCATATTTCTCTTCAAGTTTATCCTGTTTGGTATTTTCTGGGCTTCTTGGATGTGCTAAGTTTGGGAAGTTTTCTGTCATTATTTCTTTGAATCTTCCTTTTTCTCCTTTCTATCTTCCCCTTCTAGAACTTCCATAATGTGTATATTGGTGGGCTTGATGGTGTCCCAGAGGTATCTTAACCTATTTTCACTTTTTATAATTCTTTTTTCTTTCTGCTCCTCAGCCTGACTCCTTTCAATTGTCGAATCTTTGAGTTCACTGATTCTGTCTTCTGCTAGCTCCAATCTGCTCTCGATACCTTCCTGGGAATTTTTCATTTCAGTTATTGTGGTCTTCATTTTGACTAGTTTTGTTTGGTTCCTTTTTAAAATTTCTATGTTCTTATTGATTGTATCATATTGTTCACTCATTGTTTTTATGATACCCTTAACTCTTTGTCTGTTTTTTCTTTCATCACCTTGAGTATACTGAAGATCATTTTTTTAAAGGTCTTTGTCTGGTGTGTCCACAGTCTAGTCTTCTTCATTAGTGTTTTCTGGATTTCTATCCTCTTTGTTTGGATGGGCCATAAATTCCTTTTTCTTTGTCTTGTACCTTGCACATTGTACCTTTTAATATTTTATAATGTTAAGTCTGGGATTTGGTCTTTGAGATGTTTGTTTCTTGAGTTTGTATCCATTTAGTGTTATGACAGATTTTCTTGAGTGTCAGGAGGTAGCAAAACCAAGCAAACTTAAGGAATAAACACCTTTCAGAGTCTTTGCAGATTGGCTCTGTGTTGGCTGGTGCTCTCCTTCAGAGTTCAGCCCTCTTACCAAGAAGATCTGCCCAAGGCAGGTGCGAAGTGCAGACTTCTCCTTGTCTTTTCTTTAGGTTTGTGCCTTATCCCGGCTTGTGCTTGCTAGGGGCCTTAGTAATTCCCGTTTACAGGAATTTGACAGTCCCCCTCTACTCCCCAGGAAACAGACCTTCTTCCTCTCCTGGGTATTCCACTGCAGGACTTAAAGCAGGTGAGCCTTCACCTCAGGCTGCTTGACTCAGTTGTTTCTTACTTTTCCTGAAGGGCAAATTCTGGGAGGGGACACCCCAGAGAGGAGTTTCCCAGTTTGTCTTTCCCAGCTGGAACAAGGCCAGGGGTCCTTAAAGGGAGTGCTGGCTGGCTCCAAACTGCCCTGGAGAGAGGAAGAGGGAGGAGCGGAGGGGTGCCAGGAGGTTCTTCCATGGCACCCCAAAGCTGCACTTTCTTGACTTGGCCCCTGCCCAGCCATGCAGCTCTGGGGGAAGTGTCTTCTCTTTAAGTCTCCTCCACCATCTTTGGGGCAGTTTGGAACAGTGGCTGCCCTCAGAGCTGGGCCACCAGTGGTCTGCTGTATCTAATCAAAAGCAGTGGTCAGTGATCAGACTGTACTCCCCCAGAACTTGGTACCAGCAAGCTGCGCCAGGGGCTGGACCCCACTGCTGCCCGCTGTGGGGTTGGGGGATGGGCGATAGCAGCCACTGCCTGGAGAGTGCCATTCACTGGTATTTGCCGTGATTCACCAGCCTCTCCCTCAGTCTTTCCTGGGTGCTGCACTGTGTTCTACTGGACTTGGAGTTTTGAAATAGTCTCTTCACATAGTCTCTGCATGTTCAGTAGTTGTTCTGGTGGAGGGACAGATTCCTGTAGCTTCCTACTCTGCCGTCTTCCCACAATCCCTCTTGTCCATGACTTTTTATTGTGAAAAATCTCAAAATTATAAAAACCTTGAAAAAATAGTACACGAAATGTCCATATACTCACCATCTAGATTAAAAAATTGTTAACACTTGACATATTTGCTTCATCTCCCTCTATATATGTGCAATATAAAATTTTTGCTGGGGGAGCGGATATTACTCAAGCAGTTGAGTGCCAGCCTCTCACATGGGAGGTCCCAGGTTCAGTGCCCGGTGCCTTCTAAAAAACAAAAACAAATGACAAGCAAAACAAATGGAAAAACTAACTCAGGGAAGCAGATGTGGCTCAGTGGTTGAGCACCGGCTTCCCACATACAAGGTCCCGGGTTCAATCCCCGGTCCCTGGTATCTAAAAAAAAAATTTTTTTTTTTTTTGCTAATACAGCATGAAATGAGGTTGCCAACATCATGATGTTTCACTCCTAAAAATTTTAGTCTACTTTTCCTAATAATGACATTTTCTTACATAGCCAAAATGCCCTTATCACACCTAAGAAAAATAAAAATAATTCCATAAAACCATCTAATATCCAGTCTACATTAAACTTTTTCCAGCTATTGAAAAGTGATATTTACATGTTGCCAAATCACCCCAAGGATCATTTAGTGATGATAAGAGGGGGAGGTTTGTTTTTTCATTGAGATCTGTTCATCGCTATGTTAACAATGGACACACTTAATGCCCCTTCGTGGTCAGGTGGATGCAGTATGAATTACACCATCGCCAAGGTGGCATTCTTACCAAAATGTTCACCCATCATCTACTCAAGCCCTTTGACCGACATGGTGGTATTAAACACCTAAAATGTGGCTGATCTGAACTGAGATGTGTTGTAAGTACAAAATACATACAAGGTCTCAAAGACCACATGGAAAAAATAATGTAGGATAGCTCATTAATAATTTTTAAAAGTTATTAAATGTTGAAATGATAACATTATAGATATGATGGGTTAAATTATTAAAATTAATTTCACCTGTTTTTAAATTTTAAAATGTAGCTACCAGAAAATTTAAAATTATTAACTTTTATGACTCACCACTCTAGACCTTTCAGGAAGCCCAGGGATGGAGGAAAGAGACAAATGACATCATGAGGAAAAGAACAGATGCAACCAGAATTTGGGACATTCTATAAAACTCTTCAAAATGTCAATGTCATGCAAGAAAGAAAAAGGCAAGGAGGTTGTTCTAGATTTAGAGACTATAGAGAAAAAACAGGCAATACTTGAACCTGGATTAGATCCTAAAACACCTAAACTCTTCTCCCCCGTTACCAAATAAAAAGCTTCGATAGCTGCCATTATTCAAGATAAGCAGGAGCCAGACGGTGGGCAGTTTGTGGTGCTTTGAAAAGGACAATTGCTGTCTTACAGAGTTATTACATATAGTTCTTATGGAAGTTTCTATCGGATAGCAGAATGCTGACATTTTGAGAAGTCAAGGTTGAGCAACTCTAGGTGACCAGACAAGTTCCTTCTCAGGATGGCTCAAGGGCAGGAAGGAGAAGGGAGTTTACGCTGAGAGACCCCAGAACTGGGAGAGGGAACTAGATGGGCTGTCCCTAAGGCAGAGACTCTTAACCTCTTGTTCCATGGACCCCTTACTAAGTCCACACCAGCCTGGGTATTATTTAATAAACATGTCACACCCGCCTCAGCACGTCCCCACAGGAATAATGCTTATTTTGAATTTCAGTTCAAGCTCACGGACCCCTTAAGAGCCCCTGCTCTAAGGGTGCTGAAGCTGCTCTCGAGTTTCAGAAGTGGGGTTTCTAACAGCCCCCACGATAATAAAACACACGTACTCAAGAAAAGTGTTGGTCTTCTTTGCCTGTTTTCCTGCTTTGTGGTATCATTAGCCTTGAGTTGTATCCCTAGCTCTAGGAATGAAGGATATCTTGACACAAGGGGGAAAAAAAAGTTTCAGGTTTCACAAGTAGAAATATTTGAACCGGAAGGCCGAAATTGAAATACCAGCTGCCACAGCTGTTTCTCGCAGGTCTGGCAGGTGCTTCATTTGCATTGGCTGCCTCTTCAAAGCAACTCACTTTCTCAGAGCTTTGAAAGCGTTTCTGCTCTATTTGGCTTTAGAAACATCTAAAGACCAACTGAGAGAGATGAGTACTGTGCCAGCTCTGGGCTTTTCTCCATCCAAATTATACATTTATTGAGAATAGCTATGTCTGTAATTCCCACGGAACATGAAAAGCTCATTAAAAAAAAATCAATAGGCAGGATGCTCTGCACCTTTTATTATATTTACAATGCTTCTCTGACTTGGTGCTTCCATAGAGTTTTGTTATTTTATTTCCATTGTTCTGTGTTGGCAAGAGAGCTGTCCTTTTTATCTTCCTGATAAAGGAATCTCAGATCAGAGATGTTAAATCGGACACACTGGAATGTTCTTGGTATTCAGTGCTAGGGAAAAACAGATTTGGGATTTCTATGCTCATTTACCCTAAGAGCTTCTGTAATGCTTGGCGAATTCAGTTACACTTCCTACCCCGGAGGGATGGCTGTAGGAGCACGAGCACGCTCTGCGATCACGTTGCACCTTCCTGCTGGTGTCATCTGGGCTTGTACGGCATCAAGCTGACCTTCTGCCGCCAGGAGACATACCCACGACAGAAACTGCAGACTGGGGAGCCTGCTGCCCGCGAGTTTCAGAAACGTTAGTGTGTCAGTGAATCCAGCATCAACTAGGCTCTCGGAGCTAGCGCACGGCCAAACTTGACAGCGGTGTACAGTCCACAACATCCGTGGACAGAAACCCCCTCCTCCATCTCTTGGCCAGGCCAGGTCCTCGGGAGGCCGACCTCGTCGTCGAGGTTTGCTTGGTGGGGATGACGGCTGTCACGGAAGCCGCGTGGTGCCAAGGACATTCCCACGGCCTCCCCCAGGCTCTCCGTGCGGAAACCTGCCGGCAGCGCTTGCACACAGCGTGCTCACTCGCCTCTCGGAAGCTTGCCCGCGCGGAGCTCCTTTGCGGTCTCCTTCCCGCCCCTGCTGAGGAGGCTCACTTGGACCCACCGGCGCGTAGCTCATTTGCTGGATGTGCTGCCTGCAACCCTTGTCTTCACTCAAAATCAGGGCAAGAGAAAAGCAGTGAGAGAAATGTAAATTGAAAAAAGCCCATTTACAAACTTCACTATTTTCACTTTTATTGGTACCAGATCGCCGGCAAAACATCTTCAGAAGGAGCCAGCTCACCCGACACCTGGGCTCGGTCCCGCTGGGGGCTGCAGCCTCCGACCTCCCCCCTGCAGCAGCGGAGATTCTGGTCAGAGGGACGCCGGCAATGGGCTGCGTGCCTGGGGCATGCGTGGTCGTCCTCTGGCCGCCAGGCAGCCGCCTCGGACCCGCGGCCAAGGCAGCCCGGGGAGGCTGGGGGCCAGGTGAGGGCGTGCGGCGTCGGTCACGGACGCCGACACGCGGGCGCTGCCACGGTTCCCGCCCCGCGAGGCAGGGCCGCGATTGGGTGTGGCACGTCGTCACTTCCGGCGGAAGCACGTTCTGGCGCAGCCCCGCTTCCGGTCCTCTGGTGCAGGTGGCGGTGAGGAGACCCCTGGGTAGGGGACGGCCCAGCGGCGGCGCCCCGGAGGCGGGGGCTGCGCCACGTCTGCGTCCTGCCGGGACCCAGAGCCTGAGGGGCGCCCTTACGGCCCCTTACAGCTCTCCTGCCGGCTGCGGCATCAGGCTGAAGACTCCAGAACGCGCTGCTGCACTTTCAGATTGGTCCCAGGTAAGAGGGCGTCCTCACTCACGAGGCAGGCACCTGGCCCTTTCGCTTCGGTGTCCCCCTTTTTAGTGTGTGGGACAAGGAGCCTGCGAGGGGGCAGGTCTGTGCGTAGCAGACTGTCGGAATCCGAAAGGGGCCCCTTGTTCTGCCACCTGCTGACTCTGTCAGGACATGGCCTTGCCTTGCCCGTGTGCTGGACCAAACGATGAAAACGTTCAAGTTGCTGGAGAGCAGTCACATCCACAGCAAGTGTTAGGTGAGCGGAAGTAGGGGTGGGGGATGGCAAAATGCTTAGATGTTGAGCCACTGGGATTTCAGGGCTGCTTCTCACACAGCATAGCTCAACTTATCCTGACTGGCTAAGGATAAGCCACTGGCTCGGCAGCTTCAGGGGCCAGAGCGACCATACAGTTTAGACTCATATGCAAGAGAGAAACAGAAGTCCGTCCTGTTTAGGTCACAGCCAGCTGATCCTATATTCTAACAAACGTGACATCCCATTTGAGAGCAATTTAATAAATGTTTGCTGACTGAGCAGAGCCATGGTAAGGCTGGATGATCCATCTCCGTCCCACAATAGAGCATATCATTGTGGTGGCCAGCAGCTCTGTCTACCAGATTCAAGAATTTGCTTCTGAATCAATCGGGGTTAACATGGGCAAATTCTTTAATACATGGATGGATGGAAATTCTTTAATACATGGATGGATGGATGGATGGATGGATGGATGGATGGATGGATGGATGAATGAACGAATTGTCCATCCATCCATCCAAACAGAAAAAAATCTCTGTCCTCATGGAGTTTACTTTCTAATAAAGGAGTCAGAGGGAAAAAAAATTCTTGGTTGCAATCATTTTTATATCATGACTCTTTGATGCTACATCCCAGTATGTTGATTATACTTGAGAGTCCCAAATTCCACAGTGTTATTTTCACATATATAGGCAATCTTTTGGGTTATTTTCTAGATAACTGTGGGCTTTTAGTACATCTTATTTACCATAGTTTCACTCTCAGAGGAAACCTTATTTCCAAGATTTGGGGGCACTTTGCTCTTGTGCCTAAATGACATCCTCGAGCGAATATTTATTTGTTCTTTTAACCAATACTTGTTAACCTGTTGAGCAGCGATCATGAGCTGCGCTGTCCTGGGTGCTGTGGACACAGGGGCGGAGCCGATGAGCCTGCATGGAGCTCGCCTTCTTCCACGCGATGGGGGTGGATCTACCCCTCGACTCTTAATTACAGAGGCATTATGTGAATGGGACTATAAGTGAAGGAATGAGTAGCTTGACAAAATCATTTTAATTCTAGTTAAACCTGAAATTGAGGAATTTGCCCAAAATCAGCATTAGAACTTAGACATCAATATATAATTCCCTCTAAAAATGTTGCTTAAAAGGTTGATCTGCATATTTCTCCAGTGAACTTCTTCTAGTTTCTGTAAGAGGTCTTATGAAGACATGGAGCCCATTTTCACTAATCATCATCCCACTTTTTCCTCATTAAGGTTTGCACTCAATACATTCCACTTTTGCAAAGCTCCTGGATCATAGCAACCTTTAATTTCAACCTGTATATTTTCATGAGCGAAAATTATCATAGATGATTTTCAAATGGATTTAGTAATTTAGCTTTTATGTTGGAACCCAGGAGTACTTATTGATGAGCCACATTGTGAAGTCTTGACTTTATGACAGTAAGCATATTATTTTTCATTTTATTTCTGACATAAATAGAAAGTTCTGAATATTTTGTTCTCTCTTGTAAGCTGAATATTACCTGGGTGACATTCTATTTTATTTAATGTCTACATATATTTTGGGATGTTCTACTAATACTTTTTCCTCAATAATCCCACTTCATTCCAAGTCTCTTTTTTTAAACTTTATTTTGTACATTTAATAATTGAAAATATAAACAATTAAAAACTAGAAAGAAAACAGATGAATAAATACATTTCTCAATTAAATGTACTAGATATATAAATTTTTTTTGACTCAAACAATAATATTACACAATATATTTGGTTCATAGTAATGCAATCATACAGTATTTGTCCTTTTGTGTCTGGCTTTTTCGCTCAACATAATGTCTTCCAGGTTCATCCATGTTGTCATATGCTTTACGACCTCATTTCTTCTTACAGCTGCATAATATTCCATCGTGTGAATAGACCACAGTTTGTTTATCCATTCATCTGTTGATGGACACCTGGGTTGTTTCCAGCTTTTGGCAATGATGAATAATGTGGCTATGAACATCGGTGTGCAGATGTCTGTTTGTGTCACTGCTCTCAGTTCTTCTGGGTATATACCCAGTAGTGGTATTGCCGGGTCACGTGGCAAGTCTATATTCAACTTCTTTAGGAACTGCCAAACAGTCCTCCACAGTGGCTGTACCATCCTGCATTCCCACCAACAGTGAAGAAGTGTTCCTGGCTCTCCACATCCTCTCCAACACTTGTAGTTCTCTGTCTTTTTAATAGTGGCCATTCTGATAGGTGTGAAATGATATCTCATTGTAGTTTTGATTTGCATTTCCCTAATCATGAGTGATGTTGAGCACTTCTTCATGTGTTTGTTTTTTTTTTTTTTTTTTTAACAAACAAACACAACTTGAAGGTATTTAATAGCTGGCGTTTTATCCTTTAAATGCATTTTTTTTTTTTTTTTTTACTATTAGTTTTCATAATTTTCTTGTGTCACACACAAAATAAGATATCCCTCCTCTAAATGCAGAGTATGGGGGGCGGGGGACAGACACTTTTTCAAATGAAACACATTTACATAAGAACAGACCTTCAATCAAAACCATCCAATGAACACACATACAAAAAAAATCTCCACCCTATTAAACTGGCTGGGCCCAAATCAGGATTTGTAAATGAAACAGATCCTTCTGCTTTACTCAGCATATTAATATACATCATTGTGCTGCTTTTGTGCTTGAACCTTACTCCTAATGAAAAATTTCTCCTTTTCTCATAATTTTTTCTGGTATTGTGTAAGGTTCTATCTATTTTTAGGTTCTATCTATTTTTTGAGATTGTCAAATATCTGCATTTTAATGCTTGGACAAGCCATTTAAAAATTAATTACAAAAACTGCCTCTATTTCATATTTTGATAATAGTAGAAAAACATCCCAAAACCAAAACCAATCAAACAAACAAACAAAACCATACCACATACAGATAAGGACCCAAATGGAAAAGTTAATGTGCTGTAATATTTGTTTTACAACATCAAAAGCAGCAGAGATACTGAATATAATTTGCTTAAATCGTAAATACCGAGGTTGAAATATGCATGTAAAAATCATATTTAGGCTCAATGAACTGAAAGCTCTCTATAAATACATAGAAGTATATACAAAGTGCAAAACAAATGATATCAGGCGGGAGGCCTCGGGCCTTTTAGTACTCCCATTCATCGGATTTCAGGTCGAGATAGCTGAGAATATTCTGCGCGAGCTTCGCCGCCTGCTTCCTGGCAGCCTTGCACTTCTCCTCTCCCTGCGGGTCGACAGCATCTAGGGCGAGCAGCTGTTGGTGAGCAGCTCTTCCAGCCGAATGTAGTTCTTATCAGTCCGATTTCCGCCAAATGAAAGAACTTCTTCTTGGATCTCTGACAAGTTTCCAAGGACATCCCACACTGCTTTATGTGATGGGTGTTCCTCACAGACAAAAGACTTTCTTTTCTCGAGGGCTTCCTTCAAGTCAGTGTAAGTTATAAGAGTTTGTACTTCAATCACAGCTCTTCTCCTGGCTTCTCGAATGCAGGGGTGTACTTACCTCATCCAACTGTCCAATCAAACCCTGCAGTTCTGTTTTGCAGGTCAGGTACAATTCAGAAGGATTCTGTGCCTGAAGAAGTTCATTTTTTATTTCTCTCATTCTCTTGAGGACCTTTTCGATTTTTAAAATGGAATGATTCTGTCCCAGGTCAAATGCATGCGTAGTGTCTGCTTCCTCCTCTAAATCCAAATATTTCAATAATTTGTTGATATCTTCTACTACCTCCCTTCAGTAATTCCTGATTTCTGTACGCCCGCACACATCTAGAGCGTCCAGATCAGCCATCAACCCTGAGAGCACGCATGACAAGTGCCGGCAAGTCTCGTTGTCATTGTTCACTCCCATCAGAAGTGCAATCAGAGTGCCTCTAGCTTTGTTCACGTCACACATCACAGAGTTAATTTTGGACACTGAAGGATGGACATCTTCGGAAAGCGGCAGGGAAGGCTGCTGCTTCACGCAGTCTTCAATTATCTCCTGCACTGCACAGATTTTGGTTAAAGTGTGATACCTTGCTTTCCGCAACGAGACCTTCCCTCCAGTTTTAACGTGTGTCAGCCTGAGAATGATATCCTGGATGCCTTCTTCGAATTCATCTGTCACACAGTTGCCTCCACTATAGAAAGGCGCTATCTTCTCTTTCACGAGGGACTGGGCTTCCTTTAAAATGTTCTGTATTTCCATTCGGTGCGGGTGGTTTGCATTCTGCTCCAATTCTTTGAGAAGACGTTCCGTCTCCTGTGCTGCCCGCTTTCTAGCTTGCTGAATGTCTCCTTTCCCTTCAGTATCTACAGAGTCTATTTCGAAAAGCTGTTTTGTTAGAATCCTCTCCAGCTTCTTGTAATTCTTGTCATCTGCCACACCACTGAAGCCAATCACTTGCTGCTCTATGCTTTTCACTTCCTTTTTGAGCTCCCGAAGCCTATTAATGGAAGGGTGCTGGTTTCCCATATCCATATTTTGTTGTGTTCAGTTTCACAAGCATTGTCTGGCCCGTGCCATCTCTACCTCCGCGCCCTTCATGTGTTTTTTGTCATTTGTATTTCTTCTTTGGAGAAATGTCTATTCAAGTCTTTGGCACATTTTTTAATTGGGTCTTTGTCTTTTTATTGTTGAGTTGTAACATCTCTCTATATATCGTGGATATTAAACCCGTATTGGAAATGTGATTTCCAAATACTTTTTCCCATAGGGTTGGCTGCCTTTTCACCCTTTTGACAAAGTCCTGGTGAGGTGCAAAAGTGTTTAATTTTGAGGAGGTCCCATTTACCTACATTTTCTTTTGTTGCATGTGCTTTGGGTGTAAGGTCCAAGAAACCACCACCTACCACAAGGTCTTGACGTTTCACTACATTTTCTTCTAGTAGTTTTATGGTCCTGGCTTTTATATTTGGTCTTTGATCCATTTTGAGTTGTTCTTGTTTAGGGAGTAAGGTAGGGGTCCCCTTTCATTCTTTTGGTTATAGATATTCAGTTGTCCTAACACCATTTGTTGAAGAGACTGTTTTGTCCCATTAACATTAACTTGGTGGGTTTGTCAAAAACCAGTTGACTGTATAGGTGAGGGTTTATTTCTGGATTCTCAATTCTATTCCACTGATCGATGTGTCTCTCTTTATGCCAGTACCATGCTGTTTTTTTTTTTTTTTTTTAAAGATTTCATTTATTTATTCATTTATCCCCCCCTTGCTGCTTGTGCTCGCTGGGTCAGTTAACCACGCCGTGTGGGCGGGCTTGCCTTCACCAGGAGGCCCCGGGAACCGAACCCAGGGCCTCCCATATGGTAAACGGGAGCCCTACTGATTGAGCCACAGCCGCTTCCCAACCATGCTGTTTTGACCACTGTAGCTTTGTAATATGTTTCAAGGTCAGGCAGTGAAATTCCTCCCACATTGCTCTTCTTTTTTTGGAATGCTTTTGGCTATTCGGGTGTACTTATCCTTCCAGATGAATTTGGTAATTGCCTTCTCTAATTCTGTAAAGTAAGCTGTTGGGATTTTGATTGGTATTGCATTGAAAATATAAATCAGTTTGGGCAAGATTGACATCTTCACGATATTTATTCTTCCAATCCATGAACACGGAATGTCTTTCCATTTGTTTAGGTCTTTTAAAATTTCTTTTAGCATTGTTTTGTAGTTTTCTGCATATAGGTCCTGTACTTCTTTGGTTAAATTAATTCCTAGGTATTTGAGTCTTTTTGTTGCTATTGAAAATGGAACTTTTCCCCTAATTTCCTCCTCAGATTGTTCAGTTCTAGTGTACAAAAACATTACTGATTTTTGCATGTTAATCTTGTATTCTGCCACTTTGCTGAACTCATTTATTAGTTCAAGTAGCTTTGTTGTGGATACTTCAGGATTTTCAAAGTACAGGATCATGTCATCCGCAAACAGTGAGAGTTTTACTTCCTCTTTTCCTGTTTGGATGCTGTATTAGTCAGCCAAAGGGGTGCTAATGCAATATACCAGAGATTGGTTGGTCTTTATAACGGGTATTTATTTGGGGTAGAAGTCCACAGTTACCAGGCCATAAACCATAAGTTTCTTCTCTCATCAATGTCCATTGCCACGTGTTATAGCAAGACAGCTGCTGACATTTGCCAGGGTTCAGGCTTCTTGGGTTCCTCTCTTCCTGGGGCTGCGTTTCTCTCAGGGCTTAGCTCCTCTGTTTCCTCCACAAGGTCAGCCGTAGACTATCAGGTGAACTGCTTGCTTCTCTTCTCCTGGGGCCTTCTCTCCAACATCAAAACTGTTTCTCAAAAACTGCTCCCCGATTGATGTAGATGTCATCAGCCATCCACGCAGTAAACTCACTGGTGACTGAAATCCATAAATGCTCTTGTATTACAATTATCCCAGTGCTTGCTGGAACAAACACCTGGACACAGTTACCTGGCCGAGTTGATACATTAGCCTAACCATCACAGATGCCTTTAATTTTTTTTTTTTCTTGTCTAATTGCCTTTCCTAGAACTTCTAGTACAATATTGAATAACAATGGTGACAGTGGGGATCCTTGTCTTGTTCCTGATCTTAGAGGGAGAGCTTTCAACCTTTCTCCATTGAGTATGATGTTGGCTGTGGGTTTTTCATATATGCCTTTTATCATATTGAGGGATTTTCCTTCTATTACTATCTTTTGAAGTGTTTTTATCAAAAAAGGATGTTGGATTTTGTCGAATGCCTTTAGTGCATTGGTTGAGAGTATCATGTGTTTTTTTTCCTTCTATTTGCTAATGTGGTATATTATGTTGATTGATTTTCTTAGGTTGAACCAGCCTTGCATACCAGGAATAAATCCCACTTGGTTGTGATGTATAAGTCTTTGATATGCTGTTTGATTTGATTTGCAAGTATTTTGTTGAGAATTTTTATATCTATGTTCATTAGAGAGATTGGCCTGTAATTTGCTTTTTTTGTAGTATATTTATCTGGCTTTGGTATTAGGGTGATGTTGGCTTCATAAAACATGTTGGGTAATTTTTCCTCCTCTTCAATTTTTTGGAAGTGTTTAAACAGGATTGGTGTTAATTCTTTTAGAAATGCTTCGTAGAATTTACCTGTGAAGCCATCTGGTCCTGGACTTTTCTTTGCTGGGAGATTTTTGATGACAGTTTCAATCTCCCTAAATGTGATTGGTTTATTAAGTTCTTGTATTTCTTGTAGTGTTAGTGTAGGTTGTGCATTTCTAGGGATTTGTCCATTTCATCTAGATTGTCTAGTTTGTTGGCATACTGTTTCTCATAATATCCTCTTATGATTCTTTTTATTTCTGTGAGGTCATTTGTAATTTCCCCCCTTTCATTTCTGATTGTATTTATTTGCATCTTCTCTCTTTTTTTCTTTGTTAGTCTAGCGAGGGGTTTGTCAATTTTATTGATCTTCTCAAAGAACCAGCTTTTGGTTTTGTTGATTTTCTCTTTTTTTTTCTCAATGTCATTTATTTGTGCTCTAATCTTTATTATTTCTTTCCTTCTGCTTACTTTGGGAATAGTTTGCTGTTTTTTTTTCCTAGTTGTTCAGTGAAATCTTTGAGTTTTCCTCTTTCTTCTTTTTTAATATAGGCGTTTAGGGCTACAAATTTCCCTCTCAAGACTGCCTTTCCTGTATCCCATAAGTTTTGATATGATGTGTTCTTGTTTTCATTTGTCTCAATATATTTGCTGATTTCACTTGCAATTTCTTCTTTGCCCCAAGATTATTTATGAGTGTGTTGTTCAGCCTCCACATATTTCCGAATTTCCTTTTTTTCCTGCCTATTACTGATTTCCAGTTTCATTCCATTATGATCTGAGAAGGTGCTTTGTATAATTTCAATCTTTTTATATTTTTGAGAGCTGCATTGTGCCCTAACATGTGGTCTGTCCTGGAGAAAGATCTGTAGGCACTTGAGAAGAATGAATATCCCACTGAATTTGGATGCCGTGTTCTGTATATGTCTGTTAGGTATAATTCATTTATTGTATTGTTCAAGTTCTCTGTTTCATTATTGATCTTCTGTCAAGTTCTATCTAATGATGTGAGTGGGGTGTTGAAGTCTCCAATGATTGTTGTAGAGATGTCTGTTTCTCCCTTCAGTTTTCCCAGAGTTTGTCTCATATATTTTGGGGCACCCTGGTTAGGTGCATAGATATTTATGACTGTTATATCTTCCTGGTGGATTGTCCATTTTATTAATATATAATGGCCTTCTGTATCTCTTATAACTTTTTTTTTGCATTTAAAGTGTGTTTTGTCTGATATTAGTATAGCTACCCCTGCTCTTTTTTGGTTACTCTTTACGTGGAGTATCTTTTTCCAACTTTTCACTTTTAGCTGGCTTGTATCCCTGGGTCCAAGGTGAGTTTCTTGTAAGCAGCATCTGGAAGGCTGATGGTTTTTTTTATCTACTCTATCAGCCTGTGTCTTTAGATTGGGGAGTTTAATCCATTCACATTCCATGGTATTACTGTAAATGCACTATTTACTTCCTCCATTATATTCTTTGGTTTTCATATGTCATATCTTATTTTTCTCTGTCTTTTGTTTTGGTTAACCTTTCTGCTATTCTTTCTTCTATACTCTCCTCCAAGCCTGTCTCTCCTGTCTTTTTCTTTTAGTTGCTAAGGCTTCCTTTAATACTTCCTGCAAAGGTGGATTTTTTTTTTTTTTTTTTTTTTGGCAAACTCTCTTAGTTTCTGTTTGTGAATATTTTATACTCACCTTCATATTTTGCTGGATAAAGAATTCTTGGCTCACCATTTTTCTCTTTTAGTATCCCAATTGTATCATTTTCTCTATTAGTATTCCAATTGTCTTCTCACCTCCATGGTTTCTGAAGAGAAATCTGTGCTAAGTTTTACTGGACATCCCTTGTACGTCATGGTTTGCTTCTCTCTTGCTGCTCTGAGAATTTTTTCTTATCTTTGACATTTGACATTCTGAGTAGAATGTGTCTTGGACTAGGTATATTCAGATTTATTCTGATTAGGGTATGGTGGGCTTCTTGGACATAGAAGTTCATTTCTTTCATGAGAATTGGGAAATTTTCAGCTATTATTTCCTCAAATACTCTTTCTGCCTCTTTTCCTTCCTCTTCCCCTTCTGGAACTCCCATGACACGTATGTTCTTGCATTTTGTGTTGTCATTCAACTCTCTGAGCCCCTGCTCAATTTTTTCCATTCTTTTCTCTCTCTGTTCTTTTCTCTCTTCAGTTTTCACTGTTCTGTCTTTGGTATCACTTATTCTTCCTTCTATCATTTCAAATCTGCTGTTGTATGCCTCTAATGTGTGTTTTTTTTTTTTTTTTTTAAGACAATATTGTCATTTATTTATTTATTTATTTATTTTTATTTATTTTTTTAAAGATTTTATTTACCCATTTATTCATCCCCCCCTTGCTGCCTGTGCTCGCTGGGTCAGCCAACCACGCTGCGTGGGCGGGCCCGCCCCCACCAGGAGGCCCCGGGAACCGAACCCGGGGCCTCCCACATGGCAAATGGGAGCCCCACTGATTGAGCCACAGCCGCTTCCCATCTAATGTGTTTTTTATCTCACCTATTGTGTCTTTCATTCCCATGAACTCCATTACTTTTCTGTTCAGGATCTCAAATTCTTCTTTGTGCCCGCTCCATGTCTTCTTGATGTCATTTATCTCTTTAACTATATTGTCTTTCAACTCATTAATTTGATTTTGGAAATTTGTGCACATCTTGCTGATTAGTTCTCAAATTCTGCATCTCTTCCGGGGCTTTGATATATTCCTTTTCTTAGGTTGTGGCTTTTATTTTCTTAGTATGGCTTGTAATTTTTTGCTGATATCTAGGCATCTGATTAGGGTGTAGTTCATTCAGATGCTTAATTTCTTTCTCTTTTGTAGGGATTTAGTGGCAGGATACTGTGTGTTACCACTGCTCTTTGATTCTTGAATGACCGGATTGTTAGGATTGTCCTGCTGGTTGCTCAAAACTGGGCACTGGACCCAGTAATTGGTTGTAGAGTCGTCTCCTAGGGCCTTGGGCAGGGAGGCTATAGAGGCCAGGAAAAGCCTCTCTTACTTATTAATTTTCTTATGTGCACTTCCTTGGTCTGCCAGGAGATGGCGCTCGTTGGCAGCTCTCAAGTCAATGCCTGGTCGGAGCGTATTTGTTGTGACACAGACCAGATCAGTGTGATAGAGCTTCCTGTCTGGGGGCTAGGAGCCCCGTGATTCAAACTTTCTGAGACAGTTTTCCCGTCTTCTCTGGTAGCGCCCCCCTTTTCCCAGCTAGGAAATATTTCCACTCCCTTCTGAATCCTCAACAATCAGTCCCTGTTAGTAGAGGAGGAGATTGGGAGGTTTGTCTATCTTTAGCCCCTTGCAGGCTCCAAGGCAAACAATGGCACAGCCCCACCCGGCCTGGAAGGGCTCTCGGGACAGGGCAGACCAAATCTGGGAGTCCAAAGCAGGGTCAGCCCCAGGCTCTCTCTCCCCTCTCCCCTCTCCCGTGGAGTCCTCAACAATTATTCCAGGCTAGAAGAGAGGGAGGTTGGGAGGGTCGGATTTCTCCAGTCCTTCCCCAGCTCCCAGGGCAAACCACTGTGTGTCTCACCTGGCCTGGAAGGGCTCCTGGGGCACAGCAGACCAAATTTATGGGTCAGAAGCTGAGTCAGCCTTAGGCTGTGTCCCTCCCTTTCCCCTTTCCTGTGGTGGTAGATCCCTGAAGCCCCCTTTGTCTGTAGCCACTGGCCCAGAGGCCCGAGAATTCTAAAGTGTCTTTATTGTGGGGGAGGCTGCTGGCAGCAGCAGCTGCGGATTTCAACTCACAGGTCTGTTATCGTTATTTCCCTCCTTTGTCCCTCTTTCCTCTGGGTGGTGTCCAGCCTTCACCTGGTGTCCTAAACCCTAGATCTTTTCCTAGGCTGTTTCAGCCTGTCCTCTAGCTAATTTTCTGGAGGAGAAGATTATAATAGATTATTAAAATGACTTTCTATTTATAATTAAATAGGAAGAATCACTGTTTTTATTTTCAAAACAATTGAAGGCACACAAAATTGCATTGTCATGTATGTTTACATTTTTATTTTTTATTTTTTTTAATTTTTATTTTTTTTAAAGATTTTATTTATTTATTCATTTATCCCCCCCTTGCTGCTTGTGCTCGCTGGGTCAGCTAACCACGCCGTGCGGGCGGGCTTGCCTTCACCAGGAGGCCCCGGGAACCGAACCCAGGGCCTCCCATATGGTAAACGGGAGCCCCACTGATTGAGCCACAGCCGCTTCCCAACCATGCTGTTTTGACCACTGTAGCTTTGTAATATATCAAGGTCAGGCAGTGAAATTCCTCCCACATTGCTCTTCTTTTTTTGGAATACTTTTGGCTGTTCGGGTGCACTTCGTTTTTTGCTTTGGCCACCAGGAAACTTTTTTTTTTTTTTTTTTTTAGGTATTGGGGCCGGGGATTGAACCAGGACCTCGTATATGGGAAGCCAGCACTCAACCACTGAGCCACATTAGCTCCCGTGGGTTGGATTTTTTGTTTGTTTGTTTATTTTTAGGAGGCACCAGGGACCAAAGCCAGGACCTCCCATGTGGGAAGCAGGCACTCAACTGCTTGAGCCACATCCACTCCCCACAAGGAATCTTTAAGCGTTTAAAATATTCCTGGGGAATGGATGTAGCTCAAGTGGTTGAGCACCTGCTTCCCATGTACGAGGTCCTGGGTTCAATCCCTGGTACCTCCTAAATGTGTGTATGTATATATATATATATACACACACACATACATACACACACACACACACACACATATATATAGAATTATATGTATATAATTTCTACCTTCTAATTCTAAGGGTTAATCAGGTTGTAATTTCTTTTTTTTTTTTTAAAGATTTATTTTGTTTATTTATTTCTTCCCCCCCTTGTTTGTTTGTGCTCACTGTCTGCTCTCTGAGTCTGTTTATTGTGTGCTCTCTGTGTCTGCTTGTCTTCTTTTTAGGAGGCACCAGGAACTGACTCTGGGACTTCTCATGTGGGAGGAAGGCATCCAATTTCTTGAGTCACCTCTGCTCTCTGCTTCTTGTGTCTCTCATTGTGTTTCCTCATTGCATCATCTTGTTGTGTCATCTCGTTGCATCATCTTGTTGTATCAGCTCATTGTGCCAGCCTGTTACCTCAGCTCACTGTCTTGCTTGTCTTCTTTAGGAGGCACTGGGAACCGAACCTGGGACCTCCCATGTGGTAGGCAGGTGCCCAACTGCTTGAGCCACATCCACTTCCCTGTAATTTATTTTTTATGTTCATAATTTAAAAAATTATTGTGGTAATATATCTAACAAATCTGTCATTTTAACCATTTTAAGTGTACAATTCAGTAGCATTAATTACATTCACAGTGTTGCAACTGTCATTGCTATTTATTTCCTAAACTATTTCATCGCCCAAGCAGAAAATCTATTCCTATTAAGCGTTAACTCTGCATTCTCCCTCTGTCCACTCCCTGGGAATCTCTAGTCTCTTTTCTGTCTATGAATTTGTCAACTCTGGATGTTTCATATAAGTAGAATCACACAACATTTGTCTTTTTATGTTTGGCTTTTTTCATTTAGCACAATGTTTTCAAAGGTTCATTCATGCTGTAGCATGTATCAGAACTCCATTCCTTTTTAGGGTTAAGTAATATTCCATTGTATGGATGTACCACATTTCGATTATCCCTTCACCTGTCTGTGGACACTCAGGTTGCTTCCATCTTCTGGCTGCTGTGAACATTGGTTACAAGTGACTGTTCCAGTCCCTGTTTTCAATTCTTTGGGGCATATTCCCAGGAATTTCCGGGTCATGGTGTGATGGTCAGGCTAATGTGCCAACTCGGCCAGGTCGTGGTGCCCAGGTGTCTGGTCCAGCAAGCACTGGGCTAACTGTAACGTGGGGCATTTCATGGACTTTAGTCATCAGTGAGTCGGTTGCATAGAAGGCTGCTTACACCTACAATCGCTGAGGAGATTGCCGACTGAGTGACGTCTCCTCTAATTCTGTGTTTAACTTTTTTTGGTTAACAATTAATTCTAGTAGCACTTGTTACATTTGAACAGTCAGCAAAGTATGTTTAGCTCTTTAAGGAACTGCCCAACTGCTTTCACACCAGCAATACATGAGGTTCCAGTTTTTCTATATTCTTGCCAACACTTACTGTTTTCCTATTTTTTTTTAAACAATAGCCATCCTAGTGGGTGTGAAGTGTTATCTCATTGTGGTTTTGATTTGCATTTCCCTAATTACTAATGCTGTTGAGCACCTTTTCAGGTGCTTATTGGCCATTTGTAGATATTCTTCGTAAAAATGTTTATTTAAGCGCTTTGCCTGCTTTTAAATTGGACTGCTTGTGTTTTTTCTTGTTTAACTTGTTGGAGTTCTTCATCTATCCTGGATATTAAGCTATTATCAGGTATATGATTTTCAAATATTTTCCCCATTTTATAGGTTTTCTTTTTACTTTCTTGTTAATGTCCTCTGATATACAAATATTTTAATTTTGATGAAGTTCAATTTATCTATTTTTTTCTTTTGTTGATTGTACTTTTAGTGTCATACCTAACAGTCCACTGCCAAATCCAAGGTCATAAATATTTAGCCCTGTTTTTTTCCTAAAAGTTTTATGGTTTTAGCTCTTATATTTAGGTTTTTGATCCATTCTAAGTTAGTTTTTATATATGTTATACAGGCTTTCATAGCTATGTTTTCAGTTTTCCTTGGCTTCCAAGTCTTTAGCCTGATAGTTAAGAGCTCAGACAGTGGTCTCAGACTTGATTTGAGTTCTAGCTCTGCTACTTACCAGCGTCATTTTGTGCAAATTACTTAAAATCTCTCTAAAGCCCAGTTTTTTCATCCTTAAAATGGAGATAATATTACCTACTGTAAAAGGTTGTTGAATATTAGATGTGATACTGCAGTTTAAAAATTTAGCATGTGCCTGCCAGAAGGTAAATGCAAAATAAGTAATTAAAAAATTGTATTTTTCTGTATCAGCAGACAAACATGAATAACATTATCAACTTTTCTTTTTCACCTTTTCTCAGATTGGCAAAGTTTTCTACCCAAAGAGCTCAGTGTTGAGCAGAGGAGAGAGTTTGGAGTTGGGTAGTCTGGTCTCAGGGCTCAGTCTGCAAGTTTCTAGCTGCGTGAGCTCGAACCCTGTGTCTTTTTGGCTTCCTCTGATGGACCTCAGACCGTTTCCCATCTCCACCTTGCTACAACTGTCTTTCTTAGTTTTGGCTTTAAAAATATATAGCAGGACCTTGTATATATGCACCGTTCAGAATGGCTGCTGCCATATTCCCCTGCTATCTGCCCCTCCTGCCCAGATTGTGGGGTCCTCCTGCCTTCCTATAGGATGATGTACTTGCAGCT
>JAKSZT010054281.1:22219013-22261651 GCA_026826555.1 Tolypeutes matacus
GTGGGCCGTGGTTGATGAGTTTAGGTGGACTCCTGCCCTCAAAGCTCCGTTCCTGGGAATTTGGGACCAGGATGCACAGGCAGGCAGTGGTGCCTAGACCAATGTGCCAAGGGGGAAATGTCAGTGGCCTGGTTTCTTCCACACAGTGGCAAGAGCAGGCGCCCATATGCGGAGGAAGATGAGAGTGAAGCAAAAGCTCAGAAAGACGCACCCTGGAGCCTTCCAGCCACCTGTTCCTCTCTTTCCTGAGGCGTGGCTGTCGTTGTACACTCCAAGGGAGATTTCTGCATTCTTGAAAGAAGGCCCCTTTATTTCTTTATTTTTATTTTTTTATCCCCCCCCCAGATGGCTCCCTCATCTGTCTGCCCGTTGTCTGCTCGCTGTCTCTGCTTGTTGCATCTGCTCGTCTTCTTTGGGAGGCACCAGGAACTGAACCTGGGACCTCCCATGTGGGAGGTGGGAACCCAAGTGCTTGAGCCACACCCACTCCCCCTTTTATTTCTTAAGTTGGTCTTCGTGGGTGTTCACTATGATCTGAGGACTTCCAATACCCCACTTGCCTTGGAGGCCCCAAGGCACAGGATGTACCTCATTAGTCTTTGTACCTTTGTGCATAGCAATTTTTGTAGCACATTGTGGGTGTCCAATAAATGCTTGTGGAATAAAAGAACGATCGAGGAACTCTTGTTTCCTCTCCGGTCCCCCGCTTCCACCTGGCCTCCCCTGGTTCTTGGCCCAGCACGACGTCAGTGCTCATTTCCAGGTCCCCAGGTAGCAGGTTCCAGCCACGCTCCCTTCCCCTGCTTTGAGGACGGGGCTGGCTCTCCACACCACAGCACACCGCAGACCTCCAAGTGGTCTTGAGCCACATACGCCACCTTTCCACGCTTTAGGGATCTGCACATTGGAAAGTAACACCCACCTCAGAGGGTTGCTGTAGGATTGAATGAGATAAGTAAGATGTGTGAAGTGTATCTGTGTGTCTGTGTGTGTGTGAAGCCGAGAGCTGGCGCATTTTAAGTACTCAATTAATGGAAAGTTTGCCATTATTTAGACTCTTGCTGGGTTTTGGATATCCATCCTAATTCCACGGGTTCAGGCAGTGTCATTTTCTTCATTCACCTAGTCATTTATTAATTTGGCAGACATTTATTGAGCCTTTCTGTGTGCCCAGACATGATGCTGGGAAATGGGGAATATATAAAAAAGAGTAAGACACAGTTGGGAGAGACTCCTGTATTTTTGTAATAAAGGAACTCAGAGTCTGGGGTAGAAGCTGCAAAGCATAACCAAGCAATGAGACAGCGTGCTAAATTCTACAATGCAGTTGCATTTAAGATACTCAGGGAGCCAGAAGGAGCCAACCAGGGTGGGAGAGAGCTGGATTCAGGATGCGCAGGAGCTCCACAAGCAGAGATTATTCCAAGGACATCAGATGGAAAGAAAGGCATGTGCAAGGGCGTGGAGAGGCGTAATTGAGGAGGGGCCGGGTGCTCCTCGGCTGGGAAGGACAGACGGACACACTGAACTAGGCTGGGAAGGAAGAGGGTTTACTCACCGGAGTGAGGCCGGAGATGTGTAACCTCAAGTCACCTCCCCATTAAGGGTTTTTCTTACAGATTTTATACTGGTTGAAACAAAGACAGTTAATTATCAGGTGACATTCCGAGGGAGGGTCTAGCAGAATGAGTCTTAAATTATGCATAGTATCTGGGCTTGGGTGATCTTGGGGTGACAGGGTGGGGGTGGTACAGATGTGAAGGTGCAGATAACGACAGATGCCAGCAAAGCACAGCTATACATTTTTGGTGGAGCTCGGTCTGGTTAGTTCTGCCTGCCTCCTGTTAGGTGAGGAAGTTACACGGAATTTTTCTGACATTATAAAGTTCAGTACAATGCCTCAATACTTAAGCTATACTGGGATTTTCTAGTACCACACAATAACAAAAGTCTGCATTTATTGAGCACTTTGCCAGATCTTTACATGCATTTTCTCATTTAGTCCTTCCAATGGGGTCATGCAGTACTCACCATATTATTGTCGTCCCAATTTTGCAGGTGAGGAAAGCAGGGCTCAGAGCAGCGAGGAGCTTGTCCAGGGACACAGAGGTGACAGTGTGCTGGCCTGGGTTTGGAGCGGGGTAGGACTGGCCACGTGCATAGACTGCTCCCAGCGGTGAGGGCGGTGGGCCCGTGTTGCCCTTTGTCAGGCAGACACTGGCTGCAGGCACCCCCTGCGTGACGTGGCTCCTGGCAGCCGCAGGAAGTTCTTCAGAACAAACATGCCATGAGCAGCCAACATCCATGAAGCTGGAGGGAGGGGTGCACCACCCCAGAAAGATCATGGGACACCAGCAGTGTCTGCTGGAAGGGGAACTAGATTTATTCCACACGTCTCCATAATGGATCAAAGTTAAATGGAGGAAAAGTTGAAAATTGAACTCCACTTAAGAAGAGCAGTTTAAAAATAATGTAGATTGCCTTACGTAGATGTAGATTTTCCATTGCCAGAAGCATTGGGAGATGTTGTCAAGGAGATTTTGGCATTGAGTGGCAGTCTCCTAACAATTTAAAAAGATACTTTAAACTGCAGTGTTCTTGGATCTAGGAACTGGTTACAGGCTTCTTGGAAATCTGATTAATTATAGTTCAAGTAGTGAATATGGTGTTCAGCAAATGGAATGACAGACACTTACTATGTCCCACGTGTGTCTTCTATAAACAAATTGTTCAAAGTGGCTGTTACTTGTGTTTACATCCCAACTGCATTAGCCAAAGGGGCGCTGATGCAAAGCACCAGAACTCTGCTGGCTTTTATAAAGAGTATTTATTTGGGGTAGAAGCTCACAGTTACAGGCCCTAAAGAGTCCCACTCAAGGTACCATCAGAGGTACTTTCTCACCCAAAGTCTGTTGCCACATTTTGAAGCAAGATGGCGGGCGACGTCTGCAAGGGTTCAGCCTTCCGCTTTCCTCTTAAGACTCCATGGTCCCAGCTTCTTCCCATCTCAGCTGTAGGCTGGTGTAAGGCTCGTCTCTCTTCCCAGGGCTCGTTTCTTTCTGGACTCTGCTGCTCTTTTCTCTTCACAAGGTCAACTGTAGACTATCAGGCTCATCTCTCTTCCCAGGGCCTCTGCCATATCTACTGAGATGTCTCTATTCCTCTGTGTTCTCCTTCTCTGTGTATTTACTTGCATGTGAGAGTCTGTTTTATCAGCCCAAGGGGCTGGGACTCAGTGCTGAGTCACACACTAATGGCGTGGTCGAATCAAAACCCTAATCTCAATTTAATCAGATGTCTCAGCTGAATCTAACACAATCAAAGGGTATCACGCTCAGAGAAACAGACCAGTTTACAAACAATATCTCTTTTTTGGAATCCATAAGTGATATCAAACTGCCACACCAACTTTCTTTTTGCTATAAAACTTGCCTTGAAAAGCACCTATAGTTGAATGGCTGTGTTGACTTCCAGCTTAAGAACATGTCCACTTCCTTCCTAGTCCTGCAGGTGGAGGCATCAGTGGCCCAGGTGGGGCTGGCTGTGCCCATGGCTCGCTGTGCCCACGTGGTGTCAGTGCTACCAGCCACCTGCAGCACAGGTGGATGTGCTGGGGCCCGTCAGCTCCGTCCAGGCATTCATCGTGTGACTACTTATTCCCAGCACCGTGGGAGGCACTGAGCTATGACTGGAAAGAACGTCTGGGCTCCCTGCTAGAGGAACTTACCTTCTGGTGAGGGAGACACCTGGTGAGTCAACAATTTCACGACAGTGGACAATGGCCACAGGAGCCGTTTGAAGGGGGTGCAGTGGGGGCGCAGAGCAGGGGCTTGTGGAGTCTTGAAAACTGGTAGGCGTTAGCTAGGCCAGGCAGGAGGAATGGCCAGACAGAAAATCAATAGCAGAGCCTGGATTTAAACCCGGGTCTCCCGAGGCGCCGTCCAGGATTTCAGTCCCGTCTAAAGCAGACGCATCTCCCCACCGAGTCTGGTGGGGCTTTTGTCTAGTAAGGATGGCTAGGAAGGGAGCTATTTTGCTCTATTTGCATGAAGCGTCTGTTGGAGGCGACTACATAGCTGCAGCTCCTGCAGCGAGTGCCGTCCAGCAGGCTGTGTGCTCTGTGCCTGTGCACAGCGCCATCCCCGTTTCTAGCCCGTGCCCAGCGCTCCCAGAGCGAGGCTCTGCCTTTTTCCCTGAGAAAAGACGCATCTGTGCGGCCGAGCGCCTGTCGAGGCTCCCTCCTGAGGAACGGCTTTCTTATTTTATTTTATTTTTCAGTATGTGTGTATGTTTGTATGTATGTATTTAATTTTTGTAGGAACTGGTTTCTTTTTATTATTATTAGTTTTATTTTGTAGGAATTGGTTTCTTTGTTTTTTATTTTTTGGTATTTATTTGTTTGATTGTTTACTTATTTAATTTTTGTAGGAACTAGTTTCTTTTTATTATTATTATTAATTTGTTTTATTTTTGTAGGAACTGGTTTCTTTTTTATTTTATTTTTTAGTTTTATTTTATTTTATTTATTTAGCATTTTAGTAGGAACTGGTTTCTCTACCTGTCATCCACGCAGGGAGAGGTGGGCAGCCTAGCCCCTGATGCCTCCCCTGGAATCAGACGTGGGACCTGGGGTGGGCCCTGCCAGCCTCCTGGACAGTGGGGTCCTCCTCCCAGCATCCAGAATGGGACACCTGCAGGGACCACGTCCAGTTAGACAGAGCCAAGGCCGGTGGTGAGGGTTAGGGAGGATACACACAGCACACGTAATACATACAACACACACACACACGTGCACACACAACACACACAGCACACGCGTATACATACACACAGCACACGTGTACACACACAGCACACACAAGTACACACAACACACATAGCACACATATACACACAGCACACACGTATACATACAACAAACACACCACACGTGTACACACAACATACACGCAGCACACGTGTATACACATACACACAGCGCACATATACACACAGCATATACAGATATGCAGTGCAGACGTACACAGGCACATACATGTTTTATAAAGGTCTTACTGTCGTCAGAAAGCACACAAAACCCAGAGACTGGAGCAGACCCCGCGTTTCACTCCATCTCCTCCGTTAACTTTTAGTGCTGACTTAAATGAGTCAGTTAACCTTTCCGTGCTCCATTTCCTGACCTTCTAAGTGGAAAAGAATAATGCCGACCCGGCTCGAGGGTGCAGGAGATGAACCTACAGGGGCAGGGGCACCTCATCATGAGAGTGTAAATGCCAGGTGCTGCTGTTTTTATTCAACGCTGGCCTTCCCGGGCTCGCGCTCGCCTTCCCGGGCCTCTCGGATTCTGCCGAGTTGCGGGGCAACGCTTCTTCTGGAATGTGTAAAATGGAAATGTTTAAGGCTAAGTAAATGTTCTCTGCAAATAGCACTGGTTTGGTGCACCGTGAAGACACTTCAGCAGCGTGTATTAGCTGAGGAAATGCTAAAGAACGGGAATGGCAATTGCGTGTGAAACTAAATTGAACTTTCACGGTCGTAGGGGCTGGTGGGGGAAGACGGAACTGACATTGAGTGAGCGCGAAGTGCTGTGAAAACTTCTGAACCAGTGTGAATAGGACTGGTATTTTGGTCTCTTAAAAAGCCAGTTGAGGGGAGCAGATGTAGCTCAAGTGGTTGAGTACCTGCTTGCCACATGCAAGGTCCCAGGTTCGATCCCTGGTACCTCCTAAAAACAAACAAACAAACAAAAAACCCAACTCTTATTGGGGAGTGGATGTAGTTCAGTGGTTGAGCGCCTCCTTCCCATGTACAAGGTCCTGGGTTCAATCCCTGGTATCTCCTAAAAAAAAAAAAAACCAACCCAAAACCAAAAAAAAACGCCCTTCAACTTCAGCTGAAGTGGCGAATCATAACTAGTGACATGCACAGAACTTAAACATTTCATTTTTAACTGGAAGCATGAATCTGCACATTTCTTGGCCCATCTAATGATTTAAGACCAAGCGCCCTTCTTTGCACTGAGCACTCTTATCAGATCCTGTATCCTTGTGCTTGCATAAACCACACCTGTAATCCATCACCTAATATTTCCAGGTTAGGGTTCTTCAAAGTGGAGCAAGAGCTTATAGATATTTGTGAGCAATCTGTATGAAGAGTCTTTCTAGATTTTTACACTTTTCATAGCTCTTTTACAGTTTTCTTGCATACACATAATCTGATAGCAATATTTGAAAAATGTTTGTGTTGCTAAACTTGCTGTAGCAGTTTGATATTATTTACGAATTACAAAAAGAAATATAGATTCGTTTGTGAACTGGTCTGTTCCTCTGGCGTGATAACCCTTTGATTGTTTTAGATTCAGCTGAGACGTCTGGTTAAATTATGTTAAGATTAGGGCTCTGATCTAACCTTGTCATTAGAGTGGGACTCAGCGTGGGGTCCCAGCCCCTTGGGGATAAAACAGATGCTCACAAGGAAGTAGATACACAGAGAAGAACACAGAGGCAGATATACAAGGGAATGCTGCATAGACATGGCCCCGGGAAGAGAGATGAGCCTCCTAGTCTACAGCTGACCTTGTGGAGAGAACAGAGCAGCTGAACCTGGGAAGAAACGAGCCCCAGGAGAGAGATGAGCCTTAGCCAGCCTACGGCTGAGAACAGAAGAAGCTGGGACCACGGAACCCCAAGAGGGAAGAGGAAGGCTGAACCCTAGCAGACATCGCCTGCCATCTTGCTTCAACATGTGGCAACAGAGTTTGGTGGGAAGTAACTTTGAATTGGACTCTTTAGGGCCTTGTGGCTATAAGCTTCTACCCCAAATAAATACCCTTTATGAAAGCCTGCAGAATTCTGGTCCTTTGCACCAGCACTCCCTTGGGCTGACTAATACATTTGTGTTTATGGAGACTTTCTAAAGTATTCATAGAAACAACAATGCTCTTTCTTTTTGCACTATTTCATAGATTTGAGTAATACTTAACTGAATTACAATATAAGGTACAATTGTAACACAGGTTTGGTAACAGATGCAGCTGATTCTGAGAAGCTAGTAAGAGCAGCAGTACGGAGATGAGAATGCAGGCTGTGAGCTTCCGTCAGGTGGGGAAGAGAAGGGGGTTAGACTGGCAAGCTGGCTGCGGAGAAACCGGGTAGGAGAGCTCCTCCTACGTTTTACTTACCCCATCTTATTAATCCTTATAGGTAGCCCACGAGTTTGCTGCCACTACCCCATTTTACGGGTGCAATATTTGAGATCCAGGGAGGCTGGGTGTCTCACCTGAAGCCACGCAACTCACACACATGCAACAGACCTGGAATTTCAACCTCGTCTGCTCTGCCCAAATGCGGTTTCACTGAGGGTCGACTCTCTGCAGGGACTGGTTTCTTCACTTGGTTTATGGAGTATAATTTTAACAGTCCTCACAGGCAAGAAAAGTCATACTGCTTTCTTTTCCTTAAATTAAATTAAATTAAATCTGGCTTTGAGCATCCCCCTCTCAGGATGGCAGGAAATGCATTCTCAGCCATGCTTTGGGGCTTCCTCTCTAGTATTTTAAAAAGAATCTGAGGGTTCATCTATTTATTTGGAGATTTGAGCAGGTCCTTCAGCTGTGGTCATTTTGCCTCATTTCTATGGCTCCTTCTACAGCAGAAGAAACACCCTCGCCCCGTCCTGATACCTCGTCGGAAACATCCTTCAGTGCGGTGGACGACTCTGTTCCCCTCCCCCTCCGCCCCCTCCACTGCTGCTCCAGGCCCCTCTGCTTTTTTCCCTCGTCCAGAAACTCCCCCGGCCCCTGACTCCTCTTCTAGATCAGATTCACCAAACCCTGTATGTGTCTGTGCTCCCTTCTCCCTCTGATCTCTCCTAGACCGAGTGCCATCTCAGGCCCTGTTCCTCTGATCCTTCTCATTTTATCAAAGAATCTCAGTACCTGTCTCTTATGACCT
Source organism: Tolypeutes matacus (assembly GCA_026826555.1). Lineage (NCBI taxonomy): Eukaryota > Metazoa > Chordata > Mammalia > Cingulata > Chlamyphoridae > Tolypeutes > Tolypeutes matacus. The sequence goes on from JAKSZT010054281.1 coordinate 22,226,966, forward strand.
TACTTGGCAAAACCTGCACATCGTTCTTTCCACCTGTCTATCCCCAGAGGAGAAGGAATGTGTCCCGATCCACGTAAACACCCTAATCCAACAAGACGCTGCCAACAACCCTGTCATAGCCACGGCAGCCCCCCCGGAAGAAACACCCAGCCATAAATCCTCCACCCTCCAGAATCCCCAGCACCCACTCCACTCCAGGCAGGTGGGGATAACCCACTGGGGCCATGCTTCAAAGGTTAGGAGCCTGGGCACTGGGCCTCCTCCGGGGCCATGCCCGCTGGGCAAGCAGGGAGTCCACTGGAGGTCCAGTTGTCCCCAGGCTTTCCAGGCAAGAGGGCAGTGGCTGCCCAGTCGGACCTACCCTCAGCTTCAACCTCCCAGACCTTCGGGGATGGCAACGGACGATTGGAGGTGCCCAGGGACCGCACAGGCCCCCCGCCCGTCTCTAAAGCGGAACCTCGGGTAGCTCTGATGGTGGCAGTTGAGCCAATTTCATTTCTTATGAATACAGGAGCCATTTACTCTGCCCTTGCCCAATTCCCCGAACCCTGAACTCACTCCTCGGTCTCAATGGTGGGGGTCGAAGGAACAGTTTGACAGCCCCCGCAACCGCTCTTCTGCAGGTGCTCATAGAAAGCCACCTGCTCCCCCACTCTCTTCTAGGGCTCCCCCACTGTCTTCTAGGGCTCCCCCTGTCCAACTCCCTCCTCAGAAGAGACATGTTACCCAGGCTCAGGGCGCAAATACGCATTCCTCCTGCTCAAAGCCCACATGGCATCTTCCTCCTTTCTCTAACTGCCCTGTCCCCAGCTCCCCCCTCTGCTCTCCCTTTTCTGCCAGACTCTGTCAAATGGAATGCTACTTTGACAATATTTTAAGTTTTAATCACATTTTATTTTTATCAGAATTTATCAAGGTGTTAACAGGAACTTTCGGTTTTAAATCAATAGCTCACTCCTAAACTTCAAGCCTAAAGTAGTAATCCAAAATATATGTGTTAAATGTCTGCCTAAACTGCTAAATTATAGCTTAACTGCATTTATACTGCTCAAGTATTCCTAACTTGTTGCTGATTACTAATAAAAGTGTTTCCAAAAGCGAGCTTGCATATTACAGGCAACAAATTCCAGAAAAAAATCTTAAAAGCAGTAAAAAAAAAATCAGAAATGTAAAATGATAAAGAGCTTAAAAACAACCATACCAAAGAAGTAGGAATTATGAGTCAAATTAATAAGCTTTATGGTTCTGTTGGTATGTCTTAACTCTTTTTGCACTTATCTGTTTATTCAGTATATATTTTAATACCCCTGGTTGGTAATATTAAATTCACAGAATGGAATGAGAGATGACACTTAAATGGATGTAAAAATAAGTGGAAAGTTGGTGAAAGTGCTGACTCGAATTTAATAAGTTTGTTTAAAGGAGTGTGTTTTGTCCTAAGATAAAACGGCTGGTTTTTATATAAGCAGAATGGAAGTATGTAGGACAAAACTTGTAGAAAGTATTGCAGAAGGTTGCATTAAGTAAGGGAATGTGTTTTGTGAAGGTGAAATTTGTCTTAAGATGAAATAACTAGGGAAACGGCTCAAGCGATTGGGCTCCTGTCTACCATATAGGAGGTCCAGGGTTCGATTCCCGGGGCCTCCTGGTGAAAGGTGAGCTGGCCTGCGTGGTGAGCTGGCCCGAGCAGAGTGCTGGCCTGTGCAGGAGAGCTGGCCTGCGCAAGAGAGCTGGTGCAGCAAGATGACACAACAAAAAGAGACACAGAGGAGAGACAATAAGAGACTCAGCAGACCAGGGAGCTGAGGTGGCGCAAGAGACTGAGCGCCTCTGTCCACTCCGGAAGGTTCCAGGATCAGTTCCTGGTGCTGCCTAAAGAGGAGACGAGCAGACACAGAAGAACACTGAGAGAGCAGACAGCACAAAACAATGAGGTAGGGGGATAAATAAATAAACTCTTAAAAAAAAGATGAAATAACTATATTTTGTGTGGTTATGGAGAGTTATAAGAAGTTTATAGAAACATTGTTAAAACTGAAATAAATAGCTAATTCCAGAAAATCATTATTAAACAGAAACTGAATCGATAATAATAACAAAAAGTAATTTTATGACAGAGAAACCTGTCAGAAGCCACCTGAATCTGCATATCAAGGCAGTGGTAGAGGAAAAAAAAATCTTGATTCCATTGGGGATCTTAGGTTTTCATAAAATAATAAACAGTTTTTTCTGTACTGCTCAAAAAAAATACCTGTTAATTAATGTAATCATGATAAAGGCGTAAAAGTGAAAAATAAAGTAATGAAATGGTTAAGTTCATTTATATGTTATAAGTTGAATGGAAAATATTTGGAAACTGTTATAAAATCAAAAGGGATTCTTTAATCCTCTGTTAATCAAAGTTATATGAATAAAATGTTCATATTAATAATTAAAAATTGTATAAAATTCCTAGAAATTTAACAATGTTTCAGCATAATATTACATAAAAGTATAATGTTGTTGATCATGGTTTTAATTACTTTAAAAAGTGGTATGTGTCACAGAAACAACCTCTTCGCCTAGAAATCAAGAGGTGGATGCTTTGGCTCGTGTTTGTCTGACTCGCCCCACCTCCGCCAAAAACAACAACAACAAAAAACAAAAACAAAACAGCTCCATGGCTACAGAAAGAGAGTAGCCACTGGTGGGTACTGCCGGGTGGTGAGTAAAACACACTATCGTAAGCTAAACCACACCCCAGCTGTAAGCAGCAGGCCCAAATAGTGCTAGTTTGTTAAAAAAAGCTTATTTCCAGTTATGTCACCATCGCTTTGCTTCAGAACTTGCTAAGGCCTTCTTTAGTATCTCCTTAGACAAGACAAGCCAGCCTGCAGGCGCCTCCTGCAAAGAAGCCACGGTGGGTTCTGCAGCTTCCGCTCGGCCGGGCGCAGAGCCAGCCACCTGCCCTGGCTGGCGGCAGAGGCTCTGGCTGCGTGCAAGAAACCTGTGCTTAGCCCTGATTCACTGTGCCAGTGATGTTGTGTCGACCAGTAACTCTCTCTACAGAATCAGGAGCGTCAGAGACAAGGGTATCTTATCTTAAGAGCCTGGGATGGGCAAACAATTGGAGCAACCTGCCGAGTCCCTGCTGCTCTGTCAACTCTTAAGTGTTGTTAAAGTCTAATATTTTCCCACACCACAAATCCAAAACGATTAATGACCTTTCTGGGGTTGTCGGGGTATTAAAAACCCCTCATCCCTCATTTAACTCAGATATTAAAACCATTGTATGTGTTAATCAGGAAAAGTTGTGCATGGAAATGAAGCCCCCTCCCCCAGCAGGCTGCTTAAAAAAAAAAATAAAGAGGGCAGTAGCACAGGCTCGAGAGTGAGGGGGTGGACCCTGACTCGCCCTGTGGGTTGGATGTGGCCAGCACCGATACTGGCTTTGGGTGGAGTTTGTGGCGAAGGCAGCCTTCTAAACAAGTGCGCCTTGGGTTTTAATCACAATTGTAGAAAGGGGCCAGATTACAAGGCTTAACCCCTTAGCGTCCAATCACTCTGAAAACTGCCATCCCTATGCAGGGGTGGGTTGCAGATACTCGAAACAAGACAGGAACAACGAGCTGTCGTGAACCACCCTCTGGGGAAAAGATCCGTGGAAAGACATCCAGTGCCTGCCAGCAGCAGCAGGTAACTGTCTGTCATATCCCTGCCACTCCTCTAACGCTCCCCTCGAGACTGTTGAGGCAGATGCCCTCGCGAAGACACAGAGCCATGCCATCGAAACCCGAGCAGCAGCAGTGGCTCTGCAGGAAAAACAGACCTTGTGGCTGCTGAACCCTGTGGCAGCACTTCCAGCTGCCTGTTGCTTGGCAACAGCTCGTGGACATCACCCACAAGTGTTCGTCGTGCTTACTCCGACCATTGCGGGGATCACCTCACCGGACGGGACGTGTTGGCTGAGCACAAACTCCAGTAGCACAATGGCGAGCGGGTTTCATCAGTCCCCTCCCACTCTCCGAAGGGGCGAGGTATGCGTTCCCCGCCGCAAACACTGCAACGGGACTCTTCTAACCAGCCAGCTGCTCTTTACCGCCTCGAAAATGGAAGTGCCCTATATGCGATGCCAGCCCAAATTAACAGTGGCCAAGAAACTGTTTACCAGTCACCTCATGCATTCTTAAACTATGAACCAGAATATTGATTAGACTTTTTATTACAAAAATGAATGGACTTTAATGAAACAGATAAAAGGCGATAAAAAATCTTTACAACAATAAACGAAGTTTAAATTCAGTGCTCCAGTTAAAGTGCTAACAGCAAAACCAATGCAGGCACTCAGGTTATGAGTTATAGTGCCAGCCACCCTATAGCCCAAAATGAAAAGTAAGTTATTGTTGCCTTTGCCTCAAACTGTACAAACTGGGAAAAATGGGGTCATTTCAGCTGTGATACTGGCCTATGGAGCCTTAATGGCTGAGAATCTCAAGTCTGTAAGAGATAAAAGTCACCCAAAACGCCATGAAACCACAGTTAATCATCTAGTCCCCTGTTCCCGCCGACACTCTATGTGTGTTATGGAAACTCTTCTTGTGCCTAGACTGATTTTTAAATTTAGAAATAGAAAAATATATTGTATTAGAAGCCGCCTATAAAGCCGCCTCACCTGGTGCTTTGTTATCTACTAATGAAAGCATTGCCTGTGAACTGTTAAACCAGCACAATCTGCCCCTGCCTGTGTGCAACAACAAAAAGAAATCTGTGATATGAACTCGTTACTCACCAAATCATGTAGTTTCGCTTTCAAGCATTAGGTTCAAGGTTGTGCATTTATTACCCCTCTTATCCTGCTGCCTTTTATATTGTCATATAACCTGCACACAATATGCCGATGCCCTAACTGCCCAGGTGACATCTCAAGATATTTACACAGAGTGGAAAATGAAAGGGGCACTGGGTAGAATGTAGGAACATAAAATGCCCACTTCCTCCTCTGTACAGTATATTAAAAAATGCCCTTTCCTTAACCTACGGTCAAAAAGCCTGAGGAAGAAAAAGCCATATTGGCCAATGGCCCATTCCTCCTCAGCAGGGGGGAAATTAATGCCAAGAAAGCATCCGTGTGCTTCAGGGAAACGTTAAGTGCTCAAACCCTTGATTTACTCCTCTGAAAACCCATGCGATCCCCCCAGTAAACAGATCTCAGCAACACCTCCCGACTTGCAGCCTCCTCACACCCCTCTAGCCCTCTCATGTTATTCTTATCCGTCCTCCTCGGGCCCTGCCCACACGACTCCTAAGAAGTGTCGTCTGCAGAACTGCTCGCTCTGTGACCAGCCAGGCCTTCAGCGACCTGTTTCTCATGCAGCACGCCCACTGCTGCCAGCCCCTGGCGCAAGATGGCTCTTGGGGACAGCTGCACGCCCCGGTCAGCAGGAAGCAGCTACAGAAGACAGGTTGTCGTCCTTTTCCCCAGCAAAAAGAAGGAAAGAGTCTGGGATGTTAGGCCCAGAGCTCCCACCTGCCTGCCTTTTCTCCGCCCCCCCCCACAGCTGCGCAGTCCTGATTGATACGGAACCAGAGCCCCTGCTCCACTCCCTCCCTGAGCATTCCTGCTAACAGGAAAGTAACAACCCACACCCGAGGGATGGGAACACCTAGGACGCCGGTGGAACTACAGAGCCGGCTTACAACTGCAAAGCCAGCATAAGCCACCACCACGAGCCCTTTGTAGTCGAGCCCAGGACGAGTTCCGAAATCCCCTTCTCCGCCTGCTAAGCTCGCTCTCTCATTAAAGGCTTTGCTTAAGACTGAGCCCCCAGCCTGAGTTCTAAGACGCCTCCCTTCCTCGCCTTCCCTCCGAACCCAACTACCTTCCTTGTTTTATTTATTAAGATTTATTTTGTTTATTTATCCCTCCCCCCACCCCGCCCCATTGTTTGCACTTGCTGTCTGCTCTCTGTGTCTGCTCGTCTTCTCTTTAAGAGGCACCAGGAACTGAACCCGAGACCTCCCACGTGGGAGAGAGGTGCTCAATTGCTTGAATCACCTCAGCTCCCTGCTTTGTTGTGTCTCTCATTGTCTTTCCTCTTTGTGTCCCCTTGTTGTGTAACCTCGTTGCATCAGCTCGCCTGCCCGTTGTGCCGGCTCATCTTCTCCAGGAGGCACCGGGAACCAAACCCGGGACCTCTCGTGTGGTAGGCGGGATCTCAGTCACTCGAGCCACATCTGCTTCCCCTTTCCTTGTTTTAAAGTGATTTTTGTTTGCTGCTTTTTTCACCACCAGGTTATGAGTAAGGGCCTGTATTTTACCTCCTACTTTCACACCTACTCCCACCCCAACAGCCAAGCGTGGTGCTTTAAGCCATGAAATTGGTATTGGTTGGTGTCTGAATCTTTGGAAACCCATTTAGGGAAATCTTTGGTCTGTCTGATTCTCAAAGAGCTTGTAATTTCTTGGTGTGTACCCCTTAAAACTGCCCTGATGGGGTGAGTTCAGATGGTCACTCACCAGTGATGTGCCTCTAAGTGGCCACAGTCAACAGCAGTGTTCGCTGGTGTTCCCATTTCCACCTGTACAGTCGTGGTTGTTTTTAAATACTTTATTGCCTTTTCCCTTATGATTTTATAAAAATTAAAGGAAAATGGATGTGTCAATAATAGTGATGAAGAGAATAGCTCTTCTAAACCCTATGTTTAAAGAGTGATGCGAATCTTAGGCATGCTGGGAGCTGGAAACCAGCTTCAGCTGGATGAGCTTTGGAGGTAAGCCAGCTGAGAGTGGGTTCAACTGTGAAAAAAAAAGAACAAAATTAAAGAAAATTACATAATGTTGAAAATATCATCAAATATCAACTGAAAAAGGCCAGGAGATTTCACAAGTTTTTTTAGCTCTTAAAATGTAAAACATGTAAATGTATTTTAAACTTTTACATATTTTACTTTTACATGGATGATTAATATGAAAGTAGAGGACTTGGACTTTAGCAAACACATTTGTTCTCCATATTTCTGGGGAAGGTGAGCTGGCACGGCGAGCTGCTGCAACAAGATGCTGCAACAAAAGAGACACAAAGAGGAGAGACAGTGAGAGACACAGCAACGCTGAGGTGGCTCGGGTGACTGAGCGCCTCTCCCACATGGGCAGTCCCGGGTTTGGTTCCCAGTGCCTCCTAAAGAGAAGACGAGCAGACAGAGAGCACACAGCGACCTCAGACAACAAGGGTGTGGGGGGGATAAATAAATAAAATCTTTTTTAAAAAAGCAACCAAATATAGAACTACCTCCGAGAAGGAGAGGTGGGCAGTTCTGGGATGGCCCGGAGCGTCTGCTAGGAAGAGATGGGTAAGCTGAGATCGGAAGGATGAATCTGAGAAGCAAGAGCCTTCTGGGGGGGGTGAATAGCATGTGTAAAGGCCCTGTGGTGGGCGGGGGCCCGGATACTTGAGCGAGCAGAAAGGCAGTATGCGTGGAGAGCAAGGGGAGGAGGGGGGTGGAGAGGCCGGCAGCCGCGGGTTACGCAGCGCGGCTGAGTCTTCCTTTGAGGCGCTCACCTGAAAATGGAAAACGGGATGCTAAGTTGTGTATGTTCCAAATCCCACCAAGTTGTTAAAAACACCACCAGTTAGCAGCGCGTTACAGGGCGCAGGCGTGGGGTCGTGGGCTGTCTCGGCCCCCAGGCTCCCACTCAGGGCGCTGGCACGTCTTTGCCCGCCCACCGGCTGCTGGACGGCTGCCCCCTCGCCTCGCCTTCCCTGCCGCGCTCCCCGCCGTCCTCTCCTCAGGAGCTCGCTCTCCAGCCCAAGCGGGCCTTCACCGCGTTTCACGAGCGCGCGCAGCCTTCCAACCTCCCGCTCCTTTCACCACTTCCATCCCTGGCCCAAGGTACGCCGTCTGCCCTGGATTCTAGAAACTTCCTTCTGACTGTTCCCTGCATCCGACCTGGCCCGACGGGTGACAGAGTGATCTTTGGGAAACCTCGGCGAGGTCACGCCGTCGCCCCTCATCCGGAGCCCCTGCGTGCTGCGCTCCCCGTCTCCCCCCATCTCCGCCCGCCTTCCCTGCAGCCTCCCTGCAGCCTCCCTCCGGGGCCCCCAGCAGCCAGGCTCCCTTTCTCCTGCCCGAAGCGCTTTCCCCAGATACCTGCGTGGCGCATCCCTCTCCCAGGGCTCTGCTCAAATGGCCTTCCCCGGTCCATATAAAATAGGGTCACGCTCCTTTGCCCGTGTCCTGCCGTGTCCTGTTCCGTGGCGGGAATGCTGCGTGTTTACCTGTCAGTCCCCTTCCACTGTCGTAAGAGCTCCGGGAAGGTGGGGCTCTGCTTTGTTCAGCGGTGGGGTCTCCGGGATCTGGAATGGCGCTGGCAGGTGGCACCAGCCCCGCGGGGACGGTCAAACGAAGGAACCCGCCGTCCTCTGTGCGCCTCTCCCAAGACGGCTCTGCGGCCTTCTCCCCGGAAGCTGTTTCTCTCCTCCAGCTCTTTCTTTCTCCTACACATATACAGGCCTTGATTTCGAGGCATTTTCTGTTCCTCATTCTCTTCTTTATTTTCTTTTTCCCATATGCCTCCTCTGCTGCTCTTGCATAGAAGAGGCACCGTTCTTTTTTACCCTGAGTTGTCTGGCTTCCTGGCAAGGACACCAGGAGGGCAATTCCAGTAGGAAATGACCCACAGGTCTCCAGTGGTCAGGATCTGGAGAACAAGGCCTGAAAGTTTCAGTTTTCCAGATGTACCTAGCGACAGACGTGGGCAGAGAACTGGCTGCAGTGAGAGATCGTCAGCTGCCTTCCTGGCAGAAATTCCAGCTGGAGACTGTTAACATGTTACTACCCACGTGCTCAGCGTCATTTCAAAATGTAAATGTCAAATTCATATATAAGATTTCAGCACTGGGCAAATGATCAACCCTGTTGATAATTAAATCCAAACAAAATAAGGCAGCTTAAAATATGCTGAATACCTATTTCATTACCAAAAATGAATCAAAATGATAAAACTCAATGTTTGCAGTATTATGGGTAAATAGCTTTCCTAATGTGCATTGCCATTATGCTATTCTTTTGCTACAATCCTATTGGAAATTGGTGCTGCTTTTTTTTTTTTTCTTTTCTGGAGATGAATCTGGCAACATGTAATAAGATCTTTACAAAGATGTTTTTTTCCTGTAACCTACCTATTCCAGTTTGGGGCACTTATTCATTCAGCTGTCCTGGGTGTGTGAACACAGTGGTAAATCGATGTAGTCCCTGCCTCAGAAGCTAGAATCCAGTGGGGAGAGAGACACATTCATGGACGTTACTGGAATATATTGTTTGGCACCCAGAATCCATTCCCCACTTTGCAATACCATAGTCCAAAGTTTCTTTGGGAAACTTCCCTTCCTCACTTTTTGCCCCATGAATGGGATTTACGCAGCCACACAAATCTGTTGTATTCCACCATCCTGGCCACTATGACTGGTTCAGGGATGGCACGAAATGCATTGGTGCCAAGGAGATGACAAAAGATGGTTGCTGGGACTTCTGGGAATGATAAAGCCAATTCTGCTGCATTTGCTGGGTGAGGACAGGAGGCGGGGGCTGCTGGTGCCTCGTGGCCTTCCCGGGCGCTGTCAGCCCGAGGAGGAGATGGGCTCGTGTCAACGCCTGGGAAAGGCAGAGCAACGCAGGAGAGGAAGGCCTAGGGCCTCAAGCCTCTGGGCTGCAGGCCCCGTGCACCGGTAAGTCCCCTTTTCTGAACAAGCCCGTCTGAATTGTGTGCTCCATCACTTACAACTCACGTTTGGTGGACTGACACGCTTTCACGATGGCATGCTACGGGAGAGCTGATCCACGGGATCCCAAAGGCTCTCCATGAGGAAACGCCATTTCAGCTGAGACCTGAAGCATGTACCTAAGGAAATAGCTAAAAAGAATCATAGAGCAGTCTGTCAAGATGTTTATAGCAACCCCGTTCCTAAGAGGGAAAAAAACTGGAAATAACCCACATGTTCAACAACAGGTACATTATTAAGCATCTCGCTGCCTGTGAATATGATGTAATACGTACCAATATGACAACGAGCCCTTAAAAATGGCGAGCATGTGGCCTGTTTGGATACATGGCAATACTTAATTGGGTTCTGTTATGCATTCTCAAGTCAGCAGGGTATGAATTACCATGAAATGGTTTCATGTTTTTCTAATCCCCGTGCTCTGTTAACCCCCCCTTTCTCTACTTTAGCAACATTTCCAGTCACTTAAGTTATTTTTTCTAACCTAGTGTGCAGTATAATATGAGTTGTTACACTGAGCCTCAGCTTCTACCTGACGTCCACCTGAGCTCCTGGCCTCTCGCCAGCCCCAGCAGAGCTCAGCCCTGCGGCCGCAGTGGTGAGGTGGCTCTCTGTCCACTGCAGCATCTCGGCGCCTTGGGTGGGGGGGTCTGATGTTGGGACGACTATTCTCTCAACCCCTGGCGAAAGCCAGAGCTTGCGGCTCTGACGTGGGCGTGGCCTTTCCCGGCGGGTGGCTCCTGGGCACCATCTCGGCTCCGTCCCCTCCGTCTTCTGTGCGCCTTAGACTTGGAGCCACGGGCTCCAGGTTACCCCCTCCCACTCTGCGAACTGCCTCGGGACCTTGCAGGGATGTTAAGAATCCTCCAGTTCACCGCCACTGTCCTTTCCAGTCCCTCTGCCTTCAGCTGCTTCCACAGCTTTTTGCTTCCAGATTTTCAGAGGAGACACAGTTGCCTTTATTCCAAGGGATGCACAACTCCCAGGGCTACAGATCAGCTCTCCCAGTAAATCACTGTGCTCTGCTCTGGGAGCTGCTCGCTGTGGAAATGCTGGTCGAAAATGTGACTGACAGGAGCAGGGGCAGGGGGAAAATAAGAATGGGGTGCCAGAGGCCAGTGAGGAAACAGAGAGCAGACAGCGAGTGCAAACAACGAGGGCGTGGGGGGAAGAAATAAATAAAATAAGTCTTGAAAAATAAAAAGAGGCCAGTGAGAAGGCATTTGGACTTCAGGACTCAGTGGAAGGACCAGGGATAAGGAGAGCGTGACAAAGAGCTGATGGAGCATTAGGTACGGGATTGCCCTGCCTGGCGGCTGCATAGAAATATGTAGGAGGCATCCCGCCGGCCGTGTAGACGTCGTGTCGTAGGCGCACATCTGGCCGTGTAGACGGCGTGTCGGAGGCGCACATCTGGCCGTGTAGACGGCGTGTCGGAGGCGCACATCTGGCCGTGTAGACGGCGTGTCGGAGGCGCACCTCTGCACCAGGTGGCTGAGGGCTCCCAACAGGAGAAGGTCCACACACAGGAGCAGGGGAGCCCTGAAGGAAACAGCTGGTCAGAGCAGAATGGAAATCCCCCTTTGCGGGCTGACACACCTGCACCCGCAAACACTGGCTTAGTTTAGCCCTTTGCCTCTGCAGTGATTGCCCCTTTTTCAAGAAAAACTCGTTGCCATCTCCGGGAGCTCTCTGGGGACACAGTTTCAGCTTTGTAGTAATTCATGCCGGGTTGTTACACTGTCCACATTTCCTTGGTGCTGATTGAAGAGCTCAGTAGAAACAGCCAGAGCTGGGTTTGCCACGTCAACCAGGTTCCCAAGAGCCCTGTCCCAGCAACCATTCAGTAATTCAGGCTGACTAACTGCTTCTCAGAATCCTTTGTTAATCCGATCACCAGTGAGGAATCAAATCCTCCTTCTCTCTGTCCAAGTCCTCTAACGGCCAGGAATGCTCCGAGCCCAGAGAGAAGCCTTTCACCTACAAATAAAGGAATTACATAAGAGGAGTCCTTGGAAACAGAGAATAAACACTCTGGCAAATCAGCCCATTGAATGGCTTCTTCATAACAGGACTTGTGAGATAAAAAGAACATTGGACGTTCATGTTAAATAGTGGTACCAAGGAGGACAAGAGCAGAGGTAGAACATGGGAAAATGTCTTGGTTTATTTTATGAACTTTGGGGATTGAGAACTGCTTACAATGCCAAGAGTGATGCTTTGCAGAAAGGATTCCACCGAAGAAAGATAACTTATCAATGGAGAACCACCCTGCCTTGTAGGGAGTCAAGAAATCTCATTATTGCTTGACTTTTTAAGTTAATCACAGTTCTGTGGTGAGATGTTCTCAGAAGAAGAGTCACAGAAATCTTATTAGAGAAGCCTGAGAAATTAAAAAGGTGACATTATTAAGTAAAAAACAAAGAGACTCCTTCACTTTGTGAAGTAGAAAAGCTGTTTTCAGATAAGGTACTTACTGAGCATCCATAGATTATTTTTCTCCTCTCTATGAATTGCAGCAGCAGTTCTCAAATGAGTTTTGCCCAATATTCATCCTTGGGGATGCTCCATGGGAAGAGAATTTCATGGTTAAATTTGTGGGGAATATTACCTCTTGCTTGTCACTATGCCTGCAGATATAAAGGACCCTGAGAAGCCCTGTAATATAGAGACTTACTTAACTTCTTTCAACTCATTTTGTCCTGAACTTATTTTGCCTTGGAATCCCTTCTCCAAATATAATTAATGGCGTCTGAAGGGGTGTGTGCGCTGGAGCACTCTGAGAAAATACTAGTAAACACCACAAACAAGAAAAGGACTGGATTCATCAGAATATCATCCAAGGGTGTTGGCAGAATGTTCTGGGTTCTGGGCTTCTAGGTTCTTGACTATGTTGCATGGAAGAATTTAAGGACACGCCCTAGGGCAGGCGAGGGAGTAAAGCCGTTGGTTAAGAAACAAGAAAAGAGAACACAATCTGAGACAGATACACGGGTGTGCTGCAGAGAGTGAGGCCCCGGCCCAGGCCTTTTAAGACTTTGCTCCTCCCCTTCCTGATATTGGGGAGGGGCCCAGCTGTTTGCTGTTCTGGTGGGCTGCCTTACCATCCCTGATTGTTAGCTCTCAGGGGACCAGTGGGGAGGCCTGTTGTTTGGAGGAATCTGGGGCTTCCCCTTGACCCCAGAAAGAGTTCCAAATGGGCCCTCGTGGCCAGGGTCTCTCCGGCTTTCCCAGTATCGGGATTTCCAGGTGGGGACTCGTGGCCATGTTCACTGCTGGGTCTCAGCCGCCTTCCCTCTTTCCCTGTACTAACCTGACTGAACGCCCCCCTCAGAGAGTTGACACTTTTATTCTTGAGGGGAGCTGAAGGGCAATGGTCACTCTTCTGTAGCTGCCTCCTGCTGTTTAGGGGGACTAGGCCCTGCCTACAGAGTGTAAACCTCTCTGGCTATCCTGTTGAGGTCGAGGGAAGACAGGTCTGGCACCATGGTTGGAACTGGGTGAAATCCCTGCATGACTAATTTCTTCTGGAAGGCGTTGATTCTGGGAGAAATAAACTCAGTTAGAATTTAAGATGCATGGTCCTACTAAAAGGAAAAGGAAGATGGTGGTAAGCAGACCCAGGACGGGGGCCAGCCATGACATGCTGGGCCACGAGTGTGAGAAAGCCCAGGTGCCTTCAGTGGCTGCATCCCACAGTCGGTGGGAAATAGCACTCTTCCTTGAGTTCTTTTATGCTGTTGGTTAGCTCTAGGGAGAGATTGTGGGAGACCTGCTGGGTTTGGGTAAAAACTGCCAACCCCATTTTCCCTGGAGGTGGCTATACTTAGGACAGCCAGGAGAAGTGGGGAGGCACTGCCCTAGATGTAATCTCACAAGACAAATATATGGCAAGCAAAATAAAGACAGTATTTGAGAGAGCCATTCTTTTATCTTACAGGCACGTTCATTAACTGCTTAGAAAATGAATTAAGTTTACCAAGACCTTTGGCATGTTCAGTATCTTTCTGCACATGATCTAGAATAGAAGAGATATTATCATATTCATCAGGCGTATAGGTACAGGACTTAACACTAATCAATGCACAAGTCCCTCTTTGGGCTGCAGTTAATGAATCTAAGCTCCAGGATGGCAACACCACGCATGCGGTCTCTCCATGGGAGCAGCCGCAAGGCCAGTTGTGCCTAAGCTCTGCCTACGTCACTCTGGCTCACTGCTCCACTTGGTACGCCCTTCACACCGCCAGGCCGCATGTTGGTCCCAGAGAGAGCCTAGGAAGCAGGCTCCAGTATTCCACCGGCCCTTCGGCCCTACGAAACAGAGCCAGTCTGGAGGCAATGTCCATTGTACATCTGCCCATATTGAGCCATCGTGTGAAACTGCAGCGTGCTCTCCATCCACTTCAGGAGCACAACCAGAGATGGCGTAGATGCTTTCGTTGTTTCAGGGGTCAGTGACCAGCCTCGCCAAGAACTCAATGGAGAGGCACCATACAGGGTATTTAAGGCCTAGTTTGAATGCACAAGAGAGTTTGATGATATTGAAATCTCTCTCTTTTAATTTTTATATACTTTCTAAATACTTCCAATGCAGTTTATAACGTATTAAATGAACTTATCTATACTTGGTCCTTTATGTCTATACTTTTTACCATGATTACATTAATTAACAGGTATTTACTTTCTCAATTATTTTATGAAAACCTAAGTTTCCCAATGGAATCAGGGTTATCTTTCCTTTACTACCACCTTAACATGCAATTGAGGTGACCTCTGACAGTTTCGCTGTTATGAAGCTACTTTTTGTTATCAATATCCATTTAGGTTTCTATTTAATAATGGCTTTCTGGAATTAGCCATTTAAATACTTCAGTTTAGAAAATGCTTTTGCAAACTTACTATAACCAACTATAACCACATAGACTAGTCACTTTATCCTTAAATAAGCTTAATAAATTGCAATTAGCAACCAATGAAGTTTACCTTTATCCATTTAAAAGTCTTGTCTTACATTCCTCATTTTGTTCTGTGAAAACTAGTCATTTCACTTTAGGACAGATCTACATTTCCTTCCTTAATTTAATTTCATTAAACATGAATTTACAACTTTCATCACCTTAAAGATTTAATACATATAATGCTAATTTATTTAATTAGTATCCTATAAACCTATGGAGTTTACACCCAAGCTAAATAAAATTGAAACCACTGTAGTTTATGCAAGGAATGTTCTTTTTTCCTTCCTTCATAGGAGGCTAAAACCTCTTTTTTATTTAATAAAATTCTAAAATTGTGAATAACCTTAAAAGCATACTGATTTCTAGGTTCTGGCATATATTATTTTGTTCCGTTTATTTTAATTCTGATTAGAAAAGTTCTTTCCATAGCTTTCAAGGACTTTTACTTACTGAAATTTGATAATAGGATTATTAAACACCCTTATTTTAAGGCTGTTAAAAGGTATGAATGATTGGGAAGCAGATGTGGCTCAAGCAATTGAACTCCCACCTACCACATGGGAAGTCCCAGGTTTGGTTCCTGGTTCCTCCTAAAGAAGATGAGCAAGACAGCGAGCAGATGCGATGGGGTGGTGTGGCAAGCTGATGCAAGAAAATGACACAGCAAGAGACACAAGGAGGAAAACATAATGAGTGATACAACAAAGCAGGGAGTGGACGTAGCTCAATCAATTAGACACCTTCTCCCATGGGAAATACTGGGTTTGGTTCCCAGTACCTCCTAAAAAAGGAAGATGAACAGACACAGTGAGGGGGGGTAGGGATAAATAAATGAAATAAATCTTTTAAAAATGTTCTAAATGGGGAAATTACAGGACAAACTATATTTCTTAATTTCCCAGCCTGGAAGAGAGAGTTTTAATCTGTCACACCTCACCCTTTTCCCATAGTTCTCACAAAGAGAAAGCCCTGGGGGGCTAGGTATTCAAAGAGCTTAGGAAAACCTTTTTCCCTTTCCTAATAGTGTCTATATGCAGATTTCTATAGGACATTTCCATCCTGCTTAGCCTATTTGGGGCTCCAGAAATATTCAGTCACATATATAAGCACATATTTAATTTTTAATAATTTGAATAGAGCTCTTTTAAGAATTTTCATTTGTTAATTTGCTATTCCATCCCGATATATGAAGATATACACTGAGGAAATAGGCAGACATAAATAGGGAGTAAGACACAAAAACAACTCACTAGTGTTACTTATAATTTTCATTCTCTTAAAAAATAGGTTTAACTGTAAAATAACATTGAAAAGGTCTCTTTGAAGGCTATTTCTAATTAATCTGCACTGTGACCATGCAGTTTTATGCAAAAATTTCGTTCTTTAGTTACTGGCTTATAACCAAATTGTTCCCAATGCTTTAAAATACAATTTACAATATTTTCCTTTACTTCAGAGCTTTGCTTATGTCCCATTTCAACTTTGACAGACCTTGGATACTGAATTAGAAACACTAATTTCAGTATGTACTCACTGGGGTCATTGAAGTCTCAAGGAAAATTGTTTTTTCTCATGACCTGCTGCTTTCAGAATTCTTGATGCTCAAGGGGAGAGGTCCTCCCCCTCCCCAGTCATCAGAGATGACAGGACTTTGGTGGCCGCTGGACTGGAAGAGTGGATGTCCAACACAGAGGGCCAAGGATTCCCACCACGCAGCTATTTCCTCAAAGGTTGTGGGTTCCTCTGGGTTCTTGCCCAGAGCAGGTAAGTTGGAGTCCACACCTTTCACCGCTATCCAATATGTAACAGGCAAACCCCAAATCTGATTTACTAGTTCCCAGGCATGAGCAGACAGTCTTTGGCAGGATTTGGGGAGCATTACTTGCCTCCTTGTCTCCTGGCTTAGCTTGCCAAATACGTTAGCGAAATGCTCTGGGTTCTCGCTTACGTTGCATAAAAGAATTTAAGGACATGCCATAGGACAGGCAAGGGAATAAAGTGTTTATTAAGAAACAAGAAAAGAGTACACAGGCTGAGACAGATACGTGGGTGTGCTGCAGCGTGAGATGTGCACATGGGGCCCCGGGTCAGGCCATTTAAGACTTCCCTTCTCCCCTAATATTGGGGAGGGGCCCAGCTGTTTGCTGTTGTGGTGGGCTGCCTTATGATTCCCGCCTGTTAGCGCTCGGCACCAATGGGGAGGCCTGTTGTTTGGAGGAATCTGGGGCTTCCCCTTGACCCCAAAAAGAGTTCCAAATGGGCCCTCATGGCTTGGGTCTCTCCGGCTTTCCCAGTAGCAGGGTGTTTCTGGGTGGGGTTTTGCGGCCATGTTCTCTGCCAGGTCTCAGCTGCCTTCCCCCTTTCCCTATACTAAGCTGCCTCAGTTGACTGTGACAATGAGATACGGTTTCACACCAATCAAGATGGCTAAAATGAAAGTGCAATGCTAATTGTTGACAAAGATGCAAAGCAACAGGAACACTCATGAATCGCTAGTGTTGCAGTTGACGTTGTTGTGTGTATAACAGGGAAATTAATTATGCTGGGGTTGTTTAGAATTGGCATGGCTGAAAAGAAATGCCAATGTAAAACTGATGAGGTTATGTATAAGCCTTGTATCTCTGATTTTGAATTAGAAATATCAGTATGAACTCATGATGTGTATGACCCTAAACAAAATAAATCATTTTCTCATCTCTGTCCACCAAAAATGCCTAGAAACAATGACCAATTCAGCAGTAATGAGCACCTTCCATCTAGATTATGGTCTCTAAATGCCATTTACCACTCAAAGGAACCAGGGCTCTATGGAAAAAATAAGTGCTTCTAGCTCTGGGGCAAGAAATGTCAAAGATGAGCCTGGAAATTTTGCCATACTGGAAAGCAAAGAAGCCATTAAATGCTGCTAGAATTAGGTCAAAGGTACTGAAGAGCTAAGATGGACAAGTGCTCACTGACTACAGACTGAACAATTTCAATATCAGTAAGGATAAGAACTGCAATGTGTGGATTCATAGGTTCTTAACAATATAAAAATTGTCCTCATTGGCCATCTCTGGAGGATCGTAGGGAACCAGCTCAATGTTTTGCAAACAAATAGATGAAAGGAAAGACTGAGAAATATAATCTGGTTTTCCCATAGAATCTCTACCACAGAGTAACTAAATAGCAGATAAAGGGAAATTTTTTCTTCAATAGAAGCATTCTAATTGATAAATGAAGAAGTAGCAAACTTTGATTATCATTAGGCAGTGATCATCAGTGGCTGGTAACGTCACAAAAAGAGCATCATTATGTACATCCTGATGAAGTTGTCCTGCCAAAAAAAACAATGTAATTAACCCCAAATCTGATCAAGCCTCTAGATCTTATTACTGATTTACAGAAAATACAAGGGGACAAAGGAACATGCCAAATGATACCAGAGAGATGAACAAAACCCTATTCCATCAACAAAAAAATTCAAGGCAAAATAAAAAGAGATCAAGAATAAACCATAGGTTGAATGACACTTACGAGACAAGCAATTTGAACATGTGGGTCTTATTTTGATCCTGATTTAGATAAACTATAAACAGAGTTACAACATAATCAGAGACAAGTGAACACAGAGTGGATTTGATAATATTAAGGAATTGTTAATATTTTTAGCTGTGATATTGATATTGTGATGATGCGTTAATAAAAAAAGTTCTTAGCTTTTAGATAAGGAGTTGGCCAAGCATGGTCTGTGAGAGGACTATGGCCCACAGGCTGTTGTGTAAATATAGTTTTACTGGAATAAAGCTATGTCCATTTGTTTGCATATTCTGTCTGCTTTTGCACTACAGTGGCAGATTTGAGTAGATGCAACACAGACCTTATCTGACCCTTTACAGAAAGTGTTTGCCAACCTCTATTGGAGAGAGATCAGTTGAAATGATGTAATACCTGGAGTTTGCTTCAAAATAATTCAAGGAGAGAATAATGGGTGATGATATAGATAACTTATCTACATCTACTTATATGTATTTTTGAAAAATTTCACAATAAAATATTTTAAAAATAAAGTAAATCTGTAGTTACTGACATGAAATTATTTCCATGATATACTGCTAAATGAACAAAGCAAGTTGTAAAATGGCATGGTATGATCCTATTTGAGTTTTAAAAAGTATATTTATATTATATATGTGTACTGGTCAGTGTTCTCAGGGAAACAGAACCAATAGGGTGTGTGTGTGTGTGTGAAATTAATTTACTTTAAGGTGGGGCTGACAGGTCTGAAATGTGTAGGGCAGGGCAGCAGGCTGGGATCCCACACAAGAGTTGATAAAGTCTTGAGGCAGAATTTCTTCCCCAGGAATCTCAATTTTTGCTCTTAAGACCTTCAACTGATTGGATAAAGACCACCCACATTTTTAGGGGTAATCTCCTTTACTTAAAGCCAAGTGAATATAAATGTCTACTAAGTACTGTGGCAGTTTGATGTTATTTATGAATTCCAGAAAAGACATTTGATCATGTTTGCAAACTGGTCTGTTCCTCTGGGCATTATTAGATTCAGCTGAGATGTCTTTGATTAAATTATGTTAAGATTAGGGCTTTGATGCGACCATGTCATTAGGGTGTGCAGGATTGGGTCCCCACCCCCTCAGTGGGCTGATAAAACAGACTCTCACATGGAAGTAGACACACAGGAGAAGAACACAGAGGAAGAGGGACAGCTCATTAGACACGGCAGAGGCCCTGGGAAGAGAGATGAGCCTGATACTCCACAGCTGACCTTGTGGAGAGACCAGAACAGCTGAGCCCGGAAAGAAATGAGCCCCAGGAAGAGAGACGAGCCTTGTCCCAGCCCACAGCTGAGATCGGAAGGAGCTGGGACCACGGAGCCTTAGGAGGAAGCGGGAGCCTGAGCCCTCGCAGAGACCGGCAGCCATCCTGCTCCAACACGTGGCAACAGGCTTTGGTGAGGGACGTAACTTGCTCTTTATGGCCTGGTAACTGTAAGCTTCTGCCCCAAAGAAGCACCCTCTTTAAAGGCCGGCAGGGTTCTGGTACTTTGCCTCAGCAGCCCTTGGGCTAATACAAGTACCTTCACCTACGTTAGTTTGAGTGAACTGGGTCCTACAGCCTAACCAAGTCGACACAAGGCAGTGTGTGAAAAATACAAGCCGAGCCCTTGCCTGTGGGGGTGGCAGTGGGTGGGGAGGGAAACAGTACTCTGAGTTTTTTACTTTATAGAATTCTGTTCTGTTTGGTATTTTCCTTAACAATGCACATGTTTTATTTTTATAATAATTTTTAAAAAAGTTAATAGATTGTGTTGCAATTTCTCTACATGCTCAGTTGAATTCCAAATAAAATTCATGACTAGGTCTTGATAAAAGATTTTCTAAAGACAATTTGTGGACATTAGTCTTTTTCTTTTTGGTCTTGGTCAGTGTCTCTTGAGTGTCTTTTCTATTTCAAGGAAAATCACACATTATGTGTCCTACTTCTCCAAAGCGGAAGGCGGGACTTCCTCGGCAGAACACGCAGGGCTGTGGCCCTGGCTCTGGCAGCTGAATAGGCCCTGGAGGCCGCTGACGCAGCGTGCAGTCCATCCGTGGGCACGCGTCCTGCAGGGCTGCCTCCTCGGGGCCACGTGGGGGCGTCGGCCTTGGGAGCTGTGGTGTGATGCTCAGAGGGAAAGCCGTGGGTTTTGGAGGACAGCCTTTACCATGTGGCTGGGATTCTGGCAGAGTTTCTGTAAGCCCCTTGACAAGGAAATTCCTTTTTTTTCTTCTTCCAGATAACCACTGATTTTATATATATATATATTTTTTTTTTCTTTCTATATTGATTTTTATTTACATTTCATATAAATGGAATCATACAATATGTTACACAACATATTTAGTTCATAGTAGCACAATCATAAAGTATTTGTTCTTTTGTGTCTGGCTTGCTTCACTCAACATAATGTCCTCCAAGGTCATCCATGTTGCCATATGCTTTATGACTTCATTTCTTCTTACAGCTGCATAATATGCCATCATGTGAATACATGACCGTTTGTTTATCCATTCATCTGTTGATGGACGCCTGGGTTGTTTCCAGCTTTTGGCAATGGTGAATACTGTGGCTATGAACATGGGTGTGCAGATGTCTGTTCGTGTCACTGCTCTCAGTTCTTCTGGGTATATACCCAGTAGTGGTATTGCCGGGTCACGTGGCAAGTCTATATTCAACTTCTTTAGGAACTGCCAGACAGTCCTCCACAGTGGCTGGACCATCCTGCATTCCCACCAACAGTGAAGAAGTGTTCCTCTCTCTCCACATCCTCTCCAACACTTGTAGTTCTCTGTCTTTTTCATAGTGGCCATTCTAATAGGTGTGAAATGATATCTCATTGTAGTTTTGATTTCCCTAATCATGAGTGATGTTGGACATTTTTTATGTGCTTTTTGCCATTTGTATTTCTTCTTCTTTGGAGAAATGTCTATTCAAGTCTTTTGCCCATTTTTTAATTGGGTCGTTTGTCTTTTTATTGTTGAGTTGTAACATCTCTTTATATATCCTGGATATTAAACCCTTATCAGATATGTGATTTCTAAATATTTTCTTCCATTGAGTTGGCTGCCTTTTCACCTTTTTGACAAAGTCCTGTGAGGTGCAAAAGTGTTTAATTTTGAGGAGGTCCCATTTACCTGTTTTTCCTTTAGTTGTGTGTGCTTTGGGTATAAGATCCAAAAAACCACCACCTACCATAAGGTCTTTAAGATATTTCCCTACATTTTGTTCTAGTAGATTTATGGTCCTGGCTTTTAAATTTAGGTCTTTGATCCATTTTGAGCTGATTCCTACATAGGGAATGAGATAGAGGTCCTCTTTCATTCTTTTGGTTATAGACATCCAGTTGTCCCAGCACCATTAGTTGAAGAGACTGTTTTGTCCCATTAAGATTGACTTGGTGGATTTGTCAAAAAACAGTTGGCCGTAGAGGTGAGTGTTTATTTCTGGACTCTTAATTCTATTCCACTGATCGATGTGTCTATCTTTATGCCAGTACCATGCGTTTTGACCACTGTAGCTTTGTAATATGTTTCAAGGTGAGGTAGTGAAATTCCTCCCATGTCCTGTTTTTTAGCATGCTTTTGGCTATTAGGGTGCACTTTCCCTTCCAAATAAATTTGGTAATTGTCTTTTCTATTTCTATAAAGTAAGCTATTGGAATTTTGATTGGTATTGCATAGAATCTATAAATCAGTTCTGGCACGATTGACATCTCACAATGTTTAATCTTCCCATCCATGAACACGGAATGTCTTTCCATTTGTTTAGGTATTCAATGATTTCGTTTAGCATTGTTTTGTAGTTTTGTGCATATAAGCCCTGTACTTCTTTGGTTAAATTGATTCCTAGGTATTTGAGTCTTTTTGTTATTATTGTAAATGAAAAATTTCCCCTGATTTCCTCCTCAGGTTGTCCAATACTTGTCTACAGAAACATTACTGATTTTTGCGTGTTCCTCTTATATCCTGTCACTTTGCTGAACTCATTTATTACCTCAAAGAGAATTTCAGAATATTCTAAATATAGGAACATGTCATCAGCAAACATGAGAGTTTAACTTCCTCCTTTCCTATTTGGATGCCTTTAATTTATTTTCTTGTCTAACTGCTCTAGCTAGAACTTCTAGTACAATGTTGAATAACAATGGTGACAGTGGGCATCCTTGTCTTGTTCCTGATCTTAGGGGGAAAGCTTTCAACCTTTCCCCATTGAGTATGATGTTGGCTGTGGGTTTTTCATATGTGCCTTTTATCATATTGAGGAATTTTCCTTCTATTCCTATCTTTCAAAGTGTTTTTATCAAGAAAGGATGCTGGATTTTGTCAAATGCCTTTTCTGCATCGATTGAAATGATCATGTGGTTTTTTTCCTTCAGTTTGTTAATGTGGTATATTACATTGACTGATTTTATGTTGAACCAACCTTGTATACCAGGAATAAATCCCATTTGATTGTGATGTGTAAGTCTTCTGATATGCCATTGGATTTGATTTGCAAGTATTTGGTTGAGAATGTTTGCATCTATGTTCCTTAGAGAAATTGGTCTATAATTTAATTTTCTTGTATTGTCTTTATCTGGCTTTGGTATTAGGGTAACGTTGGCTCCATAAAATATGTTGTGTGATTTTCCCTCCTCTTCAACTTTTTGGAAGAGTTTAAACAGGGTTGGTGTTAATTCCTTTTGAAATGCTTGGCAGAATTTACCTGTGACGCCATCTGGTCCTGGACTTTTCTTTGTTGGGAGATTTTTGATGATGGATTCAATCTCCTTAATTGTGATTGGTTTGTTAAGTTCTTGTGTTTCTTGTAGCACCAGTGTAGGTTGTTTGTGCGTTTCTACGAATCTGTCCGTTTCATCTAGGTTCTTTAGTTTGTTGGCATACAGTTTCTCATAATATCCTTTATGATCACTTTTATTTCTGTAGGGTCAGTTGTAACTTCCCTGGTTTCATTTCTGATTGCATTTATTTGCATCATCTCTCTTTTTTTCTTTGTCATTGTAGCTAGGGGTTTGTCAATTTTATTGATGTTCTCTGAAAATCAGGTTTTGGTTTTGTTGATTTTCTCTCTTTTTTTTTTTTTCCCAGCCAATTTCATTTATTCCTTCTCTAATCTTTATTATTTCTTTCCTTCTGCTTGCTTTGGGATTGGTTTGCTGTTCTTTTTATAGTTTCTCTAGTTGTTCAGTTAAATCTTTGAGTTTAGCTCTTTCTTCTTTTTTTAATATAGGCATTTAGGGCTATAAATTTCCCTCTCAAGTCTGCCTTCGTTGTATCCCATAAGTTTTCATAAGTTGTGTTCTCGTTTTCATTTGTCTCAATATATTTACTGATTTCACTTGAAATTTCTTCTTTGACCCACTGATTATTTAGGAGTGTGTTGTTTTCCTCTACACATGTGTGAATTTACCTCTTTCCTGTCTATTATTATTGAATTCTAGTTTCATTCTATTATAATCTGAGAAGGTGCTTTGTATAATTTCAATCTTTTTATATTTATTGAGAGCTGTATTGTGACCTAACATGTGGTCTATCCTGGAGAAAGATCCATGGGCACTTGAGAAGAATGTATAACTCGCTGAGTTTGGATGCAGTGTTCTGTATATGTCTGTTAGGTCTAACTCGTTTATCATATTGTTCAAGTTCTCTGTTTCCTTGTTGATCTTCTGTCTAGTTGTTCTATCTAATGATGTGAGAGGGGTGTTGAAGTCTCCAACGTTTATTGCAGAAATGTCTATTTCTCCCTTCAGTTTTGCCAGAGTTTGTCTCATATATTTTGGGGCACCCTGGTTAGGTACATAGATATTTATGACTGTTATATCTTCCTGGAGGATCGTCCCTTTTAGTAATATATAATGGTCTTCTGTATCTCTTAAAACTTTTTTGAATTTAATGTTTTGTCTGATATTAGTATAGCTGTCCCTTCTCTCTTTTGGTTACAATTTGTGTGGAGTATCTTTTTCCAAACTTTTTACTTTCAACCAGTTTGTATCCCTGGGTCTAAGGTGAATCTTTTGTAAGCAGCATATGGATGGCTCATGTATTTTTATTCATTCTGTCAGCCTGTATCTTTTGATTGGGGAATTTAATCCATTCACATTCAATGATATTACTATAAATGCATTATTTACTTTTACCACTTTATTTTTGGTTTTCATATGTCATATCTTATTTTCATCTGTCTTTTTACTCTTTTGGTTATCCTTTCTGCTAATCTTTCTTCTATACTCTTCTGCAAGCCTCTCTGTCTTGTCTTTTTCTTTTAGGCTTTAAAGCTTCCTTTAATATTTCCTGCAAAGGTAGATTCTTTTTTACAAACACACTTAGTTTCTGTTTGTTTGTGAATATTTTATACTCACCTTCATAGTTGAAGGACAATTTTGCTGGATAAAGAATTCTCGGCTGGCAGTTTCTCTCTTTCAGTTTCCTAATTGTATCATACCACTGTCTTCTCACCTCCATGGTTTCTGATGAGAAATCCGCACTAAGTCTTACTGGGCATCCCTTGTATGTGATAGTTTGCTTCTCCCTTGCTCCTGTCAGGTTTCTCTTTATCTCTGATGTTTGATATTCTCAGTAGTATATGTTTGGAGTAGGTCTATTTGGATTCATTCTGATCGGGATACGCTGTGCTTCTTGGACATGTAAGTTCCTTTCTTTCGTGAGAGTTGGGAAATTTTCAGCTATTATTTCCTCAAATACTCTTCATGCCCCTTTTCCTATCTCTTCTGCATCTGGAACTCCCATGATATATATGTTGTTGTGTTTTGTGTTGTCATTCAACTCTCTGAGCCCCTGCTCAATTTTTTCCATTCTTTTCTCTCTGCTCTTTTCAATTTCAGCTCTTCTGTCTTCAGTATTACTTATTCTTTCTTCTATCACTTTGTGTCTGCTGTTGTATTCCTCTAATGTCTTTTTTATCTCACCTGTTGTTGTCTTTCATTCCCATGGGCTCTGTTACTTTTCTATTTAGGATTTCAAATTCTTCTTTGTGCTCACTCAATATCTTCTTGATGTTGTTTATCTCTTTAGCCATATTTTGTTTCAATTCATTAATTTGATTTCAGAAATTTGTGTGCATCTCGTTAATTAGTTTTCTCAAATCCTTCATCTCTTTTGGGGCTTTGATGTATTCCTCTTCTTGGGCCATGACTTCCATTTTCTTAGTATGGCATGTAATTTTTCTCAGATGTCTAGGCATCTGATTAGGATGGTGAGATTACTCAGATGCTCATTTTCTCTGTCTTTCATAGGGATTTAATGGCAGGCGCCTGTGTATTCCTGCTACTCTTTGGTTCTTGGTTCAACCTGGGTTGTTAGAATTGTCCCTGTTAGTCGCTCAAAACTTGGCTCTGAACCCAGTAATGGGTTGCAGACCCGCTTCCTAAGGCCTTGGGGAGGGAGGCTATAAAGGCTGGGAAAAGCCTCTCACTAACTTTTTTTTTTTTTTTTTTTTAAAGATTTTATTTATTTATTCATTTATCCCCCCCTTGCTGCTTGTGCTCGCTGGGTCAGCTAACCACGCCGTGCGGGCGGGCTTGCCTTCACCAGGAGGCCCCGGGAACCGAACCCGGGGCCTCCCATATGGTAAACGGGAGCCCTACTGATTGAGCCACAGTCGCTTCCCTCTCACTAACTTTTAATTTCCTCATGTGCACTTCCTTGGTCGGCCAGCAGAAGGCGCTCTTCGGCAGCCTCTCAGTCCAGTGCCTGGTGGGAGTGTGTTTGCTGCTACACAGACCTGCTCAGGGTGACAGAGGATCCTGCCTGGAGGCTGAGAGCCCCATAATTAGAACCTTCTCAGAGACAGTTCTCCAGCCTTGGCTGGCAGCCTCCGCCCTTTTCCCTGGGTAGGGAATAATTCCATTCGGCTCTGGGTCCTCAGCAAGCAGTCCTGGTCAGTAGAGGGAGATTGGGAGGGTCGCATCTCTTTAGCCCCTTGCTGGGTCCCAAGGCAAACAGTGGCGCTGCCCCACCTGGCCTGGAAGGGCTCCTGAGGACACAGCAGACCTGATTGTGGGTCAGAAGCTGAGTCAGCCTTAGGCTGTGTCCCTCTCTCCCCTTTCCTGGGGAGGTGGGTCCCTGGAGCCCCCTTTGTAGCCACAGGCCTTGAGGCCTGAGAATTCTAAAGTGTCTACAGGGTGGGGAGGGTGCCGACAGCAGCTGCCGCTTTTCACTCACATTTTTGCCATCGTGATTCTTTTCCTTTGTCCCTCTCTCGTTTGGGCAGGGTCCAGCCTTTGCCTGATGTCCTAAACCCTGGAAGACTTTTTCCCAGGCCTTTTCAGCCTGTCCTCTAGCTATTTTTCAATTCCTTTTCTTTTTAAACATGACTGAGTGGATACTTCTCTCTGCAACTGCGAATCCTGAGTGACCTTGTTACGTGTTATCTTTGTATGATTATAAAGGCTGCTATTTCCTCATCCCTTTTCCATCTAGAAAATCACAGTAAGTGCTTACTGAGTATTTGCCAAATGATGGAATGAAGGGGTGCATCCATGATATGTCCAGGGTCATCTAAAACCTGCAGGAATCTTACCAGAATTGCAGAATGAAGCGCCCTCTGAGACCACAGCTTGCCCAGGACGTGGCACCTGCCCCGGGGGGCGTCAGGACAAGGCCCCAGGCTTCTGCTGCTGAAGCCAAGGCTCCTTCTCCACCTCCTGTCGTCAAAGGAGGCCTTGATTCCCACCAGGGCATAGAGACGAGGAGAAGTGAGGCGAGAGCACAGTCCACCGCGAAACGGAGCACTTTGGGGATCATTTCTTATTTTTCCAAGCACTGGAATTTCATCCAAATTTTCTTCTGTACCAAAGGCCTTTAAAGGCAGTGGCAAGTTATCTTTTTTTGTCCCATTACCACCAAGTACAATGTCTTGCAAATAATTTTTTTTCACATGAAAATCATGGCGTTAGGTCCCTTGAGAACAGCTTTTCCCCAAGAATTCAGCAATTCAGGCAAATTTCATAAAAGGAGGAAGTGTTGGCGTGCTCTAATATCCTATTTTTCCATCGGTAGCCTTCTGCTTTCAATCCTTCCAGCCTGGAATTTGTGATAAATCTTCTATAAGACAAGATGCAAAAGCTGTCACGATTTTTGCCACCCACCACCTCCCAAGTCGGGGCAGACTTTGTCAGAGAATAATAAGGAAGAAGGAGATGAGT
The DNA here is from genome assembly GCA_026826555.1 of Tolypeutes matacus. Taxonomy (NCBI): domain Eukaryota; kingdom Metazoa; phylum Chordata; class Mammalia; order Cingulata; family Chlamyphoridae; genus Tolypeutes; species Tolypeutes matacus. Next base: position 22,254,385 of record JAKSZT010054281.1, read on the forward strand.
GTAAGTGAGGCCAGAGAGAGGAGACTGCGCCTTCCTTTGCCCGGATTTGATGCACAGGCTTCGGGAGCTAGGGAGAGGGAGGTGGCAGGATTTTCTCAGATCCTGGTTTAACAGCTTCCTTGTCATTGTTGTTTAGATTTTGAAGTACCTGATAATCTACAGGAAGGGCCCATCTTGGGGGAGAAAGTCTAAGCAAAGTGTTGTACTGACGGGCTGGCTTCACGTTTCAGTCCTGTGCGTTTTTAAGTTTCGTCTAGGCCTATTGGGAAGTTCCTTAAAATGCCTTTCTGTGCACCAGTTCCTTGGAGGCAGATTCTTTCTTGCTTTCTTAAAACATTCCTCTACAAATCTTTTCATAGTCTTGGCCAGAGAATGTGTGGGGAATTTCACGCCTTTCCTCGAAAAGACCTTGGCCGTCTGTGACAGATGGAGGCACATTAATTGAATCTAAAGCTACTGAATAATAGAAACTCATGAAAAATAAATGCACCCAGAGAAAGAAGCTTTTCCATAGCAGCCCATTCCATCATATTTTCCTGATGGCCTAGCTAATTTATGATGGCAATTCCGTGGCAGTTCCTCTTAATTTCCTATTATGGGTAATTTATTTTTTCCCATCACAACATGCCATGGAAAAGTTTTCATTGCTCGCATAAGGGAATAGGAGAGCCTCAGACGCCGAGCCGATGGCAGCCACCGTCTCGAATTGGCCCTTGGATGTAAGGTTTTGTAAAATTTAATCAGAAGGCTGGCTGTATAGCAGGAACAGTTTTGATTCGAGTCCCTACTTAAACCCAGAGAGCAAGGAAAAATATTAGCTGTCAAAGGTGAACGAGGGGGAAACAGGGCACCCTAAGACAGAGACTTGGCAAATAGATTCACACCATTTTCAGCCAGACCCAAATGAATTAGCCAGGTTCTCATTCCACTGACAAGTGCCCAGCATTTGGCACTTCTACTCCAGATCAGGGAAAGGAGCAGCAAAGGAAGCGGCGGGGAGAAGGGAAACGTCTGCTGGTTTGGTGGAACCTAAACTGCGCAAGCCGCGGGAACGTCCTCCGTGGAGAAGGACAGCACGGGGCTTCCTGCCCCTCCTGCCCCGGGGCCCTTTCTTCTGAGAGAGGGCGAAACCCCTCGGCCCCCACAGTGAAAAGCAGCTCCCTAAGCTTCTGAGAAGCCGGTGACGCGGGGCAGAGACCGCGGACTCGGGGGACGTGGGCTCGAGGCCTGGCTGCTCTTCTCCTTGGTAGACCTCGCGGCCCGCCTGGAAGCACACGCTGCTCGGGTTTCCCGGTGCCCGCGGCCCCCGCCTTACAGCCCTGCCACCGCGCGTCGCTCTGCCTTGCGTGGCTGCACCGAGCTTGTCTGATGAGCCGTTCAGAGCCCACGAGGAAGAGCCTCTCAACGCCTGGTCCTGCGCCGCGCTGGGGCCGCACACGGCACGCGGGGAGGGACCTTCGTCCCCTCCGAGGACGCACACGGCGCGCGGGGAGGGACCTTCGTTTCCCCTCCCAGGACGCACACGGCACGCGGGGAGGGACCTTCGTTTCCCCTCTCCGAGGACGCACACAGCACGCGGGGAGGGACCTTCGTTTCCCCTCCCAGGACGCACACGGCACGCGGGGAGGGACCTTCGTTTCCCCTCCGAGGACGCACACGGCACGCGGGGAGGGACCTTCGTTTCCCCTCCCAGGACGCACACGGCACGCGGGGAGGGACCTTCGTCTCCCCTCCGAGGACGCACACGGCACGCGGGGAGGGACCTTCGTTTTCCCTCCCAGGACGCACACGGCACGCGGGGAGGGACCTTCGTCCCCTCTCCGAGGACGTCTGGCTCCTACGGCAGCGGACCCCAGCAGCCATGGCCGGGGGAGCCCGGGGCGTCACACTGGCCCGCCAGGCCGCCTCTCCACTCGGCTGCTGCAGGCTTTAAGCTCGCATGAGATGAGGCAAGCAGCTGAGAGCACAGTGGCGTGAGCGCAGGCACAGCCGCTGCGTTTCAGTCGCAAACGTGCGATGGCTTTAGCGTTCTGGAGCTTTCTGGGGGATTGGTGCGGCCTGGCTGCTGTAGAAAGAGCCCCCATGCCCAGCTAGGGGAGAAGAGGCCTTGGCCTGGCCTTCGACGTTCCCTGCAGCCACAGCAGCCGGAAGCGGCCTGGAAATGCGGACCCTCTCCTGCAAGCTGCAGGGACCCCCCACCCCCGCCCCATCTGCAGGTGCTGCCCGCACCGGAGCAGCAAGCTGGCGTGGGGGGAGCATCTCCCTTCCCGCTGTCCCCAAGGTGGCTGGAGGACAAGAGCCTGTTCCCAGTTGCTCTCAGCCCCAGGCGCCCATCTCCTGCCTGTCTGTAGCTTTCCCTCTGGACCTTGCAGGGGAGTGGAATCTTGTGACACGCAGTCTTTCGTGACTGGCTTCTTCCCCCTAGCGGGATGTTTCGAGGTTCATCCGTGTTGCCGTATGTATCAGAATTTCTTTCCTTTTCATGGCTGGCATGCCACTGGGGGGACAGACCACGTTTTGTTTAAACGCTGGTCAGTTGATGGGCCTTTGGGCTGTTTCCGCCTTGGTCAGCGTGGATCGGTGTGTGCCTAGGAGAGGGCGTGCGGGCTCAGACCGCAGCTCTGCGTCTCCTCATTTATTGATCGCCGGTGCGGTGCCAGGCCTTGCACTGTATGGTACGGCTTCAGAGAGGAGGGAGGCGGTTTCTTGGAGATTCTCAGTGGATCAGTGATTCCCGGTCAGCTGAGCAGTTAGGTGGGTGGTCGTCGGTGTCAGTCAGCCGAGGGGGCCCTGATGCAAAGTCCCAGAGCTCCTGGCTTTTATAAAGGGCGCTCACTTGGGGCACAGTCACAAGGCCGTAGCGTGCAAGGCACCTCCCTCACCAGCAAGACGGCTGCCGCCGGCTGCGAGGGCTCGGCTTCCTCTTCCCCCCAAGGCTCCCGGGTCCCAGCTTCGTCCAGGCTCAGCTGTAGGCTGGGGAAAGGCTCGTCTCTCTTCCCAGGCCTCCTCTCTTCCTGGGCTCAGCTCGCGCCACAAGGCCAGCTGTAGACCATCAGATGAATGGCTTGGCGCTCTCCCTGGGGCTCCAGCACCAAAACTAAGCTCTCTGCTCTGCCGGGTCGTTTTCTGTGTGAGTGTCCACCCAGCTTGGGGCAGGGACTCAATGTCCTACTGATGTGGCCGAATCAAACCCCTAATCTTAATTTAATCAAGTAAAAGTGAAACCTCTGAATTTAATACAATCAAAGGGTATCGTGCCCAGAGGAACAGAACAGTTTACAAACATAATCAATATTTCTTTTTGGAATTCATCAATAATATCAACTGCCACACCGTCCATGTCTCACACACATGCACACTAAATCAGTCGTCATAGTAGAAGGTAATTTGTAGCACTGACCCTAAAGGCTGGAAGGGGAGATGCCAAGAATCCCAGGAAGCGTGGGCCAGTGTGGGCAGCTTGGCTTTGACACGAGCTGGCAGGCAGGGATCTGCCCGGGAGGACAGCTGTGGGAACTGTGGAAGGTCCGTGCGTTCTCCACTTTCCCGGGGCGAGATGAAGCGCAGTGACTTGGCCTTGTAAGTCCCATTCCAGGGTGGCTTTGTGCGGATGCAGCTCGTGGTTATCCTGAAGCCCTAAACCCAGAACCGCAGGCTAAGGGGCCTCCGAGCCCACCCTGCCAGCCCCTTCTCCGACACTGGGATCATTGTCACCACATCCTTGCAAAGCTGCTCCCCGGCTGTGGTCACTGAGGAGTGGTGAGGCCCTGGTCGCCCACTCCGGCGGGGGCTTGGCCGCGACCGCTGAAGACTCTCCGGCAGGTCGTGGTTGTCTCGTCCAGGGAGGATTCAGCCTGCACTGACATGCCCTCGCTGTGTGTGGGCAGCCCCAGCGTCTTCTGCCTGGGAAGAGGAGAATGTGGACGAGGAAGCTGTTGTAGATCCAACGGGGCACGGCAGACATCCAGAAAATTAGCTCTAGTCCCTCCTCCATGCCCACGTTAGGAGAAAGCCCCTGCTGGCATTGCAGGCAGCCCTGGCTCTGCCCTCGTGGCTCCTTCATTCTGTTACCTTCCACGGCCGAGGCTCTGCTTTGGGGCTTTAGCCTACCCAGGCTGGTGCCAGCCCCTTGGGTTTCTATGAAAACCGTAGCAGCCTTGGAGTCTGTTTTCTTCCAGACACCTCAATGTATGAACTGTCAACCAAAGATCTCGCTGTACAGTTTTGAGCCTGCACGCTTGCCTCTTTGCTCTGCTCCCCCAACCTAAGGCCGTCCAGAACAGTGGACTTTGCGGCAAAGGTTACTCTCTCACCAGCTTTTTTCCCAGCTCCTCATGTGGCAGAGCAGCCTTCTCTCCGTGTCTCCAGCCACCGGCACTGATTCCTCTTGGGCCTGCAGGCAACAGTGCTTCTCAGCATTGCCGCCCTCTCTGCCTCTCTGCTCCAGGCTGGATTGCTCGAGGGTGCGCTGTCTCTTGTAGGGCTTTGTTGAAAGGGAAAGAAGCAGCCTGCATCAGCGTTCAATCAGAGGAGTAGAAGCCCCAGGCGGGAATGGCTGCACAATTAGCTTGGTGCAGCGCAAAATGAAAACGCAGGGCCCCTTGTTAAAAATTACTAAGAATTTCAAAATGGTGACAGCAGAGCCACAAGCGAGGGGCAGGGCCCTTTGGAATGTGAGGTGACTGCACAGGTTGCACATCCATGGAGCCGGTCCTGCCTCTGGGAGGCACGGACGTGTATATGCGTACATATACTATAAATGCCTTGGTTACAGGGAGTTGACTTTCTGCAAACAGCGGAGACACATAAATGTGCATGTGTGCGTACATATACTGTAAATGCCTTGGTTACAGGGAGTTGACTTTCTGCAAACAGCGGAGACACATAAATGTGCATGTGTGCGTACATACACTGTAAATGCCTTGGTCACAGGGCTTTGTGCAAACAGCAGAGAGCTGGCCAAGCCAGCTGGCTAAGGGAGGCTGCCGTCTTCCTGTCTGACGCTGTGCCTTTACGTCCACGACGGAGGAAGTCAGGAAAGAAGAGGGATGTGAAGTGGGGAAGGAAGAGTGAGCTGGGGCCAGAGGCACGGGCTGGCACTCCACGCAGTCCTTCTTTTTGCCTCTGACCTTGGGAGTAGGATGCCCTGCGAACGGGGCCCTTTGTCACAGAGCGGAACGCGCAGCTGGCCCAGGAGTCAGTGAAGCAGAAGGAGGCCACGGGAGCACCTGGAGCAGTTTCCGTCCAGTTTGTGCCTCATGCCCGTGAGGCGAGTCAGCCGATGGGTGTCAGCCACTGCTTGCTTTCTGCTCTCCAGATCTCCCAGGATCGCTCTCGTGGCCCATTCTTGGGCATTGACCCCTATCCCCACACAGGACACGTCCAGCTCTTTATCCACAAACCTGTGGGTACGAACACATTTGCAAACACGCTGGGATTGAACCCCAGACCTCATGTGGGAAGCCAGAGCTCAACCACCAAGCCATGTTGGCACCTCTGAGTTGGTTTTTTCATTTGTTTGTTCTGTTGTGTTTTTGTTTTTAGGAGGCAACAGGGACTGAACCCAGGACGTCCCGTGTGGGAGGCAGGTGCTCAACCACTCGAGCCACCCCCGCCCCCAAGTAGGATTTTTTGAAGTTGTTGTTATCAGTTAAGGGGTGCCCGATTTGAACCACGATGGTTCTAACCCACATGACTGGGGGAAATTCGGATGCGGTCAGGCAGAGAAGGCCCCAGAAGAGGCCAGGAGTCAGAAGTCTCCAGAAGGAGCGAGAGGGGCATGTGGGAGGAAGCATGGCCTTTGGCTCCTGGGCCTTGAACGATGGACTCCATGCCGTGAGCCAGTGGGTGATGTCGTTTAAGACAGCCCGATATGTGGTTACGTCTCAAGTTCCGCGTCTGGCGGCCTGGCGCTTCTGGGTATGACTTCTTAGTCACTGGGGTTGGGTCACGCTTCCTGTGATCCCAAATTCAAAGTAACAGTGGTTTAAACAAGAGTGAGGTTCATATTCCCCTCCCACAAAAGACTCCAGAAGCTGACGTGGCAGCTCAAGGCCATCGCTGGCCCAGGCTTGCGCCCTCTTGCTGTCCTGCCACCCTGGCCTGGGTTCGCTATGGTGGCCGCTGAGGGTTGGGCGCCGTCCCCTTCCCAAAAGAGAGCTCCTGGGAGTCCCAGGCAATACCTCATCCTGTAGGATTTCATGCCTGAGCCACCCCTGGCTTCAGGAGTCCGCAAGATGGTCTGTTAGTCCGGGCGCGACCTGCGGAGCTGCGTGACGAGCTACTGAGGAAGAGAGCGAATGCCGGGAGGCAGCAGCCCCTTTCCGCTCGGCCTTTCACCTACAGGCTGGGCCTTGCTCCGCGGCCGCTGGCCTGGATGTGCACACTGCCACCCCCTGCAAACCTCTACCCTGTTCCCACCTCCTCGCTCGGATCTAGGAGGAGCAATCGAGTGGGTCTGCCAGCTGTTTGAATAAGTGCCCCTAGAGTAACAAGTGCTTTGCTGTGAGTGGGACAGCTTGTTGAAAGGAGCTGTAGAGGCCAGCTAGGCGGATGGTTCTCACACATTTTAGCAGTGGAAGCATTTCCTTAAATGCATCCTTCACTCGAAACCTGTGCAGAAGGCATAAAAGTCAAGCGGCCCGCATTGGAGATGGGGTCCAGGTGGGCCTGGAGCTCACCTGAGCCAGGTCATCTCCACAGAACTTGGTGATAAAGAACACAGAGGCCTGGGGGGTTGACCAGGCAGGCTCGCTTTGTCCTTGGCAGCGTGTGGCGCTGGGGAGGACTCGGCTGGAAGGAGGCAGCTCTAATGCGCTGCGGACGCAGGTTGTCAGTGCGTGGCCAGCCCTGGCCGCCACCTTACAGGGTAGCACTGAAAACGGTTGCTCTTTATCTGACGGGGCCGAGGGAGCTGGGAGCGTGTTGAATTGACTCCGACTGCGGCTCTGAGTGTTTTTGTTTGGCAGTTGGGTCGCAGATTTCTAATCAGCTTGGAAGGTTGAAGGCATAGGCTGGACTCAATGTGCCCCAGGTTTGTTTTAATTTGTAGTAGGGCAAGAAAAAGGCTTGTTAACAGCTGACATTGGAATTCCTCTTAGGAAAACTGGTGGAAGGAGAGCCTGAGGCTATGGGCTAGGGTTGAGGTGCTCAGGGTCGCCTCAGGGCCTGGCTGTGCTGCACTCCACCTGGGCGCCAGGCCCCTCCCCTCCACCTGTGCTCCAGGCCCCTCCCCTCCTGGGTGCCAGGCCCCTCCCCTCCACCTGGG
>JAKSZT010054281.1:22261661-22276058 GCA_026826555.1 Tolypeutes matacus
GGCCCCTCCCCTCCACCTGGGCGCCAGGCCCCTCCCCTCCACCTGGGTGCCAGGCCCCTCCCCTCCTGGGCTCCAGGCCCCTCCCCTTCACCTGGGCTCCAGGCCCCTCTCCTCCTGGGCGCCAGGCCCCTCTCCTCTTAGGTATAGGCTCCTCTCAGTGTCTCTGCCACTCTCTCCCTGTCTGCTCCACTTTCCTCTCTCTGTCCTCCTGCTTTCTCTGCTTAGTATGAGTTTTATTCTCCAAGAACCTTGGTTCGCCTGTGGCCCCTCATGGCTGCCCAGCATGGCCTCGTTTGTCATCATGGCCTTTTGGTTTCTACTTTCTCCGCTAATTGCCTCATTTCCTAAACACTTCTTAATTCAGATGGTTGAGATACGTAATCTGATGGGATCTGCTTATCTTTTAATCAAGCCAAGGGCTGATGACCAGCCTAAAGAATCGCGCCCTGGGCCGCTTGCCCACCTGGTCCTATAGCAGAGCCGCTGGATGTCCCCCTGCCAGCGAGTGTCAGTAAAGCCCGAGCTGAAGCTGGCTTTTTCTGGCCCCAGAGTCAGGTGTAGGAATCGCTGGTCTCCTGCGTGCAGGCACGTGGTCAGGCCCGCCGCGCCGCCTTCATCAGAAGGCGCTTTCTGCGCATCTGTTACAAGCCATGCTGGGTCCAGTTGTTTCACAGAAAGAGTTAAAGTCTTGCGGTGCTTCTGAGCACAGGCTGCCTTAGAGAACGCTCACTGCCTTCTCTTTGCCAGGCCCTAATTGATTAATTAGTCATTTTATAAAGCAGTGAGCCAAAAATGCAGAAATCTGTGACAAACACAAGGCAGGGGTGTTTTTCCACGAGGTCTCCATTTTCTTCTCAAGCTAAGTTTGAGGAGTAACTGACTGTTAGCGAGCCTGGATCCTCGGCACTTTGCCAGTCAGCGTCCGTTCTTTGACGTAGGTCGCTGAGTGGTTGAGACAGTCTGACGATGACGACGTGACGAAGGAGGCACGGCTGTGCAGGGGCCAGCTCCGTGGGAAGACCCCTGCTTCAGGGCCTGCTCCCCTCCTCTCTGCGTGACTGCGCACGCGATGCGTGTGGTGAGTGCTGTGGCCCAGGAGCACGCAGGGCGGACGTGTTTGCAGCCAGCGTGGTTCTGCCAGCTTCTGCCGTGCCCCCGAGTCCGCCCATGAAAGGGCTGATTTGGGTGTGTGGTTTATAACCGCGGCGTAACCCAGCCGTTCTTGGCTAACACGATATCCAGTCACAATCTATCCTTTCTCGTGGGGCACGGAGGGGCGGGCTTTTCCAGTTTTCTGAATGAAATATTACGAGGCAGTAAGCATGCATGCCTTTTCTGGAAAGGAGCAGAACAACAAATTTGATAGGGCATTTTGTACCCCCATGGTCTTCCCCTGTGATAACAAAAATGAAGTTATCTCTTTGGAGTGACCTCTCCCGGGCCGCGTAGGGCCATCTCAGGATGCAGTTTATCAGTCCCGTTTCCTGGGAGAAGAGCTGTCACAAGGAAGGTAGATGGCGCCTCGGTCAACAGGTGCAGGGGCTGGGTGTGGCTGCACTCCCCACCTCCAGCTCTGCCCCCTCTGCCGCGTGAGCAGGGGGCTGTGGGCCAGTAGATCGGCTGGCTGAGCCCGCGCGGGGGGCTGAGGAAGAGCGAGCTTTGCTCGTCAGCCCGGGGGGCAGGCTTCTCCCTCCAGGCCAGAGCTGTGGGGCTGTGGCTGGGCCCCCCGGGCCCCCCGAGCACGGCCTGGGCCCCATGTCTGCCTCAGAGCCCGACTCTGCTCGTGGGCTGGACGAGAAATGGGCCGATGCGTGGAAGCCTGGGTTTCGTGTCGGCACCTCCAAAGGACTCACGGGCAGCCTCCCACGTGGGGCTGCCGCGGGACGGAAGGACCCGGGCACAGAGAGGGCGGAGAGGCCACAGCTGTGTTTGGCCTCACTGTCGGCTTGACCGCGGGCCCGCGCGGCTCCCCCTCTCCCTTGTTAGGCGGCAGTGATTCCCGAGAGCGCCATGAAGATGACTTTCAAGGTCATGACTTCTCTCCCCTGGGAGGGAGGAAAGGCAGCGTCAGCCCTGAGAGAAAACAGGAGAGCTGCTCTGGGTGCGTGTCGCCAGCGTCCTCACGGCTCGGCTCGGCCCCCTTCGCCCGGCATGGGGTCTTCACCTGGTGTTGCTTGTCCACGTGTGGACAAATGCCCACCAGCGCCGGGGAGCGCTCGTCATCCTCGAGGATTCAGGCAGGGACCTGCCTTTGTTCACAGGTGGCTCTTTTCTTTTGAGGTACCAGGGCCGGGGACTGAACCTGGGACCTCCCATGTGGGAGGCAGGTGCTCAACCACCGGGCCACATCCACTCCCACAAGTGGTTCTTATAAAGGTCAAGGAGGTCGAGGGCACCGCCCTGGGGGTCAGGCTTGGGAGGTCCATCCCGCGCAGCCCCCCAGACAGCCCCCAGCTGCTCTCCCCTGGTTCTCCACCTGGGACCAGGACACGGCAAACATCACCTGAGTTCATCCAGGTCAGATGCGTCCTGCAGCGAGCTGGCAGAGGGTTTTAGAACTCCAGAGTTTGTGCAGGCAAAGGACTTCTGTTGAGTAGGTCTGAAGTCATATTATGGAAGAAAATACGTTTTCTAAGTAGTCAAATAAATAGTGTGATTGTATATTGCACAAAATAGAAGAAAGAGCACAAGTGTGGAATTAACTTATGGGTTATTAATTATTATTTTTTATTAGAGAAATTGTGGGTTTATCAAAAAATCATGCATTAAATTCAGGGTTCCCATATACCACCCAAATATTAACACCTTGTTTTGGTGTGGAACGCTTACAACTGATAGGAGCATGTTTTTATAATTGCGCTTTTAACTATAGTCTGTGGCTCACCTTAGGATTCACTGTTTGTGTTGTACAGTCTCACGGCTTAAAAATATTTTTTTTTATTCAAGTAACATATATACAACCTAAAATTTCCCCTTTTCACCACATTCAAACATATATTTCAGTGCTGTGAATTGCGGTTACAATGTTGTAATACAATCACCATCATCCATTACCAAAACATGCCCATGACCCCAAACAGAAGCTCTGCACAATTTAACCATGAGCTTCCTATTCCCTGCCCCCAAATACTGTTAATAAATAGTAAGACCAAGAAAGGCTTTCATGCCATTAATCCATACATAAAATAGAGAGTTTTAAATCTTTCATTTCATCTTTACCCACCACTTAAGTTCTGTTTTAGCGTGTATTTGCACTGAATGACCAGTACTGTAGCCTCACCTGCTCTGCCAGTGCCTGCTGCGGCTGCCGCTTACCGCTCTCTACTCCGACTTCTGCGGGATGCCGTGGCCTGGCGAGAAGCGAGCACTTTCCAGTCAGGCATGGTGTGGGGAGCCTGGGGCGCTCTGGGAGGGCGCTGGGTCCCTCCCCAGGCGAGGCTCCCTCCTGCACCGCCCCTCGCCCTTGGGGACTGTGAGGCCCCTGTTGTTTGCCCAGAGGTGGTGGTGCTTTCAAGGAAGAGTTCTGTCTGTGCAATAGGAGGCCCCCAGAAGCAGGCACTGCGCGCCTGTGCTCCATCCTGGGCGGCCGTGGGCGCTGCCCGAGTCTCTGCCAGGTTTGGCTTGTGAGTTTTTCCTGCAGCTTCTCACCTCCTCAACCAGCTGCTTCCCACGAGGATCCTCCCAGCTTCTCTCCCACCGTCCCCAAGGCCTGCCGGTGCCTTGTTCTTGCTTAGTTCTTTCAGCATTTTTTTCTGGCCTGGGTGGAGAAATGATCTCCGTGACCATCTTCCTCTAGATTGATTCTCTGTCCCCAAGGTCCAGCCCGGGGAGAGCCCTCTTTAGCTCTGGCCCGAGACCCCCTGGACCTGGCTGTGGAGGGCAGGGCGCTCGAGAGGGACCTGGGGGCAGAGTGGGGTGCTCCCTCATCTCCAGCTGAACCCCTTGGTTATGTTCGGTCTTCAGAACTTCTTGGTTAATTAACATGGCCATTTGTTTACAGCTTAAAAAAACTAAAGGAACCGTTTATTATTTCAGTAGATAACAATACCAATCACTTATCAAGCAGTTCTTCCGTGCCAGACACCTGACTGCCTTTTAAATCTTTACATATGTACTGGAATAATTATCCCTGCTCTACTAATGAGCAAACAGGCTTATCAAGGTAACCTTTCTTACCTAGGATCACACAGTAAGTGGCTAAGAGTAGGGAAGGGTCCACGTTTGCCTGGCTCCAAATCTCACATTTACTACCTTCAATGTCTACCATGTGTCTTTTTTTTTTCACCTTTCTTGACTCTATTTATATTTATATTTTTCTAATCATGCCAACTCTTAGGATAATGAATGCCATAAATGGACAATGCCATTGAATAACATCATGCTTCCTTTTGTTTATCCAAAAATTGTTTCATGCAAGATTCCAGAAGCACCTCCACATTCATATTTTCTTCAATTTTATGGATTTATTTTTTTTTTTAATTATTTTTTTCCCCCCCCCCCCCCCCCGTTGTTTGAGCTCTCTGCCTGCTCCCTGTGTCTGCTCGTCTTCTCTTTAGGAGGCACCCAGAACCAAACCTGGGACCTCCCGCGTGGGAGGAAGGCGCTCAGTCGCTCGAGCCACCGCAGCTCCCGATGGCTTATTTAAAGGTGAGAGTATTAATAGTAATTTTGACTAGTGATTTTATATCATGACATATGATCATGATTAAAATCATGACAGTTTTATGATTTACTCATTTTAATTTTTATTCAGTTATTTTTGAATAACTAATTCATTCATATGATTCAATATTCAACCGGTAAGAAAGATTTACTGTGGTATTCTCTCTCCCACCTCAGTGCCCCTTTTGACAACCAACTAATATTACCAGATTCTTAGTTATCCTTCTAGATAAAGTAAATGCATTTACAAGTAAATATCTATAAATGTCCCCCTTTGTTTATATAAATAGTTTTCTACTATACATAGTGTCTGTGCCTTGCCTTTTTTTTTTTTGTAATGGATACATATACAATTTTTTTTTTTTGAATCAGACAATATGTTACACAATATATTTGGTTCATAGTAGCGCATTCATACAGTATTTGGCCTTTTGTGTCTGGCTTGCTTCACTCAACATAATGTTCTCCAGGTTCATCCATGTTGCCATATGCTTTACGACTTCATTTCTTCTTACAGCTGCGTAATATTCCATCGTGTGAACAGACCACAGTTTGTTTGTCCATTCGTCTGTGGATGGACACCTGGGTTGTTTCCAGCTTTTGGCAATGGTGAATAATGTGGCTATGAACATCGGTGTGCAGATGTCTGTTCGTGTCACTGCTCTCAGTTCTTCTGGGTATATACCCAGTAGTGGTATTGCAGGGTCACGTGGCAAGTCTATATTCAACTTCTTTAGGAACTGCCAAACAGTCCTCCATAGTGGCTGTACCATCCTGCATTCCCACCAACAGTGAAGAAGTGTTCCTGTCTCTCCACATCCTCTCCAACACTTGTAGTTCTCTGTCTTTTTAAGAGTGGCCATTCTGATAGGTGTGAAATGATATCTCATTGTAGTTTTGATTTGCATTTCCCTAATCATGAATGATATTGAGCATTTCTTCATGTGTTTTTTGCCATTTGTATTTCTTCTTTGGAGAAATGTCTATTCAAGTCTTTGGCCCATTTTTTAATTGGGTCATTTGTCTTTTCATTGTTGAGTTGTAACATCTCTTTATATATCCTGGATATTAAACCCTTATCAGAGATGTGATTTCCAAACATTTTTTCCCATTGAGTTGGCTGCCTTTTCACCCTTCTGACAAAGTCCTGTGAGGTGCAAAAGTGTTTAATTTTGAGGAGGTCCCATTTACTTACATTTTCTTTTGTTGCACATGCTTTGGGTGTGAGGTCCAAGAAACCACCACCTACTACAAAGTCTTGAAGATGTTTCTCTACATTTTCTTCCAGTAGTTTTATGGTCCTGGCTTTTATATTTAGATCTTTGATCCATTTTGACTTGATTCTTGTATAGGGGGTGAGATAGGGGTCCTCTTTCATTCTTTTGGTTATAGATTTCCAGTTCTCCAAACACCATTTGTTGAAGAGACTGTTTTTTCCCATCAGCGTGGGCTTGGTAGGTTTGTCAAAAAACAGTTGACTGTATAGGTGAGGGTATATTTCTGGATTCTCAATTCTATTCCACTGATCGATGTGTCTATCTTTATGCCAGTACCATGCTGTTTTGACCACTGTAGCTTTGTAATATGTTTCAAGGTCAGGCAGTGAAATTCCTCCCACGTCGCTCTTCTTTTTTAGAATGCTTTTGGCTATTCGGGTGCACTTACCCTTCCAGATGAATTTGGTAATTGCCTTCTCTAATTCTGTAAAGTAAGCTGTTGGGATTTTGATTGGTATTGCATTGAAAATATAAATCAGTTTGGGCAAGATTGACATCTTCACAATATTTATTCTTCCAATCCATAAACACGGAATGTTTTTCCATTTGTTTAGGTCTTTTTAAATTTCTTTTAGCACTGTTTTGTAGTTTTCTGCATATAGGTCCTGTACTTCCTTGGTTAAATTAACTCCTAGGTATTTGAGTCTTTTTGTTGCTATTGAAAATGGATTTTCCTCCTGATTTCCTCCTCAGATTGTTCAGTACTAGTGTACAAAAACATTACTGATTTTTGCGTGTTGATCTTGTATCCTGCCACTTTGCTGAACTCATTTATTAGTTCAAGTAGCTTTGTTGTGGATACTTCAGAATTTTCTAAATACAGGATCATGTCATCTGCAAACAGTAAGAGTTTTACTTCCTCTTTTCCTATTTGGACGCCTTTAATTTTTTTTGTCTTGTCTAATTGCCCTAGCTAGAACTTCTAGTAAAATGTTGAATAACAATGGTGACAGTGGGCATCCTTGCCTTGTTCCTGATCTTAGGGGGAAAGCTTTCAACCTTTCCCCATAGAGTATGATGTTGGCTGTGGGTTTTTCATATATGCCTTTTATCATATTGAGGAATTTTCCTTTTATTCCTATCTTTTGAAGTATTTTTATCAAAAAAGGGTGTTGGATTTTGTCAAATGCCTTTTCTGCATCTATTGAGATGATCATGTGGTTTTTTTCCTTCAATTTGTTAATGTGGTGTATTACATTGATTGATTTTCTTATGTTGAACCAGCCTTGCATACCAGGAATAAATCCCACTTGGTCGTGATGTATGTCTTTTGATATGCTGTTGGATTCGATTTGCAAGTATTTTGTTGAGAATTTTTGCATCTATGTTCATGAGAGAGATTGGTCTGTAATTTTCTTTTCTTGTGGAATCTTTATCTGGCTTTTTGGAAGAGTTTAAACAGGATTGGTGTTAATTCTCTTAGAAATGCTTGGTAGAACTCACCTGTGAAGCCATCTGGTCCTGGACTTTTCTTTGCTGGGAGATTATTGATGACGGATTCAATCTCCTTAATTGTGATTGGTTTGTTAAGTTCTTGTATTTCTTGTTTGTCAGTGTAGGTTGGTTATGAGTTTCTAGAAATTTGTCCATTTCATCCAGGTTGTCTAGTTTGTTGGCATAGAGTTTCTCATAATATCCTCTTATGATTCTTTTTATTTCTGTGAGGTCATTTGTAATTTCCCCCCTTTCATTTCTGATTGTATTTATTTGCATCTTCTCTCTTTTTTTCTTTGTTAGTCTAGCGAGGGGTTTGTCAATTTTATTGATCTTCTCAAAGAACCAGCTTTTGGTTTTGTTGATTTTCTCTATTGTTTTTCTGTTCTCATTTTCATTTATTTCTGCTCTAATCTTTATTATTTCTTTCCTCCTTTTTCCTTTGGTATTGGTTTGCTGTTCTTTTTCTAGTTTCTCAAGTTGTTCAGTTAAATCTTTGAGTTTAGCTCTTTCTTGTTTCTTAATATAGGCATTTAGAGCTATAAATTTCCCTCTCAAGACTGCCTTTGCTGTATCCCATAAGTTTTGATACATTGTGTTCTCATTTTCATTTGTCTCAATATATTTACTGATTTCACTTGCAATTTCTTCTTTGAACCACTGAATATTTAGGAGTGTATTGTCCAGTCTCCACACATTTGCAAACTTACTTTTTTCCAGTCTGTTATTGATTTCTAGTTTCATTCCATTATGTTCTGAGAAGGTGCTGTGTATAATTTCAATCTATTTATATTTATTGAGAGCTGCATTGTGACCTAACATGTGGTCTATCCTGGAGAAAGATCCATGGGCACTTGAGAAGAATGTATAACCCGCTGAGTTTGGATGCAGTGTTCTGTATATGTCTGTTAGGTCTAACTCGTTTATCATATTGTTCAAGTTCTCTGTTTCCTTGTTGATCTTCTGTCTAGTTGTTCTATCTAATGATGTGATGAGAGGGGTGTTGAAGTCTCTGATGATTATTGTAGAAATGTCTATTTCTCCCTTCAGTTTTGCCAGAGTTTGTCTCATATATTTTGGGGCACCCTGGTTAGGTGCGTAGATATTTATGACTGTTATATCTTCCTGGAGGATCGTCCCTTTTATTAATATATAATGGCCTTCCGCATCTCTTATCACTTTTTTGCATTTGAAGTCTGTTTTGTCTGATATTAATATTACTACCGCTGCTCTTTTCTGTTTACTATTCTCGTGGAGTATCTTTTTCCAACCTTTTACTTTCAGTCAGTTTGTATCCCTGGGTCTGAGGTGAGTTTCTTGTAAGCAGCAGATGGATGGCTCATGTTTTTTTATCCATTCTGTCAGCCTGTATCTTTTGATTGGAGAATTTAATCCATTCACATTCAATTATATTACTGAAAATGCACTATTTATTTCCTCCGTTGTATTCTTTGGTTTTCATATGTCATCTTGTTTTTGTCTTTCTTTTTACTCTTTTGGTTATCCTTTCTGCTTTTCTTTCTTCTCTACTCTCCTTCAAGCCTCTCTCTCCTGTCTTTTTCTTTCAGGTTCTAAGGCTTCCTTTAATATTTCCTGCATAGGTGGATTCTTTTTTGCAAACTCTCTTAGTTTCTGTTTGTGAATAATTTATATTCACTTTCGTATTTGAAGGACAGTTTTGCTGGATAAAGAATTCTCGGCTGGCAGTTTTTCTCTTTCAGTTTCCTAATTGTATCATACCACTGTCTTCTCACCTCTATGGTTTCTGAAGAGAAATCTGCACTAAGTCTTACTGGACGTCCTTTGTACGTGATCGTTTGCTTCTCGCTGCTCTGAGAATTTTCTCTTTATCTTTTACATTTGACATTCTGAATAATATGTGTCTTGGCGTAGGTCTATTTGGATTTATTCTTACTGGGGTACGGTGTGCTTCTTGGACATGTAAGTTCATTTCTTTCATGAGAGTTGGGAAATTTTCAGCTATTATTTCCTCAAATACTCTTTCTGCCCCTTTTCCTTTCTCTTCTCCTTCTGGAACTCCCATGACACGTATATTCTTGCGTTTTGTGTTGTCATTCAACTCTCTGAGCCCCTGCTCAATTTTTTCCATTCTTTTCTTTCTCTGTTCTTTTCTCTCTTCAATTTTAGCTGCTCTGTCTTTGGTATCACTTATTCTTTCTTCTATCATTTCGAGTCTGCTGTTGTATGCCTCAAATGTATTTTTGACTTCACCTATTGTGTCTTTCATTCTCATGTACTCCGTTACTTTTCTGTTCATGATTTCAAATTCTTCTTTGCGTTCGCTCAATGACTTCTTGATGTCATTGATCTCTTTAACTATATTCTCTTTCATCTCATTAATTTGATTTTGGAAATTCGTGCTCATCACACTGATTAGTTCTCTCAAATTCTGCATCTCTTCTGGGATTTTGCTGTATTCCTTTTCTTGGGCCATGTCTTCTATTTTCTTAGTATGGCCCGTAATTTTTTGCTGGTGCTTAGGCATCTGGTTAGGTTATATTTTACTTAAATACTCTATCTCTTTCTCTTTTATAGGGTTTTAGTGGCAGGAGGCTGTGAGTTACCACCGTTCTTTGATTTTTGGCTCAACCTTGATTGTTAGGATTGTCCTGCTGGTTGCTCAAAACTGGGCACTGGACCCAGTAATTGGTTGTAGAGTCGTCTCCTAGGGCCTTGGGCAGGGAGGCTATAGAGGCCAGGAAAAGCCTCTCTTACTTACTAATTTTCTTATGTGCACTTCCTTGGTCTGCCAGGAGATGGCGCTTGTTGGCAGCTCTCAATTCAATGCCTGGTCGGAGCGTATTTGTTGTGACACAGACCAGATCAATGTGATGGAGCTTCCTGTCTGGGGGCTAGGAGCCCTGTGATTCAAACTTTCTGAGACAGTTCTCCAGACTTCTCTCGTAGCACCCCCTTTTCCCAGCTAGGAAATATTTCCACTCCCCTCTGAGTCCTCAACAATCAGTCCCTGTTAGTAGAGGAGGAGATTGGGAGGTTTGTGTATCTTTAGCCCCTTGCAGGCTCCAAGGCAAACAATGGCGCAGCCCCACCCGGCCTAGAAGGGCTCTCGGGATAGGGCAGACCAAACCTGGGAGTCCAAAGCAGGGTCAGCCCCAGGCTCTCTCTCCCCTCTCCCGTGGAGTCCTCAACAATTAGTCCAGGCTAGAAGAGAGGGAGGTTGTGAGGATCGGAATTCTCCAGTCCTTTCCAGGCTCCCAGGGCAAACCGCCGTGTGGAAGGGTCCGTGGGGCTCCGCAGCCCAAATTTCAGGTCCGAACCTGAGTCAGCCTAAGGCTGTGTCCCTCTCTCTCCCCTTTCCGGGAGTGGTAGATCCCTGAAGCCCCCTTTGTCTGTGGTCGCAGGCCCAGGGGCCCGAGAATTCTGAAGAGTGGGGGGGAGGGTGCCGGCAGCAGCAGAAGCTGCTACTTCCCACTCACGGTTCTGTAGTCGCGATTTCCCTCTTCTGTCCCTCTGTCCTCTGGGTGGTGTGCAGCCTTCACCTGCTGTCCTCAACCCTGGCAGATCTTTTTCGGGGCTGTTTCAGCCTGTCCTCTAGCTATTTTTCTGGGAAGAGATTCCCGTGCCTTACTAGTCTGCCACCTTGGTTAAGTCTCCCTCCTACCACATGTCTCGCTCTGGCTTAAATGGGGCAACAAGAAGCAGAGTGTATGTTGGGGAGAATCCTGACTGGCTGATTTTCTCTTCCCCAGAGCTCTCACTAAGCCCCCACCCCTGCATTTTGGGGTTCAATGCAAACTATGACTCTTTTGAGCAGGGAAAGCACTTCACAAATGCCAATCGCTGGGATCCTCACTCTCTCCCGCGCTGCTGACTCTCTCTGACCTTGGGCGAGGCAGAGCGCATCTCCGGCAGTTCTCCACCCGTGAAGTGGAGACAGCAGGTGCTGTTCGCTCGGGTCGGGACTGTCTGTGCCCGATCGCACCGCGGTCCCTGTCCCGCACACGCTGCGCCCGCTCCTGCGCCTGGTCCCCGTGCGCTTGTGGTGCTCGGAGGCGTTGGGAAGACGGCGCCCAAGGCAGCGGGGACGCCGAGTCCTGCAGGAACCAGGAGCCGCGTGCTTAGCTAAGGGGCTGTCCGCGCGCGTGCACTTGTGTGCAGGCAGATCAGAAGAGGCCCCCACGCCGCTCACCGTCACAGTCCCGAGAAGCGCGGTCAGCACGGCACTTTCTCGTCGGAGGACCTGAGCCCCGCGGCGGCCTCATCCCGAGGCCTGCGTCCGCCTTGGGAGCGTCTGCCGCTGCCACTGCCCTGTTGCCCTGCTGTCCGCTCGGGAGGACTGCCCTGCGCTCACGATCTGCCAGGCAGGGTCTGCTCCCTCCGGTGCCCACGTAGGTAGACCAGTCAGGGCCCCCCAGAGAAAGAGCCGAAGGCTGTGTGTGATGATGATGATGATGATGAAATGTGTGTCGGTGACCACGAGCGATTGTTGCACACAATTATGTGGGGCTGGATTCTGGGGCCGGGGGGGGGGGGCGGCAGCTAAGAGGCCTGACAGGGATGGGCATGGCCGTGGGGTGGGGCAGGAAGGACGTGCCGGAGGGGAAGGCAGGGCAGCAGGTGGGGACGGGCTGCCGACCGGCTCCAGGGCTCACCCACAGCAGAAGCCCATAAAGTACAAAAGATTTCATGTTTTAATACAAGTTCACACATTGTCAACACTTTTATTAGCTGCCTTCCCAATGCAGAACTTTAAAAAAATTTTTTTAATTGATTTAAATGTGTTTATTTATTTGTTTATTCCCCCCCACCCCCCATCCCTCGCTCCCTGCTCCTGCTGTTTTGTGCTCGCTGTCTGCTCTCTGTGTCCATTTGCTGTGTGCTCTTCTGTCTGCTTGTCTTCTCTTTAGGCGGCACCGGGAACTGATCCTGGGACCTTCTAGAGTGGAGAGAGGCGCTCAGTCTCCTGCGCCGCCTCAGCTCCCTGGTCTGCTGCGTCTCTTTTTGTTGCGTCATCTTGCTGCGCCAGCTCTCTGCACAGGCCAGCACTCCGCGTGGGCCAGCTCTCCCCACGTGAGCCAGCTTGCCCTCACCAGGAGGCCCTGGGAATTGAACCCGGGACCTCCCATATGGTAGATTGGAGCCCAGTCGCTTGAGCCACATCCATTTCCCCCTGAGTTGTTTTTTTGTTTTGTTTTGTTGTTTGTTTTTAGGAGGGACCAGGAACTGAACCCGGAACCTCCCATGTGGGAAGCAGGAGGTCAACTGCTTGAGCCACATCCGCTCCTCATATGCACTTTTTAATTTATTTTTTTATTTTTAAAGAAACTTTAGCTTACACAAATGTTACATAAAAAATATAAGGGATTCCCATATGCCCCACTCCCTCCCCTGCCCTGTATGCTTTTAAAAACCTCTTTTAGGGCTTCCTGTTTTCCTGCCCCAGATTTAGTACCGTGTCTTTTTAGCCCGAGGGGCAGGCACTGCCTGAGGCCCTTTCCCAATACCCTTCTCCGCTCTGAGGGGCCGGGGGATCTTTACGGTTAGAGGAGCCTCCGGAGCCAAGCCGCCGGGGAGCGGAGTCTAGACGAGCTGCTGCTTCCACCTTACTCGACTCACACGTTCCCGTTTCTCTCCGCTCAGGTTCCTTTTTCTTCTCTTTTCCTTTTGCTCTTCTAACCACAAGGTTAATTTTCTTAGTCATGTACTGTACATAATTTAAAACAAAATCATTCTACATTTCAATCGACACCCAAGCCAGAATTCAGAGTTGAGCGAATTAAGAACTGTGTCTGCCAAGATGCCACGTGCCCTTTTGCTAATGACCAGCGTTTTCCTTCTGCAGAGCCTTTGTAAGTAATTTTCATCATCTTCTTTTAAGGCAAGCACTGCCGTCCTCACTTTGCAGACGGGAAGGGTAAGAGCGTACCCGAGGCGAGAGTGGAGCAGGTCGGCTGAGGACAGAGCACAGACGTCCCAGCTTCTCGTCTCAGACCTCAAATGATGGACGCGGCTTGGGTAAGACTATAAACTAGTGTCCAGTGACGGGCGACCAGTTGGGGCTCTGCTAAAGCGGTGACCCAGGAAACCTCGCTCGTTCTGTGGTGAACAGCCGTACAGCAAAGACGAGAGGCACATTCTCGTGTGTTTAGGAAATCGCCGCTCATCAGCGGTAACAGGTCTCCTTGCTGCAGGACTTCTCAGAGCCTCTGAAGTGCGGACGCTCACTGACTCCAGGAGGAGCTTGATAGAATGCTGTCTCCACGGGCCACGTCCCACCCCCATCCCCTGCAACCTTCTTAGCATCTCCAGGTGTTCTGTGTGATAGCGATTTAGAGGAAGGTTTATCTATCCACAGGTCGACAGGTCGCTTCTCAAAATCGATGGTTTCTCACCAACAGAAGTACACAAAAGAGGTGTTTAAAAAACTCTTAACCTTGGGGAAATGCGAATATTCTCACTGTCCTGATTCTGTGATAATCAGGGTAGGCTAAACATTCGCTATATTAGAAACCATGCATGTGTCCCCAGACCTCGTTTTCCTCCCTAGGTCTGGTTTTTAGAATGCTGGTGATAAACTAAGCCTGATTTATTATATGTCCATCCTGTATGGGAAAAGACTGTAACTCTAGGTATCTCTGGTCAACCTTAAGAGATATAGCAGGGGGCTATATCTGGTTGGCGTCCATCTCCCATATGGAGGGACCTGGGTTCGATCCCCGGGACCTCCTGGTAAAAATTTTAAAAATATATAGAAGGTGCGTGGGCCGCAGGCCCTGTGCGCGGGCGCACCACCAGTTTCCGCGAGCCACACAGCAAGATGATGACATAATAGGAGAGTGACACAAGGGAGAGGCAAGATGAGACGCACCGAAAAACCAGCAACTAAGGTGGTGCGGGCAGGATGCCTCTCTCCTACATCAGAGATTCCAAGGATTGAATCCCAGTGAAGACAGGAGGAGAAGGATGAGAAGAGAGGGCAGAAAATGGACACAGAGTTGCCCAGCGAATGGACACAGAAACAGCAAAAACGGGGGGGAGGGGG
>JAKSZT010054281.1:22276158-22300049 GCA_026826555.1 Tolypeutes matacus
AATAAATAAATAAATCCTTAAAAATAAAAAAAAAAAAAAAAAAAAAAGCATATTGATAATGTTGGAAAAAAGAAAGTGTAGTCAGAAGTTGGAAAGAGATGCTGGAGCCACCTTAGGTGTCTGATAAAATGCTTAGTGCCAGTGTGAGTGGTAAAGTTATGGGTAGAGACAGGAATTTTCCTTGGGACTATGGGAGCTGAAGGCTCCATTGAATGCACCAGAAACTAGGAAAGTGAATAATATTTTGTTAGTGTGTCTGGCTCCTCTGTGGCCACGAGGTCATGATCTTAAAGTTGACACAGTCTCTGAGGCTGAAGAAGGGAAACGCTGGCAATTTTAGGCAGCAAAAGTCTAGGGCATTAGGACTTGTGTTTTCTGAACAACTTTTGGCGGAAACAGACCCTAGTCTGAAAAATGAATATGAGGATGCATCCATTTCAGAAAGAGCCGAGAGGCTCAGATACCAACAAATGTTATTTTCTGTCCGTTCTGTTCAACTGGTCCTAATAACTTTTTGATTGCTCACACTAATAAACAGAGGTTAAAGGGGCAAAAAAAAAAAAAAAAAAAAAAAAACCTTGGGGAAAAACGAGTTGTCATAAGAATGCCCTAGGGGTAAGTGTGATGTAGCCACGCCCAGTGAGCCCTGCTGTGATATGACATCAGTTAAATACGGCATACGGATGGGAAAGGGATATGTTCGCTTCCTTTCCTGAGCTCTAAATTTAATTCTTGCTTTCCAGGTCTCTCTTTGCTATTTACATGGATAAAAAGAAAGTAACTGAGGAGAGGGAGCAAGTAAAGGAAGCCTGCTGCTTTAGGATTTGTCTGACACTGGGCTTCAGGGTACCTGAGCAGGTCTCTTTCTCAGGTATTGCCTTTGGAGCTCAGAAAAGAAACAGCAGAGGACTCTGCTTGGCTTGCCCACGTCCTCTAGTGAACGGGGACACCAGCCTTGCAATGTTAAATCAAGAAGTCCCCAGCTAATAAGCTTTAGCCAAAATGATGCTTCTCTGAGGCAGGGAGCCACGTTCTAGGATGCAGAGGACAGTTGCGACACCTCTAAGCCCACAGAGACCGACTGGCTTCCTTTTCAGAGGAACCAGCCGGCTGCTCTACCTGTCGCTGACCTCCGCATGCCTGCTTCGCGGCAGCTCCTGCCACGGCAGAACCTAGCAAGTCATCTGCTCTCAGCACTGGTTTAAGACTGAGTGCCTCAGACTGGGAGTGCAGTCACCCGATAACTTACAGCAGTTTCACTTAGAGACTTTAAAAAATTACTTTTATGTGTGAAAACATGTATGATGACCTAGAACAAAGAACTCATGCGTTTTCAAGATTTAATATGAGACTTCAATGGAATTTGTGGTCTTCTATGGACTTTATCCCCGGTCTGGGATTGGGGTAAGGAGTTGGCCATTCTCTTCTCTTTGCTGAAGGTTTTTGGAATTTTTATATCTAGTCAATTTTCATTTTATAACTGAAGAAACTCAGGTCCAGAAGAGCAGATATCTTGTCCTAACTCCCCAGGCTGGTGGGTTTCAGATCACCTACCTGATGTCCATTCTCTCCCCACCCCTTTTGTAGGCTGCAGAACCCCAGTTATGTCCAGGATGGTGTGCTCCTCAGAATTCCCTGCCGAGAGGTGCTGTTCAATGGAGCATCAGCCAAGGCTGTCTGGGAAAGTGTTTGCTCTCCTGACTTGGATGCTCCCCGTCTTTTTGGCTCTTCCTTCATCTTTCTCTCTGAAACATAGATGAGAGGGCTGGAGGTGCAGCAACCATCTTTTACTGAGAGACAAGCTTAAGGAAGAATGGCGACGTGCTGCAGGTGGCGAAGTGGGGGGAGAGAAGGGCCCTTGGTGTGAGCAGTGCTGGGGAGCGGCCGCTGCAGCTCTGGACGCCTTGATCCATGAGGTGTGAGCGCAGTAAGTGCTTCAGTTAGGTTCTACTACAGCCAAGTGCATTCCTGACTGATCTGCCCAGCTCGCTGATTTAGGCAGACAGTTTTAGTGTCTGATAAAAGATGCTGAGCTGTGTAAATATATACACAAAAGAGTTTGCTTCGAAATTTCTAGTTTATGAATGTATTCAACTGATTAATAGCGTCGATGACAAGATTTCTAACTAAGGTGTCCTGTGATCGGCGTGTGTTGTAATTATTGCTCAAAGTCGTGTAGCCGTTGTCAGTTGCACAGGGTGTGATGCTTCTCCCATCTCAGCTGAGCCGCAGGGACTCCCTAGGGAATGGGGGGTTAATGCCCCTCAGATCGCTTGGGTCTGTAGGGTGGAAAAGAAGGAAGCCACGAGGAGCATAAATCCCACCAGACAGGAGGGGAAGTGGACGTCCTTCTGGCTTGGAGGGAAAGGGTCGCAGCCAGTCAAATCTGGGGCCCTGGCTCTCCCCTCTGAGGCAAATAGTTAAAGGAGACGGTGGTGGAAGGCAGACATCCAAGTTAGACGGAAGAAGGTGAAGAGGATCTCGGGAGCGGGGGTAGCTCGGGGGCTGAGCGCCTGCTTCCCGTGTACGAGGTCCCAGGCTCAATCCCTGGTGCCTCCTAAAAAAAAGAAAAGAAGAGGGCCTTTCCCCTTTCTTTCTCTGGGACTCTGGGGAGACATCATCTCAGAAAGTGTTTCCCACATCATCACGGAGAGTCCTGGCAGAAAAGAAACGGAGGTAGAAGGCGTAGGAGAGAGAGCCCGGTCTCCACTGGGATGGGAAGGAAGCGGAGAGCTGGGAGCAGACCAGAGAGCGGTCATGGCCCGGCACAGGTTGTGGGGTGACAGCCTGACCTGGGGGGCGGAAACGGGGCTGGGTCAGCAGGAGGGCCCACCAAGTCCAGACGTGAGGGGCCGCCAGAGACCCGAGCGGCTGCGGCCAGAGGGACGTGCAGTGCTGCCGGCCAAGGAGTGCTCCTGTGGAGTCGGGCCAGGGCCGAGGGAGCCGCATGCCCCTGAGCGCCTGGCAGGCTGCCGGCCCCCAGCCTGCCTCCAGGGCCCTCTGGCCCAGGGGGACCGAGAGGGGGCCCCTAAAAGGCGGGGTCACCCAAGGAAGACGGTTTTAAACTGGGGGCTGAGCTCCCGTGCCCTGGATGCAGGCCCTCTTCCCACCAGCCCCCGGGACCACAGACCCCAGCGGGAACGGGGAACTCAGAGCAAACGCAAACCAGCTGCAGGAAATTGAAAATGCACATCCGGGGCTGGTGTGGAAAATTTTGACCCCACCACACAGACTTCCACAGTGAGCACAAAGTGAAGGAATAAGGGACGGAGGGAAAGGAGGGAAGAACACGGCTCTTCTCCAAACGAAGACAGCAGAGCCATGCTGGCAGCATGTGCCTGGCCCTGGCGGCGGGGGGCAGCAGCAGGAGCTGTGGGCACGAGGACCCTGTCTAAGGCCGTTGGGCGGGGGGTGGCTGGAGGGCTTGCAGCCCCGCTTTGCAGGCTCCCAGCGCCGTGCTTCACGGGCCGCCTCAACGCGCCGGTTCCCAGCAGCCGTTCTGCACCCAGAGGCCCCAGCCTCGTGTTGCCACAGTAACCACCTTCTGCCTTTTGGCACTTGTGGTGTATTTTCTTTAAAGTCCTCTGTTCTCCATTTCATCTGTTGTTTACCTTTTTCTCAAGTCCCGATGCCTCTTATGTTCCAGGTCCTGATGAGACTAGTAAAGCACCCTCTTTGCTCCTGGAAAATAACAAAACCAAAACCAAAAGTGAGACACAGGTCTCACATAGGGCGGATGCTTAGGGGGCAGAAATGGGGCTGGGTCAGCAAGAGTGCGGGGGCCGCTTGCCCAGAGGGAGCTGGGCTGGAGCCAGGGCAGCGTAGGACTGCCCAGGACCCACCAGTGCAGCAAGACTGCTCGGGCTGCAGACTTGCTGTCAGCTACGGGCCAGGGGTGGCTGTGACACTTGCTCCAGGACACAGGAAAGGCTGGTGGGCTCCAGGAAGACTGCTGGGGTACGGCATGCAGTGGGCACGTGCTGGTCCCGGAGCCTGTGGACGAGCTGCCCTACCTGGCGATTCCCCTGGGCTGCCCAGGTGGGCAGCATCGCCACAGGGGCTGCCCAGGTGGGCAGCGTCACCACAGGGCCCTTGTAAGAGGGAGGCAGAGGGCCCGAGTCAGAGAAACAGGTGTGAGTCAAGGTCGCCGTGATGCGAGGAAGGGGTCACGAGACAAGTGGCGCTCTGGAAGCTGGAAAAGTGAGGAAATGGTTCTCTCTGAGAACCCCTGAAGGAAGGCAGGTCTGCTGACACCATCTCAGGACTTCTGACCTCCAGAAGCCTGCTGTTTGCATGGCCCTAAGCTACTGAGTTTGTGGTGGTTTGTTGCAGCCGCTGTAGGAAACGAACACAGGGTGGTACATCAGAATGAAATTTGGCTCTATATAGCAGACACTGAAATCAGTAGCAAATTTAACTCAAATAGAAGAGAAGTTAATTTCCTTCTTAAACAGAGCTCCAGAGGTAGACAGTCCTTGGCTGGTGTGGTAGCTTCACCACCATCAGGTTCTAGATCCTTCCATCTTTCAGCTCCACCATCGTAGGGTGGAGCCTCCAGTCTTAAGGTGGCTGCTGGGTTTCCAGCCATTCCATCTGCATTCCAGGCAGGGGGGAGGGGGGCAAGGGTAAAGTGGCTTCCTTGTCGTTCTGTCCTCTTGTAAGGAACCTTCCCGGAAGTCTCTCCCAGTGCACCTCCACTGAGCCTCGTTGTCCCAGGCGCAGGCCCAAGGCCACAGCCAACAATGGGAGCCTGGGGAACGCGTCCCTTAGCTGGGCCAGTGCTGAGACGCGCGGGGCATGGGTGAGGGATGCCCACGGACCTCCCCGTAGGACGGGGTCCTCGGCATCCACAGGTACTGCCGGCGCCGCTCCCGCTTCCACCTGGAACTGGGGCCTGGCCACGCAAATCCCTGGGTGGGGTGCGGGGCGCTCTGTGAAAACCCTGCCGCCTTCCGGAGACGCCTCCTAGCCACGGGCTCCGGCAGCTGTGCTTGGAGCAGGCCCGAGCGAGGCGTGGGCAGGACCACTGGTGACCAAAGTCGGCAAAGCGAGGGCTGCAGAGTCGCTCGTCCGCGTCAGGACTCCGCGGATCTGTCTCCGTGTGTGCTCCTACGCCGGACACGGGCAGGCAGAAGGCGTCGAGGCTGAGGGCAGGGGCCCAGTAAGCAGGCCGGGCGCTGGGGACGGAAGCCTCCCCGAAGACTGTGGACCCCCGACCCTCCACTCAGTCAACAGAAGGGCGGAGGGATTCGGAGCCCCAGCGCCCAGTCCCTCTACTCCAGACAAGACGCCGAGGCCCGGCTAGGTCACGGGACTTGCCCAAGGACGCCGGGGCCGAGGACAGGCCGGCCGGCGCCCTCGCAGCGCCGACGTCTGCGAGGCCGAGATGTCCTTGGGGCTAAACTCTGGCTGGACTCGAGGGTGGCCCGGACGCCATCCACTATCTCCAGCTCTGCGGAACGCGGCAGTAATCTTGCTGGAAGCAATGGAAGAGGCAAGTGCCAGCGCTCGGCCAGCGTGACCGGTGCCTGACCGCCTGGCTCGCCTCATTAGCCCCCAGAGCGGGCCCAGCTTCCCAGGAGCTCGCGCTGCGCGAGGCGGCTGCGCGGCCTCCAGCAGGAGTGGGCAGGAGGCGGCCCGGTGGCTTTGCCTCCTGACACCCCTCGTGGAGGCTCCAGGCCACGGGGTGCATCCATGCGGGGCACGAGGAGTTGCCCCTGGGCCTGGCTCAGCCCCCGGCGGGAGCATCTGCTGGCAGCTCTTGCTTCTCCTGGTCTTGCCACATGGGTTTGTCCTCATTAATGGGTAAAGAAATGCTGGTTTGTCCCTATATTTAATGACCCAGGGCTAAAGAGAGAAAAGAACCCGAGAGTCCTGGGCCCCTCGTTCAATCCCGTGACCGGGCCGCTGAATGAACTTGGGCTTTCCTTCCTCTGAACCTCACCGACGAAGTGGAGCGTCTGCTGCCGAGCCAGCTGACGTCCGCTCGGGAGCGCGCCGCGGCAGTCCTGGGTGCCTGCTTACCGTATGCGTCGCCCTGGCAGAGTCCTGCCCTCCCGGAGCTGCGCCCTGATGTCGAGTGTCGGCCGAGGTCCGGGAAACCGTAGCAGGCAGCATGGCCATCGCGGTGTCCCGAGCGCCCCGTGCTCCGTGTGGCCAGGCGGTGGGCAGCGCTGCGCTGGAAGGGACCGGAGCTGCTTCACCCGGGAGAGAGGCCGCGCTGGCCCCGGAAGCACGGATTGGGGATGTTGGAAGAGGACGTTCAGGCAAGAAGGGAGAAGGACGAACGGTGTGGTGAAGCAGTGTGGGCCTGCTGGGAGAGGTGAGCTCACGGGGCAGGTGGGGGCAGGTTTGACGGTGTCGGGCCTGAAAGGGGGTGAGGCCACAGGGTGACCTCACGGCACAAGCCTTCCAGAGAGGAAGGAGGAAGCAACACTCCTCGCCTAATGCGGCACAAAGTCCTCCCTGTTTAAGGAAAAGTAGATCTAAACCCCTTCTATTTTGGAGAACAACCTCCGATAGGGACGTAAGGGATTTCTCAAGACGGGTGACGGAGGCTTCAATGCGGGCTAAATCCTCGTCTGCTGTGGCTCTTAGGTGAGAGAGGCCTTGTTGTTGGAGGATGGCAGATGTGGTCCCGGTGGCTATACCTGCAGTACCTAAAAGAGAAGCAAAGGTGACAGCATAATGATTTCCCTCTTTTGTCTGGTTATGGTAACAGGAGGCTGCTCGTCCCAATGCTGATAGAGGTCTCCCTCGCGATGCTAGAGGACGTGGGGGAGGACAACGACCAGGACGCACACCCCTCCTGAGCTATGCAGGGCTGTTGCGGCCACACAGGGGGTGAGCCCGATGAGGAGCACAGCCATTTGGCCCCGTGTGGGGGGATGTAGCACTTGGCCTGAGACAGGGTGGGTGAATCTATACAGGCCTTGGTTAAGGCGGCAGATACATTACCAAAGGCATTACCGACGCACCGTCCGGTGTGCAGGACGCATTGTACGGTGAGGCCACGGGTTTTCTCTTTGTTCCAGTTGCACTGGGGAGGATTGTCACTAGCGGAAGTGTTAAAGGTGGCATTAAGGGCTATAGCATCATAGTAGGGGGGTTTAACAGAAAGACAGAGCCAGCAGTTGTGAGTAAGATTGGGTTGGGAAGCGTTCAGATCAAGAAAGGTAGCATTGAGCATTTGCCAGAGCGGGTTATTGATGGCTGGATTAGGGGTAGGAGAGGTAATTTTTATAATGCTAGGTGTATTGCGTGCCTCTGGTGCATGTGTAGAATGGCTTGAAGCAGGGCGGGTGGCAGGAGGACTGAGCGATGGGGAAGGGGACAGAGCTTTATTAGGGCCTATTGGACCATGGTTCACTTCCACCTGTTCTTTTTTTATAAGCAGAAGCGTGCCAGGGTCGGGGCCGGAGAGATATAATTTGATGCCCCAGGTTCGACCGATGACCCAAGAGGGATCAGTAGGGTTTCGAATGGAGAGGGCGAGACCGGCACAGGGAGTTTTACCTGGTGGTAGTGTCAAGGGTTCAGGCCAAGATGGTCGAGTGCACCCAGCAGGGGTGAACTGCACCATGAGGAATTGGTCAGCAATTGGGGGTGACCACCCAGTAGCCAATGTTTCGCATCCCTAGTAGGCACAGTAGTGATATGCGGGCTGACTACAGTATGAACGCCCTGGGGCGGAACTGGGACAGAGATAAACATCCTGATTATTGAGATATGGAGGTAGTAACATTGGTTAGCAGGACTTGGGAATCCTCCCATCTGGAAAGTGTCCATTTATAAGGCTGATGAGGATTGCTGGTTTCCCCATAGGTAGTGACAGTAAGTAAGGAGGCAAAGGACGGTAAGCTTGAGTGGCGATAGGGTTAGCGTGATGGTGTTGCTGAAAGCTTGTTGAAACCACAGCTGCTAAAGGGAAGGGGAATTATAAAAGGCAGGAGGTGGCAATAAGCAGGCTTATATACGTTACTGAAAGTGAAATGAGCAGGAGCTTGTGTGCAGGCGTCGATCGCTAGGGGCACCGGCGCACAGCAGGAGAATTCCAACGCCGGTGGCGAGGCCGCACAGAAGTCCCGGGGCAGTGCAGAGCTGCATCGGCAGGGCCGTCGGGCGTGTACTGGTGAAGAAAGTTTGGAGGCGTACTGGAAGAAAGAAGGAAAGAAAAAAGGCTTCTCAGGGAGGGGAGGTCGTACCCTGGAAGAATTGTTATTCAGGGGAAGGGGAATTGGGTGCACATGCTGAAGGCGGCTAAAAGAGGGCACAAGCGTGACATCCATTTGCCAAGTGGTTTCAGCTCGAAAGATTGCTTAGTGACAAAAAAGGAATATCATCCATATGGTGAATAATTATAGCCTTAGGAAATTGTTTTCATAAAATTTGTAATGGATCGTGAACAAAGGATTGACATAATGTCGGACTGGTCGTCATTCTCTGAGGTAGAACTTTCCACTGATATCGTTCAGTAGGAGCTGAATGATTAATAGAAGGAATAGTAGATGCAAATTTTCTCTATCATTTGGATTAAGAGGAATAGTAAAGAAACAATCTTTTAAGTCAATAATAATAATATGCCAATTTATAAGTATTCTGCTAATTCCCGAGGAAGGGGCCAGCCTCCCCAGGGAGAAGCACAACACTCCTTGGGCAGTATATTTTAAGGTTTATGCAGCAGTCCCTGGGAGAGTGGCCAGTTCCTCCAGGGAGGAATACAACACCTTTTGAAATATACTTTATCTTTTAGAATTTGCTACAAAGCATCCTTGATGTGCTCACCACTTTAGTTTCCATTTTTTAAATTATACACATATTTATTTATTCATTTGTCATTAACAGAGGTGGAGCAAATCAGATAAACTTAAGTTAAAGTATTTGCCTTTTGATTTTTAGGCAGAGGTAGTTTTATAATACGTATTATTATGTTTTAAAATAGTTAAAATTATAATTAATAACAGTATCTTTTTATTTAATATTACTCTGAAACATCACTAAATTTTCAGCAATTTTATACACCTTTAAAGTATTTATATAAACTTTTTATTCATATAACTTTAATTGTCATAAAATTAGAAAATTTCTTTTAATGTACAGCCGTTTTAAATACTTCATTCAATTTATATCACATAAAGCTAACCACTTTCAGTATTCCACCCCCTTCCAGGCAACAGACCAAACCATTTGTAGCAGTTTGAAACAAAAAGCCTTTTTAAGAAAGCAGGTTTAAACATCATGTTCCCCTAAAGGCAACAAAACCTGTAACATTTTCCCTCTTGCACACTGATCACCCAGGAGAAAAACTGTGCAAACTTGCTTCCACCAAAACAGACCAATGACTTGAGAAACTTCGAGAAAGAACAAAACTCCAACCTGTTTTAATAACTTAGTCATTTTATCTTCTGATAAAATTACTTTCTTTTCTTTAATAATAAAAGCACGTTCTATGTACCTTCCTTACTTAAGTTATCACAATGATTTTAGAAACTGTTTTTAAGCAAACTTCTGACAACATACAATCATCATCAATATTAAACAAAGCTATTAGAATGATTTAGTTTGGTTATATCTAATTTCATTATTTTCAATCAGCACCCATATTTGTTTCCAATGGTAAGGAATTAACATGTTTTATCAGTCTTTCTGGGAGCCAGCGAGGGCCTCCTCTTTCTTGATCATATATGCAAGCAGAGCCTCGTCCCCAGATAATGACAGGGTCAGGCCCGTTCCACTGCGATGTTAGGGGATCACGCCACATGACAATAGCTTGTTGGGTTTGTGTGGCGGGATGCCAGTGTCTGTCGGCTGCAGATTGTCCATTTACATCCAGGGTAAGAAAATTGAGGACTAAGAGAGCATGGTGTAGAGGTCTCGTGGCCGCTGTTTAGAGAGGCCGAAAGAACTTTCAGCTAAGCGACCTAAAGTATTTTTTAAGGTGCGGTGGGCACGTTCTATGATGCCCTGGCCTTGAGGGTTATACGGTATGCCAGTAACGTGTTTGATTTGCAGCTGCTGCCAGAAGGCTTGAAAGTTTTTTCCAGTGTATCCAGGACCATTGTCTGTTTTAATAGTTCTGGGCTGACCCAGAATAGAGAAGCAATGTAACAGGTGGGATATAACATGTTTTGAGGCCTCTCCTGATTGTAAGCTGGCTAGAATGACACCGCTGTAAGTGTCAATACAAACATGAATGTATTTAAGTTGTCCAAAGCTAGCAAGGTGAGTTACATCCATTTGCCAGATTTCATTTGAGACAAGGCCTCTGGGGTTGACCCCTAGATGTGGGATTGGCAGTTGAGTTACACAGTTGCGGCAGGCTTTGACTATTTCTCTAGCTTGCTCTTTGGTGATTTTAAACTTTTGGCGGAGGGTGTTTGCGTTTAAGTGATGTTGTGCGTGAGCCTGTGTGGCCGAGGCTAGAGGGTTGGAGAGGGCAGGGCACGTCAATCGGGTGGCAGCATCTGCTAACGCATTGCCCTTAACTAGGGGGCCGGACAGATTTTGGTGGGCACGGAGGTGTCCTATAAAAAAGGGGTGTAGTCTTTTGAGAATTGCTCTTTGGAGCTGTGCAAATAATGGGACTGCATTACTAGATGGCTTGATAAAAGGGGTTGTTTCCAACAGAGGGATGGATTGAGCTATATATGCACTGTCGGTATATAAATTAAAGGGTTGATTTTGGAGGTGGGAGAAGACCTATAAAACTGCATAGAGCTCTACAAGTTGAGCTGAAGTGTAAGGGGAAGGTACGGAAAAAACCTGATCCTGGGTGACATAGGCGGCGGTTCCATTTGCGGAGCCGTCGGTGAAAACTAAAAGAGCTGAGTCGATAGGTTTCTTCTTTGTAACCTTTGGAAAAACAAACGATCTTAGCAAACTGCATTAATGGGTTAGCTGGATAGTGATTGTCGATGGTGCCTGAGAAGGAGGAGCATGCTATGGCCCAGTTGTCATCTGTTTGAAAAAGCCAATCAACTTGTTCCTGTGTGTACGGGACAATTAGAGAATCTGGGTCCTTGCCAAAGAGCTGGCGACTAGTTTGTCTGCCTTTGGTAACAAGGGCGGCTATAAGAAAGATGTAAGGTGAAAGCACCCGAGGAGGGGTGGCTGAGAGGTGGACCCAAAGTAATGGGCGACCTTGATTGTCTGGTCGATAAGACTGCCAGAAAACACCCGTTGGGGTATGGGTTGTAGCCAAAACTATAAAGGTTAGTGGATGACGGTAATCTATTTGATAGCAAATTTGAGTTTGAATGGTCTGATTTATAATTTCAAGCGCTTGTGTGGCCTCTGTAGTTAGACTCCTATAAGAAGAGGGGTTAGCGTCCCCTTTCAATATTTCATTAAGTGGGAGGAGTGCTTCCGAAGGTAATTTAAGATAGGGACGAAGCCATTGGATGTCTCCTAAGAGTTTTTGAAAGTCATGTAATGTTAGCAAATGGGAAGTCCGTAGCTTAATGCGAGGAGTGAAAACTTGTTGATCCCACAGTTCGAACCCAAGGTAAGAGAAGGGATTGGAAGTCTGTATTTTGTCAGGGACTATTAAAAGACCTTTTGCCGTTAAGTTTTTGAGAAGGCTTTGGTAATAGGAATGGAGGTCGGTTAAGCATGACCCTGCTAGCAAGATGTCATCCATGTAATGGAGGATGTAAATATGTGGCCAAGCCTGCCTAACCGGATCAATTGCGGAGGCAACGAATTTTTGGCACAAGGTGGGGCTATTTGCCATGCCTTGTGGTAAAACTTTCCAGTGAAATCGGGGCATAGGACTTTGGAAATTGATCTGAGGAACACTAAAGGCGAAGTGTTGTCTGTCTGCAGGGTGAAGAGGTATGGAGAAAAAACAATCCTTTAAGTCAATTACTATTTTGTGAAAACTTGAAGGGATTGCTGCTGGTGAAGGAAGGCCGGGCTGCAAGGCCCCCATAGGGATCATTGCTTTATTGACGGCCCGCAAGTCCTGTAACAGTCTCCATTTGCCTGACTTCTTTTTTATGACAAAAATGGGTGTGTTCCAGGGGGACTGGGTAGGCTCGATATGCCCAGCAGCAAGCTGTTCCTGCACTAACTCTATAGCTGCAAGGGTCTTTTCTAAGGTTAAGGGCCATCGATCAACCCACACTGGCTGTGTAAGTTTCCAGGAGATTTTCTCAGCATGGGGTACAGGAATGTCAACAGCCATTACATTAAATCCTGAGGGAATCCAAGTCCTGTTTTGTGTAGTTTGGGATTTACTGAGACAGGTTGCTTAATGCCCTGACTGTTCTTGCCCAGGCCTTTACCGGGGAGGAAATCCATGTTAAGCATCTGGGCGGTGATAATTTTATTAGGGCTGCACATAAAAACTTTCATTTGGGCGAGGATATCCCTGCCCCAAAGATTAACAGGGAGGTTTGGAAGGACAGACGGAACGACTGTGCCCTTATTACCCTCGCCATCTTCCCAATTCAGGGTTTGCGAAGTTTGAAGGGGGCCGGCGCTTTCGCCTATTCCCTGCAGATGAGTGGCAGCGGCAGTAAGGGGCCAAGATTTAGGCCAGTGGTATGAGGAGATGACTGTGGCATCGGCTCCTGTGTCTAAGATGCCTGTGAAAGGTTTGCCATTGAGCTGAAGTTTTAAGGTTGGCCGGTTATGAGTTATGGCCTGAGCCCAGAAAACATCAGAGGAGCCAGGGTCCTCGGAAGTGCGCTGCAACTGCTTGAAGTTTGAATTAATTTGATGTAAGGGGAGGACAACAAGCTGAGCTATTCGCGTGCCAATGGGAACGGGAATTATGTGATGTGATGTGGTTGCAATTGCTTTCACTTCGCCTTTAAAGTCACCATTTAGCACTCCCGGGAGGACCTGAATTCCTTTTAAGGAAGTACTGGCTCTACCCAGGATGAGACCGAAGGTGTTTGGGGGTAGCGGTCCATACACCCCTGTTGGAATGGGAGAGGGCTAGACTCGGGTCAGTAGTGATTCGGAGGCGGCACAGAGGTCCAGTCCTGCGCTCCCTGCTGCTGCCCTCCGTAAGTCGGAGCTGTAGCAGGATGGTGAGCAGTGGGGAGCGCCGGCACTGGGGGAACGGAGGACGGAACAAACCTCACCGCCCCGGGGTTTGCTCTGGGCGGGGCCTGGGGCTGGCCCCAAAGGAGTTTCCCGGCCCCCGGGGCCTGATTTGCTGGCCGTGGACATCCAGTTGTGAGTGGCATTCAGACGCCCGGTGGGACCCCTTTTTGCACCTAGGGCTAACTGAGCAGGGGCGGGGCCCGGGGGCTCCTAGGGACCAGGGGAGGGATTAGTGGCTGAGCGGGCAGGACCTAGCGAAGTGACCAGGCTGTGGGCAGTTGCAGCAGGGGCTGGGGCGCGCAAGCTGCTTTTCAGGTCTTGAAAGGCAGCGCCGTGGCTAAGCCGACGGTTCTGGCGCTTAGCGTAGCGGCCAGGGTCAGTGCTTCCAGACGGGCGGACCGCATGTTGGCAGGCCTCGTTCGCGTTTTCAGAAGCCAGTTGTTGAATGAAGTCACTGCTACTTTCGGAATCACCAAACAGGTGTGCGGCGGTGGCTTGCAGGCGCCTGAGGAGGTCGGCGAAGGGCCCCTCGGGCCCCTCGGGCCCCTGTGTGAGCCTTGCCAAGGAGGACGCGTCCTCCAGGCCTTAAGAGCCGCCATCTGCACCTGGGAGAGGAGACCAGGGCTAAACCGTGCCTGTGCCACGCTAGGCTGGTAAGCGCCTTGTCCCAAGAATTCCTTTAGTCCAGCCTTTTGGCTCAGTTCTGTTGCTGTTGCGGATGGCAACGTCTCTAGCATTGTCCTCATGCTCGCACTTCCAGGTGATGTAGTCGCCGCCGGAGAGCACGGCACGAGCTAACTGGACCCAGTCGTTGGCTGTAAGCTCCTGGTCACATAGGCTTTCAACAAGGGCGAGAGTGAAAGGGGCAGTAGCCCCGTAAGAGTGAGCTGCCTTCTTTAATTTTTCTAAGAATTTGAAGCTAAGAGGCTCGTGCCTATCGGGGGAGGGCCACGCCAAGCTGAAACAGCGGGCTCCTCATCAGACCCAGAATCATTTTCTTCCCTGCGACCCTCCTCATCGTCAGCTTGGGGAACGTTACTGGAGTCGGGTGGACGGGGAGTGTCTAAATTAATCTCAACGGGAGGAGAAGAGGCGGCAGGAGCATCGCGGCCGCTCCTTAGGGCGGGAAAACCCAGATTAGGCTTAGGGGATGGGGAGCTGACAGCAGGGTTGTCCCCCGAGTGTTGGAAGGAGAGACGGGTAAGAGCTTGGGTGAGCAGCTGCACTTGATGGGAGAAGGTTAAAAGGGGGTTGAAGTCAAAAGGAGGGTGGCATGAGGTGGCTGGAAAAGGAAGGGGGGCTGAAGGGCCGGAGGGAGGGGGGGAAGGTAGGCTGAAGGGCCGGAGGGAGGGGGTATGGAGGGGGGTTGAAGTTTGGGATCTCGCGAGGCTGAAGAGGGGGAGGAGGAGAGGGTTTGCTAGCTTGATGGCTGGTGGGGAGCTCAGCGGGAGGTGAGGGGTTTGTGGGATTGGAGGATGAGAGCCCTTCTTCCATCAGGGAGAGGAGACTCTCACTATGTGAGAGTGGAGGGGAGAGTGGAGGGTTTGTAGCCTTTTCCTCTTCCTTAACGGAGTCATTACAAACGGAACGGCACCTGGATCCGGTTCGAGAGGGCACCTGGGACCTAAGAATGGCTTCACCCTTGGTAACAATGGTTTTAAAGTCGGGGTTTCGAGGGGAGACTCTAAGGATTTCATATATTAACTGCCAGTAGTTAAAGGCGGTTACTGGGATTTCGTTGGGACCGAAGGCCCTGTGGTAATCATTAAGACAATCGCCAACCCTTTTCCAGATTCTTTCATCTAGGGTTCCTTCCTCAGGGAACCAAGGACAGGTTTTGAGGATAAACTTAAAAAATTCGAGAAGACCTTTTTTCTTAACCTTAATTCCTTGTGCCTTGAGTGCTTCCTTAATTTGATTAATGAATATGAAATGATCAGAATATACTTGTCCCATGATAAATAAAAAAAATAGAAAATGAAACTTACAATTTGGGGGACCGCGGCTCGGACCGCAGTGAAGATGGCAGGATTCTCTCCTGGACCTCTTTCCCTAAATTTGGGGGACTGCGGCTCCGACCGCAGTGGTGATGACAGGACTCTCTCCTGGACCTCTTTCCCTAAATTTGGGGGACCGCGGCTCCGACCGCAGTGGTGACGACAGGATTCTCTCCTGGACCTCTTTCCCTAAATTTGGGGGACTGCGGCTCCGACCACAGTGAAGACGGCAGGACTCTCTCCTGAACTTCCTTTTCACCGCTGGTTAGACCTTTGCTTGGGTCGAAGTGACGGGGGCCTCCCGATCGTGGTGAAGCGGTGTTCCACTCTTAGCCCGGTTCTCTCGGGCCCCACGTTGGGCGCCAGTTGTGTGCGTCCCGACCCACGGGACGTTAACGAGGGCTCGGAGACTCGCTAAGGAGGAATGGTGGGACAAGAGACGCGAGGAATGACAGCGAGACGGTGAGCGTTGGGGTCAAGCTGCAAAATTTTATTGTAAGAACAAAGCATATATACTCTTGGGAAGGGGAGGGACGGTGGGTAAGGAGAGGTGGCGGTCTATGATTGGAGATCACCGTTGTTAGGGAGGGGTTAGGGCTTTAGGCGCCTTGACCGTCCCCAGCATTTCTGCCCTCAGCAAGCCTACAGGCACATCTCTCACAACACTGCCTTACAAAATCTCCTGCTCAAAGGGAGGAATCTCAATATGCTTGAATACTCTGCAGGAGGCCCAGGACAGATCTTTGACACATCATGACAAAGATGGCTTGACCCTCGGCCATGCTAGCTAATTGGACAGGGGAATTCCATAGACATAGTCCCTGCTTTCTAGGAAAAAAAACACGGGACCTGGATAGAATGTCATTCAAATATCTTCTATATTCCTAGGTTGCCTCGTATTTATGTGGACAGTGGGGTGGGATGTTGGGGCAATCTGTGGCAGTCATTAGAGGAGAGGCCACATTGTGGAATGAGGAATGAACAGCTTTGTGGATGACCACACAAGAAGAGAATTTGGCAGTTTAAATTCTTATCAAAACCACATGCAATGTTATTCACTTGAGAGTAAATTACTTTTAGAGTGACAGGAGATTAGCTGTGGAAGTGTCATCTGAATAGTAAGTCTCCTCTATCTCCATTTAACACTTGGTGATACAAGCCACGGGGAAATTGTGTTTTACCACGAATAATTGGTCTCTCTTCACATTCACAGATAAAATTGCAAAACAAATTTAATTTAGAAGTATTAACAATGCTTTCACATTTTGGGGTTCCTTTTTAAAAAATTTAGGTCAGGGACAGATTGAAATTAAATGAGAACGTTTCTCTCCTCTGGCTTCCTATAGCCATGTGTCTTGATGCAAACTCTGGTGCTGACAGCTGCTGCTAAGCTGGCCTGGCCTCCGCTTGGCCCCAAGACCTGCAGGCACACGGCCTCCCTTAGGCCAGGCTCTCTCCTGCCTGGCCCAGTGCATTCTGTTGTCTGAACTCAAGTCCACAAGAAAAAACCCAAACCCACAACCCATCCTGGTGGGCGCCTGTCCCTTTTGCTCTATTTGAAGAGACTCTCCATAGAACTCCATCCCTGCATCACTCCAGTTTTCTGTGGTTCTACTTTGGCTTATATTCAGTTTCCGTCCCGCCCCTTCTTTCTACATATTGGGTTTATTAATTGCTCTTGATTTCCAGTTCATCCCTTGGCCTTCCTCAGGAAACTTCAGCTGGGGATGAACTCTGGCTTCTTTCCAGCAGGACATCACATTCTAACTTGGTCCCACTGAGTCCCCAAATCCTGTGCATGGCCTGATCGGTAATGGCGGGGGCACAGGTGCAGCATTCAGTTTTTCCCATTTTCTAACCAAGTCCTACCTTGGGCAAGTTGGGTAACCTCTCAGAGCTTCAATATCCTTATTTTTAAAATGGGGCTAATAGTACTTATATCCTAATGCTGTTGTGAGGATTTAATAAGCAACAACTATACTGAAATTAGCAGAGTCACGGGCACATGTTATGTGCTCAGCAAGTGGGTGCCTGTCTCATTCCCTTCATGATCATCAGATTCTCTAGTGAGATATCTGGGGGTTCTCGTCCTCCTCCAATATTCTGTAGTTCTTAAGTCTGAACTCCATAACTGATTATTCAATCATGTATCAACTTACATTATCCTCGTTTCCCAAACCAGAATGTAAGGGCATCACGAACAAGGAAGATTATATTTTATCTTCTTTTTACATTATCTTTATTTATTACATTATATTTTTCTGGTATCTCCCACAGAACAAAGCACACAAAAGGCCCTCAATAAATAACTGATGACAGTGGAGAGGTAGAGAAGGAAACCAAGAAAGACCTAGGAGAATGTTCTTTCGAATGATGCCTGTGAAAGGGGTCCCTACCAAGAGAAAAGCAAACACCGGTTAGCTTACCAGATCAACTTCCAAGCTGCACTCCATTACTTTCCATTCCCCCCACTCCAAAACCCATAAATAGGGCAAAAACTTTGTGTTCAAAGACTTTTAGTGTTCACCCTTCCAAACCAGACATGTCAACTCTTCACTTTTTTTCCTGACACAGGCACTGGATCTCAAGGAGTCATAAGCAGAATGCAGTGTGTCCTTGTAAACAGATTGGGGGCCACACTCTAAAAGGTTGTGGATGCCCCAGATGTCGCTACTTACAGTCATGGGGCTGAGAGGGACCTGGAGACTCATCTAGTCTCACTATTAACGGGATTCCAGAGAGCCATCTCTTCAGCTGTACAATCACACCTCACCCCCTTTGCTTGGGTCGGGCAGTGGGTATCTGCTCCT
The DNA here is from genome assembly GCA_026826555.1 of Tolypeutes matacus. NCBI lineage: Eukaryota > Metazoa > Chordata > Mammalia > Cingulata > Chlamyphoridae > Tolypeutes > Tolypeutes matacus. The sequence goes on from JAKSZT010054281.1 coordinate 22,294,019, forward strand.
TGGCGGAACCTGGGGAGGTGAGTTTGGAAGCTGGAGGTCTGCCTTTGGTGTTGAGAGCTATGTGGGCACTGCAGTGTGTGCTGAACCCCCAAAACACACGTGCATTCGAGAAAGACTCCGTGCTCCCTTCTTACCACCTCCCCTTTGTCACCACAAATGATATTTTGCAAGAAGTTGCCGGGGAAATGGCAGCAGAAAGCCCTCTGCAGGGAGCTTCTGCTAGCAGGCTCCCCCAGATGGGGCTTGGTTGGACGCAGAAGGCACTTCTCATTAGTGGGGTTACGGCACTTGACAGGCTCGGGAATGGGCTCTCGGTCTTGCTCACCTGGGAAAGAAAGCCAGGTGTGCCCTTGCCGCCAGCTGGCGCTGATTCTGCTCTTGTGCTCAGGGTCTCTTTCTTTCCGTCGATCTGGTAACCAACATTAGCAGATTAGCTAGTGCTGCTTTTCTGAATATTTCTAGGACGGCTGCCTTTTTTTTTTTTTCATGGAAAGCCAGAGGAATTGGGCTTTTTGTTATTCCTGTAAGAGAAAAGCAGCATTTGTTCCTATCTCTTCTTTGCTGGGGTAGTGATTACTTATGCCGATGAATTCTAAGCCATCTCTTTTAGCAATTACAGCGGCTTTATTATGAGCGTCTTGAGGATTAGTTTTCTTGCTCTACAGGAAGATCGAATTCTGTTCCTTTGCCCAAAGCAGCCTCTAGACCTGTTCAGGGAATCTGGCTGCTGAGAGCAGTGGCAACACAGACACACCTGGGCTGTGATTCTCTTCTGAGCCGATCACGAATCTCAGCAGTGTCAGATTAAGTGAGCAACAGTGGGCAGATTCATCCACCACAACACACCAGTCAACCGTAAGTAAACTGCTGGTGTACCTCGTGGCACGTATTCCCCGCTGATCTTCTCCACTGTCGTGGGACACTCCACCTGAGTGTGGCAGTGGCGATTTGTAACAAGCACACTACAGTGTTTCGGAGGAATGCTCAGGAGAGCCAGCGTGGAAAGAAATCTGTTTCAAAAGGAAGGAGCTTCTCAGTGTGCTCTGTGTATGGCACATTTTCTGTTCCAAAGATAAGGAAATATTGTCTGACAAAATTCAAGAACACTTATATATCACATGGCAAAGCAGCTGAAATTGGGACCGAATCCTGGACAAATGGTTGCTGTAGACAGAGTTTGAATATGGCTGGTGTCTGGGCCAAATCCAAGTCACATTCAATGCCTTGTCTCTGCAAGTTGGTGAAAACCCTTTTGTGAAGACACTACATTTTCCTAATTATTCATCTTTTTCATACGTCACCTCCATATTTCCATATTGTGTTTATTCATTTGCACGTTTCTTTTCCTCGCCTAGAGCACGTCTTGCCCATCTCTGCGTGCCCAGTGCCTAACATCGTGCCTTCCATGGAGCCGTCACAGAAAAGAACCAAGTGACTCAGCCAGCTGCTCTGCACCAGGCGACCGCCGTCCGAGCAGGGCTGGCGTTGTGCAGGACGCGGAGAAGAGGAGGCGCCTGGGGTCTGGCAGAGAGCAGTTTCCTGTCTTTGCTGCAGAACTCGCCACTGGAGTTTGGCTCTGTTTCCACGCTTCTTGTTCAGTACTGTCGGTGTAAACTCGCCTGATAACTGTTAGAATAGTGCTTTCCAAGAACTGTTTTTGCAAGCCTTGAAGTTCATTTTTTAAAGAAAGAAGAAATGGAACAAGATTTTACAAAATTTTAAAGGAAAGAGCTACTCAAGGATGTTATCCCCAGTTGTCAATCAAGAGCAAAGACAAGTGGACATTCACAAACATTAAAAAAAACTCAGAGTATATGCTCTTTAAACTTCTTGATAAAAATCTCCCACTGATAAAATTTAACCAATTGAGAAATGAATCAAATTAAGAATTTAGGAATGGAAAAGATATGCTGCAAACAGAGCAAACAAAACAAAACCCTGAAAGCACCCTGATGCTGAGTACCGAGTTCATTTCACTGTGGGACTAAGGTTGAACAACCGGGGGGAATAAAAATTGCTCTACAGAACAGAAATGTTACAAACCCTCCTAAAGTGAAAATAATGGAACGAATACTGGGAGTTTGGGATGAAGGGATGTTGGAAGAAGCGTTAAGAATGCTAGCTATTTCATATCTCACAGCAGGTAATCAATGTTACCTGAAACTGAAGCATGTAGTTGAAAAAAACACAAGGACTCAAAATTCTTCAAGATTTTTTAGTCGTATTTCTTAAACATGATAGGACATTTAAGGAACTTACATCTTGGGGAGAGACTTTTTTTAATCATCCATCCATTTATCCATCCTCATGATTGGGGTGATGTCACCAAATGTTGGCATGGATTATTTCTGGGTATTGGAAATTTGACTAATGTGTCATATTAGTCTTTCTACTTTTCTTTACTGCTTGAATTTTTAATGCTGATCAAATGTTTATTTTGTAAAAACAAAGTCATACTCTAACAAAAATGATGCAGTCACAGGCCTTTAAGATTCCTACCACTTCATAGCCCATTTTTGTTTCTTCAGATTTAGGCCTCAGGTAGCATTTCTTCTGAGCACATCTTCAGTTTTCTGAGACATGTAATCGTGTATGCAGGACTAGCCAAGAGCTTATCAAATTTCCTTTTTTTAAGCTTAGGAAGGTTAATGATATTACCATTCAAGAAAGAATTTAGGAAAAGACAAACAGAAAAAAGGAGATGAGAAGGAAATTCCCCTTTTACCATGAAGAGCCTGATGCGACTCTAGAAGTCCAGAGATGCTGAAGACGTCAGGGTCAGTATGAGTTCCGGGAAGAGCTAGAGAGAAGGCGCACCTGGGAGCCGTGGTAGCAGAGGTGGCATTCAAATGTGATCCTGCGGAAACTGGAGCACTCACGGGGCGATAAGGAAAGAGGAACCCCGAGACTGAGTGCTAAGAAAGTGGGTGCGGACTCAGCTGCGGCCCCGTGTGCTGCCAGAGGAGGCTGGGGCGGGGCTGGTGCTGCGGGACGCCAAGACGGCGAACGACTAGGGCACGCACCCCTGCCCGCGAGCGCGAAGGGGGCAGCGCATCCACCACCAGAGCCCGGGAGCGTCTGGGGAAGCAAGGCCTCCCCACTCAGTCACAGCAGATCACCGGAAGCCTGAGTGGAGCCACTCTCGGCCCGAGATTTCTCTGAGAGGCGCCTCGAGTGGGCGGGAGCGCACTCCAGGGCCTCAGCTGCTTTCTGAACGCGGCGTGAGGTCCGGTTCCGCTCTGTCCGCCGGGGGAGAAGGCTGCAGAGCCAGCAGGATCGGCCACAGAAGCCACCGAGCACCTGATCTTAGATTCTCGGCCACAAAAAGGATCCAGAAGAGAAAACAGCCGGAGGAAGACCTAAGCCTTTGGGCCGATACATTTTGTCTTGTGGTCGGCACTGAAGGGGCTGAGGCTGCTTTGTTCTGAAAGTCGCGTTGGTGACTTATCAGGAGTAGTTGCATCCGGGCTCATTGGGGTGGGAGAGCCCCCAGAGGGATTTCTGTCCTGCTCAGCATTTGTGTGCGTCTGCGCTCCGTGCGGCTGCCGGTGCACTCCCTGCACTTCCAAGGAGTCTGGTCCCTACCCGGGAGCCCAGGGGCTGGGCCCGGGCGTCACTTACACTCCTAGAGCTATATCCTCTCGATATATCCTAGAGCTATATCCTCACGAGGCAAGAGAGAGGAGAGGGGACACCAGACAGCCTGGGGGCTGGGGCGCCCCTGGCACTGACCTGCCTGTGCCGTCCAGCCCCGCATCCTCGCCCTGGCCCGGGCCCCCCAGAGCCCCTCACTGGGCCTTGCTGCCGGGAACCCACGTCTCCTTCTCTGGGGGCTTCTGGACGGGGCTTCTTGCTCTTGAGCCGGGATTGCAGCCAGAGGCGCAGAGCTGAGGACCCCGTGCCGAGAGCGCAGGGGCTGCGAGGAGGCAGCAGGATGGCTCTGCCTTACCCCAAACCTCTCCCTCCCACAGTGGGAGGCCAAGGAGAGGGGGTGGGAGGGGCAGTCCCGGGCTTGAGCCCTGTGGGGAGGGTGGTGCCCGCTCTGGGAGACCCCAGGGAGGGGCCGAGAGATGCTGCTCAAGGTCGGAGGTTCCTGCCGGAAGGAGAGTCCGGCAGCGTGGCCTCACAGAGCCCGCAGAGCCAGCACCAGGGCGGGGGGACACTCCACGAAAAGGCGTGTGGCACCCTCCGCCCCGCAGAGCGAGGAGGGCAGTGTCCCCAGAAACCAGCCCCTTCTCCCCAGTGGAGATCTGTTCAGGCAAGGAGCTTGTTGTATCTCCCCAAATGTGGGGAGAGTTAGAGAGAAAGGGGTGGGGGGTGCCAGGGGCAGCAGCTGTCCAGAGCTGGTGAGGCCGGGACTCTGGTCTCCCTGGCTGAGCAGAAGCAGGGGAGCCCCGTAGGCCTTGAGGGCTGGTTGCCGGGTCAGGGCCGCTGGGAGTGGAATTTAGGTGGGTGGGAAATTCCAGGCCAGCGCGGGGTCTCCCCTGTGCAGCGGGAGCCTGACGATGTTCTCTAAGGGCCCGTCCGTGGATGCCGCCAGCCAGAGAAGCAGGGCAGCCCCGGAGAGGCTGGAGCAGCGCCCGGCCCGCTGGAGACCTTTGCCTTCGGCCTCCGTCCTTCCCCACTGTGCCCCCAGGGAAACACTGGAAAACCGGAGTGCAATGCCCGGGACTCGTGTAACCTGTGAGTCCTGCAGCTGCTTCTAGGCCCAAGTCGAGTCCTAGGAGCAGGAGCTGTCGGCATATTGTTCTTCAGGTTCCAAGGTGAGGTTAAGCCTCGTGGAACACCTGTAAGACGGGTCTGTCTGTCTGTCTGTCCATCTATCTGTCTATATCAATCTATCATCTATCTATCATCTATTATCTATATATCATCTATCAATCTATCTATATCTATCTTCTATCTATCTCAATCTATATCAGTCTATCATCTATCATCTATTATCTATATATCACTATCAATCTATATCTATCTTTCTATATCAATCTATTTCTTCTATGTATCTATCACTCTATCAATCATCTATCATCTGTCTATCATCTATTATCTGTATATCATCTATCAATCAATCTGTATCTTCTGTCTATCTCAATCTATATCTAACTTCTATCTATCTATCTATCTTTCTATCATCTATCTACCTATCTATCTATATCTATCTATCTCTACCAATCTATCTTCTTTCTTTCTATCATCTATCTATCTATCTATCTATCTATCTATCTATCTATCTATCTATCTATCTCTATCTCTATCAATCTATATTCTATCTACTATCTGTATCAATCAATCTATCTATCTATCTTCTATGTATCTATCTATCATCTGTCTTATCCATTTATTATTTATTTATTTTTAGGAGGTACCAGGGATTGAATCTGGGACCACACACATGGGAAGCAGGTGCTCAACCACAGAGCTACAATCTGCTCTCCCTGTAAGTTTTAATATCAATAAAACGTGTACATTAAAAAACCTTATTCTGGAATTTAAAAAGCAACTTTATACTGTTTTGTTTGTAGAATGATGCATAGCATCTATAGACTGTTTAGGAAGCACAGTAAGTTTTTAAAAGGCTAACTGTTAACTGAAACCCCAGCACTGAGAAGTAACTGTGATTGAGCTGTGGAGTAGTCGCTTTCTAGCCGTTTTTCTCCGCACGTGTGCGTGGATACAGACAGGATCATACTGCAGATGCTTTATTGTACCTACTTTTTGTCATAACAGCACAGTGTAAAAATCCTCCCATGGAATTCTTCTGCAGCATTACTTGTTCCTGGCATGGCCTTTCACTGCTGGACATCTTACCAGTGGGTAAACCCTGCTAGAGAGGCCCTAACAGTGCAGCAATTATTTTAATTCTGTGTTTTTCTTATTTTATTGAAGTATATCGCTCATACATGAACATACATAAACAATAAGTGTATCGTAAAAGTTGTGAACTTACAAAACAAACACGCATAACATCACACACGGCTTCCCCACACATCCCCCCACCAGCACCCTGCACTGCATCACACAGGCTCCCCCA